>VWZX01003348.1:114900-763076 GCA_013399015.1 Galbula dea | reverse complement strand
CCCGCTCTGTGTATGTGTGGGGGGGGGGTGGGAGGAGGGGTCTGTCCCTTGCGCGTGAATTGGGATTTTTTTTTCTTTCCCCACAACCTTTTTTTTGTTTTCTTTTTTTTTTCTTCTTCTTCTTTCTCCCCTTTAACGTGGGTTCAGGGCCACGGCAGCAGGGCCGTGATGTCCCCGGCAGCAGCCCCAGTGCTGCAATGCTGCCCGCAGCAGTCCTAGCAAGGGGAGGCGTTTGAGCGTCGGCCGCACATCCTCCCCGCGGCATCGCCGCCGTCTTTCTCTCCCCGCCGCCCGCGCCCCGTGCGCCCACAGCGGCGGGAGAGGGGCCTTGCTGCTCGCCCAGAGACGTTTCCCCCTGCCCGCGAACAGCAAATCCGTCAAGCAGGGCTTTAATTAATAATAATAATAACAACACCCTAACAAGCCACTGAAGGCGAGAGGGAGAGCAGAACCGAGCACAACATGGCCACTCTGCTGCGGAAAATCGGGTTGATCCGGCTGCACAACCGGGACACGGAGGACCCCAAGCACCACCACCACCACCGCAGCAGCAGCCAGCAGGGCTCCTCGCTCAGGGGCAGAGGCAACCAGAAGAACAGCAGCAACAAGCCGCAGCCACAGGCCCTCCCCGGGGGCGGCGGCGGCTGCAGCAGCAGCAGCAGCAGCAGCGAGAGCAGCCCCGGGGGCCACAAGAACAAGAAGGCGCCGGAGCTCGCCAAGCAGCCCCAGCAGCTGCGCTCGGGTGGCGGCAGGGAGAAGCCGCGGGAGGCGGTCAAGGAGCCCGGCGCCGGTAAGGAGGCGGCGCAGCGGCCCGGCCCCGGCCCCGGCTCCGGGTGCGGGTCGGGGCCGGCTCCGCTGGTGCCGCTGCCGTCGGGGTCGGGTCCGCTGGCGCCCGCGGGCCGGCAGCAGCACTGCACGCAGGTGCGGACCCGGCGGCTGATGAAGGAGCTTCAGGACATCGCGCGGCTCAGCGACCGCTTCATCTCAGTGGAGCTGGTGGACGAGAGTCTTTTCGACTGGAACGTGAAGCTGCACCAAGTGGACAAGGACTCGGTGCTGTGGCAGGACATGAAGGAGACCAACACGGAGTACATCCTGCTTAACCTCACCTTTCCCGACAACTTCCCCTTCTCGCCACCCTTCATGAGGGTGCTTAGTCCCCGCCTGGAGAACGGCTACGTCCTCGACGGCGGAGCCATCTGCATGGAGCTGCTCACTCCCCGAGGCTGGTCCAGCGCCTACACCGTGGAGGCCGTCATGAGGCAGTTTGCGGCCAGCTTGGTCAAGGGGCAGGTACGGGCTTCGCGGGCTCCCACACTGTGTGCGTGTGGTGGGGCCGGGGATGGGGGTGTCTGTTTTTATGTGCGTGTTTGGATGGGAACCCCAAAGGCCAGCGGGTCAAAGCCCCTCCTGTGGCTGACCTTGGCCATGCCTGGGTGACAGGTCTCCCCCGATGACCTGGCGTCACTGGTGGGAAGGATACAGGAACACACGTATTTTGCTATGGGGTCCCTTCTGAGGCAGGTGCAGTAGAGTTATGGGGCAGCTTGGAGGGGCAAGGAGCACGTGTCCATCGTGTCCTCCTGCATCTCTTTTTATCCCTGCGCTTGGCTCTGCTGTGTGTGGCACCAAGATGTCATGTCCGTTTGCCCCCGCGGAGCACCTCCATCGCCCCAAAGCGGAAGGGGCTCTTCATGCTCCAGTGGGGTTTGGGATTCGAGTCCTCTGGCTCCTGCCCTTCATCAAGTAGTCGGCCATGCTTGCTGGTTTACTGCGTGAAGTGCTGCCGCTGGCGTAAGGCGCAACGCTGGAGCTGCTGCCCCCAGGTCTTTGTCTGGTGCTATCCTGCATAGCATCCCTCGGGAGAAGAGGCGACCCCAGGTTGGGGCTTGGCACACAGGGCAGAGTTGTGACGCGAGGTTATACCTGGAATTACTGTCTGAGCTGTTGGTAAAGTTGTGCCGGTTTAAAATCTCCCTGCCTGAAAGGAACAAGTAATTTCGGGTATGTGCTGCAGTTGCAGCAGCTAAGCAGTTGCTACCAGCTCACCTCTTTGGTGGAGGTGTCTGGCTCCCCTGGCAGAGGATCTCATCTGAGCTGAATCAATGCGTTTTAGCTTTTTTTCTTTCTCTTTTGCAGAATATCCTTAGAAGAGAAGTATTTCATAAGTAATTTTTAATAAATGGGTAAATATTGCTGATGAAACTCGTAGCCAGTCCTTCTTTATGGTGATTGTAGTGGGCAATACACCCATTGCTGTGACAGTGTCCTGTCCATTTCATTGAATGCCCTTGAATCTACAGGACATGCACAGCTCCACTTCACAGTAAATGATGCTGAGTAACTTCTTAAATTCAAACCTTGGCAAGGAGAGGGGGAAGAGTAGATAATTTTTTTTTTCATTTGCCTCAAAAAGAGATTGCTGATTACTTCTGTGGAACTGCTTGTATGAGAAGAAGTAAAGGCTTAGTTTCTCTTAAGACTGAAAATTAATTTTGATTGTTTAACAGACTCTTTTATAAGTGGCTTTTCCTCTGTTTTCTCGGATGTAGGCCTACTGCTTCTTTTTTTTTTTAAATCAGATAGTATTTTTCTCTGCACTTCATTTGAAGAAGTCAAGTTTCTTCGGTCACCTTGGGGTATTAAAAAACATCTACTAGAAAAAAAAAAGAGAGCCTTAATTTACATCAGGCCTGGGGTATATTGAACTTCTAGAGCTATTCTTACCATGTCTCAGTATTTCTTAACCCATCTCTTTTTCTAAAGATCATAGTTCTCATTACTTTAAACAAGGATTTAGGACTATACTGAATTCTCCCAGTTAAACAGTTCAGGATCTTTCTGCAATATCGAATGTTCAATGTAAAAAGGTTAAATTAAGATTTACTGGGTTCATAAAGTGGCTCAGTGAAGAAAAGCACTAAATTGTTTTATTAGTAATAAATACTCAGCTATATAATCTGACAGTTTTCTTCCCTAAACCACTTCAGAGATTTCCAGAAAGTAGTAGTAATTTCTTTTTATGTGTGTGTAATTAATAAACACATTTAAAATGCAAGAGTTTCAGTAACATTGTTCCAGAAGTTTACAAAGTTAATTATAGAAGAAGAGAATGTGTGTGGGATAAAAAAAAAAAACAAACAAACAGGCCAAGAAATAAATTGTGCCAGTAATTTAGTAGTTAAATAGGTGAATAGGTGTACCAGGCACACTTCAGCATCTTGGGTTGTTCATTCCGAATGGAAAGGTTAATGGGTAATTCTGACAATAAATTTAATTTCTGGGTTACAGAGGTGTAGCCTGTGATGGGCTGCCAGCCTGTCAGAGCTGGGCTCTGCATCATGGGAGCCACGTTTCTGTAATTGCTCTCCCCTCCTTATGTAATCTCGACTCCATTGCATAATAGGGCTCAAAATATGACAGGCACTTCCCTATCCCTCTTTCATTTTACAGGTAATCTACTTTTGGCCATTTGGAGGTTTTTTTAATGAAGAAAATAGGTCCACCAAAACCTTGAGAGCCAAAGTGCTGCATTTCCCAGAGCTGTGGGGCTACTTTGGGCTAACTTTTGCCCTGCTGAGGGGTTGTTTCCATGCCTGCAAGGAGCCACCCTGAGCAGCTAGCGATGGCTTCCACCGGGTTAATTGTGTAATTTCTCTAAGCAGCCTGCACCCTGCAGTAGCATGAAATATTTAGCATGCTTGCCATTAATCAGAAAGGCTGGAAGGACAAGGCCTGTTCTCCACTGCCTCAAAACAACACTTCGTGAGGAAATGGCGGCAGCCATGAGGCTGAGTGGGAGATGGGGCGCTGCTGATGCCGGTGGGTAAATGGGACCTTCCAGAGAAATGTCACCAGTCATCAGTGCCATGATTTAGCATGAAATCATTGTGAGTACCTGAGCTGGTGACGCACCCAAAAGCATGCCTCACTGGTGCTGGCACTGGGATGAGGAGGCAGGACTGAACCTCCCGCCAGCATGCATTCCTCCTTTTGGCGATTTGCGTGATAAACCCAAGGCGGCTGATCTCATTTAGCATTTCTCGTTGGTCTCGTTTTGACAAGTTAACTGTAATGCTGCTGTTCTTTGGGGAGAAACACAACACTTCTGGGTCTGTTGTTTTATTAGAGCTAACAGTAAACTATGAACATGTGTAACTTTTTTTTCTATGAAGTGATTAAAAAGCAGATGAAACTAACACTGGAAATACATTTTTTTCAG
Source organism: Galbula dea (assembly GCA_013399015.1). NCBI lineage: Eukaryota > Metazoa > Chordata > Aves > Piciformes > Galbulidae > Galbula > Galbula dea. The sequence continues at coordinate 758,854 of VWZX01003348.1, read as the reverse complement.
GCAGATTCTTGATGGATTCAGGTTTTTTAAATGAATTTCCTTTTAGCAGACTACAAGAAAACTATAAGACAAGTCAATAAGACATGTCACAGGCGAAACATTTCACTCAGGACTTATGTCTGTAAGGAGATGTGAGCGTGCAACACAAAAACTAAGAGGTAGCTCTTTTCCATTACTTCTCAGTGTTGCCCTTCTATGTGGGGAATCCTGGGTCTAGATTCGCAAACCTAAGCATGGCCCCAGGAGCTGGATTTTAAAGCAGGGTGGCTGTTGCTCCAGCTTTCACCAAGCAGGAACCATATGCCTCAGGTGACTTTGCTTGAGAGATGCCTTACTTCATGGGATGCATACCCTTCCTTCCTATTATGAATCTACTGTTGCGTTCTTAGATATTTTTTGTCCGGAAAAAAGTACTTAAAATGGTAGAGAAACAATTTCTGTTTGAATGAAAGAATTCAACAGTCTCAAACTATGATTTTTTTCAGCTTTCAAGAAGAAAAAAAAGTTAATTAACAAACAAGTTGGGGTTTGTTTGGTTGGTTGCTTCAGCTATTCAGCTGAGAAAATCAATTATTCACACAGCTCTAGTCAGTATCTTGAGGGGAATTCTCAGTACATCAAAGCGCCTAAGACTGTTCCTCTGTCTGGAATCCAGAATCTTATTTTTAAGAACTTGGTGTTGTCCTGAACTCAACTATAGCCTTCATTTTAAGGGGATGACCTTGTGCTTGCTTTCTGCACAGTCAGCTGCTCACTGGCTCTTGTCATCATAGGCAAAAGTTTGGCCCTGGTGAATCGGTGAAATGGTAGCTGAGAGCCCCTGTGGAGCTGTGGTTTCAGCCAAGGAGGTGGAGTGATGCTAACAAAATAATTTAAATACCAGTAGTTTGTTGTCCTGGGGGCAACTGTTCCACAGACCTGTCTAGGCAGAGCCTCTCATGTCTGTGTCTGTATGTGCTGTGGAAGTGGCCCACTGAGCATTGCTTCTTCTTAGCAGCACCTTTTAAAATGGTTTATTGGTAATTTAAGAGAAGAGATTTAAAAATGAGTTTGTTACCCTTTGCTTCCTGATAACAGTGCCATTGTCATGACAGTATAATAACTGGGGGCAAGAAGGTGGATCAGTGCCGGTCTGGGGGAGTGATGAAAAAGCAGGTGGTTCATCACAGCTCTCCTTGAGAAACGCACAGGGCTCAGGCCAGCACCTGTGTTTCAGGGACGAGTCACCTCTCTTGTTTGAAAACATGGCAGCTAATAAGGTCCCAGATGGAAAGAAGAAGACTTTATCCAAAAGGGGAAGAGGGTTTTGTGTCCTCTAATAGACATGTTGTTTCTTACTGGAGTGGAATGATTTGATGCTGGTTTGGTGGAAGTTTAAAAGAGGACAATGCTATGTATGACAATGTCTAAATAATGTATCAGGACTTTTCTTAATTATTCTTTTTTGAGAACAGCTGACACAGCTGTACTTGATGCTTTGAGGACTTATAACCTGAGCTTGCAGCAGTATTGACCAGTAGCTGCCTTGTCCTCCTTTTTACAAGTCTCTATGGAGGCTGGGGGCAAGACCACCAGCCAGAGGCAGCTATCAGGTAACTGGCAACTCTGCAGATTTTGTCATGGAGAAAGTTTTTTGTTTTGAGGAAAATACTCCCTAATTCTTTCAATGAATAGAAGGAGCATAAAAATTTTTTCAGGACATAAAATAGGAATGGGGAATCCATATTTACAAGTATTCTTGCTGTGGTGGGCTTCTGTGTAATGATTTAAATCAAAACAAAATTTGTAATTAAGATTTAATCGATCAGACAATTTCTGATCAAATTTAATTACAGGTTGTTGATATATAGTACTTTCATCCCTCGTATTGTAATGTTAGAAACACCTCAGTAGAATCCTGTTAGTGTGCTTCAAGAGGTATGTGCTTTGCATGACTATTGGACTGATGTATCTTTGAATTTTAAAAATAAGAGTATCACACCTGATTTGTACCAGATTGAAACAGGAGAAATGGGCTTATTTTATAAAAAGCAGGTGCAGAAGGTAGCTGTTAATCATAGTCAAAGTTACTCCCTCTTCATCTTTTCAAACAAAAGTATGAGTGAGCAGATAGCAGATGGGACTTGCATGGTGTCCAGGAGGTCAGCAGACCCCAGGTCCTTCAAACATGTATAGTAGAAATTAATTGAAAATCCATGGGTTTTCATACTCCATATGCCGAATTTGGGGACTGTAGCCATGAATAAATTGGCTAATCTCAAAGGCTGCAGAAATGTATAGGGAACACTGTGGTCTCTGAATTATTTGGAGGCACTGTATTGTGTTAGGGCCTTAAAAAATAAAACCAGCTTGCTTTTTGCTTTCAATTAGTTGCCTAAGCAAATAATGTCAGTTATCATCAAGGGAAGAAATGTTGCTTTAGGTCCATGGTTAAAAAAAAACATCAAGCGATATACAAAGATGACAGAAGAAGCAAGGAATGTATTAGGGACCTTGTTCCTGATGAAAAGGTATAAATAGTGGGCCAAAGAAGTAACAGAATATTGTTTAGTTACAAAGGAAAATGAGATATATTGGCCTTCTAGTATTTCTCTTGCAATTGAGAAACCAAGGACCTTCAAGCTGAAGTTTAAGTGGTAGCATAGATATTTGCTATGTTGACATGTTGGGACTGATGAATGGGCTGGAAAAAATACTGTTCATGTGTACTCTGATATATCACTGTTCTGAATATCCACTATTATTATGCAAATACATTCTACTGAGAGGAATGAAGACATAGAATAAAGACATAGGGATTCTAACTCACAGATGTAGGAGGCTGTTTTAATTCTTTTAAAAAGCAGGGGAAACATAATCTCCATTTTAACTTTTCAAAGCTTAAAAGGGAAAATTTTTAAATGCTTTCAGATATCATCCTTAGTATTAAAATTGTTGTCAAATAAGTGAAATTACTAAATTGAAACAAACTGCTTATTATAAAACACTTTTGTGGCAGGTAGAATCAGTTCTTCCTAGAAATAGTTGACTGATATCCTAAAAAAGAATTTAAAAGAATTGCCACTTTGGATTGTAAGAAAATTGAATTTGCCTAAAAGAACAAGACTATTCTTCCCTGAATTATAATGTAAGTCCTCATTTTCTTCAGTGAAAGTGTGCAGATACAGAGAACTGTGTAGTATTTGGGGGTTTTGGTTTTGGTACTTTGCTGAAGACTTGTATTTTTTCAAATGCAGAAAGACTTGTCATGATGGGTGATGTTGTATCTTCCTGGAGGAGTAACCTAAATAACTCGCTTTCTATTGGGAGGAAGATTTACTCTTCCTTGTACAGGCTAGCCTTGAAAATATGCAGATTTCCTACACAGTGCCCAGGGATTTTCATGCATGACCAGAGACTTCCAGATCGAAGATTTGTAGCTCCACAGTAATACTGATCCTCTTACAACAGAAGTCATACTGCCAGCCATGATTCAAGGCATGTCCCCTCAGTGGGTATCTTCTCTCACAAAGTGGGACATTGGTTAAGTAATGTAATACTAGCTGCTTTTACCATCTAAGCTCCTTTGGGTCAGTGAAGATCATGTTCCTTGACTTACTCAGTCCTTCACATGCAGTTTCCAGTTCACAAATTACCTTCTCCTGTAACTGTCAGAAAAGGCAACACTGACAGTAGGCACAAAAGGAGACGGGAAGATGGAAGGATTCCCAAGTGAAATTACTCTGCAGTTAAACAGGGAGAACTTCAGCGGCTTTGGTGATTATGCCATCTGAATGGCTTAAAGTATGTCTTAAATTTAATGTGTGCAGGATCCAGTTGTCTGGCTTGTAAATGGAATACCAAGTGTCTGTTGAATATCGTATTTTTGGAAAACTTGTGGCTTGAGGCTGGTCTGAGTTCTATTTCAGAGTCGATTCTAGTGAGTGCTGGGCAGTGGTCTTTAACTCCATCTGGAAACAGCAGTAATTGAGAGGATCCTGGAAGGTGCAGGACAGGCTGCATGGGAAGGACATGGTGCTGTTACTTGACGTGGCTGGCAGTGAAACCAGCACTGGACTGAGAACTGAAAGAACATAATCCAGGGAGAAGCATAGGTGTGCTTTGATGAAAATGAATTTGTGGTCTATATAGGTCTGCAAGAAACATATAAGTGAGCACCTCACTTAAGACATTCAGGTGATTCCTCTTCTCAGACAGAATCAAGGTGCCAGTCCAATTTGCCCCATTCCAGTTAGAAGTCGAACTGTGGAGTGGTACATCAAGAGTGCCTGTCCTCAGCCATGTGTGGCAGAGATGTGCCCATCTTGTGCATGTGCAGAGGCTGTCCCTGGAAAATATCTTACCTGCTTCATGATTTTGAATGTGTTTTTAAAATCAATGATCCTTATTGACTCAATCCTCTTCTGCACAGGCTCTCCAAAACCCCTGGAACCTCTTCAGTGACTCCTTGATAGAGTTACAAGTCAGTCACAATCCTAAAACTGCATTCAAAGATGTGTGAAAATAAACCTGAGATAGGAAGAGTAAGTCTGTGTTATGAAATGGCCTGGAGTTCAGATGCCTCCCTTAGTCAGGCTTCCTGACAAGATGTTTCGTCTGTTTCTAGGTTTGTGTCACAAATGGTAACAACACCCAATTTCAGTAAGAAGTGTAGGTCTCATTTCCATAATATGAGTCCATAAAGACCTTAAACCATCACAAAGCAGACGAAATTGATGCTACCAATTTTTCAAGTTTTCTATGAATTTCTATCAATGTCAATTTTTCTGTAAATTTGACAAGATTACTTCCATTAAAATATAACTAGTATTGATGTGTTCTATAAATATTGGAGGGAGGCACGTATTTCACAGAGGAAATAGATGAAGGTTTTGCCACTGACTTCAGGTGCAGTCATAGGCAAGTCATATAACTTCACTATATTCCTCTTTCCTACCTGTGAAGTACAGATAATCCTCTTTCCAAAGGTCATTTGGGGATGCGTATGTAAAGCACTCAGAAGTGGGAGCTCTATGAGTAGATGTCCAGATGCATCAGTATGAAACACAGCACAGTCAAGAGATTGACATACTTGTATAAATAATAGGGGAAAAACTGCATCAGCCTGTGACTCCTAATCTTACCAAATTTGAACTTAACTAAATGTTCCCAGATGTAATCTGTTTTTTACTCCTTTTTTTTTTAAGCATAGTGAAACTTAAGGAAATGTGGAGATAGACACTGTTGTCTGGGCTGTAGCTCCTTTGTCTTATAACCTATCATAATGATTTGCTTTGCTTTGGTTTTGTTTACACCTGTGACTGTGTTTAATTTGGCTAGCTTGAGGTTCCTGATGTGGAGGACCTGTGAGCTGATGCAAAGAGAGGCTGTCATGCTCCCAGCCTTTTCACCTGGACTTGCCCTCAGTGACTCTGCTGTACCTATTTCCACACAGAGGTAGTCCAGGATGCTCAGCAGAAGACTGAAGGAGCAAACATCCCTTTGTCATATAGACTAGCAGGTGCCCATTTGATGGCAGGGGACAGGGACTGTCTCTTTCAGTGGAAGTCCATCGTGTTGTAAGACAGCACCTTCAGGTGTGGGGATGCTAGAGACACCTTTCAAGAATGTAGTCAGCTGCCAAAATTTTCTTCTTCTTTTGCCAGCACAGACTTTGTTCCACATGTAAAATGAAGAAAGGCAGTTTGTTAACCCTCATCAGTACTGAGATCATGCTGCTGACTGTAGGGTAAGGTAAGAGCAGCACAGTGTTGTAGCTGTCAAACAGGGACTGGGGCTGTGTTTGTCTCAATTAAAAGCTACTTGCATACAAATGAGTGGGTGTTAATAAGTACTCAGCTGGAACTCAGATTTCATTTTCCTGGACAAAGAACAGTTACACTCCCAGAAGGAGCTATATATAGGATGCTTTAAAACTGGAACTTGCTGAGTTTTTACTTCGTATGGATTATTCTTTAAAAGGGAGACCAAAAAAGGTGTGGAAATACTGCTTCAGAAATTACACAATTGCAGGAAAACATCCCACCTTTAATTTACTTATACTGAAACATTAACAGTATTTGTCTGCATCCTTTTCTATAACTGCTTTGTTTTAGCTATAGCTAATAATCATATATAGTGGAATATAACTTGTGTGCAGTTTTTGAGACATTATTGACTGTGCCCTATCAGTACCTGAAGGAAAAAATATAAAGGATGTAATTGATAGGAGAGACTGTATGTATTGCATTCTAACAGTGATGTTGTGACACATTGCAGTCATTGCACTGAGAGCATGACAGTAGCTCACTTTAGCATTGCTCTACTTTTGAATGCTTCTCTAAAGCCAATGGAAATATTCTTCTCTGAAAAGTTGTTTAAATAGTCTAGAATAAGACTGGTTCAGGCCTAAGCACTGTATTCTTCTGTTACTTATCAGAAAAGATTTGAGTATGTTTGCATAGTATGCGTGTTTGAACAGTTGATCCCCAAAGCCATTAGTCACAAGCCCATTAGTGGAACATGTTATGTACTGGAGACTTATAGCATGCTCCAGCTCTTAGAAAACCCACAGATTTTGCATCATCCATGGAGAAGCCTGGGACAACAGACTTGGAAAATGGACATATCCTTGTGGGTCTCCTTCCTAACCTTGGAGGGATCACCACAGATTCAGTGGGTGACACAGTGACTTCCTACAGTCTTTTCTGTACCTCTATAAACTTTTACTTGTTTTCTGCCTATGGCATTTACCTAGAAGTGAGTCACTAGAGCCTGCTGTAGAGATCTCTTTAGAGATGAAGTGAGAAAATTAAATTGTACCCATGCACCCTTATCCTGGCTTAAATAATGGGCCACATTTAGCCCCATGTGTGGAAGGCAGGTACAATTTGCCCTTGGAAGTCCAACCTTGAATTATTTGCCTATCCAGGATTCCAAAAGGAATGCAGGGCTGAGGAGTTTGCATTAAGACCAGTGCTAAGAACATGAAGGCTTGCCTGCTTCTGAGTCTAGTTGTGTACTGTTTGAAGTGAATGCAACCTCTTATTAACCAGTCCAGGATGGCTGATGTGCCTGTGGCATCTCAGAGATGTGCAGCACAGGGGCTTAACACTGTTTCCAGAATAATCTCAGTCCTGTAAGGGCTAATGACTGCATACAATCTCTGAAAATTGGGGACCTTGTAACACAAGGATCAGGAGAGGACTCGGCACAACCTTGAAGGATTCAAGGCCTGGCTACGCAGTGCCATAGCTGACTTGTGTTGGTAGTTCATCTCCAGTTATCTAAGCTGGACTTAGAGACCTCCATAGGTCTCTTTGAGTGAGCACATCAATGACTGCATCATCCTGTGAAAGGCTGGTCACTGTTACATAGTCCTGTTTTTCCAGGTAGTGCCAAAAGCGATATGACGTGGAAGCACACCTGATGCTGTGTGCTATGGCAAAACTGTTGGATTTTGGTCTGAGAGCTACAGCTGGCTTGACAAGAAAGATAAATCCATTCATCACTGCCAAAGAAACCCCCTTGAGGCCATCTTGATTCTGGAAGTACTAGAAGAAATGTCAGGACTGTGTTTCATGACACATAGGCCAGACATGGGCAGATAATGTGGTTGTAGTGGGATTACAGGGCTAAAGAGCTTCAGGCTTCATATTTGGTATCTCTGTACAGGACTTAACTCTTCAGACGACTTCATGACATGGTGTTGTTGGGGAAGAAAAGATATGGCACGTTGCTGGTAACGGTTCTGAAGGACTTCAAAGAGCTACTAGATGTTGAGTTAAATATTTCTAAGGATGCACTTCAGTGTCACAGTGTTCTCAAGGGAAGGACATGCTGGTGTGCTCATGGTTATGGAAAAACGTGGAGACTACTGTGGCGTCAGTGAGAAGTAGAAAAGCTCCCAGATTTGCCCACTGTGACCTGTAAATGTAGGTGCCAAAGTGCATGTGAGATTTAACTCTGATCTTTTGCTGAATGTGATGGGAGTTGTTCCTAGGTAGTGCTGGAGTTCTGATAAGGCTACCCACAGCAGACTGTGCTCCAGGTCTTTTTCCTAGCAGTTTTCAGGATTATAGACTGGACCTTTATCAGCTGTTTGAACAAAACTAATTAGATAAGGCAAAGAGTAAATGAGTGGCATGCAATTGCTCACTGTGCCACACAAACCAGGTGCAAACATGTCCCCCTGCCTTTCAGCATGGCTGTGTAGACCAGTTGGATGCTGTGGCATTAATTTCACCTTTCATATGTTTCTAGCTTGTTAAAATTATATCTTGATAAGTACATGAAGTCACAGCAGATGGCAAAATCTAAAATGTTCTCTCCAGCTCTTTATTTTAATTAGGTTTTCAGTTATCCCTTTATGAAAAGCACCCTGTGAGTGTCTGAAAGTATTGCAAGTATTTAAATAAGCTACTAGTGTGACTTCCCAGAGCTAAAGTGGACATCAATATCATTATGAAAAGCTTTCTTGGGTTTTCTCTGTTGTTTTTAATCTTATGTGGAATGTTTTGATCTTTTTCATCTACTGGTTCGATATCTTTTCTTGATTTGGTGCTGGACACATCAAATTACTGGCTGTGCAAATGATCTGTGTTGCTTACCATGGCAGTAGCGATGTCTGTGGTTTAGAGTTTGGTCAGAATGCAGTTGTATGCAGTTGAGCAATCCCCAGCTCTGTATTTACATAGTGCATGTAACATGTTTGTAACACTTAAAGAATGCAGAACTCCTGACCAGTGTTAAATGACTGAGTGTTTAAGTAGCAGTTGGAATATAAACTGTAGCCAGAGCTGGTAACAGTGCTTGTTACAATGTTTGATGCTTTTATGATTGCATCCAAAATGCCAGTTTTTAGTTAAACTTGGGAAGAGCTTTGTGGGAATGGCAAAAAGCTAAAAATCATTAAGACAGTAGCTACCACCCAAGTATAGACTCAAAAGCATCTGAACCACGTCAACTGAAATTCCACCCTTCTTTCTTTTAACCTCAGGTTTACTTGAGGCACCAAAAAGGGAAACCTTTAGTCTAGGAGGTTAAATTTTACCCAAATTATAAACACCTGGCAGCATATTGGTTAATAAAAGACAATGCTAAGCATGCCTCCTGTAGTTTCTATATAAACATAGAAACATATGGGCTACAGTGGGGTAGAATTAGCTGGTCTTTGATGCTGCAGTTTACATACAACCTGCAAATGGTATCAGAATGCATTTTAGAAGTGGATTTAATGATCAGTTACATTAATAACAAGGAAATATGAGAATAAACTCATGGAATGATACTCACCTCATCTGCTGTGTCTCCAGTAACATTTTTGACTATGTGATGATACTCACTGTATTATTGCAACACCGAAGAATTTTTACTTTCCTTCTTTGAAGGCATTATGTAGCTGACACTGAACATGAGCAATAACTGTTCTCAATGCAAGGCTCCTATTTCTAGGTACAGATTAGTTTTAATACTTTGTTAAAGCTGAGGAGGACATGGATGATACTGTGCTAGTTGCTATGCACACAATTCAGAAAAGTATCAAAGTGGACCTAATCCAGAAATTAATAGTAGAGTAAGTTTATATATACTTCCAAAAGTATTTAATTGGTGAGATTTTGAGGACAGAATTTCCTGTGCTGATTTCATCTTCTCTTGTACTTTGCTTGATCTTTTTCTATGTTTCTCTAAGTATACTTTAAACAAAAGCTCAGATTAATAAGAAAATACAAAACATGTTTTGTAACAACAAAAGTACTCCTGCAGGATTTGTAAGATAATTAGTCAATGAGATCTTAAAAATATGTTGCCCAATTGTATTTAGTTATTCCTTCTGTCACAACTGAAAAGGAATGCTTTTCTAAGAGAATTTATTATCAGGGTTAATTCCAGTACCATTCAGATCATCCTTATTTGGGAAATACTAATTGACAAATTAGTATGGGGATGGAGCAGGTGTCTTGCTGTTCAGTTTGTCAAGGGGTATTCAAAGAGGAAACGCATTGCTAGTCTGTAAATGGCCACTAGGGAGAAAGATGAGGAAAAGCGTCAAAAGGTAAAAGCTATTTTTGTGAAAACCAAATGGGTATAAATTGGCTGTGAATAAATCAAGGTGGGAATTAGAGGCTGTTCATAATCTTTAGTTAAGGAGGGCTCTGAAAGAAGTCAAACAGCATAGAAAAATGACTTACTAAACAGGAGTAGGAAACAGCTTTGTTTTTATCTCAAGTGTCCATAGTTTTAATAGGAGCAGCGCTGAACACAAAAGTGTATCTGTGCAGTATTGCGACAGCTTTCTAGTGTAAAATTATTTGTCCACGCTGCAGACTGATCTTACTTATTTTAGTCTGTAAAAATTACTTTGATACTCTAGAGGACAGAGTTTGTTTTATTTTTCCTCTTTTTTTTCCCCCTCCATATACCTGATTATTTTCTCAGTATTATTTGTGGCATGCAATTACAAATGACAATTTTTGGTTTAAATTCTAAATTGAGGGTAGAATACAAGAGGCAAAAATGCAGCCTGATACATCATTTTGGCCAAAAGAGTGGAAAAAGCCAGAACATGCTAACTTGGTTTTTAGTAAGTGTAGCACTGTAATATGATATCTGCTTATCACATACCATTTATTCTAAAAAAGGCTTTCAGTACAGTCTGTCAAAGTTATTCAAATTGTTAGATTTGTGACTTTAATAAACTCACATTTTGTGACAAATCCAATAAGCCTAAATACTTTAAAGGGTATTTGCTGCAGAGTGGAATAACTCTGCAGCTCTATTTCTTTGTGTCTTTGTTAGTTGGTAATTGAAATGGACCAATGTGAAAAATAAGGTAAGCTATTAATAACTTAGTAAATGTCTTTGTTGCCAAAAAAAGGATTTGAAATAATGTACTGCTGTGCATTTAATGGTAGTATTTAATTGCAAAGTAATAGTAATGCAGCATGCTTAAATGTGTATATTTTCATTATTATCATGAAGGGGCAATAAATAAATCAGAATTTTTTGTGTAGATTGGAAGCAAGTTGGTCCTTCTGCCTATAAGAAATGCCAGAGCTATTAATTTTGCACGGGTCAGATTAGAACCAGAAGAATGGAATGTGTTTCATGTGATGGATGTAATTTTTATTGACTCTCTTTATTGGCAGTTTGGGTGGAGAGGCAGAGGGGGAAGAGTGAGATGCAGGTGGCCCTGAGGTGTGGCACACAGAAGTGCTCTGCTTTTATGATGGTTCTTCAGGATTGGTGACTCTGTGACACTTACACCTCAGACTGTATTATGAGCAGGATATCAAAATTAGTTTGAAACCTCTTTTTGTCTGCCCAGCCCCAAGCTGGTGCCTTGGGACCGCTTGCAGCAACCTGCCTCCTTCTCCACCCACAGCCACTGGTCTTGGGGGATTAGATGGGGGTGCCAGGGTGGGGTCTGAGGAGCCCCTTCCTCTCCTGTGGCTGAAAAGGGCCCTGTAGGTCACTTACAAAACTCGCCTGTCCCCAGGAGCCAGTGGGGGAGCAGTGCCTCTCCATGCCGAGGAGCTGTTTCTGTGGCTTACTGATGTGCTCCCCATGGTTCCTGTCTGCATAGGGCTGCACCCCTGACCATATGGGGCAGGCAGCAGGGTCTGCATCCAAAATGCTGTGTGACTGAGGTCCCTTCGCTTCTTTGCAGGGGGCCCCGTGCAGCAGAGCAGGAGGTGAGCAGTGTGGCATGGCCACAGCAGCAGCTGCGGTTGCCGGATGCAGGGCAGTGAGCCAGCATGGGAAAGAAATAGCCAGGCAGATGTCTTTTTTATTATTATTATTTGGTTGGGGTTTTTTTGTTGTTGTTTTATTGTTTTCCCCTTTCCTGCATGTCATTTTTAATCATCTCAGATAATGCCTTTATCTGCCCCAGTCTTGGGGGGGTTTCTTTCTGGTGCTCACAAGTGAATGGCTCTTGGCCTGATGCATTGGAGAGTTACACTGTGCTTTCCAGCTGCATGCTCCCATTTTTAATCCAGGTTTTCTTTTTCCTTTGGTGCAGGGTCGGATCTGCAGAAAAGCTGGCAAATCAAAAAAGTCATTCAGTCGAAAGGAAGCTGAAGCAACATTTAAGAGTTTGGTGAAGACCCATGAAAAATATGGGTGGGTCACCCCACCTGTCTCTGATGGCTGATGTTAGCAACCTGCACTTGACAAAAATGCTGAACAAAAGTACTGTGACATCTCCTCAGTGCTGTACACCGCCCATCCTTTTCTACTTCAGCTTCAGTTACATACCATGAATGTCAAGGAGACATCTAAGTTATTTATGAACAGATGTGTTTACAGAGGGAGAGAAAAAAAATGCTGTGTGTAGGATTATATTTCAAGACTGGAGAATGGTCATCATTGAAGTCACTTGAGCGGATGCTGAGATTGCATCATTTGCCCCATACAGCCCACATTGTCTTCAGCTTCTTTCCATGACAGCAGCACCAAACAGCAGTACTGGAAAGTGTATCCATTACTGCTCAGTTCATTTAAATGTAAATGAAACAGTTAATATTTAATAGGGAAGCAGTGCATTGCAGGTACATGTTTGCTGTGCTGTTTATCTTTGTCTCCTAGCAGGTCAACATAACTTGAAGATTTGTCTTTATGTGGAACTGTGGTCTGCTGTGACTAAATTGAAACCTCATTTGTGCTCTATATATGACCTTTAATTCATGAATGAAACCAGAATTAAGATGCTGAAAGGTCCTAGTGTTAAAACTAAAGTGGAATCACCCAACTGGTTACAATGTGCTATCTATGCTGATATTGTGATGTGCTGTTCAGAAATAAACCAGTGCAGTTAGCTGAAGGTTAGGTGTTTTTTTTAAACACATCCACACCAGGGCTTGGAGTGGTTGGTTGCTGGTGGCAGAACCATTACCATGCCAGTACCTTCTGCAGTAGCATGTGGCCTGTGGGTTCTTCCAAACATCGAAGCAAGTGAACGGAAATGGACAGAGCAATCTTACAAAATTACCTGCTTAATTTTAAAGTGATATGCCAGTAACAGAATGAAAGTTTTCAAGGCAAATGGAACATGGTTTGTAAGATGATTTGCATGACTGGAATTTTCTTTTTTATTTTCACTCAATAGACATTGTATGTACTTAGAGCCCAGTATCTGAGAAAACCCACTGATGTATATAAATGTCCTATTATTTATCATTAAGATTTAAGTTTTCTGGTAAACAAATTGAAAAGAAAACCACCAATGACTTTCTAAGGGACTTCATAAAAGCTGAAGGTAATGTTTAGAATGGTATAAGAAAAGCATTTAAAAATATGGATTCTGAATGGAAAATCATATTGGACACATGCTGAATAAAATCACCAGTATCGTTTCTGTTGCCTCAGGAATTCAATCATTTTGGCCAACTTTTGTATTCAAAGTAATAGATTTCTACTGTGAAATTTTAGGCACCTTATAGTTAAATATGTTGTAGTGATCTTTTAACTGAAAGCAGGGCAGTATCAATTGTAAGACTAATTTGGAGGGGGGGTAAAGTTGTGTGTTTGAAAATAGTTTCTATTGTGTGGCTTACACAAGACCAAATGAAAATGGTTGACCATTTCCTGTTTCTATTACAGCAATAGTGAACACTAAAGAGAGTTTTGGGGTTTGGAGTTTGATTTAAAGCTACACACAGTGGAGAAGAGCAAGAGAGTAATGAAGGACAAAGGAGTTTGAACACAAGCAAAAAAGCAGCACAGCAGATACTTGTGCAAAAACACTGCTCATTTTATCTGTAGATGCTTTGCTGCTGTAGCTGTTTGTCAGCGAGGTAAGGAGAACAATAAAGCCTTCACCAAAATGGTTATGCAGGTCAGAGCCACTCAGTTTTGTGAACATGGCTGATTTCTTACACTTCTCATCTCCACCCACTGCTTCTCTTTCTCCTCTTGACCATTTGTGGTACCCACCTGGTATGCCTTATCTCAGTTAAAAATGGAAGTGCTTCGTACCACAAATCTGTACAGATCTTGCTGTGATTTATCTCATCCTGCTTTGTATGTGGAGACAATGCTATAATCAATGTGGTATACTTCTCCCCTCAAACTGTATCAAGTCTGTGCATCCAGCAGCAGAATATGTCTTTTGAGTGAGGAATAACATTTCAAGCAATTTATTTATTTGCTTTTAGAAACTTTTTATTGCATCCTTTATGAAGGAGGAAACTAGTATGTTTAGTTAGGCATCAAATAATTTGCAATCTCTAGTGGGACTCCCCGAGGACATATAGAGAGATCTAGCCCTGTAAAGCAGAAGTTTTGTTATTTCCCTTCAGAAAAGCTCTTCCCCTGTCAGCACTGCAAAATTATGGTGAAGGCATGCTGAGTTTTTGGGGGGAATTTGCCCAGAGAGGTTGTGGAGGCCCCATCCCTGGCAGTGTTTAAGGCCAGGCTGGATGTGGCCCTGGGCAACCTGGTCTAAGCGTTTGGCATCCCTGCCCATGGCAGGGGGTTGGAACTAGATGATCTTTAAGGTCCCTTCCAACCTGGCCATTCTATGATTCTATGAATTATTTCTTTCCCAGCTGTTTTTTAACCTGCCTCTTTTTTTCTGTTGGTGGGTTATTTTAAATCTTCCCGAGAACCATATCTTTAATATTTAATTAAAGGGTTAGCAAAAAGGAACATTGTGGGTGGATTGCTACCACTTCCCTCAAACCTACTTATTATGTGTCTTCTCAAATGTGCTTTAAATAGTTAGAGCAAACATCATCACTAAAAATCACAGTTACTTTCTGGCTGTAGGAGGTTCTCTGTATCACTCAGAGCCTTGGAGCAGCAGGAGAGGCGAATCAAAAAATCTGGAGTGCTTTGAAGCTGTAGCAGCAGAGCTTGTGTGATAAGCTGTAGCAGCAAATTGTGCAAGAAAGAAAGAAGGAAAAGTACACTGCATGAACTAGGGCAGGATGAATTTCCTTCCACACCAAAAATAAGACTGCTCCTGAAGAAGAAATGGCCTATAGCAGGAGCAACCTGTGCTGGAGGAGATGCAGGGAAAAGGGGACAGCAGGGAGCACTGAAGCATTGTGATTCTGAGCAGGGAGGAAGGGAATGTAGTTAATTAAGAAATTTAGAAAGAGTGTTGATCTATTTTAGGGAAAATTAGTTCATGGGTTTTGTCTAGCTGTATGCTGGATGGGTTCTACTTTGCAACAGACAAGCCTTAAAAAAAATGTATGCAAAAACTGGAAGAGGAAAGGTGTGTAGAAGGAGAGAGCAAGACCTGAGAGTATGGGCTGGGGAGGATGTAACTGGGCAGCTAAGAGAGGATAACGAAGGCCTGAGGATGGAAGGATGTACAGTGGGGGATCAAAGGACAACAGCACAGCACCAGTCAAAGCAACAAGCAGGGCTGAAGAATAGCAGCTTAGATAGGACCTGCTGCAGGAGCTGATTGCAGAGCTGCTCCAGGTGCCTTTCTGTTGAGGGAGTTTCACTGAAAAAGATCCTATAATGTCCTTTTTGTGTGTATCCTAGAAAGTGATATGTGCTTCCTTATTACTCTGTCCTCCTTCTGAAAGCTGAGAAACATGTTAAGACTTGGAGCTGTGGTGTGAAACTCAAATAAGGCCATGTCCTCACTTACATGACTGAGAAATAAAGCTAAGTGTCATTCTCAGACCTTAAATTTGAGGAGGCCAAAATCAAAACAGATTGGTGAGTTGTCAGCTTTTCTATTTTGTTAAAGTTCCTTGATAACAAATAACTGGGAGGATTTTCATGCAGACAGTAAACATCACTCTTCCCTCTTTATCCAGTCAACAGTCTTCTTAGGACTTCTTGCAAAAGTCAGCAGAGGTCCTCCAGCTCTCATTAGTCCTATTTTATCAGGAATATTATTTTCCATCTGCTGTCCCCACATTATTAATTTGAAACTAGCATCTGGGGAGCTGTGATATTGTATTAGGAAGTTGCTTCCTGGCTTTTTTAGAATAGATCCTTTTGAAGAACTTACTTTGAGTCTGGAAAAGCTGCTTAACTGGATACAGGTGTCAAACAAAGAAGGCTTATTATAAAGGAAGAAAGCTGTCTCTGGATACCTAAACACTGAAAGATCAAAGAAAGCAGAGCTGATGATTTATACATTATTGTATTTCTGTGTCATCAGATTTAAACAATCAAAAACTCAGTACTCAAAAGATTCTTGAACTTGCCTTGTTTTCTCTCCCAAAGGCAGCATGTCTCCTTCATTCCAGCCTAAACTTCAATCCTAAATATAAAGAAAGACAATGGATACTGTCTGTTCATTTGGTGATATGACACTGTATTATATAAAAAAAAGACTCACTTCATTCTCCTTGTCCAAAGCAATACATAAGATAGTAAACCAGAGCTTCTTGCATAAATAGCAGTGTTGGGACAAAGCCTTTCTAGTATAACAAATACATGTGATATGACTGTGTAGTGTATATACTTCTAGAAAACCAATTTAGAAAGGCATTTAGAGTCACAGCTGCCAAGGTGTGGTCTCTGTGATGGCCAGTGCTCTCCGGTGTGTTTCTATTTTCCATTCCACCTTGCAACAGAGAGAAGTCTATTCTAGGCTGACTGCCAGAGAAAATCCTGTAGAACTAACTGGCACTTGGGATTTAAATCTCAGGGTTTTCTTTGCCATATTTTCCTCTTTTTTTTTTCTCTTCAAGATTTTCAGGCACAGACATGGAGCCATACTGCCTTCGTTTTACACTAGCATTATGGCCAGTGTGGTTATTTACGTGACTCCTACGAGGTGGTCAATTATGAACACGCTTCTTGGTGATGGAAGCTTTTAGGGGATGTGTTCCAGCTGAATGCCTGGGTGTGCAGCTTGGCTAATGTGCTGAGGATTTACTTTTTAGTGGTTACATGGGCAGATGCTTGGCATCTGAAAGCTTAGCTGAGATTACATGGGGAAGCATCTGCATAGAGTGGAAACTTTGTCTCTTCTATGCAGTAGGTAACTTCTGGTGAAGTAGGTTCCTCTCAAACTGTACTATGAACTGTACAGATAGATTTAAGCAGGGCAACCTGCTGGTACAATCATTTTCCAGTTATGTATCCCCTCCCTGACAAGCACCAACATTTTAGGCTGTTACAGATGTCACATTTCAGAAGATCACAGTCAGTAGAAAACTGAAGAAGAACTCCTGGGTACATATCTGCACCATCCTTCCCAGTGCGTTCCTGGGGGAAAGATGCAGCCCTGACGTAAGCGAGCAAGAAAGACTGAGAGTGCTGTGCACATTCCTTAAGAGCATGCACTGACCTGCAAGTGCCAGCTGTGGGAAGCAGGGGGGCAATAAGCCCCCGAGTTTCCCTAGGCAATGTACATGCTGTCTTGTATTCATGTACCTATCTTGCCAACACTTTACAAACTTTTATATTACTTGAATCGAGTCAAAGGGTTCAGTACATCTCTGACCTGAGTTCAGATTTGCGGAGCAGATGGTTACTAAATATGCACTAGAGGTTTTCATGTAAGGTAGTGACACATTTAAAGTTTTGCTTTGCTTACTCTAAAGAATAAAGTGGCTGCAAACTAGGTCTGAGGACAAATGGTTGAAAGTGAGTCACCTGCTATTATCAGCACAACTGCACTGGAGAGGTAGCTTTGTTCCTACATCAAAGGGTAGAGCAAGTGCAGCCAGTAGGATATTGCAAGAAGTTGCAAAGGCAGAGGTCCTCTCTGCATTTTTGATTAGTTAATTGCATCCTCTTAAATGTACTTTGTTCTGCTTTGTAAATTTTACAACCCCGTCCTTAATATCACTTCGAAGTTTTACTGATATATTAAGGAAACTTTAAAAGAAGTCCTGTAAATTTATATTTAAAGCCCACATTTCAATCTAGAAGCATGCAAATGCCATGCTGACACCTGTCAAATTTCACCAACAGCTTCCTCACACTAGCAAGTCTTGCAGAAATCTGCAATGAGGGTAGTTAACACGAAAATAGAAACTGAAATTTGGATGTTTGGCTTAGTCTTTTCCCAGATTGCTTTGTCTTTCAGTTTGATTGACTTCAGACAAGAATGTCAAGCTCACAGCACTGAAACTGTCACGGTGTTGTTTATTTATAACAGTTCCTTTTGTTCATGCTACCAAATAAGGTGGCAATAAATATTCATTGCAGTTGCATTTCACCAAATAGGAATTAAGAGATAACTCCTCACACTCTGAAAACTTTGCATTTTATACTTAGTGTTTGCCACCACACTTAGCATTCATTGTCTTTTGCTGTCAAATATCCTTGTTTTCTTATTCAGTGACCTCATGTGTTTTAAATTACTTATTGTTTACTAACAGAAATACTTGAAGTACGTTGCAGGTCCTTGTAACAAAATCAGTGAAACGTAACTGAACTAAATCTAATTGTCTGTGTGATTGAGAGGAGTTCTTCACTTGCCATTTGCATACACAAAATCTGCAGACTTTAGTTACTAAAGATTCCTCTTCTGAAGTACCTCAGCAAAACCAAGACTTCAAATTCAGCACAAAATTCATGCTGACATGGATTAGCATGCATCATGGGCATTAAAGCAGACCATCCATAAGAGAAAATGAAACCATTTCTTCATTTATGCCTGCATCATTTTGTTCTGAGACTGTATGATAACAATAGAAGCACAGGAAATGGCTTATACTGGATGAGGTTGTTATTATTACAGAAATATATTTTTATAACACATTCATGCAATTTATGATAATCCCACCAAACTGGGAGGAGTAATTGATATCCTGGAAGGCAGGGCTCACATTCAGAGGGACCTGGGCAAGCCAAAGGAATGGGCCAACAGGAACTTAGAAGTTTGACAATGACAAGTGTTAGGCCCTGTATGTTGAATGGAGCCATGCAATTAATCAGTGCAGGCTGGAGGCTATCTAGCTAGCTTGCAGCTCTGCAGAAACGAATTTGGAGGCCTGGGTGGACAGCAGCTTTACAAGGAAGCCACAGTGTTCCTTTGTCTTAAAGAGGACTAGCCACATACTGGGCTGCGCTGGCAAAAGCGCTGCCAACTGGTCAAGGAAAGCTATTCTTTTCCTGTATTCATCACTTGTGAGTTGACGTCTGGAGTACTGTGTCCAGTTTTGGACCCCTGGAACATAGCACTTTCTGACAAATTGGAGGGAATCCAGTGGAGGGGCACCAAAATGGTTAGGGATCTGGGGTCTGTTGTGGAGGAAGAGGCTGAGTGCAGAGGTTCTGCTCATCCTGGAAAGAGAAGGCTGAGAAGAGGCTGAATGCAGTCATCTGCTGCCTAGAAAGGGATTACAGAGAAGATGGAGCCATGATCTGAGAGGAAGAGCCAAAGAGAAAAAGGCATCAGACACAAGCTGCAGCAAGCGTGGTCCCAGCTGGATGGAGGGAGGAACCTCTTCAGCATGCAAGCAGGCAAGCACTAGAGTAAGTTGCCCAGAAATAATGCAATCTCCATCATGGGAGATTTTTGTTACTCAGCTTAATAATGCCCTGAGTAACCTGATCCTGCTTTGAAGTTAGCCCTGCTTGAAGCAGGAGTTTGGACTAGAGATTTCCATATTTTGCTTCCAAACTAAGTGCTTCTCTGATTCTATTATATTATTTATTTTATAAATTTTGCTGTTAAGATGTATTAGGGAAACAAGTTTCATGGCCAAAAATATGCCTGTGAATCTCTACCTGATTCATAGAGCTGCTAACCTGCAGAAAGGGCCAGCTGATTGTGATGCTGTAAAGTACCCCCTTCCGAGCACCCTATGGTCTAACTTAACTGCAAGGATGTAGGTGAATAAAGTTCTGCAGACACATGTTGAAGGTATCACTAATTAGCATATGCACACTAAAACTTTTGTGCACATACACCAGCTACCAGTCCACTGTTACAAATATTTTCCATGTAAATAGGTGTTTTGAGAACTTTTAATTCTGTTTTCCCTAAAGAACTTGAAGTTTAACAGGTTTTTCTTCTTGTCCATTTCTCTGAAATGCAAGATTGGAAAATACTTCCCTCAGTACAGAGAATAGGAAGGAAACCACTAAAGCAAGCCTGTATCTTACAGATGGGATCTTCTGCAGGAAAATCCTCTATATTCTGGAGAGCAAGTTGCTGTAATTGAAATTTTCTCACATTGCAAGGCTAAGGTGAACTATTCTTGAATTCCTAGGGCCAAAGCCCCTGTTTTCAGTCTTGCCCTGTTTTTTAGCTGCATCCTCTAAACGTTCTGCAAATTAATGTCTGAGGTGGCATTTATGAGAGGGCCTTTCACCTGGAATATATCACAGTAGTTTATTTGCTTGTGTTTGATGTCCCTATTCTGCTGCACAACAGATCCCAACGTGGCCAATACAGACATTTCCCCAGTCCACCAGGTAAGAGTCAGAGGCAGCCAGTGTAAGGACCTGGATTTGTCTTTCCTTCCCTGCTCCCTGGTATGCTTTGCATCACTGTTCCTACACAGGAAAACCTCTGATTACACTTGTTTTGACACTCTTTCTGAGATAAAGTTGTGTTGTCAAGTACCCTTCCCTCACAAGCACAGTCAGAGCACTTGGCGAAACAAAGGGATCGAACAAAGGACTAATGTATTCAAAGTGACTAGCCCTAGAGCACAGCTGTTAACATTGCAGCAGCCAATAGTGATGTGATTCAGCTCAGCTATGGAGTAACACTGGAAGTGCAGTTGGTTTGACTCTTAAGCATTGCAAGAGGAGTTTTGCTGCTTTCAGTGGGCACAAATGGTGCCCAACCTTTACAGAGTCTCTTGCAAACGTGGTGTGTCTATGTTGAGTTGTCTGTCACCTCTCCTCCATCACCAAGCAGAAGAAAAATCCGACTCTTGGCCTGACCCTCTGGGAGGTTACTCTAGATGCACTCAGCACACAGTTATTCTTGATATATTTTTAATTTTATATGTATTTTTAGTTTATATTTACATATATATGCATGTATATACATATGTAATATATGCAATATAAAGTATGTTTTGATATACTATATAAAATACATCATATATGTAAATATTATATAATATCATATAAATATTTTATACATATACTTTATATATATGTATATATAAGTATGGGCTGGATGATGACTGGATTGAGAGCAGCCCTCTGGAGAAGGACTTTGGAGGGTTGATGAGAAGTTCAATGTGACTGGACAATATGCACTCACAACCCAGAAAGCCAATTGCATCCTCGGCTGCATCAAGAGAAGTATGGCCAGCAGGTCCAGGGAGGTGATTCTCCCTTTCTACTCTGCTCTGGTGAGACTCCATCTGGAGTACTGTGGCCAGCTATGGGGCCCCCAGTGTAAGAAGGACATGGACCTGCTCAAGAGGGTCTAGAGGAGGGCCATGAAGATGATCAAAGGGCAGGAACACCTTCCCTTTGAGGACTTATTTTAAACAAAAAGGTGCAAGTGCTAGTAGGAGGGAAAGCACTTCAAAATATTTGTGCATTCCTCCATCATCAGCTAGCAGGCATCTGTAACTTGCATAACTCCTATCAACTTTGCAAAACTATCCCAGTTTTGATCCAGGTTCAGGTAAGCTTTGTGCAATACCAGCTGGAAAGAAAGTGTGAAGTCGCCAGAGTAACAACTGAATTGAAGTGTGTGCTTAACCTCATGAGCACAAATAAACATTGCTGCCGCCTTTTTGTGGTTTAAAGCTATGATCTGCTAGATCAGGGCAATAGTTACAGCTATCTCCTGTTAGAGCTAATGTATGAATCAGGTGTAGACAGCCCTGGTTTATAACATGGTGTCTAGGTTTAGCCCCTATCTGGGGCTCAATGATAGCAATTGCTCTATTACCCAATGATCCCTCTCCAGCAGAGAAGGGGAATCAGGAAATGGACAGAAAAGGTACTGTAAGGTACAGTTGCCTAAATGTCATCTCCAACTGTCTTTAAGATGTTTTAAAACATCAGAAGAATCTCCATGGGACTGGCTGGCATTACATGGGACCTACTGGAGGCCCATCAGCACACACATCACTTCATCAGTTGGACTTGATGATCTTGAGGGTCCTTTCCAACCGTGATGATGTTTCTGTATTTCTACATGTACTACTTCTCTCCACAGATCATTTGTTTTTGAGATTTTCTCATGAACCATCTAGAACAAGATGACAAATTGCATGCTATCAACACCTTCCACCAGTATTTAGTCCCCAGTGAGAAACTTCCCAATCTCTTTGAGACACACTGTAGTACCACCAGGATTAGAAACTCACAGGCTATGTTCCTTTTGTACTGACACTTCCTTTCTGAAATAACTGAGAAACTGAATCTCCTGCACCCTGTGATTTTATCACATGCCAACTGGCAATGTCTAATATCCCCTCTGGTCAAAGTTCAGGCCTTGGCACAGTACTGGGTGGCCCTTGTTTGGGTGGAAGGCCACCTCATATCCTCTGATTTATCAACTATATCACTGAATTAATAATGTAGTTATTCCTACTGCATTGTAGCAGATACTACTGAATTAACTTGAATTACAGTAAATGAAACTAGCAATACTAAACTACTGTACATAGTCAGTAGGGGATCCAGTGACTGTGTTGTTAAACCACTGCACTCTGATTTAACTTGAGGTAAATATGTGCACATACTTCCCTAATTGTTAAATGCAATACTTTCATGTCTGAATAGCCAGACAGTGGCTGAAGGTGGACTGAGAAGTCTGAAGAGGGTTGTGAGTGTCTGTAGACCACTGAAGGCATTTATCTGGGGAATGATCCTAGAATCAGAAAAAGATTGAAGGCTTGAATCAGGTGTGGATGTTAGCTGGTCCAGCCCCCTGCTCAAAGCAAGGTTAACTTTCTGGCTAGATCAGCTTTCTCAGGGTCTCAGCCAGCCAAGTTTTTAAGCTGCCCAAGGATAGCAATCCAGCACCTCTCTGGACAACCTGCCCCAATGCTCAACTTCTCTTGCAGAGAAGTTTTTCCTCATGTCCAACTGGAGTCTCCCTTGCTGCATCTTCTGTCCTTTGCTGTGAGTCCTGTCACTTTGCCACTTTTTTTTTTTTTGTTTGTTTTGGTCACTTTTGCCAAAAGATAAAGTGGCTTTATAGCCACCTGTTATTTACTTGAAATAGCAATTAAATATCATCTACCATTTCTCCTCCAGGCTGAACAAATCCATCTGTCCTAGCCTCTCCTCACAGGGCACGGGCTTCAGCCTCCTAACCATGTTGGCAGTCTTTCACTGTGGACTTTTAAGCAGAAAAAGGACTCAAGAGTGGAAAATTCTTTCTTTGCTAAAGTGAATGTAAAAGAATATGTGCATGTAAAGTAGAAACACATGAAAAATGAGATTCAATTTACCAAGAGAATTACAGGATAGCAAGAAATTAGTCTCTGCAGTTTGTTCTTACCTTGTTGAATGACCCAAATAAAACACTGATATATATAATTATATGCAAGGGAAAGCAATAAGCAGATCATTTCAAGCTGGATTGCCTATTACTTCTTTTGAATCTGTGCTGTGTTCATCTATAAAGATAAACTAGTCCTTTAAAAAGATGAGGCTGTTCATACACATAATATCACTAAGAAGGTCTCAGGGACCAGAGAAACAAGATAAGAGAGTAATGAAATAAGTTAGACCTAATGATACAGACATCTTCAAATTAGATGTCTGATAAGCATCATCTAAGGATACCTAGAGAAGTGGCTCTCACTGTCTCAGAAGCATCTGAAAAAACAGGGTTACTGGAGATTAGAAAAGAGCAGATGTCTTTGAAAGGCTGAAAGAGAAGAGCTGGGAAATAATGGAACAATCGGTTTAATTTCAATGCTGTCAAATTGGCACCTTTCACAAGCTCTAAATTATTTTTACCATAGCAATCAAAAATACAAATCCTGATAACCTAAGCTGACTTTGCAGTAATCACTTTAAACTCCCACTCTTCCCCCTCCCGGCCATGAAAGCATATTTCTAAAGTGTAGATGAGTTCAGATTAGCCAAGTGCACCTGTCCCTCTACACTTCAAAAAAACCTCTCAGATTAAAAGCTAGAAAATTACAGGATATAGAAACATGTATAAAAAAATAAGTTTACTATAAACACCATAAAGTCCTACGCAAATGACAGGTTTAAAATCAAAAAACAGACTGACTGAGACTGCAGGTGGTGTTAAAATGTCCATAGGAGCAATTAAAGTTGCAAGAGAGAAGCAACAATATGGAACCACTTTGGAAAGTGGTGGGTTGGCTTCTTTTTGTCCTTGTAAACAGCTGTTCAGGAAGAAGGTGTCACCTCATCGTTTCTGTGGATTCCTGCTTAAGATCCTATAGGCACTAAGAAATTACCTTGTGGAAGACAAAGTGGGGTTTCTTCAGAAAAGGTTGGTATCTGATTATGGGCCACTAACACCCAGTTCCACCTATAAAAGCTCAAAGAACTAAGATCTCTTTCTCTGCAGTTTAGAGAGTATTTTTGTCAGCATGGTGTCACATTAAGAGACGAGACCCTGACCCAGGAGTCTGCCTACCTCAGTGTTTCAGGCTTCCACATTACACAAAACCTACCTAACGGTGCCCAGTATGGGCTTTCTCTCTGAAACAGTCTGGACAAGTTACAATTAATAATGAGTTGGATTTATTATAGTGACAGATAATAGATTCGGAAGTTTAATAACTGCAAGGAATTTGAGCTCAAGCTAGTAATTATACTCCTGGGGAAGTGTCTGACGAAGTCAGGAAAGTAAACAAAAACTTTAAACCAACACTAAAATATAATAAAGAGAAATGCTGGCAAAGATGTTAGGCTGTATGCTGATTGCACAATTCTTACCAAGAAACCTTCCCTTCCTGGTGATAGGAGGAGAAGGAGTGGCCACTTGGTCTCCCTCTGGGACAGCTAAATCCTAAGGTCTTCTGTCTGTCCCTCACCAACTAGGGAAATACTACTCACATGGGTTTTTATAACCTAATTCTAATTGTCCCTGCCTTCTAGGTGATGTTTAGCATGATTTGGGTGGAGAGTTGAGTAACATAGTCATAAAGGTACTGAGGGGTGTCAATTTTAATATTAAAATCACCATTAATTAGGCAAAGGTCTCCATTTGCTCACTGTGGCCTTCAGAATCTGCTTTGAAGCTCTGTTTCTTGTTATTTCCACCTTGCTTAATTGGTTTCAGCCAAAACTGGGCAGTCTTATTTTCACAAGACTCCCTCCTTCAGCCGCCTGGCAGGCCAGCTTTTTTTTATGTCACCACATAAAAAGCCCTTAAGCAATGATTACTGAAAAATCTTTGCATTTCATTTTATCTTCTTTTTGTATTCAAGAGAACTTTGCACAAATCTAGTTTTATCTTCTTATTTTTCACTAAATGGGCACATTCTGCACAGCTGCACACATTTTTTCTGTCATCAAGAGAAAAGCAATTTGAAAAATTAGAATATGAAAATGAAACTACAAAGTACAGAAAATCACTGAGAATATTCTACAACAAAGGCAGCAGCATAAACTTCTTGAAATTTAAACCAGTCATGAAGTAGCAAGGGATTTGAAGGTAGTGTTTATTCCCTCTACTTGCTGCTTGTGAGGTTACAGCTGCAGTACTGTGTCCAGTGTAGGTCCCTCATCAGAAGATCTATGAATAAACTGAAGAGGCCCACCCCTGAATGACCACAAAGATGGTTAAGAGGCTACAGCGTATGATGAATGAGGTTGGGTTTGTGTAGCCTAGAGAAAAGACTGTTAAGACTCTTCAACATCCCAACAGGTGGTTGCAGAGAAGACAGAGCCGCATTTCTCAATAGTGAAAGGACAAGAGCCAACAGGCAGAAGTGGCAGCAGGAAAAACACTCAACTAGACATATGGAAAACCTTCCTCATGAAAATGGCTAAGCATTAGAAGAGCTTGTCTAGAAAGATGGTCCTTAAAGATTTTCAAGACTGATCTGGACAAAGCTTGGACCAAACTGGCCAAGAGCACCAGAAATACAAAGAGGTATGCAGGCCAGGCAGGAGTTTATGGACAAGTTTCTGAGGGATGGTTGGGTGATGCAGTGCCTGGAGTTACTCACCCTGCTAAAGCCACGCATGGGTATCATTTAAAGAAAAAAGCAGGATCATGGGCAAATACGTACACAGCCAACAGCCTGCTTAAATGTCACTGAATAGGAATAACAAGTACAGAAGAAACTTAAATTCACAACAAAAGCAGCCACACCATAAGAGGCCAGATTTTAGTCAAAACCCAATACTCAAGATTGT
This sequence comes from Galbula dea, assembly GCA_013399015.1. Classification (NCBI taxonomy): domain Eukaryota; kingdom Metazoa; phylum Chordata; class Aves; order Piciformes; family Galbulidae; genus Galbula; species Galbula dea. The sequence goes on along the minus strand of VWZX01003348.1, from coordinate 732,664 downwards.
TTAAGAAACACAAAGCAGCAAATTAAATAATAATTAAATACGACCAGGTGTCTGATACAAGGATCAGCAGTAGGTATGGTGTGTACACCGCGAGCAACACCACACCTTGAAGGTACGCACGGTACTGTGCTGCCCTTAGCCCCTCCGAAACGGGCCCTTGTCAGAGCTCAGCGCGGGTAGCGAGGTGCCTCCCACCCCAGCGCAGGCTGCAGGTCCCCCCACCGCCCCCTGCCTGACCGTCCCCAATGCCAGCTGCAAAGCCCCTGGGAGCCTTTACCAGGATGTTTGTCAGGAATAACAGAACTGCTGTTGTATCTGCGCCGCTTTGCTGTGGGTTGTTTACACCATCTGTCCTGGAGTGACAGCGGGGCAGGACGCCGAGCCCGGCTCAGCCCTGGCAGCAATGCGGCATGAGCAAACTGGCGCTTGTTTTCCCAGGTGGAGTTTTCCCACTGGAAGAAAGAAACATACCGATTTCCCTTGGCTGCAGCCTCGGATAGAGGTTGTTACAGGAGCTAAATTGCTTTCTTCTACTGCTAGGTCTAAATTTGAACTTTATAGGCAGGAATTTTTCACAGGATCTGTATCTTGGAGAAGTCTCATTGACTTTTGATAGGATTCAGACATTTTAAGAAAAAAACAAATACTGCATTGGCAGTAGGTTATGGTACATGAATTTTGAGGTGAACTCAAGTATGAAAATTCTAACAAACTTCCAAAGCAATGACTAACATTAAGTAAATACTGAAGGAAAAGATACAAAGTAGTATCCCATGTCATGTTTTCCCTCCTTTTCCTTCTAGGTTTTTCAGACAACTGATTATTTTCTGAAGGCTCCAGCAGCTTCTCCTGAGGGCATCTCTAAGCAGAAGATAGTCAGCTGATTAAGATAGAGGAGAAAGAAGAAAACAGCCCTAAAACCCACCAAAATTATCTAGAGAATTCTCACAACACCTAACGGGGACCGCTTATAAGGATGGACTTCAGAATTTGTGGACTTCAAACCTAGCAATTTTTAAGACTTTCACATTTTCAAACCCCACACAATTGTGTATCACTTCTCTTTCATCTTCCTTTTAACTTATTTGCAGTAACTCACGTTCAAAACCACCCAAGCAGAGGTTCAGTTACCTGACCATCAGAGCTGCAGCACTTAGCTCAGAAGGGACAAAGAAAACTCACTGTTTCATTGGCCCCCAGCCTGTGAAGCTAGGACAGTGTTTTCAGCCACTACCTAGACTTTTCTGCATCTTCCTTTCTGGCAATAAAGCAAAGAGTAACTGTGACAGAGCAACTGGTGTAAGCAAACTCAACAGTATTTAAAGAAAAAAAAACAACCCTGCAAACTCGGGGGTTTTTTTTGGAATATGCAGTAAAACTGCTGATCAGCACAAGAAAAAATAAGACTCGAGTTTCTTGGCTGAAATTTCTCACTTGCACTTCACAGGAGAGAAAAAAAACCAAACAAAACCCAAAACAACCTCTAAAAATCTGAGAGTAAAGAAAATTTCATAGAAGATGCAGGAAAATGGGACTATTCGAAGGATTTAAAATGGTGCAGGTGTGGGCTCTTATTCTATTACATGTCTAAGTTATAGCCAATTTCAGTCAGCTGATGATCTAAGAACCTATTTTTCTTTAGCTCCCAGAAAAAAGCTTTCTACTCTCATTTTAGTCTGCCAGTGGCAATCTCAGTTAAAAGGAAAAAAAAAAAATCAGGACTGTTCATTTTCTATACAGTTAGCTTTTTGCTGATTTAACTGGTTGGACTGCCTGTATCAACAACCACTCATCATCTTATGATAAACTTGTGTCCTTAGCAGAGTCACTGATTGAAACAAAGCTTAAACTGCTGCTCAGGTACATCAGCAGATACAGTAACAGCAGGCATAATTCAAAACAAATTCTAGTTTCTTCACGTAAGTTTTAACACTTGGCCTTGTGGAGATCACTAGAGCATAAAAAGATTAGATGGATTACAAACAAGCCATCCTCAGGGCTGAGTACTGCAGACTGTGATGGTGATGAGGACTTAAAAATGACATTGGTCTTCCACCCCTCTTTCATTTCAAATGCCCAATATGTCAGAATAAATGCAAACCAATATGGAAACCAATGTTAAGGTTCCTGCCTGAAGTTTCAAGTTTTCCTCATATACTTTTAAGAATAAAAATAATAATTGTATACATCTCCATTCAAAAGAAAATTCTGCTATGCTGCACTTTTGGCTAAGGAACTGCCAAAAAAAATCACCTGTCCAACTGCAGCTCCTGATTCAAAGAACAAACTCAAACCTTAGCAAAATAGAAGGGCAATAGCTGACTTTTTATTAACCTATTTTAGAGACTCTCAAGAGGAAAATGAGTCCTGTCAATGGTTCTTCACTGCACGAGACTACTACCTTATCAGAGGACATGGCATTATTTCACTTTTATGTCTCTCCCTCAAGAATACTCCTTTTGATGAAGTAGTTCAAGGTCAGGCATCAGAAAGTCTATTGTAGCAAGGAACAGCAAATGGATCCAAGCCACATCAAGACTTCATCAATAAAGATACACCAGGGAAAATTCAGTTTGACAAGCAACACAAATATCTGCATCACCATGGTCCCAGTGGAGGACAACACCTTGTATCACTGGTCGCTTTCCTTTCAGGTCAGCTTGATACAAGTACAGAGAGCACTAGTGAAACTAAGCCACAGCAGATGGAACATAGAAGTTTCTGAGGTAGCCAACTTTTTTTTTTTTTTCAAAGTCAGATTAAGTAAATTACCCTTTTGGAACTAAATAAGTTTTTTCGTCTGAGGGAATTTTTGACCAGTTTCACAGGCAGTTCACTTGTACATACCATTATTCCACTTCAAGTAAGATCTTTAGATTTTACTGATGCGTGGTCCACTGCCAGAAACAGACACTCAAACCCACCAGTAATACAGAGCTTAAAATGATAACAAGAAGCCACACTTGAAGAGAAATGTCTTTATAGTTTTCATTTAAAAAATAAAGTAGGCGAAACTTCAGAAGAGGAACATCCCATTCCAACCAAAACTGTAAAATACACTTCCATGCTAAAAGCAGAAGTCTGGATATGGCCCTCATTGAAGCTCCCAAGTAATAGAAAAAGAAAGCTAATCTTTCACATTACTCTCATCTGTGTCTTTGGTTTCCTGGCTTAAATGACTGTTGTCATTTTTAGTAGATTGATCTAAAGCCTCGATTTTATTTTCTACTTCCATAGCACTGCCTTCCACAAGACTGTGAGAAGATTCTTCATCTATTTCTGCTTCAATTTTCATTACTAAATCATGTTCTTTATCTTCCATAGCCATTTCTCCTTCTGTCTGTGCCAGTCTATGTTGAACTTCTTCCTCCAGTTTACTTTCCGTTTCCTCCTCTTTTCTCTTTGCTTTAAACACTTCAACTCCCATCATCCTCAGGTAATGAAGTCTCTCGTTCTTGGGCACAAAGGCACGGAGTGATGTCTTTCCTTGCCACCCACACAGCACTATAGGGCACTGGAGATCATCAGGTTTCCTAAAAACAAGCAGTTATGTTTCATCAACTGTACGAAAGTTTATCTTCAGAACTTAATGGGCAAAAGAATTTTCTGTGTCTGGTTTCAAAACTAATAAAAGCAACGGCAAGATGAAAGTTCACATTTAAAGCATCCTCAAGAGCTTCTAATACTACTTTGTCAACAAAAATTAACAGTGGACAAGTTTAACTTTTTCTGCTCAAAATGCTGAACTTCACAAGCAAAAAACCAACCAAACAAATCAATCACATGCAGTGATACTGTGGAACTCTGGCAGAATTGCTAGCTCTCCTCTACAAAGCTAAATCCTACAATTCTTCTAAGAATACTAAGGCAATTTAGCCTTTTTCCTGGGGAATGTGAGGCTGGAGAGTAGTACTGTGGAGAGGGATCTGGGTGTTTTGGTAGATGACAGGTTTAATATGAGCCAGCAATGTGCACTGGCGGCTACAAGGGCCAATAGAAATCTGGGGTGCATCAAGCACTCCATTACTAGCCCATTGAGGGAAGTGCTGATCCCACTCTACTCGGCTCTGGTGCTGCCTCACCTGGAGTACTGTGTGCAGTTTTGGGCGCCACAGTACAAGAAGGACACGAGGTTGTTAGAGAATGTCCAGAGGAGGGCCACAAGGATGGTAAAGGGAATGGAGGGGAAGTGTTATGAGGAAAGGCTGAAAGCACTTGGTCTGTTCAACCTGGAAAAGAGGAGACTTAGGGGAGACCTCATAGCTGTTTATAACTTTCTCACCAGGGAGGGAGGGGTGGGTGCTGGCCTCTTCCTCTGGTGGCTGGCGAAAGGACACGGGGGAACGGCATGAAGCTGTGCCGGGGGAGATTTAGATTGAATATTCGTGGGAGCTTCTTTACACAGAGGGTGGTGGGGCATTGGAACAGGCTCCCCAAGGAGGCTGTCATGGCCCCTACTCTCATGGAATTTAAGAAGCACTTAGATAAGGCACTTAGGCACATGGTGTGACTGTGGAGTTGCCCTGTGCCTAAACATGAGTTGGACTAGATGATCCTAATGGGTCCCTTACAACTCTGGAGATTCTGTGATATTCTGTCTGGCTTTACAGTTGACCTCACTGCATCTCTATGCTTCCACTTCTGTTTTTGTTGAGTGACAATCAATTCTTCTCCAAGTTTTCAAACTATGTAAATGGAAAGCAACACATCTACTTACCCAGGGTCTGGGTCGTACTTCAGAACTATACTTCCCATTGCTACAGGGAAGGGAGGTGGGAGGAATGAAGACAAAAAAAAGATATGTTACTTGGTGCAATGTTAAAATGATTGTAATTTGATAATGCTCAAGAAAACATGTTTTTAGGCATACAGCATGAATGCCAGTTAGCACTATCTACATCAGTACAGTAAACTATAGACAATACCAACTCTAATTCCTTTTTGCTTTTTTTTCCAGACCAAAGTATTTATACAGTTACAAAAGCAATTGACAAAACTCAGCTCCCTTCCAAACCCCAGACAAACATGAAAATACAAAGCCCCAGAGTGGACTAATTTACTCAGTGAATCTAGCAATGAACTTTTACTTAACTAAAATGCTCATATTGGCTATGCAAGCCCAAGCTTCAGAAAAAATTTCTTCCCATTTTGTCTTGCTGCACATTGAAGTACAAGGACCAGCAATGACTTGGAAATAAAACAACTGACTGAAAGTTGTTTTATTTAAAACACAGAACAACTTTTGATTTTAAACAAAAGTCTGAAAACCAGTCTTCATTTCTTCAAGTATCCACTGTAGAGAAAAAAAAAATTTAATGAGCAGACATTGCTCCCCATACTTAAGAAAATTGTCTGATTAACTATATTTGATACATAAAATTGTGACAAACAATTGCAGATGACTAACAAACAGTTTCTGCTGGAGCACTAACAGGTGTAAAGATCAGTAGCATATATAAAAACTTCATTCATCAGATAAATACTGCCTCACAGCACTGTTTCACAGAAGTCACAGGTTTAGCAACTCTTGTGTTCTCTGGAGTTCATAAACCTTAAAGGCTGTGATCAGAAAAGCCTAGTTTCTAGCAGCACACTGGATTTCAGTAATGCTCATTTACCTAATTACATTCAAGATAAATTTAGTTGACATTTCTAGCAAACAGCTTATGTGATAGTATTTTCATAGTCTTCTGTGTACTGTATGATAATCATTTTGCCATAGCACAAATTAGAAGGCTTACCCATGTCTTTGACTTTCTTCTGTGTTTCACTGCTAAATTTACTTAAGAATGGATTTTCCTGGGTTAGCAGAATTTTAACATCATCTATGCAGACATTTATAATCCTTGCATGAATGAATGGGTACAGAGTATAAATTCCCTGTTTAATAAAGAAATAAATACAATTATTTCAAAATGCAATCTCTACTTGCTGAAGAAAAAAACGTTAAAATTAGTATGTCCTTTAGCTAATATCAGAAATGTTCACATTTTACACCACAATGAAAAATGCCAATTGTCATTAGTCTGATAAAGCTAAAGCCAGCTGTGCTACAGGCAGTGGAGGAAATCAGAGTGTCTCCTCTGGAAATACAATGCTAAGTAATTACCTCTTGTGCTAATCTGAATGCACATCCAAACTGTTCACCATCACTGTTGCGAGACCAGACTTTTATCCCTGTGTTAATAACCTGCGAACAGCAAAGCCAGTAAGCATCATTAAGGAGTATAAATTCTAAATTACCACTCTTGCCTTTGGTTTTCCTCAACTGTTTAACTAAATGAGCAAGAATGGATAATTCTGCTATACCATTTGTTCATCTGCACTGGACATTTAAGTAAATTCATGTCAAACTTCATTCAAGGGAAAAAGGAATTCCCACTGTCAAAAGGTAGCACTCTCTCAACAAAAACAACTTTTATTCCTTTCCATGTTGAAAATTGCATGCTGTGAGGAAATGGCAGTCTTAAAATGAGGGCAATGAACTATGAAGATCTAATTTTAATTCTAGTTTGAGTGAGAATTTTCTTGGTGATTCTAGGAAAGCTAATCAAGGACAGGATTTTAAAAATGCACAGGTGCTTAATATTAGGACACTGTATCCTTTGTGGTACCCAAAGTCTCACTGCCTAATACAATGCACCAGTTTCTTAAAATTTTGTCAGTTATGTAGCCATTTCCTGCACGTGGAATAAAAGGATAACTATTTATCCATCTTAAAAAAAAAAAAAGTATCATTTCCCCTTTAATTCACATAAACTACTGTGTCCCATTATCATTCAGCTTAAGAACTTTCAAAATGTTCAGCTGTTGAAATTACTTTGAGACAATGTCCCTATGTAACACAGCCAGCTTACAATTCAGCTGAAGTTGCCTGTTACTTCTGGTAGGCTTTCAAAGCTCTTAATACTTTTATAATTCAGGGGCTTATAAGTACAATGGTGTCAATGTCATCTTGTGAAGGTACCTGAACACCACATAAAAATGCTTGCACACACATAGCAGTTGTATGTTTCCCTCCTCTACTTTTGAGGTTCCCTTCCACCTGCCAAAAATCATACCAATTTTAATCTTGGAGACTATTACTTACCTGTCACAGACAACTCTTCATCTCTTTAACAGAAGAGGGACAGAGAGGAAAACATTCATTCAGACTAAAAAGAAAAGGACTATCAGAGGGCTAATCCCCTCTATAAACAAGAAGCTCAGCAATAAAGTCCAAGGAGACTTCCACTGATGCTTATGACCTTTGGTGTGAAAACCTGAAGAGATGAACCATACCTTCATCCTCTCACTGTTGTTCAGAAGCACGTTCCTTAGCTCCTTCGAAACCATGTACAGCTGTCTCTTCTTTCCTTCTTGAGTTCGGGTTAGTAAATTCATCTTGGGAAATGATGGGTCCAATGCATAAAACTTCCTGTGGTCATAATACTTATTTTTAATTAACTGAACAATGAAATTACATACTTAAAATGCATGGGCTAGCCTCAAGATATCTCTGCAAACATTAAACACTTTGGCTCCAGAACACAAAGATCAGACCTTCAAAGATGCATGACATCAAGAAAGACAAGCTGTCACAGACACCATGATACACTCAAAAATTGCAAGTGCAAACTACAGCTGGCTGTTCTCATTTATAAAGAGTTTAAATGTTGAGGAGAAGAACACCAGTGCAAAGTTAGAACTTTTTCTCTATGTATGACCAAACAGACCCATCTTTTGTCATGAACTGAACTACTAATATTCCTAAACTACTAGGAATCTTACTGCCAAAACAGAAACATTTATTTTCTTACTGGATAGGAAGGAACAATGGATCATCTTCAGGGAGAAACACAAAAGGGTCTTCTTTAAAACCAAACAACTTCATTTTTTTAGAGGGTGGTGGTCTAAAGAGAAAATACCATTGCACTGTCAGTTTTAGTAAAAGTACTTGTTTTAAAATCAGTATGTTCAGTTAATTTAGTCAACACTTGCCTTATGGCAACAATAGCATGCCAAACAGAATACTGACATTTTCCCATGCTTCACTAAGACAACACTACCCACAACTTAACTTCTTAAAATGAGGACATGAAAGCAGGGCTTGAAAGCAGAAACCACAAAACCAAGTAAACAGAGGTTTCTGAGGGAGTAATTGTGAAGACAGTAAAGATCTTCCAAAGGTTAACTTCTGAAAGTAGCTTTTTCTTCAACAGAGAAGGATTAACAGACTTTGCCAATACTACTAATCAGTAGTTATTTTCCTAACTTGCAGAAACACAAGAAAGAAAACGTGGAAATGTAGCACAACTGAGCAAATTCATGAATTCCTCTTGATCGACTTCTAAATGAGCCCAGTAACAAAAGAACTATAGAATACTCAGCAATTATGAAGCTGTCACAAGACAAATACTTAGACATGGTCTCTTACCCACACACTCGTTCCTTTTTGCTTTGCTCAGTGTCTGAATTCTGCAATTCTTGCATTTTCTTAGACTCTTCATTCTCAACAAGTGTTGGTTCTTCAGTAACACATTCACAACCATTATCTGAATTAGCTGCTGTCACTTCATTATCTCCTGCTCTTTGTGGTGCTTTCTGATGAACCTATTTCAAATTACAGTATTTTCAACAAAGCAGAAGCAGTATCTAACTTGTAACAAAAGGCACCTATGTTCTCTCTTTGTTATGTGCATAATATTTACCAACTTGTATGTAATTGCTTCAACAGATCTATTTAGGGAGTTAACCTAGTTACTACATCAAAATATCATCCTAAGTTGCATTTACCTCTAGTACTGCTCTGGACAACTTCTTACCAACTGTCCAAGAAAGCTATTTTTGTACCATTTACAAAATCATGTTCAAGCACTCACAGAAAGGACTATTTTAAGTCAGGATCTGCTGCCTTCCTCCTAGCACTCAAAGTGAGACACATCCTGCTGCTGCACACTTTCTGTCAAAATGCCACAATATTAAACTTAGAACAGCATAAACTATTTGGATGATGCCTGCTTATGAGTTTAGTGCCTTTTCCTTACTGCCACATGCATTTTATTCAGAAGGTGTTCTAATGAAGCAAATCAAATAAACAGAAAAAGCTGGAAGGGATTCACACTAGAAGTTTCTCTCAAAGATAGGAGCCATCTAAGAGATCAAATAAACCATGTCAACTTAAAATCCTGTTGACAGGATTTTAAAGACAATTGACAACAAATGGATTAAAGTCAGACAGCTGAAGCTTCTGCTAACAGTTTTACATCCATTCCTGCTGCTGCTGATCTGCCAGACTAATCTGCTAGTGAATCATTCCTGAGCAACCAGACACAGAGAAAGATAAACTGAAATCAGAATTAGCTTACAACACAGCAGAAAAAAAGCCTTCAGCAGAGGGACCACACACAGCTGCTGGAAGTGGCAGCTTTAGCTACCCCATCTAATCTGCTTTTTAATTCTTTCAAAGCCTTAATTTTATGTTGAAGTTTTATCTTGCTATTTTACTATAGTTTCAAAATCCCCCTTTCTTTTTTTTATCTATTCTAAGAACTTTTAAAAATATCTCTTCTTAAGGGATTTAGGAATTTACTTTTAACTGACACAATGAAATATAACTCAAGGGCAGACACAAAACAGTTGTAGCATCTTTTCTAGTATGCAAGCTTTCAAAAAAAAAAATCCAGAAATATTAAGAGAAGTTACTATTTCAGCTCTTTTAAAAGAAGTTACCTTAGGCTGGCGTTTATTCCATGGCATTGGAGATTTTTTCATTAACACAGCCACAAAGAAACCTCCTGTGTTCTGGTGATGTGGTAATATCCTAAGACTAGGGGGAAAAAATATTAATCAAAATGTTGCAGTGTATTTACCAGCAGCATTCAGACTCTCAAAAGTACTAGAAAAGTCACATTTATGTTCACTTTCACAGTAAACTAAGTATTCCTAGCAGGATTGGGCAGATTTAATTTCTCAAGCTAGAAACAAGCTCTAAAATAGAGCACTCTGGCAAAGCAACTTGCCTGAGTACAATGCATTCATTTCACCATTCACATCTGAGCTTTAATGACTCATTTCTAAATACTAATTTTAGAATAGCTATGGGAAGTCTTTCATAGCATGTAATTTACACTGTTAAAATGTTAAAGTTTTACATTCTGTTCCAGTAATTTCAGCTCAGTAACTCTGTTGGATACAAAGAATTCAAGCTGTGTGTGTGAGCACTTACTCCTTGTAAGCAACTTTCAATAATTTTTCTCAGTTCACTGGAATGTAAATATTGTGCACTGCCACTACATATGAGGCAATCAGAGCAGACCGATACAAGCATAGATCGATACTGCAACACATTCCTAACCTGACCTAATTGTAATTTGCCCACCACCATACAAGGTAACCATCAAAATCTCATCAAATCTACTCTGTGAAAACGTACCAACGCTCTAGATTCATTGCCTTTAGCTTCTCTTCATCTTTTACTGGAAACATAGTGGGACGTACTTGTGTTTGTCTATTTGAAGGCACATCTTTCCACTCTTCAAACCACTGGCCGTCTTTCAGCATAACCTTCAAGGGAGGAAATAGAAACACTGTGAAGAATTTTATCCTTTCACAAATTTTAATTAAAATACTTTCAAATCAAGGTTCAGATGCCCAAAAGAGAAGCTATTTTCTGGTATAGTAAATTAAGTTCTAGAGAGTGTATTGTTCCTTTCTGCATGGTATGTGTACACTTAAAAGCAGCACACTCTTTCCGCCTGTACCTCCTTGCTCCACTTTGTATGCTTCAAGGAGTGTGTAGTCAAGTAAAAGATTGGTGCAGAATCAACTGCAGTGATCTCTGGTAACCTGCTAGAACATAGAGAGCACCAAAATCCAAAGGAAGGACAATGGTGGAATATGTAAGAATAGCAAGCCATCAGACTTAGGATGTGTCTGGCTGTGACACATTCTGCTATTGGCAGCTTCCAAGCAGTATACAAAGCTAAAGGGCTACTCAAATCTAAGAGAGATTAGAAATGAGGATTCTCAAATTCATTACTTAAGAAAGATGCAAAAGTGCAACATGATAGCTTGGTAAACATGCAGCACCATGATACAGAAGTACACAGATCACAGACAGAGACGGTTTCAAGGAAAGTTACTGAAAAATCATGTCCCCATGAATTTTAGTGTCTGTATCTTTATGTGACTCAGAACACATCTATAAATCCAGTCTAAGATATTGTGTGGACATAACATCACCTCATACTAAGGGTCAAAGGTTTTCACAGAATCACACAGAATCACAGAATAGCCAGAGTTGGAAGGGACCCATTAAGATCATCTAGTCCAACTCATGTTTAGGCACAGGACAACTCCATAGTCACACCCTGTGCCTAAGTGCCTTGTCCAACTGCTTCAAGACATAATCAGGTTAGAGCCACAACTCTTGTAGCAAGGCACTTGGAATGCTCTTCAAGGAAAAATACCAAATTGAAAACAAAAGAAAACAGGAAAAAATGTACTTCAGAGCTTTAGATGCCTGCTTCTGTAATGGATGCTAGGCTGTAAGAAAGGTTCTATCTGAGGATGCATGGTGCAAATGCATAAATTTAAAGACTAAAATAAAAGGCCTGGGTTTGTCGTTGAGACAACGAAATAGCAAAGTCACAGCAATGGTGGCTTCAGGACTGGCAAGCACAACAAAGTGTTTTCACATATCTTGCCATGAATGACTTGAAGGTTAAGGTAAATGTTTTACTGGAAACCGAAATGTAAAATTTATCTGGATTATAATTTAACTAAGAATGTTACAATACAGATTTCAGTGTCATGAAGTTTGGCTTTTCTCAATAACTGGTCAGATCACACCTAAAATATTGTGCCTTTGCATGTTCCTGAAATAGAAATGACTGTACTTCCAGAATTAGTCCAAATATGCTACATGTCATATTGCTAGATGGAGTCAAGACAGACTGTGAGTCTGAACTGTTCTTCTTTGGAAGTCATGAGTTCAGCTTGAGAGAAACAAACAATGGACTGATAAATAACTGGAAGTGCAAACAAGCCTAGAACTATTGTGGATGTGGGTAAAATGAAAACTGAAGTGTGGCAGAAGTAGATTACCAGATCTGAAGTTAAAAATGTCTCTTCCTTCAAGACTCTGAAATAGTTCATTGGAGCTCACTCATTGTCTGGCTTAAGAAGAAGTTACTGAATGCTATTTCCAAGCACCTAAGTGTCCCTTGAACAAAACCTTATTTTTATTTTGCTGTTTCCAGAGATTTACAATCAACCAATGCTCAGGAATATTCAATATAATCATTAAACCACAGAGCTCCCACTGAACATATATTTCACCAGGAAACTAGAGACTACACCAAGTAAAAACAGCACCAAAGCAAGCAAATATATTCAGTGGCAAGTTAGCCAATGAGAAAAACACAGTAGCAATATGCATTTTACATTTTTCCTTCAGGTACAAGGATAAAATTTAAAATTTCAGAACTGTTAAGAAGAAAGAAATCAGCTAGTTTGTAAACTGGATTTCCAATGGCAGAACATAAGCAAATCACCGTTTCATACACCTTGTACACTAGCCTACACACAGGCATAAACCTGCTGATTGCCATTGCATGAGACTAGTGAAATGGTGAGAGAAGAGAGAACAACCAGTGGTGTTGCAAAGGCACACGCTCATAATTAATATTTAATCAAAGCTTCCTTCACGACTACCAGGATGGCCTTCTACTCTTCTTGGTTATACTCTTAACAGGAAGCTGAATAAGCTTTGGTGCTTTTTAGCCCTGCCTACCAGTCTGTTTCCAGAACTGAAAACACCTAAGGCCAGGAAAAAAAAACCAAAACAGGATTCTATTAGTATTTGAGGATTACCTACATCACTGCAGGTTTTGTAGCTTATTTCCAGAAAGAGTTTAACAGCTTTTGCTTCCAAACAGTTCAAATGGACCAGTTAAAGAACAGTAGAATCTAACACTCACAGAACGTAAAGGCAGAAGATGGGTAACTTAAAAAGTGGCTGAAATTATATTGCCATCTACAGGCCACATGCACACAACAGGAAAGGGAATTATATTAAAAAGGACAGGAGACAGAGCAAAGAAAGTAAAAGCAGATAAGGAGAAAAGAACTTGCCATCAGAAAGATTTCTCCCCTACAATGCTATATTGCCTAAAGCTCTAAACAGCAAACCACTACCTTTACTTCAGTTCAATCTAAGGTTTTAAAATCACAGAAATATTAAGGTTGAAGAGACCTCTAAGAACTATGTTACACTTCAAAATTTCCCTAATCTAACACTCTACCACATACCAAGAACTTAACAGAAATATCAAGTTAAGTACCTTCCATTTTGAAATTCCTGGCATCCTCTTCAAACCTGGTAACTCAGAAGAGACATCAGCAAGTTCTAAAGCACCTGAAATTCCAAGAATATAAACAGTCTTGAAAACAGAATTTGAAAGCTGTATTCCTAATTTCCTTTTATAAAAACAGTTTTCCTTCAAGTTTTAAGACCACTGCTCTTTAAAACCTTCAAGGAACAAAATGTTATACAATTGCTACTGTTTAAACTAACAAGAAAGACGGTAACTGTTCATATTAACTACTGAAGTTTGGAAGCTATAAATTAACCAAAATATTATGGTTAGATACTTTTTGTAACAGTTACATAAAGAATATTCTACAACCTGGATCACTGTTCCAGGCAATGCAGCCATAGATGTTTTTATTCTCACTTACTTAGTATGTGGATTTAATACACTGATCAAGTATTTTCAGAGAAGTACTCTTTTGGGATGACTAAGCCTTTTAAAAATGCTTGATACCTTCTCTTAGTTATTTAACAGTTAGGTAGGCTTTTCCTCATGTTATACTCAATTATCAACCTCTTCTACAAGACCAACCATTTGCTCTTAGTGACAGGCTAAGCAAGTCTTTAAATAAATGAGAAAATGATACATGAATTCATAGATGAATCCCAAAATTACATTTCATATCTGATTTAGGAAGACTTATTTATGGTAAGGGTGGTGAGACATTGGAACAGGTTGCCCAGAAACGTTACGAATGCCCCATGCCTGGCAGTGTTCAAAACTAGGTTGGACGAGGCCTTGAGCAACTTGGTGTAGTGGAAAGTGTCCCTGCCTATGGCAGGGGAGTTGAAACCAGATGACCTTTAAGGTCCCTTCCAACCCAATTTATTTTATAGTTCTATGACTCCAAACTCTGCACCAGCTCTTCAAATATTTCTGCCTATCTACAGCATGACTTCAACTGATGCCTCAAGATTACATCAGACTGATTAGGCACTGATCAGTCCATCAGAAGTACTACAGCTTCCAGGAGGTAAACCTGGTACAGAAGTGCCTTTTCTGTTCTCCTACAGCACTAAGGGTTGGTCTGCTCCATGAGTAGCAATGTTAACACAGTGCTAGCAAGCTAAGTTAACACTGAAGAACCAACAAACCTGGACTGCTCTAAGCAAATACTTGAGGTCCAATGTCCCTTGCTGACCACTGCACTACCTCACTCTACTTTAGCTACATCTATGTTCAAACCCCAAGGATAACGCTCGCTCATTAGAACACATCACAGCCTCCAAGTAAGCCTCCAAATATCCCCACTGGGTAGAGACAAGATCCAAATGCCATGGACATTCAAGATTCTTACTTCCAAATACTAAATTTGCCCCAACTGCTGCAACTGTTGGCCTCCATTAACATCCATACTATTTTGTGCTTCTCTCCAAACTAGTCCTTGCTGCTTTCCGATCTTGTAAACATAATTCTGGCATACTAAAGCTTTCCAGGAGCTAAGCATACTGTAATTTACTGGAAACGTGTTGTTTTTTCACTCGGTCTGCCAAAGAAACCACCTCTAAATAAAAATGTCTTTTGAGTGGAAACTAGAAGTCAATTCTTAATTATCTGCATGCATTTTAGCTGAACTGCTGTTTCTGAGACAGTGAAATTTCACGCATATTTTGAGGCCAGAATAGTGACTAGCACAAAGAAAACATTACACAAAACAGGCTATTCTACTTCCAGAACCAGCTCAGCTCAAGGAGCAATGAAGCGCTTCTGGTCTGTACAAGGCTCAACTTAAAGTCTGTGGAAATTTTTGTGCAAAATCCCATTAGATGTCTTCAAATTTCAGGTTACTGACTCAAAAAATACAGCGTCCATCAGCTCAAGACCAGAAATTTGGGCTACTCTGCTACCACAAACTGATGAAGTGCAGCTTCCCAGCTCATCTCAATTTTTCCACCTCATGCCACTTCAGATGATGAAGACTTAACAGAAACTTAAGCAAGCCTTAATAGACAAATCAAAGTCTAGAAAACCCCATGGACTTAAAGACATTAAAATTACAAACAGTTAAAAATGTGGGTCGAAAGATATTAAAGGTACCAGTGACCCCCACTGGCTGGTGGTGCACAGTAACATTCCTCTAACTGCTTAAGTACACTCTGCACTTCTTAGTCCTGTAGCATACAGCAGTCATGTCCCACGCTGTGTTTTCCAAAGGAAATACGAAATGTCAGACATGGACTCTAAACAGTGTAATTAGTCAGCAGAAGCCAGATGGCACAGACTGAATTCCACTGATCTGTAGAAGTCTTCTGTGTATCATGAATACAACTTCTTTATTTTTCATACCTGCACCCAATTTAGCCCCATTTCAGAAGACTGCTCATATCAACACCAAGAAAATCCCACAAGTACCAAAAAAATTGATGTGGTTTTACATACCAGGGAGCATATTACTTACAATAAGCTTATTACTAGCACTATCACACATGTATCCTTTTTTGGGATGAGAAAAAAAGATTTCCCCAGTCGATCCAAGCTTGCATTCTCACCTTGACTCTTTTCCAGCAGAGATGCGATCACAGCTTCATTTTCAATAGGATTCAAGGAACAGGTAGAATATACCATTCTCCCACCTTCTGCCAGCTGTTCAACACCACGGGTTGCAATTCTTAGCTGCAATCTAACAGAACACTCGTGGTCTAGCCAGGTATCATTCAGGAACCAGAAAGATTTGCCATCTACCTTCTTACAGGTGAAGCTATATTGCAGACACGTAACTTTCCGTGGACTAAGCCAGCATTTACTGAGTTCCACAGCTGTCACCAGTACACAAATTAAAGTTAGTTTCAAACTCAGTCAGCTTAGTGCAGTCTATACTGCAGACACACTCAATTACACTTACTAAAACAGCAGTTTGGTCAAACATTAACACTACTGCATGGTAACTTTCAACATAACTTTCTGTGTTTTCTTCATTCCAGTGCCCCATCAAGTTTATTATGCAGTACTCAACACTAGAAAAACAACACCCCAAAATCTAACACTCAATCTAACACTCTCAAAAATCTAGAGCTAAAATGAGGAGAAATCTGACTATTGCAATTATGGACAACACAGCTTAGCTAGCATTGGCCTTCTGAGAAAAGTAACACTGAGCCAGATGAGCAGCTTATACCCTACCTGCATACTTAGAACTAAAATAAAACCTGTAATTATGAACGAGTTACTGAGAAGTAACAAGTTACTGCAGGTCAGCTGAATCACAGCAACTGACAGCATTCCCAGCTTATTACAAATGCACAGTAAAACACTGCAGATTTTTTCATTTGTGTTTAAATTACCCTTTTTACTGTGCCTATACTAGGCTAAACACTCATTCACCACCTGCTAACATAAATCTCTCTCGGGTAACTGGAACTATTCATGTATAATCTCTAATATTCTGAAGAGTTTAAAACATTACTATTAAATCTTCTAAGTTTCTGTATTTTCCAATAGTCTTTTACTTGCCTAAATGCTAAGAATCCAAACAAAATTATGTGTTCCCCGTTTCATTAGCTACCTTGTCTAAATAAATTCAACATCAGACATTCATAAGAATACAAACCATTTAGATTCATACACTCCACTCCTCAAATCTGAAACACTACACTTTCTCTGAATAGCACATAAGCTCTTGGAGTTGAGAAAAAAGTTACTCTTCTTAGTGTCTGCTCTGTTATATATTAACATGTGAATACATGCAGATGTTAAAGATATGGGAAAATGAGGAGAAAGAAATGAAAGCAGTGCAGATGTATAACAAGTGTTTTTACCCATGGAGCTGCAAACTGTTCTGTGTTGTCCACTTCTTCCATACATCAATGTTTTTCCTCATGGTACCATCTCCACTATAAAAGAGATTGAACAGATTTGTATTATTTGTCATTTACAGCAGAAGAAAAATCCCAAGTCCCTCTTCCATCTTAACTAGTTCTCCTGTGCTGTTTTTCTTGTTTCTGCACCATCTTTGCATTTCAGTATCCTGAGAGTAAGTTCACAATTTGAAGCCCTTCAGCTGACCAAATCTAATGAAAAAAGTTCACCTTGATTTGGTACCCTCTTACCTAAGATAGTTTAATGCGTTCACCTGTTTTGAAAGTTACTAATAAAACCTAACTTAATAAGCAACTCAAAAAACATAACTCAGTAACACAAAAATGCTAGCACTGCTATTAATCAAATAAAATCTGTGTATTGAAGATTACATGCAAGATACCTGCAGGGGACATCACATAAAATCCTGTCATAGAAGAGGACCTCTTTTCTTCCATCAACATCTATCTGTAGATTGGGAATGCTGGAGGCATCATGATTTACCACCATGATGCAGGGACTGTTTAATCTCTTAGCCTGATGAACCAGCAGATAGCAGCGCTTGTTGTCGACATCATTAGCAATTACAAACCCCTCTGGGAACATAAAATAGCGTAAGGGTACTTTACTATTCAACAGCTAAATACTTTTACATAGTTTATTGGCTTATCTTCAAAGTTGTGTAAATCTTTCACCAGACATTTTTACTTAGAAGAGTGCTTATGAATAAAGGACCTCTTACTGAACATGTAATAACAAAGTATGTCAAGGATTAAGTGATGTATCAAGTCTCAAGAGGTCTAGCTTTCACACAACGGCAATAAGACACAACCAAGGGCCCTTCAAGTTTTCACTCTCAAAATAAACCCCTTGTAACAGAGAAAACCTCCTCTGCCACCAAAGACAATCTCTGTACATCAGTAGATTTTCACTAGAAAGAATCTGATCCCCCTCATCTTCACAATTTCTATGGGTAGTATTTTTGTGAGCATCTAACTGAAAGTAAAAATTACAAAGCTTTAAAAAAAAATCATTACTATTTATGGCTAAAGCACCTTAATCCAGTGTTTACAGGATACCTCTAAAACTCAAGGGCTCATAGGCCACCAGCTACAAAGTAAATCTGACAAAAATTAAGCTCTAATCACATCTACTGCAATCTAAACTGTGATGACACATATATAATCCATTGCTCTCCTTCAAATCAAGAAAGCCCAAGGAAAAGGTGGGGTACTTCCCATTTCACGTCACTCAACCCCTTTGGGAATTGAGTATGTGCAGTTACTTATCTGCAATATTAAAAATAATCTACAAGAAAAAGTGGATATTCAAAGTCAAAAAAGCTTTTGGTAGTTTTTCCAGACTTACTGGGAAAAGGAACATTCATGTCTGCGTGCAACATTTCAATGAGTTGTGCAGTCTTGGATCCAGGTGCAGCACACATATCTAGAATCTACAAAGACTAGAAAGTTAAAAAAAGTCCTACATTGTATGGTACTTTGTATTTTTTAAGTACATATCTAGAATGTACAAAGACTAGAAAGTTTAAAAAAAAAAGTCCTACCTTGTATTTTTTAAGTAAGTACTTTGTATTTCTTAGGTATTTTTAAAAGAAATTTACTATGTGCTCTTGGAGGTTCAGATTGGATATCACTAAGAATTTCTTCACTTATCAGGCATTGGAACAGGCTGCCCAGGGAGGTGGCAGAATCACTATCTGCAAGTATTCAGAAACCGTGTAGATGTGGTGCTTGGGGACATGGCTTAGTGGTGGGCATGGCAGCATTGGATGGTTAGTGGGATTCTATAATCTCAGAGGTCTTTTCCAACCACAATGATTCTATGAAATATTTTCACATGTACTTGCAGACTTATGATGGTTCTGAACACAGATCTGCCAACAAAGCAGAGTTCCCTTCTTTGTACACTTTATCTTTGAGGGTCTCAAATATAAAAAGGACTTTGGTTTGTAGTGAACAACTACATCAGCTGGAAAAACTCTGTAAGAGCAATCTGAATACAGATTTGGGAATACAGTCCTTTTATCAGCTCACAGGTAATTCTGACTTAAGTTACCTGGAACTCTACATAAACCCACACAAATTAAGGGCAAAATTACATTGAAGAGCAAGTAGTACTTTTCTTTAATTATCAGTATATTACGCAGAGACTATCCAACAGATTTGTTCATATAGATTTTATAAAATGTATGTTATCTAATCCCACACATTTGCATTTTAATGCAAAAAATCAGGGCAGCATAAGCTGCTTGTTTCTATATCCTGGAAGAAGCACTTGGGAAGTATTTCAACCACCCTCAGACACCAGAACAGCAGAGAAATGGACACCTGATTTCTAGCATATTCCCTTTTGGTTCGTCACAAACTTGGCTTGTGACCAAATAATTCAGAAGAGTCACATTCACAGCAAACCATTTGACAGCTAACACTGGTTTTTTAAACAGGGAAGCTCAGAGTGTTCCCTCTCATCTAGTTACTAATTTTCAGAAACGTATGACTATCTTCTGGACCTTTAGCTTCAACAAATGTTAGCTGAAATCATGCAACAGAATAAAAGATGGGGATGGATCTGCATGCAAGACCCTAATATCAACCAGACTAAACCAGAGAATGGAAAGAGCATTTACTAAGAGCTCCAGAGAGCATGGATGCCCCATGGCAGTGTTAGCACATCATGAAGCACACTCAGTAAGACAGTGCCATATCTGCCTAACAGATTTATTAAGCAGAAGTTTGCAACTTCTTCAAAAGGCACAGAGAGGTGAAAAGTACCCAATAAAGAACATTATAATCTGGATATGGAAAACTACACCTGTTCAGAGTGTGATGGACAGCAGGAAGTTAAAGAGAGTCATCTTGCTTTAAAAAGGGGATGAAACATTAATATGTAACTTTGATGCAGCTAAATACATTTACACTTTGGAAGTAAGATTATGTAACTACTTAAAACCTAAGTGTTTTTACAGGATATTACACATGGCTGAAAAAGCAAATGTTTGTCTGACAGTGTATTTATGATCTGAGCACCAGCTGACTGCTGCGGTTTATGAACACAAAGCATAAAATATACCAGCAAAAAACAGAACTGCACATCAGAATTGATACTGCTTTTGTTAACTTGTACTTCAATCAAACTAGCTTATAGGCAAAAACCTCTAGTACACAGTACTACCTAGAGTTACCTTATGATGTGGGTTAACATCAAGCAGCAGAGGTGGAATCATACTGACAGCCTCCTGACGACTGATATTTCCCTTGATAGGAAAAAATAAACAAAATCAAACTCCTCTTCATTCCACAAATGAATGCATTTCTTTTGCAATAAATTTATTACATCTCTATGTAGTAAAATAATAAAGCAATCAACATCATACTATTATAAACTTTGAATTAAATTGTTACTTTTAACAAACAAAAACCCCCCCCACATTATTTCACCCAAGTGAAATTCCTGATAACTGCATATTTCCTCCAACATTATTAATTCTATGGATGAAGTTTCTGCTCAAAAGAGATGAGAAAGTAGCTTTAAGCAAGTGAAAAAAACCCCATCATGTGTCTTTTCATGCACACACACTAATCTTTTACCAAATTTAAATGTGTTTTCTAACAGCAACTAATATTTTACAGGCCCTCATTTTCACATTCCCAAACCACTCAACTTTTGAGAGGAAAAACTATAATCTCAATTTCTCATAGAGCATTTAAATAAAACGCTGCATAGGACATGAAAGGAAAAAAATAAAGATCTATCCAAAACTTACACACTCTGTCTCGCTAACCAGGAACTGATGAAACTTTTCCAGTTGTGGTGACTTGCGTAAGATTTTTCTACTCAAGTTAGTGTGCCAGGCTAATTCTTCTGGATACCTGGGAGATAAGAGATGGCAAAAAGCAGAGGTAAAAGAAAGAATGAAACCAAGACATCAGGCTCGATGTCAGGGATATGCAGGGTGCCATACTTCCAACGCACTTACCAGCTCAGTGACTGCGGCACTTCGACTTTTTGGCCATCCACCTCCAGGTCCTGTAGCTCTTTGAAGTACTTCTCCTTCAAGCAGTGGAGAATCTCTTTGGCGTGACTGCAAGAGGAAGAAACTCGCAGACGATCGAATGGAAACACACCTTCTCCTGACAGCAGGCCGCCTCCACGCTACAAACAAGGGGTACTTGCCAGCCCTGGGAACCCGGGCCTGCCGGACCACCCTGCCCACCCTACGGCCCTACCTCCGGTAGCCGGTGATGCGCAGCGTGGCAGGCAGCGGCTCCCTCAGTGCCGCCATGAAGGCGTCCCACTCGCCGTCGGGCACGATGCCCAGCTCGCGATAGTACCGCTCGAATAGCTCGTTCTCTTTCACGATCTCGGGGTACCCGCCAGCCCAGCCCTGGAATACACCACTACCATCAGCTCAGCAGCCCTGCCGCTCCCCGCCCCGCCTCGGCCCGGTTCTCACCGCTTGGTCCCCGGCGCCACCATCATCGCCCCGCTCCTGCGGCCGCCGCGGCTGCTGCTGCTGCTGTTGCTGCCGCCGCCTACGGTCGCGCGCCCGGCGGCCCATAGCGGCCAGTCGCCGAGCGAGCCCCACTACCCACCCCGCCGTCAGAGCGGCCGCTCCCGTCCCTCCCACACAGAGAGACAGCGGGGCCCAGCAGCTACCGTGCCGCGTGCTCGCGTCCCTACGCGCATGCACAGACCTACCCCCAGCTCTCCTTCCGTGTACCGTCACTGTGCGTCACGGCCGATCTTCCGCTCCGAAGCATATGTCATATTCGCGGCGGCACCGCTAGCCGGTGGCAGGAAGGAGAGGTGCAGGTTATTGCCTTGGCACCGATTGGTTTGTGGCGGCGGTGGGTGTGCTGCCGGCAGGCCTGTGAATGAAGTCTTTGAGGTGCGCGCGGGTGTATGCCTGCGGCGCGGAGAACGGTGGTAGCGGTGTGTGCTTGTTCTGGTGGCAGCTGTCGGGCCCGGAGGAGCAGCGGCTGCTGGAGCTCCTCTCCTATGGGCTGGTGGTGCTGGGCGCCACCTCTGCCGTGCTGCTTTGCTACATCCCTATGCCCTACGGCCGGTACTCCTCGCGGCACTTCGGCTGGCTAGTGCCCGCCCGCCCCGCCTGGGTTCTGCAGGAGCTTCCCTCCCTCCTCGTCCCGCTCGGACTCGCCGCTTGTGGCGGGGCGGTCTCCGCCGCCTGGCCCAACCGCCTCCTGCTGGGCTGCTTCGTCGTGCACTACGCGCACAGGTGCGGCCCTTCGGCCTGGGCAGACGGGCATGGGCAGCGGGCCCCGGCGCCACTCCGGCACTGGAGCGCTTGCCTGGGGCCTCCCCTCGCTTTCGGGCTTGCCCGAAAAGTGGCAGGACGGCTGATGGTGGAGAGATGCCATCCTGTGGCACTTCAGGGTCAGTCTTGACTGGAACGAGTGACTGCTGTTTTCAGACTGCAACGATTGAGATTCTGTTGTTAATTTTTGTTCATTGCTTAATGTAATAGTTAACGTATCTTATACTTTTTTTACTTGAAGATAATTCTGGTTTTGCACGAGCTGAGCAATGATTGTAGCAGTACAGCGCTTGCTGCAGTGCGGTACCCAGTGTCGTGCTATGGTGCCTTTCAGAAATGGCATGAAGTGGAGTGTGTGGTGCTCTATCGTTCTACGCTATAGCTGTAGCTTTTGTGATGATCTCCATTTAAGGAATGACTTGGCCAGGTGTTCTGCATTTGTGGATACAATGTTCCAACAAGGAAAACTTAGCTCTAGATGCGGGTATAATTTTAATATTGTGAAGTAGTAGCTATTTTCTAATTATGTCTTTCAGCATAGCGATTATTTTACACTTGGACTTGATGATACTTGTGGGTCCCTTCCAGATGAGGATATTCGTCGATTCATTGCAAAGCTGGGGCTCAGTGCCCTATGTAGCCAAAGGTATTGGGGTACTCTCTGATCAGGAGAAGGCAGCTTAGTTGAAGGTCAGATAAGATTTTGCTGTTTCTTTCAAGTCATTGACCATAGTTACTGGTAATATTCCACAAATAATTTTGACACCGTATTGACAGCAGATGTAGGTTTGTCAGGCTAATCTTGAGCTCAGTATGTGGTTAATATGCAGTTGTTTTCCAGTGCTTATTGCAAGAGGCTGTTGCTTTTGACCAAAAGTATTCCATGTCCTCATGCTTGAGAGGGATGCAGAGTACAGTTGGCCTGGTGGATGACGGGATTTGTAAACCCAAGAGCGTGCCTTTATTACCTGTTTTCCTGTTTCTAAGAGTGAAGAGATTAGCTTTGGTGTGGGATCTAGTTGATTATTGCTTTGGCTGGACTGAGGGACTCTTCCCTAGGTGAATGTAGGGTTGAAGAGACCTCTGTTAGCCAATTGTGTTTCTGGTAATGTAGTGTTTTTTAAATAATCATATTTGCATATTTGTTACATTTCCTGAAAGCCATTATAGTTTTGCTTGTTATGGGAAGGCTCCTTTAAGGATTAGGTCTTGGGTAGGTGGAAAATATGTCAGGAATACTCGGGCTTCACTAATCCTGCACTATATCATTTCAGACTCTAATTAAATTGGTAGGTGATAAGGGGTTGTCCAGTTACACAAGATAGAGCAGAAGAACATTCACCTGCATTTCTTGTTTGTTTAGTCAGATAATCCCTGTGAAAAGCAATCAGGATTCCTTTCCCAAATGGGATGGTAGTTGTGGCTTTATCACATCCTTAACAGGTGTTATAGGGTAGACTGAGAATGTCAAGGCAAAGCAATTAATGAGCTCAATTAGGTTAATTTCAAGGGGATTGACTTTCTCCCTGGAAGTGCTGCTGGATTTGGTGTAGGGATTGTGAGACCTGACTTCTTTCAAAAAGCTTGACTGATGCCACTGAGGAATAAAGGAGGACAAAAATACACTGCTCTTTACTACCAGTTGTTTTTACTGCTCTGATTGAGGTCGTTGCTGTGGATACAAAGTTCAAAGTTTCTGCCTTAAGGGGATAAAGGACTGATTTTGTAATTCCAGTTGGGCAACAAAATTAACATTAGGTGTTAAAGCAAGTATAACTGTCCTGCTGAACAGAGATCAGAGTCTCCACTGAGAATTTGAAAAGCAGGATAATGGAGACTGTGGATTACAGTTTTGGAAATCAGAAGTATCTTTTCTGTTTGTTAGTGTAACAGTGTTTCTTTCTTTGTTGGCTACAGGGCACTCATATATCCTCTTCTGATCAGGGAAGGAAAACCAACACCGTTTTTCACGTTTGTACTAGCACTTCTGTTCTGTGTTTATAATGGATACTTGCAAGGCCGAAGCTTAAGCAACTATGCAAAATACCCTTTAAGCTGGTTAAAAGACCCATGTTTCATTACAGGTGAGTAAAAACATTTTATGAGAACATTAGGTGTAGTTTTCCTTTGTTTTAAGAGCTTTTCATTTTTATTACAACTTTATAGTATCTTCAATCCCATTTTGTAACTTTTCTTATAGTAAATTGTCTTGTTTGCTGCTGCTTGAAGCCTCTTAATCTTTATTTTAGAGCTGTGCACTGGCACTTTTTCCCACAATGTCAATGCTAGATGGGCTGATTGTCATTTTTGTTAATAGCAAAGTAAATATGAATCTGGTTTGGTTTTTTAGTATAGGATATTGAGGCTTTAAATTAAACTAGCAGCATACAGGTTTAGAACAAACAAAGCAGACTTTCTACATAACATGTAGATTGAACTGAAATCCCTTGTTTCTTGATGTTGTAGGTGCTAAAGGTTTGTGTGCAGTTAAACAGAAGTGAACAAATGGAGTAAAAATCCAGTAAGAGTAATTGCTAAATACCAAGATAGCAATTCTAATACCTGTCCTTGGTGTTGGGATATATACACATGTATGCACACTCGTGTACCAACCTACCCAATATGAGTGGACTTTGTCAAAGCATGAAACTGGCCTACAAGAAAGAGGGGTGAAGGGATTGATTGGTAGTTCACTCTATCAGGAATATGATGGTATATGAAATGAGTACGTTTATACTTTAAGCCATGCATATGATTAAAAGGCTAAGATATTTAGTGACTAAGTATTCTCTTTGCCCTATTTTTCGTTTCCTAGGCATCTGCTTTTGCTTGCTGTCAAAAACATAGTATGATTTTCCAAGGAAATATTT
Source organism: Galbula dea (assembly GCA_013399015.1). Lineage (NCBI taxonomy): Eukaryota > Metazoa > Chordata > Aves > Piciformes > Galbulidae > Galbula > Galbula dea. The sequence continues at coordinate 707,348 of VWZX01003348.1, read as the reverse complement.
AAAGAAAGATCTGTTTGATCTGAAAATAAACCAGAATATTTTGCCTTTTCAGTCAAAGGCAAAATACTGGGCTGTGTAGATCCTTGATTTGACCTAGTACTGTTGTTGTTCTGGAGGCAGAGCAAGTTAGTTTCTCCCAGATTTCTCAAGCCCTTTACAGCAAGAAAAAGAAGCCTTTGTCTTTATTACAGTGTTATTGAGGATGACAATAAAGGACCACTGATAAATGCTGTTGTGACTACAATATTGATGACATTTTAATCAAAATAGATTCTTTTGCAAGATTAGGAGGCAGTACTGCTTGTGCTCTAAAAATGGAGAAACTGAGATCCAAGGGAATGAATTCAGTGGGCCCTAGGCATATGGATATACTTGAAATTTTCTTGGTACTTTTGAAATTCCAGTTTCCACAAAAAACTTATTAAAAGATCCATTGATCAAAACTGTTAAAGACTGATGCAATGCAGAATTCGTTTTCAGTGTTTTAGTTTGGTACCTTAACCAAAAAATATCTCAGTGCAGTGCAAATTGTGAGTCAAGAGCAATAAATCAATTTCCCTTTACTGGAAGATTTTTAGAAATTAAAGTAATAAGACTTGCTCAAGTAGTTTGGTTTAGGTTTCTTTTCAGTTCAGAATTCTTTCCCAATAATACTAGTTTGGAATATATACTTATATTTTTTTTTCAGCACTGCCAATCGTAAGCAAAGTGTTGCTTTCATGACTATTATCAAAAGTCAAAATACTGTTTAAAAAATTATCCTGAAAGCAAAAAAATAAATAAAATTACAGGTGCATGTGCCAACCATTTTAGTACTCTCACTTGCTGACTTCTTTGGGACCATTACAATAAATCTTTAAGTAAGGTTTGGCATGGCTATGAAACAGCCAAACCTAAAACTCCTTCTTTCTTTTACTCCTGTAACTGGAATATCTTTTGAACTTTTTTTTAGTTTTGTTTTGTAGTGCACATCAATATAATTGGAATATGGGGGATATTTATAATTGCTATTTGGTATCATGCCAGATAAGTACTGCCAAATATCTGAAATTCATCCTTACAGCTTCTGTCAACTCAAACACAGAAGTGCTGTATTGTACACTGGATATTCCCTGGATGCTCCCTGAACAACAAGACCATTGCATTCATCTGGCAGTGTCTTTAAGCCTGTGCTTTAAAATTACTTTAAAAAAGTAGAAGATTAGAAAATGACAATAGCAAGAAAGTATGTTTGCTGGGGGTGAACAAGATATTTCTTCAGTCTATATGAAGTTACACATGGGAGAGTGTCTATGATTAGCAGCCAAACACAATTCTATAGTTGAAAGCTGAAATAAGAGGTTTCCAGCGAAGACAAATTTGGAGAAGTGGGGCTGATTAACCATCATGGTAGGAGATTTCAGATGTGTTCTTTGTCTGTAGAGCCTTAGTATATAGATTGACTGTCTATTTTCACATCTTTAGGAGTTAATTCTAGGAAAGCAATAGGTTATGTCTTCACCAGTGTCCTTGTTTGAGTTAGAACAGAACCAATTCTGTCCAGTGATTTTGCTTTCTAAAAGTATTCCATCCCATATACATCATATTTGACATATAAGCTGAGGGTCAGTCCCCCCTTGCTAGAGTCCCTTGCTAGATTGCTCTGCATCAGGCACTTGAAGATGACCTCTAAGTTCCTGCATTCCAGCACCAGGACCCCACCCTCAGGGGAGCCAGATTCATCTGGTACCGGGACGCCTGTTGCCGGAGCTTCAGTGGTGACGTAGTTATCATTGAAAGGGGGTTTGGGTTCGGTATTGGATTCTATATATATTTGTGTATATTTCATTTAACATTGTTATTATTATTAAAGCAGTTTTAGTTTTATTTTCCAAACCACAAGTCTCTTTGTCTCCCTTATTCCCTTGGAGGGGTAATAAAGAGCGTCTGTCTGTGGGTTGGTGGTCGGCCCAGTGTCTACCCTCGACACCTTTTGGCACCCAACGTGGGGAAGATTAGAGTTCTGATTAATTGCCCCAAATCAAATTCCAGTTTGTGTAGTTGAAAAAGTATCAGATCTTTTTCCCTGAGAGTCTTTAACGATTGGAAGTTAAAACAAACTGCTTGCATCATAATAGAGTGCCTGAAAACAATAGTGTTCCAACTACTGGTACAGTCAATTTTTGACAAAATCCAGGGTAGTATTTTTCATTGTTCCCTACCCATTCTTGTTTCTTGGGGTGGTGGTTATTTTTCCTGGCTGTTTATCTTAAATGTATCTGATGCTATGCACTAGTTGCCATTATGTTATTGGGTTTATTGTGGGCTTACATTGCACTTCTGTGGTTGAGGGATGTGTCTCGGTACTATGGGGGTTATCTGGTGGATTTGGCTGCTAACTATACTTTCAGTCTCTCTTCGGGCTGCTATACTTTATTCAATAATTTGAATCAACCCGATTCGGAGGTTCCATTCAATGTTGGGGATTTCATATACAGTTATACTGAAAATATCACATTGCCTTCACTATACTAATGATGTGTGAAACACATCATTAGCATTTTCTTGGTAATTTCAATAAAAATCAATAACTTCGAAGGTGTGTCTGCGCTTAAAAGCCCAATCTTGTCTGCTCCTAGTAACAAGGAGTGGTGCATTCAAAGAAAGATAACATAGGTAACACACAACCAAAGACTCAGAATGGAAGTATGAAAATACTAAATTCCAATCCTAAATTCCTCTTGATTGGTCCCATGCAACTATGGCAACAAGACATAAGGATGCAGAATGTGACAACCTCAGTTTTTATAAAAGCATGATGTAAATGGTTAAAACATTTTGCTGAATGACAGAAGTAAATAGTGCATGTGTTCCCTTACAATTTTATTATTGCTTTTACTGCATGGAAGCCTGCTGTGGAAACTCTAGTATATTATCAGTTTAAAAAAAAAAAAAAAAAAAAAAGGACAAAAAAAACCCCAACCCCAAAAACAGATGAGAGAGACACTAAGATATGTCCTTGTGACAGGAATGAGAATGGCTTTTTCTTTCAGTGTTTACAATTTTAGTGTATTTGGGTTTGTATGTGAAAGTTAGGGAAATCACAGAATATTAGGAGTTGGAAGGGACCTTGAAAGATTATCTAGTCCAACCCCCCCTGCCACAGCAGGATTCCCTAGACCAGGTCACACAGAAGCGCATCAGATGGGTTTTGAATCTCTTCAGAAGAGGAGACTCCACAACCTCTCTGGGCAGTCTGTTCCAGTGCTCTGTCACCCTTACTGGGAAATATGCACATTGCTTCTGTATATATGCACATGCATGTATTTATGTAAGTCTAACAACATAATTCTTATCTTTATACTTCCAGTAATATTCCTGTCTAGACACCTGTTGATTGCTGTAAGCTCTGCTGACTGAAGAGCTCAGCGTGGGAATGGGATTGTGTGGGATGTCACCAGAATTGCTTATACTGCTTACATTACTATTGCTTTGAGATAATTTGCCTAATATGTGGTGTAGGACTGTAGCTTATTCTCAGAACAAGCACTTTGGCTCAGTGTATTAAAGATAGTATTTCAAATATTTCTTTTCAGGTTTTATAGGGTGGTTGCTTGGCATGGCAATTAATATTCATTCTGATCATATTCTCAGAAATCTGAGAAAACCAGGGGAAACCGGTTACAAGATACCAAGAGGTGAGTAAAAATGTTACAGAAATTTATACAGCAGAAGTGTCTCTCATATGAGGTGAGCCAGAGAGAGCTGAGACTGTTCGGCCTAGAGAAAAGAAGGTTCAGGAGAATCTTGTCAATGTGTTTAAATACATGATAGGAAAGGGAGTGAAAAAGGGGGAGCCAGGCTCTTCTCAGTGGTGTCCAGTGTCAAGACCAGAGGTGCTGGCCACAAAATTCAAATGAAATTATAGCTGAACGTGTTTTGTTTTGTTTTTTTTTACTGTGAGGGTGGTCAGATGCTGGAACAGGTTGCTCAGTTTGGTTGCAGAGTCTCCATCTGTAGATATACTTGTCCAGGACCGTGTCCAGTCTGGTTTCAACCTGCTCTAGCTGACCTTGCTTGAGCCAGGGGAGGATGGACTACATGATTTCAAAAGGTCCCTTCCAGCCTGAAATGATTCTGTGTAAAGATGACCTTCTAAAGCTTGGTGCATTTTAATGGAGATAGTACTTTATGGTATAAGAGGAAATAGCAGTTTGTTTTCTACCTCAAGAAGTGATTTCATAGTGTGGGAAATATTTTAAGTTTTCACCTTAAGCCAAGTTTTCTAAGGGATCTGTTTTATGATATCAAATGGCTTCTGTGAGGCTTTGAATTTCCTGATCAACTTTAGCTGTATTTTTAAAAAGTGGTAAAAATTTAACATAGCATTCCACAACTTTTATGAGAATCAGCACACGGGTGGAGAAAGAACAACTAAATTGTCATTCCAGCATGGGGACAGCAGGGGAAGGCAGAAAGTACTCAGCAACTGTATGTGGCTGGCCCATCTTTTGTTGTCCCATGCACAAAAAGGGAGGATCTTAGGTAATCAGCAACAACTACTGCTGTAAGGGAGACACACGGACAAGGAGACAGAAATCCAAAGGAAGTTAGGCATTATAATGTCTGTCCTCTGTGGGGAAAATGGAGAATATGAAAAGTCTTCTTATGGAGCTTATTGAAGTGTTAAGTTTTATTGATGCTTTTGGAAACATGGGACTCTTCCAGATATATTAGTGTCAGAGAGAGCAGAAAAAATAATAGTTACCTGAATTCTACTGTTTCTCTAAGTTTTTCCTTTAATTGTTGCTCTCTGTCAGTTTTTAATGAGATTTTAAAATAAACCTGGGAGAACTAGAGGTATATGGCATATACTGTTTATTTTTCATCAAGTAACTTTATAACCTTAATAAATGTAAATCCAAATGCACATGTGAAAAATGACTAAGGACATACTGTACTATGTTCTGTGTACAAAAAAGTTCTGAAGACAAGTGATGTTTGCTGTAAAATGAGGAGGAGTGGTCTTTTTTATATTGATTAACCAGTTTAAGTGCTAGAATTCTGCTTTTGTTGCAGAAGCGAAGGAATTAAAGCAAGGTCAAACTGTGTCCTTTATTACACTTGGCAAATACTTGTTTGGTCCCACTGGTAAAGCACATACAGAGATGTTATCAATTTGTACACTAACTTTGAAATTAGTGTGAAAGTTCTTGTTTTATAAAATTCCCAGCAGGTGACTGGTGATTGATTATGCATAATTGGCTGTAAAACACATTAGAGGCAGAATGCCAATTACTTCTTTTACCTAGTGTCAGGGAGGAAGCAGTAGACCTGGTGGGAGATAGCGGGGGAAAAAAAAAAAGCAACACACTTCAAGCTGGAAGATAAATGTGGAGGTTTAATTAGTAACAATAATACTGTTCATAATGAACTTATTTTCTGAAGTACTCAAATTAAGCATCATATGCTAACGAACTCTGTTTTATAGGACTTAAAGAGGAGCATACTTTCTGCTTTAACATATTTTTTAAAAGGTTTAGTTTATGATCAAAAAGCCAATTTGATATCATTAAGTAATTATTTACAGAGGCACGAACTCACTTCTGATACTGGTAAATCTGCTCTTCTTTTGTGATTTAAAGAGGAAAAATGGAGCTGGGGAAGGTCTGTCTTAAAATGAGATATGCCTTCAAAAATTATATAGAGACATTGGTGATACAGCTCTTATTTGACTTAGAGTAAAAGATAGCATTGGACATCTGCTTAATTAAGGTGTTTTTAAAATAACTCTGTCCTACTTTCAGGAGGAATATTTGAGTATGTCAGTGGAGCCAACTTTTTTGGAGAGATCCTGGAATGGTTTGGGTTTGCCCTTGCCTGCTGCACCGTTGAAAGCCTTGCATTTGCGTTGTGTACACTTTTCATCTTGGGTTCAAGGGCAAAACAACACCACCAGTAAGTGTTTGTCTTATAATTTTTGTTGCCTCTAGGCAAACTTCCATTTCCATTTCACAAATTATGCCTGATCACATGGAGATGTTGCAATCTTGTGAAAGACTTGTGCAGCAAGTCTTGTGAAAGACTCTTTTGCAGTGAATAATATGATAGAGAATACTCTGAGTAGTATTAAGCACTGCAGAATTTCAGCAGGGTACTACTCTGCATAAACACGCACAATGTACAATGACATGGTCAAGATGTTTAAATGAACATAGTTCATCCTGGATCTGTGAAAATTGTAGACAAGTTTGGGAACATTGTCTGAATTGATCCTGTACTGTACTTTCCCTGTGACTCAAACATGTTTCTATAATAATGAAATTTTGAAAATCACTCTTAGTCTTCTGTAACATGCATACTCTATAGCGAAGTCTGTATCGTAATGCCTGTAATCAGGTGTGCAGACAATCTCAAAAAGTTCTAGTAGATTAGATTTAATAAAGTTTGTGCTCTGTAATTCAAATGTCCAACTGTAAATGTACAGTATTCATAACACGGTTTTCTGCTAACAGAAGGATCGTAGTTTGAGAAGTCTTGTTTCTTGAAAGAATCTTCTTTAGGGAATAGCATGTTTAGAAAAATTTGAATACCTTTATCTTATTTTCATTATTTTCATCTTTCTGCTTTCCTCCTCATCCTGAACTTAGTTTTGTAAGAGAAAATAAATATGAATTTATAGTGGAAATAGGTTGAAAAAAATGCCATTGCTAACAGTCTGTTAGGGCAGCCATGGCTACCTCTAGTGGAGTCTCAAAAAAACTTATATTTCTGTGGTAGCCTGCCTCACCGAATGGGCCTCACCTAGAAAGAGACAAAAGAGGAGCTTGACCTCTGCAGGATCCCACTGTAACCTTGAAGCAAGGACACACAGGAGAGGCACAGAGATAAAGTTTGAATAGCTAATGGCAAGGGGTTGGTAACGGGGTAACCAATGATGACACAATGTTTGTTTTGGATGGTGATCCTGGAGGGTATAAAGGTGGAAGTGTGGTGAATAAAGATTGCTATTGCTGCAAAAGAACTGTGTCGTGGCCGACAAATGGTGACCCCGACATGATCAGCAATAGTCATTTAGGCCGAGGGGAGAGCAGTGGAGATGGGGCCCAGCTGGCAGAGAGCACAGGGGAGAGGTGCCTGAAAAGTAGCCTAAGAGTTACCAGTCCAGACCTGTAAATAAAAGAAGCACCTTGGAGTAAGGTGAGCCGCTGGGGACAATGGGAGCGGAAGTTTCCCAAGAAGAAAAATGTGTAGTGATCATTTGGACACTAATGCTGGGGCGAAGAGGAATTAAATATGATGAACATCAGCTCCAGCTGTTGCTTCTATGGTGTAAACGTCTGGGGGTAGAAGCAACATCACATAATGCGTTCAGAGTTAGCACATGGGAGCGCATTGGACAGTTAATTTTTGATTGGGCCTCCCGAGGGGATGATAATGCAAAAGATTTAATGACTACATGGAGATTGATGTATGACACTTTGATAAAGGTTGAAGAGGAATGTGAAGGAGAGGAGAAAGTAAAAGATCCATGCACTGTGTGGCCGAGTCCCGCGCCTGCCTCTGGTGTGGCGCCACCTCTTGTGCCGCCGAGAGGAGGGAGGGGAGGGGCGCACTGAGGGAGCGGTGGAGGGACGGGACTCGAAGAGAAACGCACAGGGCAAGCCGAAAAACCCTGATGAAAGTTCCCTGCCCACTGCTCCTCCTGCCTCCGAACCCTGATGGTTAACCCCTCCGGTCCTGCCTTCAAGCTCGTGGCGTATGTCTCAGCTGTCGGGAGACAGGGATTTGCGTGGGAGCAGACTTGTACTGCCGGCACCACAACCACACCGTGAGACACCCCGGGATCCCCGTTCCTTAACAGACTTGCAACACTCGGACGAGACTTCAGGCAGTCGTCCCTTACAAGATTTAAAGGAAAGTATTTTTACAACAGACTGCACAATACCTGCTCGAAATCCAGTTGAGATTTGGCAACATAAAAAGGCTATGGCAGTTGTTAACAGTCAAACTGAGCTGGCAGACCGCTTAAGTGTTCCTATGCCCTCTCTTTTTGATGAAGGCAGCCCTGGGGTAGCCGCTACGGCTGTAGAGGATCCAGGAGCGTTTCCAGTTTTAGGTGCAATAGAAAAACAAGTTGTGGATCATTCAGTAAAAGAAACTCTCTTGCTGCAGCTAGCAAAAGATAATGCAAATGAGGACTGTAAAAAACTTATTGCTGGTCTGGCAAAAGACAAACCAACTATCCAAGAAATGATTGAAGTATGTGCTAGAGTGGGAACCACCACATACGAAGTGAGTGCTTTAGCAGAGGCTTTGTTAGCTAATGAGGTTAATTGTAACTGCTAGGGTTGTGGCCAGGAAGGACATTTTAAGATCAATTGCCCAAGAAAGACTCTGGGTGACACCATAACACCAAAAGCGCAATCAGCGGATACCTGTAACAGTTGTGGTAAATCGGGTCATTTTGCTTCACAGTGTCGATCTAAATATCGTGCGAAGGGGAAGCGTGTGCAGATACAAGAATCTCCCCCGCCCCGTGTTCAAGCGTATGTGACCAGCGCATAACCTGTCATCAGCTTTCCGGAAAAACACAAGGATCAGCTGGCATGGATGTTTCCACAGCAATCACTGTAATAATTCCTGACACAAAAGTACACGAGATCCCTCTTTCAGTTTGGGGTCCAATAGGTAATGAGTTAAGTGCCTTATTGATTGGTTGTTCCAGTACTACTTTGCAAGGTGTTTATGTACACCCAGGGATTATTGATGCAGACTATACAGGTCAAATATGGGCAACGATTTCTACCCCTACTCCACCGTTGACTATTCCATCTAATACTCGCCTTGCTCAACTTGTACCTTTTAAGTCTTGTGTTTCCAGAACAGAGCCTGTAAAAAGAGGAGATCGTGGCTTCGGTTCTACAGGAATGCCTGAAGTTTACTGGTCTCATACCGTGACTGACAAGAAACCTCAAATGGACTGTACCTTATCTATGCAACAAGCAACTATAGCGCAGGTTAAGAGGAAGGACCGAGGTGGCTACCAGCTCTGTGTGTGCGTCCTGCTCTGCATTGTCCTGGAAATTCCCTTAACAAACAATGATTGGTTGTCAGTTTTAGCACAGCAACCTTAGGAGCTAGATATGTTGGGTTTTTTGACAACAGAAAGATGTGTATTTTTCAGTATTGAAGAGTCACAAAGTTTTGATATAGATTGCAAGTTTAAATATGGAACAGGATAGCAAAATGTGACCTCTGCCATTCCCATATACTAAAATGTAATAGCCTGATGCATACACTTAGGCAGTAGTCACCCTATGCCTGCCCCGAACTCTGTCTCCTGTGTTGTATTTAATATGTGCCTGACAAGGGATTCCTCCTGGAACTGTTGGAGGTCTGTGTATAGTAGGAACGTTGACCCCTAATTCTATTCTTTGTGCTATGTTTGTTATCTTATCTGCAAAGGGCCCTGCAGAAGATGATAAACTGCCTTTGTTTTAGAAAAACAAGAAAGGGGAATTGTGGTAGCCTGCCTCACCGAATGGGCCTCACCTAGAAAGAGACAAAAGAGGAGCTTGACCTCTGCAGGATCCCACTGTAACCTTGAAGCAAGGACACACAGGAGAGGCACAGAGATAAAGTTTGAATAGCTAATGGCAAGGGGTTGGTAACGGGGTAACCAATGATGACACAATGTTTGTTTTGGATGGTGATCCTGGAGGGTATAAAGGTGGAAGTGTGGTGAATAAAGATTGGTATTGCTGCAAAAGAACTGTGTCGTGGCCATCTCCATTTAATGCCATGTTTCTGGAAGTTTTCCTGCACCTTGTTTGTAGGATATTCCGGGTCTGTATTACCCTTCTAGTAAGCAAGTTTTTCCTGCTATTCAGCTTTCCCCTTCCAAGCCTCTGACCATCTCTACTTGTTTTACCATCTGTTATTACTGAGTAAAGTCATAGAATATCCTAGGTTGGGAGGAGCATCTGAAGATTGTCTAGTCACGTGGTATGACCTGCTCCAACCAAGACTAACTGCCAGGCTATACCTGATTGTCCAGGGCTTCAACCAGTTGCATTCTTGAGTGTCTCCAAGGGTGGAGGCTTCAGCTCACCTCTGGCAAAGCACTGGAACAGAATTTTTCTCATTCTCATGGGGAAGGGTGCGTTTTACTTGCATCCAGTTGGAATTTTCCGTGTTGTATGTTTTATCCTCAGCCACTTGTCCACTTTCTGTGAAGGGTATGGCTCTGCCTTCTCTCTAATCGCTGTAGGTGGTTGAGGACTGCACTTAGATCTTTACCTCTTAACTTCTTTTCCAGGCTAAACAAGCCTAGTTCCCTCAACCTCTCTTTTTTTGTGTTCCAGCTATGCAGTCATCTTAACCATCTAATGGATTCTTTTCCAGTCTCTGTACATGTCTATTGCACAGGAAGCCAGAAGTTGGAGACAGTTATGCAGACTCTCAAATGCTGAATGGTGGAGAATAAGTACTGCCCTTGACTTGGTGGTTCTGTACTTGTTAAAGGAGGCCAGTATGCAGATAGCCTTTATCATTACAGGGATCCATTACTGTCTCATGTTCAACTTGGCCATGTCCTTTTGTGCAGAGCCAGTCAGTGTCTGGCCTGCACTTTTGCATGGGGCCATGGCATTCCAGCTGCAAGAGTTTGCATTTCATTCGTAGTTTTGCTCCTTTGTCATAAATAACTTCCCTTTCAATACCTGTATGTCCCCTTAATCTCTTTCATGCCAGATTAAGCAATGCTGGGTTCCTTAGTATTTCTTTGTGTATTAGTGTTCAGGCTCAAGTTACACGGTTGGCTTCTGTCTGTCTCAAGCCTTGACAGCACTCTTTCAGGGCTCTTGGCTTACAGAGCATTATGAAAAGCTAAGCGTTTAAGTAAGTAGTGACTGCTAAAGGAAAAATGTGTAGAAATTGAAGAGTGGTAGGTGGAGGAGAAAACCGACCAACCAAACAAACCAGCATCTAAAAATAGTGAATCCATGTAACTGAAGAAATACTTTGGTATAGGCTCTTAAGTTTGAAAAAACTAGAATAAATGACCAAAAAGGATAAATAACCTAATGCTGATATTTGACAGCTGCAGTTTATCGTGCATTGCATATTTTGTTTTCTGTTTATTCCAGCCTTGATCTTGCAGTTAGCTATTGGTAATATGAGTATCTGCACCTTTAGGGAGCCCAGATGAAGTTAATATTTGAAAATAGGAGTAAATGTGTTTGTTATAGAAGGTGACCATTTGGTAGTGTTGTGCATTTATTCTGTTAAAGTTGTCTGGATTTGAAAGTAGCAATTGTCTTTGAGGGGGATTAGTAGTAAGGCTACTGTGATGTTGGTCACGTTCAGTTTGGTTATCCAAATCCTGACTGGAACTAAAGACATTTTTATCCAGAACAGGACTGTCATTCCGGTATGTTAAGTATCCTTTGCTTCCACATGAAGTCACGCAGAATCACAGAATATTAGAAGTTGGAAGGGACCTCAAAAGATCATCTAGTCCAAACCCCTGCCACAGCAGGATTCCCTAGACCAGGTCACACAGAAGCGTGTCCAGATGGGTTTTGAATATCTCCATAGAAGGAGACTCCACAACCTCTCTGGGTAGTCTGTTCCAATGCTCTGTCACCCTCACTGTGAAAAACTTTCTACATGTATTCACACAGAATCTCCTATGCTTCAGCTTACAGCCATTGCCTCTTGTCCTGTCACTGGGCTTCACTGAGAAGAGCCTGACCCCATCCTCCTGACACACACCCTTCACATACTTAAAAGCATAGATGAGGTCACCCCTTAGCCTTCTCTGTGTTCAGTATACAATTAACCATGTCAACCTTTTGAATGCTTTTAATTCACACACTACACCCCCCAAATGCCAATACTCAGTGTGCATAACAACATGTACTGTGCAACAGGCTATTCCTTCCCTGGCTGCTTTCACCTATGTTTTGGGTTGATTTCCCATTGCTGGCAGCAGTAACTTTGTTTTGTTGTAGTTGGTGATTAGATGTCATTAGGATGAGTGCGGTAAATGGCAGTGTTCTATCCAGAGTGGATTCTTAAGGCATTTTGTTGGTTTGTAACCAGAAAATGTGGATTAGATTGAATGCATTGTACAATTATTTGATTTCCTTGACAGTGTTTTGAAGGCTCAATACTTGCCTGATTTCTGTCTTTGTTTTTCAGGTGGTACCTTGAGAAATTTGAAGACTACCCAAAATGCAGAAAAATTGTAATCCCATTTGTGTACTGAGCTGTGCTTTAAACATTTATTTAAATTAGATGCTTTTTGTAACAGCTAACACTTTACTACAGGTGTTGTCAGGTTAATAACATACTCTGATCATCACTGTGACAAAACCTCTGCAGCAGTCCTGTTATTAATTACTGCTTTTCTTCTTATTGAAAACCCAGAATGTAATGGACATGGTGAATAGGAACAGAACTGCTTTTCCAACAGTGGAGCACCATCATAAATATGTTGGGCAATGCATCTGAATTCATATCGTGGAAAGTACTGTACAGGACTTCTGATGCTTCCTTTTATGCCTATGCAGACTTCCGCTGTTTCAGCCTGATCTAGCCACACTGTCCTGATGATTGTGGCATGAGCCCAGTTACCCTCACTGCAGTCTGGATGGTGTCTTCTGCCTGTTATTTGCCTGCATACACATGAGGTTAATTTTTTTTTTTCCTTGCCTTCCTATTCCTTCCCCCCACCTGCATTTCCAGGAGAACTGATGATGCAAGTGAAGGACCTTAGATGAATATAGTTGCTGTTAGGTGAGAGACAGTGTTCTCCCTCCTCTTTGCACTCTTACACAGGTATGGACAGTATAGATAACGCTTAATGGTATTTACATAAACTGTTGTAGTGCTGCCTTTCCCATAAAATAGATGAAGATTGTAACCTACCTGTCAAATTTGATAACTATCTTAATTTCAATATACAATGTGTTTTATCACTGAATACTATATTTTTGGAAGGCATTCTTGATTTGGGATACCTAGGCAGGTCTAGCTCTGTTAAAACTTGTGTAATGTTTTCTAATTTTATATGAAAAAAGTTTTTACAAAATTCCCTTACTGTGCTGTTTGAAAAAAAAAAATTGTCTTCCTTTTCCTGTTGATAATGTTCTAGCTGATTTTATATTCTGAAAAATGGAATTTTTTAGTGCTGATTGGTTTTATTCATCTCTGTTCTCATACCCCTACATTTTTCTCCCAAGGGACTCCACAAAGGCTTCCAAAACATGAGGGGATCTCAAGCATATACTGACTTTTGAGTTTCAGGCACATCTGTCTTTTGCATGCTTGTGATACTGAAGAATTTTTTTAGAATTGCCAACAACAAAAAAAATTCGACAGAAAACTTGTAAAAAGCAAACAAAAAAACCCCGACACAAACACCCCTAATGATCAACCAAATAATACTAATTTAAAAAAATAAAACCAACCAAGCAAAAAAAACCCCCAAAACACTAAACCAAAACACCAAAAAAACCCCCTTTCCACAAAAGCCCAAAACTATGCTGCTAATATACTTTGGAAATCAATGGAAATGAAACTTTTGCTAAATGTCTTCTGATCTGTTTATGCTTTATATGTTACGTTCTTCAAAACACATTGGTTATATAATTTTGCTAAATGCTGAGTCTAAAGCTCAATATTCTTTGTTATCGTATTGGCCTTTTTAGCCACCAACGCGTGTGCAACAAACGTGGGTAGAGCCCTTCCCAAATCTTCATTCGCGAAGCCTAGCCGTGATGGATGGATGACTGCTGTAGTAAGCAAAGTAATGTAACTGATGAGCTTTACCTTTAAAATTTTAGGTATTAGTTTAAAAAAAAGTATATTCAGGAAATGGGCAGTGAAAAAGGATTTTGTGACCCAAGCCGCTATTTAACATCTGTTTTCCTCCTTCCTGCTACATTTACATTGTACTTTCTGTACTGAAACCTGCTATCATTAGGGATTTATTTAGTGGTGTAAATAAGTGTAACAGAACTTATTATTATTGACTGAAATAGTCAACGGAAGGAAAGGCGAGGGTAGTCCTGTGGTTATAACTTATCTACAGATAAGCCCTGCCAGTTGCTCCTTGTAATGTTGACTGGGATGACCAATCTTACTCTCAGCCAATATCCAAAAATTGTGGCTTTGGGAGAACATAGGAATATGTATTCCTTTGCCAGTGTCATTACTTGATTCTCAAATTATATGATAATAATATTATATAATATCTCAATTGAGGTCTTGAGGACTGTAATAGTAAAATTGTATTGCACTAACCTACATGTATATTTCAACTTGACAAATTGCACTGAAAAGAGAAATTATTAAAAGTCACAAGTTAAATTTGTCTAGTGATGCATTCGTAATTATGTACAAAGTACATAGCTGAGATGTACACTTGCAGTTAGAGCAATTAACAGAAGCAGAGGCTACTTGTTTGCGTTCCTCTTCTGCTGCTGGATCATGGTGAACTTTTCATTTGGAACAACTGTAGCACCTGCTGTTTCAACTATCTTAATTGTGGTTCAGCAGCATGTTGTCTTTTTGAGGAATGAAGATACTGTGCAAATGACTTGTCATATAAACTTGTGTTGTTTCAGCAGGCAAGAAATCCTGAGTGACTGCCACAGACATTTTGCAGCCTGCTTGGGGAAAAAAAATACTTCTAACAAACAGATGTTTGTTAATTTAAATAAATTAATTTTAGTATGAGAATGTCCCCATGTGTTCTATGTTACCAAGTTTTACCAATAACAGTTGCATTTGTTGGGGCAGCCTTTCACACATATATTAGTCAGTTCTGTAAGAAAAACAGACTTCAAGGTAAAATTGCCCTACTTTCTGCAGTGATGCAATGTGTCTTTCAGCATATAGGTGATCATGTGCCCACACAAAAACATGTGTGGGTGAACACTTGTGGAAATTCCTTTTGCAAAACAGCTGTGGGGATAAGTCCAAAACAAGATTTGCACTTGGGAGAGTTGCATAACTTCAGCTTTCTGTTGAGATTCTTAAAGAAAAAAAAAGGTTGTGTCCATCCCTTCCTTGATTTCCAATGTTTGCTTTGAAAGCAAACCAAATATATTGATTTGCTGTGTGCAAGTGGATGGTGGAAGCAATAGGTTCCAAAGACAATGTGTTACGTTACCGGTGTACTAGCAAGAACCTCACACTGATTTTGTTTGTCCCTGCAACCTAATATTTGCAGTTTTGTTTTTTGGGTTTTGTTTTTAAATGCCTGTCTGCCTCTCTAGTTTCTGGGAGGACATGGGTGACTGGGTCTGAAGAGAGAGCACTAGCAAAGTTGTGCGTTCCAGCTGCTCATGGAGGGAGCACTCCATTTCTCTTGAGTTATTGAAAAGGAAAACCAGTGCAAACTTAGGTATAAACTTCTACCAGGGTTCAAATGTTGAGCAGCACTGTCAAGACTAAATAAAGGCCTGTCAAATGTGAGCTAGCACAATCTGCTAGCTTGTTGTGTCTTGCTGGCTGCTGCATTGGTTTAAGATCCAATCTTTTTAATCCTTACCAGTGTATCAATGAACAGTCTGAGAGGCTTCCAGCTATGCTCCCCTGCTCCGCCCCCCCCCCTCAAGTGTTGTGCTTGCTGCAGGAGACCAAGAACCAGGCACTACATAGAGCCAGGATTTTGCTAGTATGCAAGTGGCATATTAGCCACTTTCTGTGAGGAAACCCTGTGAGAAAGAAGCCCAGTGTACTAATGCAGATTGGCAGGATTTTAATGTTTTGCAAGGGCAAATAGGTTTTCTTTTTCATTCTCTGCCTGCCTCTTTGTAAAATGGTGGCTGTAGCAGAAGAGGAGAACCAACTTGAAAGTCCCCAATAGTGTTTTGAAAGCATTCAAGCACTAAACCAAAGTCATTATTATGTACTAAATCAGTATCCAAAGATGAAAATAGACTTTAGGATGCTTCAAATAATCATTGCAAATTTTACTAGGCCTCGGAATCTAATCTAATCTATGCTTAACATTTAACATAAAACAGTATAGTATATTATCGTTACTGATAGAATAAAGTAATACTAGGAAAAGTAGTTTAGAAAATATCAAGAGCTATGCAGACAGCATACAGCAGCATAGTCTTATGAACAGAAAACAAAATGACCAGGGAAAAATGAGCTATTTTCATGAGCAAAACGATAACTAGTTTGTTGATGAACAGGGTGTAATTTTTTTATTAGTTTTTAATTGAGATAAGGTAATATATTTGATTACTTAGACTGTACTAATTTCACGTTAGTCATTAGAATAGTAAAGGAAAAAACTAGTGCTATGCATTGAACCTGCATTCACCTACAGGTTCCCATCTGAAGACACTCAAACCCCTCTTTGAAACATGATCTCTAGGTGCAGATAAATTAGGTAAAGTTTTTTCTGCCTTAATAGTTTACTTTAACTAAGTGTTCCCGAAGCCCTATTCGTTTAGTGTTATTTCTGGACATAATTTTTAGATCCATGGCTTAGAGTGGTAAGAAGGAGGGTTTCATGGAGCATGTGGCAGCAACCCTTCATATCCAAGGCATGTTTGTTCAATTGAAGCACAGCTTTTTCGGTGCTTCCTAGTGTGTTCTCAGCAACGTCTTCAAGATACACTTAACTCTCTTAGAGCACCTTCTGAGAAGGGGCACCATTTGGCCTGCTGATGTAGAAGACCTTTAATAGAGCTCTGAATAGGTGCTTTTGGAGTGATCAGGAAGGAAGCACACACTCTCACTCCCCAAATCTCACCAGACAAAAATAATACGCTCGTGAAACCAAAGAACTAAAGTTTGTCCCTTTAACTAGACAAGCCCTCTGAGGCAGATTTGTATGTATATTATTTTGGTTTTAACTCACTCTTTTTTAAGTTTACTTTTCTTTAAAAAAATGATCAGCGTACTTTCTAACAAGACTAGATATAAAAAAGTCAGATTCCATTCTAAATTACCATACCCATGATATGTGATTCTCAGTTCTCAACTCATTACTTTGTTTATTGAGGTCCGGTGTCCTTATGAGATAGGTGTGGCTTGTGGAAAATTTTCTTCTTCCTATTTCTTTTCCCTTTGTCAATTAGTCCCCACTTTGTTGATTTGCTGTCCTTTAGAATATTGGTTAAAAGTACCTGTTTTTTTGTTTACCCTGTTCAACCTTGTTGCTATTATGCTGTCACTGCCTCTAATATATAAGCTTTTTATAAAACACATAATTCTTGTTGCTATCAAATGTTTATGGAAGTTTGTGTTGGGTTGACCTTAACTGGACACCAGATGCCTACCAAGCTGCTCTATCACTCACCCTTCTCAGCTGGACAGGGGAAGAAAAAATATGAATGGCTTATGGGTTGAGGTAAGGACACGGAAATTGCTCTCCAATTACTGTCATAGGCAAAACAGACTTGACTCAGGAAAACTTAAATTAATTTATTGCCTATCAAAACTTAGAGCAATGATTAATAAGAATAAATCTTAAAACATCTTCTCCTCACCCCTCCCTTTTCCCCAGGCTTAACTTTATTCGTTTATTAACTTTATTAGTTTTATTTATTTAACTGAAATGGGGAGGGACCTCACCCAGGAGGACCAAACCAGTCAGTGGGATAGTGCATACCATATTAATGCCATGGCTGTGGGGCACTGGAGGAGCTGGAGCTGAGCCAGGGTTAGGCACACTGGACTAGGCACTGACACCGCGGAGAGAACAGCAGCCAGGAACCGGCAGCAAGTGCCCTGTGGAGAGGCCGTGCTGGGAACCCCTCCCCTCCCGCACATCTGCGGCTGGCGCAGGGGCAGAGGCTCAGGAAGAACTCGGGAAGCGTACATCGAGGGATGGCAGCTGCTCTGCAATGGTTTGCTCAGTGGTTGGCTCCGTGCGGTCTGGTGTCGTCTGACAGAAAAAACAAGCTTCTCCAAGCCCCTCACATGACTTTGTATTGGTATGTCATTGCTATTCTCATTAGCGTGAAAGTTTTAGTCCCTGCCTGGAAAATAACTACAGAGAAAAGATTATTTACTGAAGCAAAGTCTTTGCTGTTTTTTACTTCGTTGTGCTTTTTAGAAGGAAATAATATCAAGACTCTCTAACAGAATTGTTTGTGCTGCTGAATTTTAGGCAAAGCACTGTTTACAGGAGGAGAAGAAATGGAAATGCTCGTACTGACAAGAAGCAGAGTTTGGTCCTATATTTATTAGTGATTTGCAACTTAAATATGTTCCAAAGTACATGCATCTAGCATAAGATGTAGGAGAAAAATATAAAATACAAAGCACAGGTCTATTGTTTATAAAAGCTGTTTTCCATAGCTCCATAATTTTCAGCCTAGGGAAGTATGCCTCAATGGGCATTTTGAATGTCAGTCTTTGAGTGGGCTTTCAGTTTAAGTAAATCTCCTTTCTTAAAGGCTTTCCAGCAAGCATTTGGAATGGATATAAATGAAGACTCTAGGTAATTTGGGTCTGTCAGAACAACATCTCTTACTTCTGTTAATCGCTGTACAGATTCCTTCAGAAAAACGTACATCCTTTTTTCTACATTCTTCTACAAGAGCAAGGCCAGCTGTTTTGTAGCAAGGTTGGGCACTCAGACAGAGTTCTACTCGATCTAGAAAAGGTTTTATCTTTTCTAATGTATACTGTAGATATTTTGTTTCAGCAGATCTGATTTGAAGCTTCCCTGGGCTATTGATGAGATCTACCTTCAGGCAACACAAACTATTTCTTCTTCTAAGTAGGTAACTGCAGATGTAATTTCTCTGAGACCAAAATATTTTGTCCATAATTCTTGCTGATTTCCACGTGGCCCAAATAAGAGAGTTCAAAATGAATGACAGAGTTTGAATCAGGTCCAGCAAACACTTATGCCATTCAGTACAAATGTCAAGAAATTGTTCTTAGCAGTTGTGCAGAAAGCTGAGGCAGAGCTGTCCACCCCGTAAATGGCACAATCAAGGTCAAACCACTTCCACCCTGCCTCCTAGCCCCATAAGAGAGCCATTGCTAGTAATGACAGATCATTTCCAGGCCAGTACCAGGCTAAGTGGCACATTATGCACTGTAACCTGTCATCAACAAGAAACATATCACACTTGGGGCAGGGGAAGGATTTCCCTTGTCACAAGGATGCAGCAAGTAGCAAACAGCAGGAAGAAATACAAAGTGAAAAGTGAAAGAGGCAGCTTCCACATCCTCAGGACAGCAGTGATAGACAGATCACCATAGATTTGACACTCTGCTCCTAACAGATACTGTCCAAGGGAAGACTCTGAAATGGTCTGAACTTCACAGCTGTGAGTCAGACATAGATTTATGCAGTGGTACTCTTGAAGCATCCCACTGGGTAGGATGGGGTATTGACTTGAACTCTGTATTGTTCTCATAGGTAAGTAACAGAACGATCAAGGGAGAGTCCCCATTTGAGGTGCAGAGGGAATAATCTATACAAAGGAGGATGACTGCATCATGTAGGAATTGACCAAGTCCCAGACACAGCATCCCATGAGAATGCTATTGTTCTGACAACACTGCTCTCAGAAAGGACTGCCTCTGGACATCATGACCTAGACCATCAACAAGTGAAGGAACCAACAGAAGCATTTAAAAAAAATGGCAACAAAGTTGCCAGAGAAGCAATTTTCAATCAGTAAGTGATATATGTGTGCAGTTGGAAAAGTCAGTAGCGTGGCTTTATGCTCAGAATCACTTGTGTGGAGTTGTCTGCATGGTGAGTTTGAATTCCTCCTAACTCATGGTAGATTACCTGAGCAGTGAAGAGGCAGAGACTGCACAAGAGTTATTCATTCAGTGCATGTTCTACAGTTTTCTCCCACCATGCGAAAGCATGGATTGACATTGACATGCTGTCATTGATGGCATGGATCTTAACTCTCCACATTCGTAGCCACATGGCTTAGTCAGGTTCTGAGAATTTTGCACACTTCTAAAAAGCTTGCAGTTTACATTGTGTTAATGTCTGTCACCTGCTAAGTACATGCTCAAGAGACTATTTCCATCCAACAATAATACATCCCATGAATCATGTCTGTCACCATCTCATGGGGAACCATCTGGGATAAGCTTCATAGATACCACCAGGCAACTCTGAATGAGAAAATAGCTGTAGCCTGGTGATGAAAAGAGACTGGCTCTCCAGGTCTCACTAGGGCAACCCTAAAGTCACAAACACATCTGTTCTTTGTCTAAATTAACTTGTTCCCAATGAGAATAAGGTCCATGCATCCTTGCCACCATACCAAAAGAGGTATATACCAAGCTGAGGAAGTTTTGTATTTCTGTGAGCAGAATGAGTGCTCCATCTACCTGCTCTATGCCATCAGTCAGTACCACACCGTGAGTTCTGACAGAGACTGCAAGAAGAATATTCCATTGTGAGCTTCATCTAGCAGTAACAAACAAATATCTTCTAGTTAGAGTTGTAGTAGTGGAGGCCAAACTGTTCAAAAGCAGGCAGCTGGGAAGCACAAGAATCATCAGTAAACTGTCTGGACTCCAGGACTCAGCAGAGAGGATGATCAGCCTGTGAGGCCTCACTGAAGGAATCTGGAGCTGTTTCCAGCCTTCTGGGTGCTCTAAGCCAATGGTGTTTTTGAGGCATGGGAAAAAAATGTTGTCCCTTCATGAAGTTACATGGGTGCTTTCTCTTGGCAAGTGGCAGCAGGAATGGCAGCCTCTCCTGAGCCTCTGGCCCATAACCTGCCTGGAGGGAAAACAGCTATTGTCTTAGCTCAATTCAAGCACATCAAGGAGAAATCCTGATCTATTTCAATGCTGACATTCCACTCCTCCTTCCTCATGCCTTTCCTGCTCCATAAATTAATGCTGTTTCTCCAGCATTACCTACATGTCCATACAATGCTCATCAGCCCAGGAGCTCAGAGGCATAGAACTACTGTGGAGCCAAAGCTGGCTGAGATTGCACACTGGTATTGCAAACAGACTCCTTAACTCAGGTCACATGGTTGTGGAGTGGAGACTGCCACTGCAGGTAACTATCATGCTCACCGCTGATACTCACAGACAGGACATACAGGCACTGCCATTACAAGGAGCCTTTGGAATATTCAGGTGTTCTGCTCATAAACACTCTTCATGACCCCAAAGGCATGTCTGTTCCACTGCAGCTGCATAAGGTCTCAAGATGAAATGGTACTGTCAAACTGAAGAAATCCTGGAGAAGTCTCAGCTGATCTCTGTCCACAATGTGCCCATGCACTGGGAAGAACTGATGGTTGAGCTGTTTATTAAGTTTCGAGGGAGACAGAAGGTGTTGTAAAGTGCTATATGGTTTCAAATATTGAGCTGGGAGGATTTGGTGTGAGAAAGTTGAAGTGCTGGTAGAAAGTCTGAATACTGTTCTGCTGGTCATTGGCCTTGACTTTAGTTCAAAGAGCAAATGGCAAATGTGTGTGCTGATGAATGAGTCAGTGCACTGCCAGTGTCCTGCCCCCTAACCAGCACTCACACTGTCCAATTCACTTCCTTCGTTCTCCTTATTCTTAGTCCAGATCGTTCTCTACATCAGATTAAATGTTCAGCTGTGCTCTTTTACTGACTCACACTTTTCCTTTCCTTGTTCCTATCTTCATTGCAAAGGACCTGCTAAACCATATTATTCTTTCCTATCAGTCCATGTCTAATCTACCCTACAGCTGCTGTACATTAATGTTACCTAAAAACCCTGCCAAAAAATCTTGTTCTCTTTTGATCTTCTGTACTCCTCTGCTCACTTATCCATGGGCCAATGTGAATATGGCTTGGGTCAGCACTTTTATATTGACATCAAGTTATTTCTCTTCTAGAAATCTCCTTCCTGAGACATCCAAGTGATTTAGTTGTAGCCCAAGAACAGTTAAAAATAATAGCTTTGAAGGTGGAGATGCAGGACATAGACATACTTAAGGAGAGGGAGATGCAGTTTCTATTTAAAGTGCAAATGTGTATAGGTATGTGCATGAGCTGCCTATGGATGAGGACCAGTGAGCAGGATGAACCAATGAAAAATACTAAGGCAGCTGACCACACAAGATAAATTAGCTTCTAGAAATCTCTACAAGATCAAATATGGCTTTGACCTAGCTTGGAAGCAAATAAAAGTGAGCTACATCTTTCATCATGATAATCTTTGCTGACACTCGACATAGTTTTTCTTTACTTCTGTCCACAGTCATCCTCTATGCATAAATGACTCTTCCAGGTTTTGTACAGAGGCAGCTGGTGCCCTATCTGATGCTATGTTACCACTGCAGATGAGGGCTCCAGGATACATCCTCACTAAGTAAATTTTACATCAGCTCTCTCACAGCTTGTCCCATACATCATAGCACTTTTTGATCCTGTTTTTTATAATAATATCTTGCTGCTCTCAGCAGAACAATTACATTCAACAGATCTGAAGTAAAGCATTTTTACTGTATTGTAGTTCCAGCAGAAACAATGCATTACTTACACATTCTTTTCCTAGCAGAAGGTCTAGCCAGATCTACTTTCCCCTTCCATTTTGGAGCACGTGCAACCACACTGTGAGCTTCCCCTTGCCAGGGTTCATGTAACAGATTCTGTATGCCTTCAGCTGTCCTCTACAGAACAGCCTGGAGAATGACAACTTAGAGATGATCCTGGGATCTCCTAGACTGAAAATATGAGTAAGGGAGGAATCCAGACCAGTTCATTCCCATGAAGTTTCACGAGAGCCTCCTTAAGGCATTCTCTCAACCTGTCATTCAAAGGTATGTGATCCTTCTTAGAAAACCAGCTCTCTTAAGTGTTCTGCATTAACCTGGACAGGAAGACAGACCACCTGATTCCATACAACTCTTCAGATCCCACTTAGAAAAGTACTTTCAAGAGCTTTATATATATTTCACATGAACTTTACTTGTTCATGATCTCTCTCACACACTATTTTCTACACTGAAAATTATTCTTAAAATCCTCATCATGCTTGTTATCACACTTTTTTTCCATGTCTAAATAAACCTTTGAAGTAAGAAAGTCTGTAAGATTTAATACTCTTCAATTAGATGGAAACAGAACATGGGTATATCAAGGTGATAAGTTTATCTTGCTCCTGTTGCAGTACTGCACATCTATGCAACATACACAGTGATGAAAGGTCTCTAAGACACAGTTCCCACCAGAAGCACTGACATACATCCTTCAGCATGAGGCAAGAGTCACACTTGGCCATTCATGAAACCTCTTCCCCCAGTGCTGCCATCCTGATGCAAGTGTAATCGAATGGCTTGTGAACTGCCTCCCACACTTTCTCCTTTTACCACCCAGCTATTTTATGTAGGCAGCTAGAAAAGGATTTTCATGTGTATGAACACGCCTAGCGAAGCTGCAGCTGTTCAGCTGTTGACTTATCATCTGTTCAGCTTCTCTGACACAGGGCTGGCAACCCTTGTAAGAGCAAGGAAGACAAAGTGGGAAAAGGAGATGGCTGGTTGTTGACAGCTGTTTCAGCCTCTGCACTCATTGGCTGTGAATATGCCTCAACACTCCAAATTTGGCTGATGTTCAGTGTTCATTGGCTCAGTGTTTGCAGAGCCATGAAGAGAGCAAGGACTAAGCAAAGTGGAAAATTTAAGGAGGAAAAGATAACATGATTTTAGTCTGTTCAGGGTTACCCATACCAGTTGTTCTTTAATGGGAGACAGAAGCTACTTTGAAGATGGTAAAAGCCCAGGTTTCCAGTGGGCAGCTTGTAAGAATGCCCCAAATCATGCCTTGTGAGAACCAGAAACTCCTATTCGGTATTTCTGCTCATCCTCCCCTACATTGTGATTGCTCCATTTGAGAATGAAAACTGTATCTCTGCTTTCCTCTTCAGGAATGTATTTACTGGGAAAAAAAAGAAGTGACAAGAGTGCAGCTGAGGAAACTGTCTTCCCTTTACTTCTTCCCCAACAATGTGTCCTGGTGACTAGCACACTCTCAGTCACCTGTTTGAGATGCACCTTCTTGGCTGTACAATGTCTCTCTCACACCCCTATCCAGCTCAAGACCAGTTCTTTCCTCTACTCACATTCAGCTGATACAAGTCTAGACAGATACACTGCTGAACCTTATTCTGTGTGCCTTCTTCATCCATCCTATAGGCTGCAAAGGCTATGAAGAAGGAGATCAGAGCTGTTGAGCATGAAGGAGGTTATGTATCGGAGGTGGGCAGCAAGGTTGTGGGTGACTTGTGACTTGAATGAAGGTCATATGGGACAAAATCCTGGAGATACTCTGGAAAGTGTGGACTATTGGAGAAATTATTGGTCACCCTTCAGCTGCTGTGTCATCCTGGTGGAATCTCATCTGTGGCAATTCCCAGCTTCAGAGAACAGAACTAAGGTTGCATTACACAGCTATGCTTTCCAGGGTTGTAAACTGAACCATATTACAGGTATGAGATACTATCTGTCTTTATCTGTGTTAAGGAGTTCAGAGGGTTCATTAAACAGACTAATAGCAAACACTGGGCAATACTATCCTGTATATATCCTGCTTAGGTATTCAACCTAATTGCCATTATTTACCAAAACACATCTACAGAATTGAAATGGTAGTCATCAAGATGCCAAAGCCATTAACTACAAGGTTACCAAAAACTCCAGCACTGTCACAGTCATCAAATCAAAGACATATTTGGCTGAAGCTGAAACTGAAACATAATCATCCAAGAGGGAGCTGTGGTTGTGTTCTCTGTGACAAGCAGTAAGATTAAAACACTTAATAACAGATTAATTAGATGACCTCAGAAGTAACGAGACTGCATTTTTAGACATTAACTTCTGTAACTTCAAAGTTAAATGCTACCTTAAAGAAACTGAAGTAATGAACAGACACAAAGATATGTTGCTGGCATAAGACTGGCAATGCTATTATGAGGCATTTTCATATGACATTGATAATCTGAATCAAACATGTGAACTTCCCCATGGCAAACAAGGTCTTGTGCCTCCTGAGGTTACGATCTTTTAATTGTCTGTGTCCTCACAAGTTCACCAATGGCAAGGCAGCTCTTTTGAAAAAAAGCCAAATTTTCTGATGATCAAAACTGTATTTGACTTTCAAACTTTCTAAGAGTCTTACCTTCAATTACCTATATAATTACCTTCAGTAATAGACAATTGAATCAAAATCAACCAGTCTTTTAAAAATACCCCAATCCTTGCAAAGCAAATTCTCACTTACTACCTTTAGAGGGAAATTTTGAGTTTGAGGAGACAAGATTAGAAACATGCTTTATTTAGATTTATTAATGGGAGTGTTAGAAATAGAGGAGAGTAAAAGCTGATGTTAGAAGATGGTAATTCTTCTTGTCCTTGTGCCACAGCAGGCCATTGGGTGTTATTTTTTCACATTATACACAACTACAAAGGAACACATATAATGTCTTCTTTTCTTCAGAGATATTTCAGAGCTTGAGGCAAGCTTCAACAAATCATCACGGAGTATATGAATGAACTGGCACATTAACAAACCATTGCTTATATATTTCCCAGAGGACACTTCCTTCTTCATGTTCTGAAAATGTGGACCCTGTGTAAGTTGTGCCCAAAACTTCCATCCCATGGTCTCTATTACACTAACACGGTATTTGCTGCTTTGACCCCATTAAAAAAACCTAACAAAACACCATTGTAGCTCCAGAAATTCTATCTACAGGAACACAGTTTTAAGTTACTGAGGGACAACCCCTTCTGAGAATACTGTAGCTGCTTCAGGAAACAGCCTGGCCCCTTCCAAGACATGGTTGGGACTGATGAGATCTTCAGGAATACTATGTTTCTCCTCAAACAAAAGTTCCTTTTGAGTTATTGCCTCTTACAAGGTAATGGTCTTTACCAGCTAGATCTCAAAATGAAGTTGGAGATAATTTTAGCAAAGGGAAAAATCAGGCCTTCTTGAAAGCACTGATTTAAAAGATAGCAGCAGGGCAGGGAAGGAAACAAAACAGCCTAGGCAGCTGCAGTTTGGAATTGCCTCCATAAGATCTGTCCTGGTATCTTTTTTTTTTCCCCATCATAACACTGATCAGTACTTCTTTATTCAGATTTTTAACTTAGCAGCTTGAAGATGTGATCTTTACCTGTTGGTGGAAAAGTCATAACATGGAACTAAAAAGGTTGAAATCTCAGTACTTCAAAGTGGATCTACAAAGAAACCACTCTAACCACCAGCATACCACGTTGGCTAGGCTTGTGGAAACTGCCGGTCCTTACCTCTCCTTTCTAAACCTGGGCCATCATAAAGGCAAGAATGCAAAGTATTCAGGGTTAAAAGAAGAAAAAGACAGTATAATTCTGTGGTTTATTTCTTACAGCATTTATATAAAGGAACAGAGTTAAGAGACCTGTTTATTTGGCTCCATTCAAGTTCAGTTAAAACCAAACGAAAAATATCCAAAATCCTTTGGGAAGAAGAACTGTAAAACCAAGGACTGCTACCAGTAACGCCAGCACCTGAGATCTGTGCTGAAGCTCTGGATACCTAGTTGACTGCAGAAGTTGGAAGGGTGCTTTGGTTTCATCAGATGGAAGCCCTGGTAAACCTGTTTTTATAGGAGACAAGCTCAACTGTTCTTTATGTGGTTTGGTTTTGGTTAGTTTATTGTGTCCTTTTATGCATAGTTTGGCTGATATTCCTGAAAACAGATCAGTTTCTTAACAAAAATGAATGATTTGCTCTTTCTAAATGACTTCCAACAATAAACATTAGGCTGCCACCTTCAAATCAGTTTCTCTTGCTCTGAAGTGTATAATTAAAGAATAAAATTACTGTGTGCTAACAAATGACAGTCCTGTTCTCTTACCCTCTCTCTTCACTACCTCCTTAATGCCAGCTCTGATCACAGAGTAAGCTCATTCAAAATGAACTTATGAAAATGATTTTCTTTCTTAGTGCAGATTTCTGATGAATTAACAAACTCACTGATCAATATCAAGACTTGTACAAGGAAGCAGGGAAAGAGAATGGCAGGATTATGAGAGACTGGGACCTTTCCTCTTCTCCTTTTCTGTAGCAGTGATTTGTTAAATCACCTAAGATCGTTACACAACCACATTGGAGGGCTGTTGTAAGTGGGATTCCCTGATAGGACTTATCATTAGGCATGCACAACCCTTCATTCTGCTGTTCTGCATTCAGGTAAGGGATTTATCTAACTGACTAGTGATTCCTGCACCACTGGAGACGCTGGAGGTAGCTGGGGAAGAGGACACTCGATACAAATGCATGCTGCTCAAGGAAAAGGCCAGATGACTGGATTAAGAAAGAGAACAGTTCTGAACATCATTTTGGAAGGCTGGCTGTTAAAGCCAATCTTAAGACCACAGAAGGAACACAGTGTATCTGCATTTCAACCCATGCCAACAGCATATGCATTTTACCCCACCGGTCCCTCCACATGAAACCCATCTGTTACAGAGACACCCTCTGGAACAGGCAGTGACCTCCTGAGTTTCAAGCCCAATAAAAACCTAAGCATCCAGCAAAAACGTAGTACTTCCCAGTTCTATAAAGACAAGCAGAAGAGCCTCTCCTTGCTTATGAACTGGGTGCTTCTGTCTGTATGCAAGCTTCTGGGCCTCTTCTTTCCTCCTGGGGGTCTGCATGGCTCATCTCAGCTCCTGCACTCCGAGACGTTCAGCCCCTCAACACACAGGTTTGCCTGTACTCGCTTCTCATCTCAATTACTCTTCAAAACTCACCCTTTTATTTCTGTGGGAACAGGGCTACACGTCTCAAAGGGATAAGCTTCAGAACACATCAGACAACGCGGTGCTTGTGGAAAACTGCCGCTGGGCCGCTGCTGGCTGCTCCCGCCGCTAACGGCCGCGGCCCCGTACATGCCAGCAGCAAAGGCCGAACTAGCAGCAGGAGGCAGAACCGCTGCCTTCCCTTCTCCTTGCACGGCAGCACCCAGACACAGGAAGGCCCCGTCGGGCAACCTGCCGCGAACCAGTGCCGCCCACGCAACCGCAGTGGCCACCGAACAATCTTCCCTCATCCCACGGCTTCCAACCCCTTCCACCATACCCCGGGCGCGCATGCGCAATTAGAGAAGGCCCTGGAGCGGCGGTAGCCTTCCCAATGTCCTTCTCCCTCCTCCTTCCCACCGGTCTCGGCGGGCCAGGCCCCTCCCCCCGGGGCGGCCGGCGCGCATGTGCGGTTGCCAGGGCGGCCGTCTCCAGTGAAGGTTTAAAATCTGTGGGGCATGCGCAGTGCTAGCTCTGGCACTGGTGACGGGGACGCCACATTGGAACGGCGAGGGGAGCGCTCCGGGCAGCGCCGGGCCGGGTACAGTTTGCGCCGCCTCCGCTCCTCCCAAGCCGCGCTTGCCTCGCCCGGCTCTGCCCCTCGCTTTCGGCCGCCCTCCCTCCTCCCGCGACACATGCCGCCGCTCCCGGCCCGTGTCTAGCGCCGCTGCTGGGCCCGGCGCGCCGAGGCGAGGGAGTGCGCGACGGGCGGTGAGCGGGCGGCGGCGGCGCGGCGCTCTGGCCGGGTCGTGAGGGTCGGAGGTGGGCGGGCGTGGATGGATCCCCGCGTGGCCTGGATCCAGCCCGAGCAGAAAGGCCCCGCGAATGCTCTGTGGATGCAGATCTGGGAGACCTCGCAGGGCGTGGGGGGCCGGGGTGGCGCCAGCTTCCCGCACTACCTCTGCCTTAACTCCCCGGCACTGGACTCTGCCGCCGCCGCGTCCCCGCCCCGCGGCCACAGCTGCGTGCGGCACGGGGCGCCCGACGGCGGCACTTGCTGCTCTTCCTCGCCTCCTTCGCCTTCGCCTTCCCCTCCGGCCCTGCTGACCGGACTCGTTCCCGCCGCCACCGCCGGCCCCGCGGTGGTGAACGGCGTCGGCGACGGAGGGCGGCGGCTGCAGAAGTCGCCTTCCGTATCTTCCTCGTCCTCCTGCTCGTCGGTGGAGTCCGGCACCGAGAGCCCCGGCTTCTCCTCCTCGGGATCGTGCGGAGGCGGCGGCTCCTCCTCTTCCTCCTGCGGTCCCCGGGCGGCGACGGTGGCTCCTCCCGGGCTGCTGGGCAGCGGGGCCGGACCCGGGGAGTTTTTTAACTTCCACGAGAACAAAGTGAACGGTGTGAACGGGCACCACCAGCCCCCGCACGTCTCGCGGAGCCCTCACCCCCCTCCGCCGGCGTCTCCCCAGCAGCACCAGTACCACCCGGGCCGTAGGAAACGAGAGAATAAAGCCAGCACCTATGGGATGAATTACCTACTCTCCGGCAGCCGTGGCGTCGCCGTCAACAACTCCCCCCACCAGCAGCGGCAGCCGCCTCAGCCAGCACTGCAGAGCCCCGGCACACCCTGGAAGACCAGGAAATACAGCCCGGGCGTGCAGGGGTGAGCAGAGCCGGGGCCCTTGGGGCTACTGCAGCCCGAGAGGAAAAGGGAGCCTCGGCAGCCTCTCCTGCGACCCCTTCGGGCACGGGGTGGGGGGTGGGTTGGGGACACACAACCTGCTCTGGAGCTGGCTGCGGCAGCGAGGTTCATGGCAGGGGATGGAGGGACACATAAACCATGTTCTTCCATAAGTCGCCTTGTTCTGTGCCGGTAGGGTGGCTCCTAGTTGAAGCAGTGTTGCAGGTAAGAGCCTGGAAACCTATCAGTGTAGGGGATTGGGCCTTGCCTTGTAGTAGTTTGAGAGGTAAAGTTGTCAGACCGTTATCAGGCGGAACCTACAATAATTAAAGCCGAGATGGGTGGAGGTTGCTTGTCAAAGCTCCTGAAGGTCAATTCATATTGTAAGGGGAAAGCAGAAGGCTTCAGTTCAGAGATGCTCAAAGAAAACTCTTATACAAATTTTTAAATGCTTCTGCTTAGGCTGCAGCAGACTGGTTAGGAAGATCATTTGAAAGGGAAGTGCCCAATTCTGGCTGAAAGAAGCACGAAAGTAGATTTTTGAGGGAAGTGTTCTAGCTCTAGAATAAATTGAGCCAGCCAATATCTGAACTGACATTTTGGCTTTCTAAAGAAAGCACTTCTATGTAGCTTATCATATTCTTTGGTCATAACTTTCTCATATTAATAGGTAGGTAGTAAGGCTGAGTATTTAATTTGTTCCCATCAGCACGTGGAAGGGACTAAACTTGAACAAAGTACCAGGGGTGCTCTGTGAGATTCCTTTATTTCAGCTGTCGAATTTCATTCGGTCAAGGGTAAATGTTACTCCCTAATGTTAAAGGTTTATGGGAAAAGTGCTAGCTGCATTAACTGACCATAGCATATTTCTGATGTAATTTCAAAAAAATTTTTGTGGAACTTCTAAAATCCAAGACTCTAGGATGCCGATGGAGTAATGAGGTTGCATATTTGTGAAGGGAAGCTGATAAAAGTTAACAAGGTACAATTCTAGAACTAGCAAAATTTAAGTGATTTAACTTAAGGACAGTGCCTTCCTTTTCTCCTTTGGGTGGTACTGTCAGGCATTGAGTACATTGAAGTTTTCCAGAAGTATTGAAAGATGTTTATAATGTTCTGGTTTTGCAAAGCATAGCCTCTGCTGAAGAGGACAAGACTTGTGGCTACGGCTTTTTAATTCCAAACTGATAGTGAAAATAAAAATGGCTTACAGGAAGCTGAGATATGGATGTTTAAGAGGTGTCATATGCTAGGAGCTTTTTGTCCTGTACTAAGAAGATTGTCTAAAATTACAATAGTATCTTAAAAATAGTATGAATTTCTTCGTTTCATTTCCACAGAGATACAGTAGCAGACTGAGTTAACATTTTAATTTATCTATGTAAAACAAGCTAATGTCACTGAGGTAGATCTCGATGCAGGTGGATGAGGGACTTGCCTGAGATCACCCAGCAGGTCTGTGGCAAACCTGGAAGTTGAATCCAGGCAGTGCAGGTTCTATCCTCTAGCTGTTAAGCAGTACCACCTATGCCAATCACATATCCTTTTGTCTTCAGAACTTTTGTTTTCTATTGTTTCTTATCTTAAATGTTATTAAACTTTCAAATTAACTTTGTAGACAATCCATACGAGACAATTATTTAGCCAAGCTTCAGTTGCACTGTTCAGTTCCATAATACAGGTTGGGTTTTTTTTGCTGATGTGCTGTAATTACAAGTTCTTAGCTTCCACTTTCAAAGATATTTAACCATGTTTCCTGGTCTTACCAGTGATCAATATAACTACAGCGAGACCTGATGCTTGGAGTGGAACACTAATTGCAGCATCCCATAGTTCCATCTTTCCTTAGAGTAGCAGGGAACTAGTGCTGAAGGAGAGCATGGAAGTTGAAATGATAGACTTAAATATGAGAAGCAGTTTGTCTTAAACTTTTAAGTTCTGTTACCCTTGGACAAGCATGCAGTTTAGGATGATTTTCTATTTGATGTTAGAAATTCTTTTATGAAGTACTTACAGGATTGAAATAACAATAATACTGTCACGGCTGGAGTAGCTTTAAGTGTCTTATCTTCTGCAGTAATTCCTCGCTACTGAGTTGAGTTTTAATTTTCCTGAGGATATGCTGGTGTGTTATTTGACTTTTTAAACAAAAATACACTGAAAAGACCGAGGTGGGAACAGATCCCTATAGAAGTTTCTTCTGGTTTCTTTATGTTCCTGATTTGTTGCATGGTGTTACTTGCAACTGTCAGTCCAGTCCTCGAGCATCACTTCCATAACTGATGGTAAATTGTCAGAGCACCTTCAGCGGTGTCAAACCGATGTATGCAACCATCAAACAAAGTGTTCTTTACAGTCTTTGCTTGCAGTCTGCTTTGGACTTGGATTGTATGAAGAAGGACTTGATCATAGATATTCTTATGCTTATATTATGCATTAATGATAGAGCTTCCTGTGCCATGAATATTATTCTCTGCAGAATGTTTTGCTACAACACACAGATTTCCAAGGGACATGCAGTAGCTCCCATTGTTGCTGTGTTGTCTTTTGGTAGCAGACTGAAGGGTAATCTCTGATTGCCCTGTCCCAGACTGCAGGTCTTTTGATGAAATGCCTGCATGGTTTGAAATAGTACTGTGCTCTGTTCACTTTCTTATTCAGAGCTGGAGATGATCTGTAGCAGTGCAGGTCTTCACCATTTTTTTTCAAATGGATCATAACCTGGTGTAGTGTGTGACATCCCTGCCCATGGCAGGGGGGTTGGAGCTAGATGATAGTTAAGGTCCCTTCCAACCTTAGCTATTCTATGATATTCAGTGGCTTTGTGATGGTAGGTGTGGTGACATTTAGTAATCCTTTGCTATAAAGGCTGTTTTGCTCCGTTTTATTTACAGCATACCTTTTTTTTTAGTGTACTCATACATACTGCTTTTACCACCTTCTGACAGTAGCATGCTAATCTGTGTTGTAACAAATTATCCCTCTTCTAAGACAAAAAAGTGAATAGCCATGCTTGGTTAGATTTCATCCTGAAACTGTGCTTTAGGATGCCCTAAACTGACCTGTGTCATCTTTTTCCAGACTTCTGGAAGGTAAGGAGTTAGCAAGATGAAGCTGAATTTATTCCACTGTGTCAACAGTGATTAAGATAGTAATAGTGTAAATTCTTAAATGCCTGGGTTTAGGTTAGGAGTGCAGATGGCAAAATCATAGAATCATAGAATGGCCCAGGTTGGAACGGACCTTAAAGATCATTGAATTCCAACCCCCCTGCCATGGGCAGAGATACCACACACTAGGCCAGGTTGCCCAGGACCACATCTAGCCTAGCCTTGAACACTGCCAGGGATGGGGCCTCCACAACCTCTCTGGGCAACCTGTTCCAGTGCCTCACCACCTTCTGCGTAAAGAGCCTCCTTCTAATATCCAGTCTAAATTTCCCCTCCTTCAGCTTGTAACTGTTCCCCCATGTCCTCTTGCAGTCTGACCAGCTGAAAAGTCTCTCCCTTTCTGTATTGTAATCCCCCTTTAGATACTGGAAGGCTGCTGTAAGGTCCCCTCAAAGCCTTCTCTTCTCCAGGCTGAATAACCCCAACACCTTCAGCCTGTCCTTGTAGGGAAGGTGCTCCAGTCCTCTGATCATCAGAATGCTTGGTTTCAGATGCAGTGCGGATAAGTGTCCTTTAATATTCTGAAGTTAGCTCAAACTGCATGTTTCTTGCTGCTGTGAAGGATCCTCTCAAGTGGTTTTAAACTATATAGAGCATTTTAGGGTCTGCCTTTGTACATCGAAATAATACCTTCTGTTTCTTGTAAGTCAGTATTTAAATACACCTAAACATCCAGAGAGTTTAAAGCATCCAGAGTTGCTGGGTTTTTTTCAAAATATGGAACCAAACCATTCTAAACGTTTTACTAAGGACATGATTCTTAGGTTTGCATTTCTTGTACACAACCAATAGGGCACAGTCTCTTAAAATCTAGCTAATAGCTTATGAATAGTAGGAAGTAATGCTTGACTTCATTATTATTCTGCTTCTTGATATAAATGTAACAAAGTAAGCAGAGAATTAAGGGATTTTTTAACAACCTGAACTTGTTCTGCTTTATCCTTTCAAGAAGCTCAACATGAGCTGCCAGTGTGCGCTTGCAGCCCAGAAGGCCAGCCATATCCTAAGCTGCATCAAGAGAAGCATGGCCAGCAGGTCGAGGGAGGTGATTCTCCCTTTCTACTCTTCACTCGTGAGACCCTACCTGGAATACTGCATCCAGTTTTGGAGCCCCTATTACAAGAGGGATATGGGGGTGCTGGAGTGCGTCCAGAGAAAGGCCACGAGAATGATCAGAGGAATGGAGCACCTGTCCTACGAGGACAGACTGAGTTGGGATTCTTCAGTCTGCAGAGGAGAAGGCTCTGTGGAGACCTTCTTGTGGCCTTCCAGTATCTGAAGGGAGCCTACAAGAAAGCTGGTGAGGGACTTTTTAGGAGGTCAGACAGCGGTAGAACCAGGGGAAATGGGTGTAAGCTAGAGGAGGGTAGATTTAGGTTGGGTATTGGGAAGAAGTTCTTCACCATGATGGTGGTTAGACAGTGGAACAGGTTGCCCAGAGAGGTTGTGGAAGCCCCATCCCTGGAAGCTTTTAAGGCAAGGCTTGATGGGGCCTTGGGTAACCTGATCTAGTGGATGGTGTCCCTGCCAGGCAGGGGGTTTGGAACTGGATGATCTTTGAGGTCTCTTCCAACTCTGACGATTCTATGATTCTGTGAAGTATTAAGATTAATTGCAGATGTTGAATGAGATTACTGCTGAAATACCTGGCATATCTGCTTGGTACATTAGTGCTGTGTAGAAACAGCAGAATCGGCTTGTTGAGGATTCATGTGGACACCAGACATTGGAATAGTCTCTGCTTGGACTAATTAGTGTTGCCTAGTATCTGACAACTTATGGCATTCATTTTTCCCGCTCCGTATCTGTTGTCTTTAACTTTCTCTTGATAATGATGTGCAAGTTCTGTTGTAGAGCACAGGAGTTACAAACAACTCCATATTTGCTTAGGCTGAAGGAGGATTCAGGCCAGCATTGTCCAATGACCACAGCAGATACCTGGGCATAGTTCTCAGGAACAAGGTCAGCTTGTGATGATGCTTCCACAGAAGTCTTGCTTCGGTGTTCACCAGTCTGCAGCTGAAGGATACCGTGTACCAGAAAGTGATGTCCAGAGATTTGTTTCTGTAGCTTCTCAGATGGGGTGGCATTAGTGTGTACTAAATCTACTAGGCTGTATTTCTTCACATGTATGCTGAAGTGTTTTTAATTCCAGTCTTACTGTGGTGGTTGTTTTTCTTTGGTGTGGTTTTTTTCTTTTACAATATATTGCTGAACTTTGACCAAGATAATTTTAATTACTGGGTTTTGTGCATTGTGGTATTAAGAATGCATTGCATTCAGGACCTTCCATAGCTTTAGTTCCATCTTTGTCAGCCTTTGCTTCTTATGATGCTGCTGTCAGAGCTGGACAATGCAAATTAACGTGTAGGGATGCTATTGTCAACCCCTTTTTTAAATTTCATTTTCTTACACTTTGGCTGAGCAGAAAAATGCAGACTTCGGAAACTCTGAAGCCTTTACTGTCTGCACTGGGGTATACAGCACTTGTAAGGCCATGAAGGAATTTTTCTCCCAATACTTAGCAGTGGCGTCTTGCTATAATTCCTTCTTAATAAAGAATCAACACTGTGGGCTATACATCATCTACACTACTGTTAAATCAATAGTGTATTTTATCTGTAATGTTAGGTGTATACCTGTAGTGAATGTCCTAATATAAGGTGCAGAGTGTATTGGCAATGTACACCCAAGTTCTTGTTTCATCTGACTTTAGGATCAAGGTAGAAGTAAGCAGTATATATTGTAGTATACAAGGAGGAGGGCAGGAATATTTTTCTGTTAGTAATAGTAAATTTCCAGAGAGAGGCTTGAGAGAGCATGGGGAAATGGCTGAATAAGTGTAGCTGGTGGGTGAATTGTTAAAAGAACAGAACATCTCTCTTTTTTTTTTTTTTGTGGTTGATTAAGTTGGCTAGAGTGGGTAAAGCTCAAAAGTTTCCCTGCAAAGTGGACGTCTAGTGTAGAGTTAGGGACTAATGCTTTCGGTAGTGGAATAAAGAACCTAGTCCTAGAGGTCAGAAAGGCTGAGCTGCAGTAGTAAAACATGAGAAGCCTTTGCATGACAGGTGCTCACATTTGTGTGTAAAGGAGAATGGGACGTGTTTGGAGCAGTTTAATGCTGGCATCAGCTTCATGATGCTTTTCACAGTTGTTAGGCTTTGGCAGTAGAGATAATTAGCCTTAAGAACATAAACAGCTGTACTGGGTGAGACCATTAGAGGCCAGTGCCAAATGTTGGGAGAAGAATATATCAGCACGAGCCTGTGGTGACATTTCCTGGAATAATCTCACAGATTTAAATGATCTGTGGTTTTATGAATATGGTTCATATGGTTATATGAATTTTATGTATGAATTTGTCTCATATCATCTTGAGCTTGTTCGTATGAGCTGCTGGGATCAGCAGTGTCCTGTGCAAGGTATTCCTCAGTTAAGCTGTGCGTTATATAAAGATGCAGTTTTTGTCCTAAGGCTGTCAGAAGGTTTGTAGTTGCTGCTAGTCACAGGTCTATGTATTAATGAGACAGTTTGAGAGTGCTCTTTGCAGCTATCTTGAAATAGGGAAGATTTGAATCACTTGACAGTTGTCTGTTTTCTAGTCTATTTGTTACTTTTATTAAAGCTGTTTCCTGCCTCTACATATTTATCACCTATGTATGCTTTAGTGTTGTCTGTGGGGCTTTGATGAACCTCTGTGTGATATTGGCGAGTGCTCCCTGTGTAGTTGGGCCTGCGTGTGATAGTCATGGTATTCCTATGTCTTGGGCTGTCTTGTTCTAACTTGTACTTTTTCCTAATGACTAACATGGGACTTGCCTGTTCTTTTTGGCTAGTGAATATTAAACAGACCTTTTAATAGAATTCTCACTTCAAGATCTTGATTCTTGGTGTGGAAGAATGGGCCCAAGAGAATAAAATGAAGTTTAATAAATCTAAGTGTAAGGTCCTGCACTTGGGTAGGAGTAATCCTGGCTATGAGTACAGACTGGGTGAGGAACTCATTGAAAGCAGCAGTGCAGAGAAGGACTTGGGGGTCATGGTAGATGGAAAACTGGATATGAGCCAGCAATGTATATTCGCAGCCCAGAAAGCCAACAGCATCCTGGGCTGCAGCAGGAGAGGTGTGACCAGCAGGTCTAGGGTGGTATTCCTGCCACTCTACTCTGCCCTTGTGAGGCCCCACCTGGAGTACTGTGTCCAGTTCTGGGCTCCTCAGCATAAAAAAGATGTGGACATGTTACAGCGAGTTGAGAGGAGGGCCACAAAGATGATTAAAGGACTGGAGGACCTCCCCTATGAGGAAAGGCTGAAACAGTTGGGGTTGTTCAGCCTTAAAAAGAGAAGGCTTTGAGGGGATCTCATAGCTGCCTTCCAGTACCTAAAGGGGGACTATAGGATAGAAGGGGAGAGACTTTTTGTATTCTCAAACTGTGATAAGACAAGGGGAAATGGCTACAAGCTACAAGAGGGGAAATTTAGGTTAGAGATTAGGAGGAATTTCTTTACCAGGAGGGTGGTTAGGCACTGGAACAGGTTGCCCAGGGAGGTTATGGATGCCCCATCCTTGGCGGTGTTCAGGGCCAGGCTGGATGTGGCCCTGGGCGACCTGGTCTAGAGATTGGCATCCCTGCCCATGGTGAGGGGGTTGGAACTAGATGATCTTTAAGGTCCCTTCCAACCTCAGCCGTTCTATGATTCTATGATCTTTGTAAAGACAGTATTTTCTCATATGCCTCTTGTTATGCTCATTTCTCTTACCAAATTCTGCCTGCTACCTCTTTGTGCAGTTTGTATTTTAATGTCCATCTGCAGTTTTTGAGCTGGTTTATTCTAGATAACCTTGCAGCCTCAGACTTCTCTGCTTTACTATTTCTCCTGTTGCTGGATCACTTATGAAAATGTTGACTAGGGCACTGTGGGGCTTCACTAGTGCCCTTCTTCTAATATGGAAACTAAGAGTTTGAGCTCCTTGTTTTCTGTTTGAAAAAGTTCTTTTTCTACCTGGAAGGTCTTACCTCTCATCCCATGTCAGCTTAGTTTCTTTGTAAGTCTTTGTAATAACATGTGGGACCATTATCAAATGCTGTTTGGAAATCCAAGTAGATAACAGGATTTCCTTTGTGGTTCAGTGATTCCTTCAAATAGTTCCTAATTGTTTTCTTTAAGATGTTACTTCCATTTATGAAAGCTGTGTTGAGATAGGTATGTGAATATGTTGAGATACAATCAATAATTCTTCATGTATTGCATTGATTCTACTTTTGACTAGTTTGACTTAGGAATGTCAACACTAATGCTTTTAAAACCAAAAAAAAAATGCTGCTTAATGTTCATCTGATACAAATGTAGTATCAAGTGAGTTTTGCTTTTGGTGAATACCAAATTATCAGGAGTAGATTTTGCTGTGAATTATTTTTCTCCTCAGAAGTTGGTTTGGGGCAAGTGCTCCCTGTATAGTTAGAGATCGGGGAAACTTCTGAGGGATTAAAAAAACCAAACAAACCAGAACTAGCTTTTCTACTTGTCATGCATGGTGATCATATAACTCTGTTCTGATCACTAAAAATACTGAAGAGAAGCAGGTTTTTGGGCTGCTGAGGTAGTTTATTCTTTCTCAAGCATCGATTTGTCTTTTTATATTGTTCCTCATAATCCTTTTTGATACCCTTAATCTTCCAGTCCTCTTTCCTTGCTTTGTATGTGACTTCAGGGCTTCTGAAGACATTTTCTGTGACAAGGTAGTGGAAGCTCTTTTTCCCCTAAAACCTGATTAGTGAGGTACACTTCTGCTAAACAACCAGTGTTGTATCTTTAATAGTCTCTGAAACATCTTACTCTTAGAAATTAAGAAGCTGCTTTTTTTACCTGGTGAACTCCAGCAGTACTTAAATCCAGAAGAAGCATTTCTAGCTTTTGTTGCCTTTCAGAGATACCAACTTTAATGTGCTGGGCTTGCTACTAATGGTGCTTTGATGGATGCATTTTGAATTACTCTGCAGCTGGAGGTTGTCAGGTGTTTCTTCTCAAACTTTTCAGTGGCTAACCTGGTATAATGCATACCTGATCTACATGGCCATAATTAGTCTCTCATTACTAATGTATTTCTGTTGTTGCAACTTTTGTGACTTGCCTGGGATGTTAATCACTTGCTATCTTTGGGCATTTGGAGAATAGTGTTAAGACAGGAATTTCAATGTTTAGCGGTTCTGTTTATTGGCATAGCAAGCTTGCTGATCCAGTTCTAAGGCTTAACATAAGATATGCTCCTTTGCTGATGCAAAAAAATAAATTCTGTGATGTTTTCTTGGTGTTGTGGTGAAGTCCAGCAGCCTAAGTCAGGAGTAGCGTACAGCTGTTCAGAAGCTTATGTAGTGGATCTATTTTGCCATGTGTTAACTTGAGGACATACATACCAGTTTTTCCTAGATTTTTTATAATGTAGCTTTTTCAAAGTACACCCAGCCATTAATAAGGTAATTGGTGACATGCTTGCAAAAATAGATTAGTTTTTCATTCTTTTTCTTTTCCAAAATGTAAGCAAATTCTCTTAAGTCTGGAAATCAATGTAGATCAGTCCAACAATGCTAGTTTCTTGAGTGTGTGAACTGTCAAAATGGTCCTAAGAGGTAAAATTTAATAGGCAAGAAACTCAGTCTAAAATTAGGACTTAGCTCTGACTTGCAAGAGAATGGAGGAAAGAGAAAGCTTATAGGGGAAATAAGAATGATACACTCTATTGTGGAAAAGGTATAGTATATTTTATAAATGTCTCTGTTCTGTGGATGAGAACAAAAGGACTTTTTTCTTCTGGTCTCTCCTTAGCAGCTAACTTGCAAAGTAAGCTTGATTCTTATTTTAGTATTTAGGGTACCTAGCTGTAAGAAGTTTCACAGCTCTGTTTCCTAAGTTCTGTATAGTTGAGATTTTTTTTTATTCTGCCAGTCTTTGAGTTTGCTGCCTTCCATACAATTAGAGTGACAAAGAGAATTACTGTCTGCATTATGTAGTAGTGTGACACTGATTTGGTGCAGTAGTACAGTCTGTGAATGTCTGTTTTCATAGTTTTTCTCATCTGTTAGCCTAGAACATAACATAGGTTGTAGATTTCTGTTACCTCAGTGTCAGGGGTGGTGAGGACTGTTGTAAGAAAGTAAAGGCACCTGATGGGTGCCATGTGGGGGGTGGGAAGAGAAGAATAGTTGAGTTTATCTCCTTGGTCATAGTTCTATTTTTGCTACTTTTGCAAGATGTGTTAATCATACTGTAAAAAGCCTGTATCTCAGAATATACTGTTGCTTTCAATCATATGTATATGTACTTTCACTAAACTGTGTTCCTAAGTTTTAGACTGTTAATATTGCTTTCAACTACTGAATGCATTTGATTGCTGTAGTGTAAGAGTTCATCTTCATTTCCATGATAATGTAATTGTGCTTTGCAGTAGTTCTAGGTGAAGGTATAGTTCAACAGATTTCTGAAATATGCACAGTGCCTGCTGAGCCTTTCACCAGTTAATCTTGAGAGAGTGAAGTCCTCAGGCATGTGTCAGAGTTCAATTCATTGAAAAAAATGTGTCTTATTATTTGTAACCTTTTAATTCAACAAAGGTTCTGTTGAAATACTGCCTTTGCCTCCCCATTTCGTTACCTTCCTTTCCTACTCACCCCTAGTGTTACAGCCACATGCATTAACCATGGCATCTATTCTTTTCCTTAATAAGGATTCTTGGGTGATATGTTAGACTTCTCAGTTAAAATATTCTTTACTTACTATCTAGAGTGTTTTCAAGAAGAACGATTTTCATGTAAATGGAGTCATGCTTCTGTCTGTTCTTTTAGAATAAATAATGTGTTTAGTAGTGTAGACATGATGTTGAAAAAGCCAGGATTCTTACTTGAGGGAATAGAATCTGTAGCTTTTCATTCTCCTCGTTTGTTGATACTGTTTGTGAATTTCCTTTCACTGCATTGAAGTTAGCCCTTGAAGTAGCTAGTCAAAGTTACATATAGTAATAGTTGTAGATACAGTAAATGATGGGTAAAGTAAATGATCTCTTTTCTTAGAAACCTGCTTGTAAGGAAGAACATTACCAAAGTCTGAGAATGTCTCCTGGGTATTACTTCAGTGCGAAGACTAGAAGCCTTTAGTAAAACAGTAAAAGGGTTATATAGAAAGGCTGGGGAGCGCCTGTTTCCAAGGGCCTGTAGTGATAGGACAAGGGGTAATGGATTTAAATTAGGAAAGAGTAGGTTTAGATTAGATATTAGGAAAAAGTTCCTTACCATGAGGGTAGTGGAACATTGGAACAGGTTGCCCAGGGAGGTGGTTGAGGCCCCGTCCCTGGAGGTGCTCAAGGTGAGGCTGGACAGGCTGCTTGGCAACCTGATTTAGTTAGAAATGACTCACTGTAGGGGGGTTGGATTAGATGACCTCTGAGGTCCCTTACAACCCTGATAATTCTATGATTCTGTATTTTTGATGAGCAAAAGATACCAGTTTTGTTGTATACTTCAGCCTGTAAGCAGCAGATGTTTACTGTGTTTAGCAGTAATAGCATTAGTGAATGGTAGGTTCCTTCAGGCTGTTAAAATTAGCAAGCTGAATAGTTTAAAAAGTACAAGTAGCCTCTCTTCTGCATCCCTGCCTTTTAATCTTTTTTCCACCTTGCATTCAGTACAGTAAGATCTCACCAAGTTTTGTTCCCAGTCTTTTTATAAATGTAGTGAAACTGTTGTGAAAAAGTCCAAGTAAAATGCCTGTCGTTGCTAGAACAGTAGTATAATAACCGTCTTAAAATGGGGTAGAAGGTAGGTAGGTGCTGAGATGCTGTTGGAGCCCAAATTCTTCAAGAAACTAGAAGGGGATTGAAAAAATGGTGTCATGCTGTATGTTAAGGGAAGTTCTCTTTTTTTAAAGAAAGTAAAGTATTAAGATGTTACTTGTATCTATGTGTACATTATATGCTGCAAATTGAATATCTGTTCTTAATGATCAAGATACCATCACAGTTTGAAGAGGTAAAAAGTGCTTTGGGAGATCATAGAAGCTACATGGGCAAAATACTCAAGTGAAAACCATCCCTGTATTGGCCTGGTGAGCAATCTGTTGTGATCTGTTTTTTCAGACACCAAATGATTCCTTCAGCTAATAGAGGAGTTACTCTGAGATTAATCCTTGGCAGCACATGACATTGTTTGATGTATATCAGAGCTGTGTTTTGTGGCTGTGTTCCAATAACCTTGTCTGAGCAGAGATGTTTAGTAAAATATAAACTACAGTAACATTAAATTTTAAAGCACCTCAATTTTGAGAAACTTTTTTAGGAGTGAGGTTTTTTGCTGTTGTCCCATGCAAACTGAAGCATTAAAGAGAGTGCTGTCTTGCAAGTGTAAGGTAGAAAATATGAAGCTGGCTTCTTGAAGTAAATCAGGGCAGGAAAGGTAGCCTACTGATAGGTGATATTCCTTAGCATCTTTCATGATCTGATTAAGAATTGACAGTACCAGTCATCTATACAGAAACTTAATGGGGCATTAACATGAGAGTGCTTGTATACTTGCTATTTTTCTGTCCTTGCTGACACACTAGGGCTGCTTTTGAGACTGCTGTGTATGGTAGAGGCCACAGTGCTCAGGGGAACTGAAACCCCTTTTTTATTATCCTCCTTCTCTAATATGGGATGGCCTCTGTAAATCCTTTTTTTTTTTTCAGGAGTGTCTG
The DNA here is from genome assembly GCA_013399015.1 of Galbula dea. Taxonomy (NCBI): domain Eukaryota; kingdom Metazoa; phylum Chordata; class Aves; order Piciformes; family Galbulidae; genus Galbula; species Galbula dea. The sequence continues at coordinate 665,058 of VWZX01003348.1, read as the reverse complement.
GATCTCCTGGAGTGGTTGGATGAAGTCGATACCATAACAAAACAGAACTGATTTGTGTGTAAATATAAAGAAAGGGGCCTAGGGGATGCTTTGATAAAGGTGGTTGAGTCTTGCAGATCTTGCTTCCTTGAAGGATTCATTGTTAAGCACTATTAACGTGGTCAATCTGATCACACAGAACTTTAGGATTTTTTTCAGGAGATTTCTGGGGTTTTTTTGAAGACTTTGTGGAAACTGAACAGTTACAGGTTTGCTGGGCTTATGGGTTAACTGCTCTAAAAGTAATTAAAGGAAAGAAAAAGTAATATGCTTTATAATAAGGGAAGTTTACCACTGGAGTTACTGAGGACTGTTGCTTGAGGTATTCTTAAATACCTGGAGGGAAGAAATGAATGAAAAAATAATAGGATAATAGTTGACTGCAGACAGTCACAGTGGGAGTTTATTGTTCCTTAGGCTATAAAATTGCTGATAAAATTAAATTCTAATGAATATGGAATCATGAACCTGAAGAAACATAATTCATAGAATCACAGAATTGTCAGAGTTAGAAGGGAACTTAGAGATCATGTAGTTCCAATCCCCCTGCCTGACAGGAACACCTCCCAGTTGAGGCCGAATGCATCCAATGAGTGGACTTTATGTTGGTGGTTATTGTTCAGAAAACATCTTGAAGCTCCTTCATAATGTTTCCTTGAAAGAGCAGCTGTATGCTCAGATACCCTCAAATAGCAGCTAAGGTCAATCATTGCAAACATAAGGACAGTAATATGAAAACAAGCGTGTCATGGACTGAATGGTGTCATTGTTGATTGACTCTGTATTTCTGGCCACCTGGCAGAAAACATGGTGAAACTGAAAATAAGCTGAAGAAGGAAGGCTAGCAGTGATCAAACTTTGGACCTATGCCTGTGTAAGGATAAAAACCCAGGATTGCTAGCTTGAAAAGGAGCTGGTGGAAAGAAACAAGTAGATATGAATAGAGAGCCTGAAAAGTGTTGTTTGGAGATGACCTGCCAGTAATGACTTTTTCCTCTCAAGAAAAGACCATCAGATAAAATAATCTTAATAATTAACAGGCAGCAAAGAGCATCAGATAAAAGAATTAACAGACAGCAGTTTAAAATGAAACACTTTATACTGATGCATACTTAAATTCTTATAGAATGCCATGAATGATAAAAGCATAAATGGACTAACAAGACCTGGAAAAAAAAAAATCAATGGAAGAAAAGACATTTGAGTTAATACTCTTTATGGTTGGGATCCACCCCAAAAGTATGAGAGATGAAATTACTGGAGACTTGGAGGCATTGCTACAAGGGAGTTGGATAACTGCTTTGTATTTTCTCACTTTCACCCTGTATCTGTCTGGTTACTGCTTATTTTTATGAGGAGAACAATTGGAAGTCTTTAGTTTGACCACACTTCTGTTAGGTGTATTCAAGTATTTTTTTATTGGTCTTGTCAACTTGGAAGTGGGGGAGGGAGAGCATAATAACTAGAAACAAAATAAAATAAGGGCATGTTAGTTTGTATTGTCTTGATCTGAAGTTTGAAATTGATCAGCAGATTGAAATATGTAGTTGATATGTCTGCTGTATAGTTAAATGTTCAATTGTGGATCCAAGCCCACTTTAGGATAAGAGAAAGGGTAAATAATAATTCTAAATGTGTGTGTTTTAGAAGTTTCTTTTGTGCTTTGCTGCTGAAATATCTTTGTGTATGGAAAGGAATCCTGACACTAGAAAACTGGAAATACAGTCTGTTGGAGGCTATCTGGTAGAATTCTCTAAATATGAGTTGCAAAAGTCTCAGAGGAGTCATTAAGAGTTCTTCTAGAGATGTATAAAATTTTCCTTTTGGAAATCTAAGTATGTTAATTAGGGATTGAACCTGTTTGGGATTTTTGGGACAGTATTTGGATTTCACTACAATTGAATTGATTAGTTTCTTTACTTTGAGAGAAATCTTAGAAATGTCAACATCAGAATATGGTTTTGCAAAACATCACAGCAGTAGTTATTTGCTTCTTTTTCCTTTGGCCTGGCTTGATGTTTTTTTCCATTGGAAGCAAACTTGACATTCACCTGAAAACTCAAATTGATCTTCTTTCAAATTTGTCAGCAAGTGTTCTATAATTTTGGAAGATGGGAAACAAAAGGATTTAACAAGCATGTAAAGATCCAGTGTCAGAACTGCTCACGTAGCACTAGTATTAATGCAGTTTACACTTGAGAATATATTTAACACTTCTCACTTTGTAGTTCAGTTGAAAGCTACCTTCATATATGATGGAAGGGCTAATAAAGGGCTTTTGAGTGGTCAGAGGAATCCCCATTTGTCAAAAAGTGGAAACTTTCACATCAAGGAATATTCAAATGCCCTTTTTGTCACCCTCTACAAACCCAGTAATGGCAGTAGCCTATTTCCAAGTCTGTGCAAACTGCCACATACACAAAACAAAGAACCCTTGGAAAAATAAGCCAGCTTGAAGATTTTAATTATTCTAGTGCTGCTTCACATTTGGGTCATTGTGTAGTTGTTAAGACTGTTTTGTTTTTTTGAAAGAAAATAAGTCTGTGGGAATCATGAATTGAATTTGACCTTCACTGTTGAGCCAGTAAGAAGGTTAGTAAATGTCTACTGGTGTTTGTCCTGTGTCTTTGGACACATTTAGCATTTAGGTGATGTGACAAGGGCTGATGTGTAGATCTTGGGGTTACTGTGAGATCTTGCCATAAAAATAAAGTATCGATGTATCTGTCCCAGATCCCAACCCCTCCAGTTTCCCAAATGGAAAGCCTAATTTTTTGTGGCATTTATCTTTCTTGAAAGTTGCTATTTTTAGTTAAATGGTGATATTAAATAAAGCCTATGGCCTGTTTTTGTTGAAATTTATTGTAATAGTTAAATCATCATTATAACTTATGCTACTTTCTCCTTTAGCCTACATGAAGAAATAATTGACTTTTATGACTTCATGTCCCCTCGTCCTGAAGAAGCAGCTATGAGAAGAGAAGTGGTGAAAAGAATAGAAACAGTCATCAAAGATCTTTGGCCTACAGCTGATGTGAGTGGTGATTTGCTTCTGTAATAAATTACAGACCTCAGTTCTGTTAACCTTGCTATTATCTTTCTGTGGCTTAGAAATAAACAGATAAGACTTCAAACTTCAGGCAATTGACTTAATATCACAGCTCTTGCAGTACTTGGCAATTTATTTTAAAAAATGAAGGAAACTTACAACCTAGATTTCACATTAATGAAGTCTACTGATAATTTTTTCAACTTGGGATCTGAGGATATGAAGAACTGTCCACTTTAAGAAGTGCATTTCTTAACGTAAAAGCAGCTTACATTGATTTTCTTCGCATAACTTCATTTTGAATATTAAAATGAGACTCCCTACCTATATGTCCATTTCTGGAAGGAGTCCTGACTCTGTGGATATCTGTAAATGTGAATATTTTACAAAAGAACAGTTAAAAACTGAAGCTTTTTTGTACTTGTCACAAATTTGACATTGAGGGAATTCCTTTTGCCCTGCTTTAGTGGGAAAATTGGATTTCTTGAGCTATCTTGCAATGAAAGTTGCTGTTGTTTTCAAACCCTTTATTATCCAAAGGGTAAGTTTCCTCCAGACAAAAAACTGTCCTAAAGGAATGTAATATAAACTATCTCTAGCATCACCTTTCTGATTACAGATAGTATCTTTGTCATTAACAAGCAGGAAAAACATTTCAGACCACTGATTTCTTAGCCTTTCATGAGGAAAGGTGAGGGCTGTGACCACGGTACTGAGTGAAAGATACTGCAAAGCTCATCTGCTTTATCTTCACCTGTGATTTTCCTTAGTAACATTTTTCTAGCTTGCAGGAAGAGATCTAAACATTCAAGTGGGCCAGTGTTGCCCAGCCTTTTCATCAGTCACTTCAAAGAAGTGAACTTGTAAATAGTGCTTTGCTATAGCAGAAGGGGGAAGAATTGTATGGATTCTCTAGATTGGAAGTGTTCTAAAAGTACTTGATGTGGATGGTGAATGTTTCTGCAGTTTACCTTCTCTTCCATATGCAAGCACCTGCTGCAACTTTATAGTCACCCTCACAGTAAACTCTGGAGTACTTGTGTTTATCTGAGTTAATGTTTAGATGCACTTGCTGGTTTTGAAGGCTAAAAATTTGGAAAAATGCTTCCCTTAAACTCTTTAACAATTTCAGTAAAGCTGTCCTATGTGGAAAGAAGGGAGCAAGAAGGAAAGAAATTTATAACAGATTACACTTCTGTGGACCTGGAAATAAATAGACTTGTTTCAATAGTTTCTGCTCTGCTGCTGGCAGGATTGCTAGTCATTTCATGTTAAAAACCCCACAGTTTCCTCAAGTTGCATCCGTAAGAGTGTATTTGTACAGGCTTAACAGAATATGTAGTAGAGTAAGTTCAGTAACTTTCTTACTGGGCTATATCCTCAAGAAGTCCAGAAGAACATTAAGTCTTGTGAAAGTAAAATGAAGTGAGCATTCATAATTACAAGATACTTCACTGTTTTTTCTCAGGTCCAGATATTTGGCAGCTTTAGTACAGGACTTTATCTTCCAACTAGGTAAGTAAGAGCTTACTTTTATATAAAAGCTTGTTGTCTTTTAGAGTAGTGGTTAATTTCAAAAGGGAATTTTGATAGGAATGTGTAAACCTATCAAACATCCAATAAAATTTTTGCCTAATGTCCCATGTGACAAAAGGGAAGAGCTTTTGAACTTACAGATTTGATACATATTTGATATATTGTTGTACTGCTTTAGGTAATTACTACCCCTTTGGTGAATTACCTCTTCTTCCTTGTGTTTAGCATTAGTCTTTGGCTTTTTATTTTCAAGATGCAGTGAAATGGAATGTTTATTTCCTGTGCAAAGATTGTGCTTTATTAAATAAGGTGAGCTACTGAGTGTGTCACTTATCACAGAGTTACTGTGCAAAGTCAGAGGAGTCATCACAACTGTTTTCCCATTTTATTTTTTTTTGGAGAGCGAAATGTTTTATTTAATACAGTGTTTTATATTGCTTTAATGGTTCAATAGATGGATGTGAAAAACATCTGTAGCAATGTCTTAAAGGCTATATTTTCTTTACATCAATTACATCATTTCTGTCAATAACAATCACTGATAAAAATTGTTTGGACTATTAAGATGTCTCTCAGCATGGGTAGATGAGGAATGGGTTTGGGCCATGGAAGTCAGAGGAGAGGAAGCAAGAACTGTAAAGGTGAGAGAAACTCAAAGAACTCATCAGAGAACTAGGAGTGAAGCTGGAATACTAATTTGGATCCTAAAGCACACTAAGCCTTCTCTTAATATTGCTAAAGGAAGCTTATTTGGAATCACAGAATTGGAGTGTTTTAGGTTGGAAGGAACCTTAAAAGGTCATCTAGTCCAATTCCACTGCAGTGAGCAGGGGTACCTATAACTAATCAGGTTGCTCAGAGCCCCATCCAACCTGACCTTGAATATTTCCAGGAATGGTTCATTTGGCACCCCTCTGGGCAACCTGTGGCAGTGTTTCACCACCCTCATTGTAAAAAAATTACTCTGAATCTACCCTCTTTTAGTTTAAAACCATCACCCCTTGTCCTCTTTCAACAGGCCCTGATAAAAAAATTATTCCCATCTTTCTTACAGGGTTAAGTACTGAAAGGCTGCAATTAAGGTCTCCCCAGAGCTTTCTCTTCTTCAGGGCAAACAACCCCAATTCTCTCAGCGTGTCCTCATAGGGGAGGTGTTTCAGCCCTTTAGTTTCTGTGGCTAGAGGAGTCTGCATGTCTTGTGCTGAGGACTCCAGAGGTGGACACAGTGCTTCAGGTGGGGTCTCACCAGAGCAGAGCAGAGGGGCAGAATCATCTCCCTCAATCTGCTGCCCATACTTATTTTGATTTGGCTTAGGATGTGATAGGCTCTCTGGGCTGTGAGTACACATTGCTGGCTCATGTCCAGCTTTTCATCCACCAGTACTCCCAAGTCCTTCTCTGTAGTACTGCTCTCAATCCCTTCATCCCCCAGCCTGTGTTGACAACGGGGATTACACTGACCCAGGTGCAGGACCTTGCAGTTGGACTTGTTGAACCTCATGAGGTTGACACAGGACCATTTCTCATTTTCTTTAAAATTCAGGGTCCTGACTTGACTCTTTGCCTTAGCCATATCCCTTGGGATTGTGAACTTTACCAGTGCATGGTCATTGCAGCCCTGGCTGCCTCCAGTCTTTGTCACAGATCAGCTCAATTGCATTGGTAACCATCAGGTTGAGCATCACATCCCCTCTGGTAGGACTGTCAGTTACCTGGCTTAAGAAGTTATCCTCAATGTATTCTAGGAGTCTCCTGAGTTGACTACAGCTTGCTGTGCTACTTCCAGTAGGGTGGTTCAAGTCCACCAGGAGGACAAGACCCTGCGATTGCAAAGTCTCCTGTAGCTGGAGTAAGGAGGCTTTGTCAACAGGCTCCTCTTGATCAGGCATCCTGTAGTAGACACCAGCCACAAGGTTCCCTTTGTTGCCTTGATCTTAAATTCTTATCTGTGAGCTTTTGACCTGCTTGTGGCTGTTCTTTAGTGACAGCTCTTCACACTGTATCTGTTTCTTAACATAGAGCAATGTCTCTACCCCTTCTTCCTAACCTGTCCCTTCTGAACAGCCTGTAGCTGTTGATAGCCACAAGCTTGAGAACCTAGATTAAAAGTTGCACAGTGGTCACCCTGGACTACTTGTAATGTGTGAAATGCTAATTCTACTATTTTTGTTCATGGAGTACCATGCTTTAGAATTAATGATCTCATGGTGTGCTTTTTGTCTAGTGATATTGATCTAGTTGTTTTTGGGAAATGGGAACGGCCCCCTTTGCAGCTGCTGGAGCAAGCACTAAGAAAACACAATGTGGCTGAGCCATATTCCATTAAAGTACTTGATAAAGCTACGGTAAGTCAGTCTTTTCAATAGCGAACTGAAAAGCTTTCAGAACCCTTAAGGTGTTGGTGATGTGTTCTTAATTTGTGAAGCAAATGGTATTGTCTTAAGCACAATATTTTACTTAGTAAATATTTTACAATATGATACTTAGTGCTTAGTAATGGATTTTTACATGGACAATGGTAATTGTGTGCTATAGTTGCTGGAAGGCTGTACTTTCTGCTTATGCTGTCAACAAAGATATGAAAGTCAGTATTTGCAAAATACCTAGTAAAATAAATTAACTATTTGTATAATGTGTTTCCACTGACCTTTGAGAGGACTTTGTTTAGCCAGGGGCCAGTAACTAGAGCTGTCTAGCTTGAAACCCCAATTTTTCAAGTTATCTTGTTTCTGATCCTGTAGTGAAATGTTCTAAACCTAACACTTGTTTTCCCTTCCAAAATGTGCTACTCAACACCTTTATTTAATTTATGAAACTGATGTATCTCTTGCATCTGTCTTGTAAGCTTACTGTATCACATTGAATGTGCTCAAAACTTAAAGTATGAGATTTTTGTTACTAAGCAAGTGGCTTTCTCCAGTAGACTAAGAGGAGTGTTCCCAGACTTCTATTAGCAAGTTATGTTTTGTGGTCTCTGAAATAGGGTTACTTAAGTATGGAGGATTCCTGTGGCTTCTGTTGGAGTAGCACTACATAACAGTAGCTCTGATAACCTTTCATTTACCTGAGCGTGACAGGGGTTTTTAGAATCAGGGATACCAGTTAGTGATGGAAAATGGCACTAGGCTAGGCTTATCAGTTTTACTAGCCTCTCATTTCATTCCCCCTGCTACTAATATAAAACAATGTTATACCTCTGCTCCTTTTTGTTCTCCATTTCAGATTAAAAATACAAGTTCAATTTAAAATAAATGTTACCAGCTGAAGTTTAGGTTATGATTGTAAGACAGTTTTGTAAGATACTGCCTTTGAGATGGTGTGAGACAGAACTACTTACTCAGTCGTTCTATAATTAATACTGCTAGAAGAGGAAGTATGGCTACTTCTGTCTTTCTCTTATCCATTCTGGCTTTTAACTCTGCTGTGAACCAATTCAGCTTGATAAACCAACAGCCAGTTGTTTTTTTTTTTTCTTGCTAGGTAAGTCTTTAGTCAAGTGAATGGTGCAGTGGTGGGTCAGATGAATGCAGTTCCCACAGGTTTTGAGACTAGGATATCCTATTAACCTTAGTGAGTCATTAAGTGAAGTAAATTTAGTTATCTTACAAAACAGTGAGATTACAGTTAATGAAGGCAGATATCTAATGGCTATAGGAGAGTACATGAGTGTTCCAAGAGTTAATGTGGTCATACATACCTTTGTTTTTAGTGACCTCACTAAAAAGTGTTTGCTTGTCAATCAGTTAGTACTATCTTTTCTCCAAACCACATTTCCTTGTCTTGGTAATGCATTCATTTCGACTGACTGTATCTGTGTGTCTTAAGTGAGTAAGCTGGAGGATAACACCACTATTGCATTTCTGGGGATTCTTGTAACCTTAGTCTATCCTTTTCAGGTACCAATAATAAAACTTACTGACCAGGAAACAGAAGTGAAAGTTGACATCAGTTTTAATGTAGAAACTGGTGTGAAGGCAGCTCGATTTATTAAGGAATACATGAAGGTATCAGCTTATAATCCATGTATATACTACTTACCAAGGATGTGCTAGATGATTAGCTAACCAGTTTTGATATTGCTTAAGACTTTTGAAAATTTCTTGTTGAAGATTGTTTTCATTAATACTAATTAAACATAAGATATTTTATTTTCTATTGGCATCTATTCAGTGTTTCTTTTGAGTGCTAGGAGCTTGTGTGGATAAACCTGTATGCTGAAAGGACTTCTACAGTCACATCTAAATCTGCAGATAGGTACTAAATTTTGCTCCTAAAGCAAGGCTGTTCAGGTTTTGCTTCACTTGAATTTAGTGATGCTTGATTATGAGTACTGTTTTGCTAAACAGTGTCTAAACACAATTTTTTTGTAGCTAAATACTTAAAATCAAGTTTATTTTTATGCTCTTCAGTAAAAGTACTATTTAGTTGGGAGGTTTTGACTGAGTTGCAGTAGCATTCAAAGAGTATAAAGATCTGCCTGTTTATGGGAGAAGGAAGTAAATTTGATCTGGAAACTGGTCAAATTAAGAGTTGAAGTCTAGCTGTCTGTTTCTAGAATAAGGAAAAGCATGTTTCATTTCTTCCTGTGGGATGACTATAGCACATGGAGTAACATTTTTTGTATTAGAAGATGAATCTTTGTGTGTTTATTGTGGACTTGTCTTTGTTTTGGAATGCAGACATTGTCATTGATAAGTCTTATTTTGCTTTACAGAAATACTCTTTGCTGCCTTACTTGATTTTAGTATTAAAACAGTTCCTCCTTCAGAGGGACTTAAATGAAGTTTTTACTGGTGGAATTAGCTCTTACAGCCTAATTTTAATGGCAATTAGTTTCCTGCAGGTAAGTATATTCTGTATTTGTTTTTGCCATCCTTAAAATCTGTTGGTTTCTGTACCTGTGCCCTGTTAGAGTGCTGTTACTTCAGTCTCCTCTACCAATGCACATGTTTACTGTTAGGGCTGTTAGGCGTTTGGTCATTGACAGTTCCTATAGACTCTCAAACCTCTGAGAATGTCTGTCTGTTCACTGTGTGAACTGAAACAGCAGCCTTGTGAACAGTGTAGAGGCTGTGCATTGCTTTCTATACTAGAGCCTGTGATGTGTATTATGCTATTTTATTATGGCAGCCTATTCCAGTACCTGAAGCATCTTGCTGGTGTTTGATAAATCTGCCAGGATTCAGTTTGTCTGTTGCTTCCTAGACTACTGATTAATTTTTGTGTGTATTAAAATTATGAAATCAGACAGTTAAGTTGTTTTTTAATGATGATGGTTAGGTTTTGACATTCTTAAAACAGGCAGATACTTCAGGTAACTGATGAAATAGTTAATGACCTAAACTTCTATCTGTACATTGTTGTGATAGTAAGTTTTGTACAGGTATGATGAAGCAGCAGCTGTCATACTGGAAAAACATATATATTCTGCTGCTGTTAATGGTTAATTAAAATACTAGTCTAGATTTTACATACCATATATATCATGGGAAGACAAAGAAAGAGGAGAAAAAGGGAGAAATGTGTTTTTGGGAAAATGTCATGCTCTCCTCCCCCTCCCTCTTATTCTGAAAACATTAAGACCAAAGGATTTTCTGTGAAAAAATCATGTTTTACTGACTAAGCTGTAATGTAATATGCAGTACTTATTGCTTTTGGCTTAGGGAAAAGAATTTATTAATCCTTAAAGCTGGAAGGGAGGGAAGGATTATTTGGCTTCCAGATACTGCTGACGTGCTGCCCCCTCTTGGTTATGTGAAAGTAGTTTAAGAGTGTGAAGAAGTTAATGGCTTGATTCAGATTTGTGTGAAGATGATATACTCAGCTTTTTGTTGCACTGTTATGGTCTAAAAAGAATGCTTTTTTCAAAATTTAATAACTGTTCTGTCACAGCTGCATCCAAGAATTGATGCCAGAAGAGCTGATGAAAACCTTGGAATGCTTCTGATAGAATTTTTTGAACTCTACGGGAGGAATTTTAACTACTTGAAAACTGGTATTAGAATTAAAAATGGAGGTGCCTACATTGCCAAAGAAGAAATCATGAAGGTCATGACTAATGGATACAGACCATCCATGCTGTGTATTGAAGATCCTCTCCTGCCTGGTAAGATTATGTGCTTCTTGCAATATTCTGGAGCTTTAGAACAACTTAGGCTCCCATAGCTTATGTTAGAGTCCCTAGAGTCTGTCAAATGAGTTAAGAAGCTGCAGTGGGAAGGGACTGTTGCTGGACTGTTACAGAGATGGGCTAAGGGATAAATACATAGTCTACTAAGATTCATAGCTTGAGTAAATTGGGTTGCACAAAACCAGTGCAGATACATAATTCACTGGAGATTCAGAACTCTTTTGGATGTATAAGATTTTGTAACAGTACTGAGTGGTAGTGAAATAGAGAGGTCCAGGAAATCCTGGAAAGGAATTTGTTAGAAGGACAAGCTCTCCATTGTTAATCATGAGAGAATTAGAGTGGAAGTAGCTTTTCCTGCCACAGTCTGTGATACCACATTTCAGTTATGTTGTACCATGTGGGAAAGAAGTGCCGCAGATGAGGTGCTTGTCTTGCAGGGTAGAGACTGCACAGAAATGTGGGTGTATATCTGTGAATGTGTGGCAAGGGAGCAGCTGTACTATGGTGTTGCTGTGAAGAGTGGTTTGCATAACTGGCTTCACTGCTGCACAGAGACCTTTAGGGAATGCCAGTTATGTTTGTGTGTACTTTTGAAAGTAACTAACTTAAAATATTTTTTTTCTTTTAAGGTTTAGTTGATTGAGTAACCTTCAGAGTAGTCAAGATTAATTTTGTCTCAGGTCCTGAAAAGAATGTCCAGCCTTATAGTACTTAGTTTGGATTCTATTTAGACTATGACAAGTAGTTGAAATTCCAAACCAGCTTTTTAACAGAGTAAATTTTCAGTTAATTTGGGCTTCAGCATTAGTATTTCTGGAATGTAATTGGCACTCAAACTCCATATTGTTGCTTCTTTGTGGGTAGACTGCTTATATACAGCACTTCTAAAGCAAATACCATGGATCAGGAGCTGAAGTCTGGCACATTTCTAAATGATATGCTGAATGTTTGTAGTTCTCTAGAACAGGTTGAAGGCTAAGATACTGGTTTGTGTAACCACATCTCTGATATGTTTGCAGCTCTTGAGTTTGTGTCTGTCATGACTCTTGCACTTGGCCAGGCATAGGTATGATTTTGCAGAACTTGCATTGTATTATTATTAAGATTTCTTTCAGTAGCTGTATACTTGCCTGAAGACCCATTTGAGTAGCAGCATGAGACATGTTTCTTTAAGAGTGAAAACTGTTTACTGTCCTCCAGTTCTATTTCCTGTCTCCTGAGGGCTGCAAGAGAAGAAATTATGTATATTTTACAGTGTTTTAATGCTGCTATTAATGCTGTTTGGCTCTGAAGAGAAATTAAAGAAAAAAAAATTTGCAAGTCCAATAGGGACTCTGAATTATGCTAGACTCCTTCTAGCATAAATCTTGCAGAAGTGAAGAACTATAGTTTAGAAGAAAGATACCTAGTTACATGCTATCAATGAGGTTATATGGGCTGAGATAATGTAATTCTTTCAGGAGAGAAAGTGTTTTGGCAAGGGAAATGAAAGCTGACAATAAATTGAAGTTATCTGACCACTCTGTCCCATAGGAATGTTTTCTGGCACCTACCACAGAACAGAACTTGCATGGTGGAACTAGGAGGAAAATTACAGAACATATAGGATGAGTCTTTGAGTTGGATCTTGTGAATCCTGCCTTCTAAGATCAAGACAATCACATATTTGTACAGTATCTAAAAGTACCTGTCAAGTGAATATAGGCAATGTCTAGAGTTCTGCTAATTAGTTTTAAGTCTGTAACTGTTTGTGTCCCAGCACAAAAATACTTTCCAAAGGGTTCAGGTCCTTGCCCAGTTGACAAGTCATCTCTGCTTGATTAGCTTGTGGTCGGATCCATTCAGTGTCTAACCGAGTCAGTGCCAGTACTATGGAGGAGATGCGAACAAGTGTTTTGGTGAAGAGTGGACACAGATGTTTCTTGACTTAAGTTAGCATAAGCTGCTGTAGAGTTTTTCCCTCAAACCGGCTTCTGCACTGTATGCACAAGTTTTTATTTTTTTTTGTGATCCTCTCTTAGCCTGGTCACAGCTTTCTTTAAAATTCAAGTTAAGCCTTGGAAGAAGACTTCGAAAGATGACTTAATCCAGAAATCAGACAAAAAAAATGAGTCAAAAAAAGCCTTTCAATTGCTCAAGATTCTCCAAGTAGTGTACAAGTCTGTTCTATGAATGTATGCACTAGTTCAGCAATAGGATGTCAAAAAATGTAACTCTTAAGAATAGCTTCAGACAGGGAAATAGGATTAAGTTCGGAAGAATTTATTCTTCTAGGTTGGAGGAATTGCTTTTTCTTCAATGTGAAATGGTTATGTCTGGCTAACAGATGGCTAAACGTCATCAGAAGGATATGATACTTCAGTTCTACCTGCTTGGTACCTTCGGTTGGTTTCTAGATTTGGAAGGAAGAGACACCAACATCTTGTCTTGCTGTTTTGATGTAGTGGGTTTTGCACAGACTCTTCTGGGTGCTGTGGGGTTTCCTCTGAGATTCTCAAAGAATGATTATTGAGTGCTAGAGAATTATAATTTCTGTGATTTGACAATCAAGATTCCAACAAAGATGTCAGGAGTCTACACTTGAAGTTGGAAGTGTTGAAGTCTGAATTTGGTATGTCAGACTAATCTAGCTGGTGATGGATGCATTTTAAATTGGTCGTTTATACTTGATCTTTATACATAGCCCAAGATTCTTCATCTTGAGTTAGTGTCCTAAGACGGAGTAATGAGAAGAAAATCTTTCCTTTGGGAGTTTCTTTAAACATCTTGTATCTGCCAGAATTTCAGTTCCTCAAAGCAGTTTTATGTGTAAAAAGTGACAGTGTGCATTCAGGAGAACTGCAAAGCCAGACACTTAAAAGTCTGTTTACAGGAACATGTTGGAGCAGGGTAGATAGTATCATCCTAGGAGAGGTTTGTGCAGAGTCCAGTATTGGAAGGCAACTCTGGTTGCAGGTAGCAAACCTTTAATCTGTGGTTGTAAAACAAACTTGGAATTTATTCAGCAGATTGTTAGGGAAGCTTATTTATTTTATGCCTTTGTGAATTGACTGGTTATCGAGGTCTTTCAGTCATTTCTGATTCTCAGAAGAGGAATAATTTTAATCTTGGCTCAGACTGGCTGTGGCAAGAACAGCTAAATTGCAGTTTAAGACTTGGAGATCACCTGTGCTGTTCCCTTCATGAGAGAGGTTGTTTTTCATTCTGAATTGCTGTGGGCACTAACAGAAGTTCTAAGCCTTAAATTTCTTTAATTTTATTTGAAAAGAGGCTCTTTAACTTGCAGAACTGATTATGCTTCAGGTTGCTTGCTTCTCAATCTTAATAGATCACAAATACAGGAAGTAATTAGATGTGAGGTTTGGCAACAGCTGTTGGGATTTTCTGTTCTAGCCTTAATGTCTGCCCAAAGTTATTTCATAGTATCATAGTACTGTCTGAGCTAGAAGGGATCCAATAGGACCATCAAGTCCAGCTGTTAAACCCATGGCGGACACCCCAAGAATCACACCATGTGCCTGAGAGCATTATCTAGACACTTTTTAAACTCCATCAGGCATGGTGCTGAGACAACTTCCATGGGGAGGCTGTTCTACATCCCAACCACCTTTTGACTGAGGAACCTTTTCCTAATCTCCAGACTGAACCTCCCCCGATTTAACTTAATCCCATTTCCCCTAGTCCTATCGCTGTCCACCAGATTAAGAAGATTGGTCCCTGCCCCTCTACTATCCCATGTGAGGATGTTGGAGATGGCTATGAAGTCTCTACTCAATCTCCTCTTCTCGAGGCTAAAGAAACCAAGTGACCTCAGCCACTCCTCATAAGGTTTCCTCTCCAGTCCCTTCACCATCTTCGTAGCTCTCCCCTGGACACTCTCCAGCTTAATATCCTTTCTAAATTGTGGAGCCCAGAAGTGCACACAATATTCAAGGTGTGGCCATACTAGTGCAGAGTAGAGTGGGACAGTCACCTCCCTTGACTGGCTGGCGATGGTGTTCTTGATGCACCCCAGGACACGGTTGGCCCTCCTGGCTGCCAGAGCACACTGCTGACTCATATTCAGTCTGCTGTTGACAAGGACCCCCAGGTCGCTCTCCACACTGCTGCTCTCCAGCCTCTCGCTCCGTAGTCTATACACGTCTGGGATTGCCTTGTCCCAAGTGCAGAACCCGGCTGTTGCTCTTGTTGAGTCTCATTCCTCTGGTGATTGCCCAGTGCTCTGATTTGTCAAGGTCCCCTCTGTAGGGCCTCACTGCCCTCGAGGGAGTCAACAGCTTCTCCCAGTTTAGTGTTGTCAATGAATTTCCTAGTCATCCCCCCTCAAGTCCTGTGTCCAGGTCATTTCCGAAGATGTTGTGACCAGGCACCAACCTGATGTAACCCCACTTACTATGACTCTTTGCATCTGACCCATGAGCCAGTTGCTTACCCCATTGTGTTATGTGATTATCAAGATAAACACGGTCATTTTGTCCAAAAAGATACTGAGAGATAGTGTCAAAAGCTTTGCTAAAATCTAAAAAGATTACATCAACTGATTTACCTTGATCAATAAGTTGAGTTACCTTGTCATAGAAGGAAAGTAGATTAGACAAAAAGGACTTCCCCTTCATGAAACCGTGCCGGCTATGACGTACTACAGCATTGCCCTCCAGGTGATTTATAACGCCTCCCAAAACAACCCTTTCCATAATTTTACCAGGCAATGAAGTAAGACTTACAGGCCTGTAGTTACCAGGGTCCTTCTTCTTACCCTTTTTGAAAATTGGGATTACATTAGCCAGCTTCCAGTCAGCTGGGGCCTCTCCAGATCCATCACTGCTGAAAAATCATTGGGAGGCCTTGCAACAACATCAGCAATAAATAGACATTTATTGCAGCTTATTTGCTGTTTGTCATTAGAACCTGCAAATTGATGTTTATAAAATGCATACATTTCTAAAAATACACAAATACATTAAAGTTGGCATCAGAAAGAACCTCTAACACTGAATGTTGCAAAATGTTACTTACTAGATAATAGCTTAACATAAATGGGTCTGCTTCAGTCCTAGTTTCTGATCTTACCCATAATCCTGACCTTTCCAGGCCACGTTCTTAAAACTGTTTCAGGTAATGGAAGGCTACCTGATGGAATGGCAATACTGATAGCGAGTGATGGTAATCCTAGACATGCTCCTTAAGGGCTGAAGGCTTTGTAAGAAGGAGTAAGGATTGAATTTTACATGAAATCACTCACCATTTTTATCTACCAATGTACATCTGAGGATTTAAGGCTATGATTTTTTTTAAAGTGAGAGCATTTGTATTGTATTATGTGCTTTAACTGATCAAACTGTAGATTATGACAAAAGAAGAATGGTCAGATATGTAAGATGTGATCTGCTAATGAGAAAGATCTCAGAAGAAAATCTGTTCAGGACAGGAAATGCAAATACGAGATCTTCTGGCTTCTTTATTATTTTCTAGATTGAGTAGGGCTATCTCTATATAGGCTTGACTGGTACAGTTCACACTAGCTCACATAGTAGATTTGACTTTCACAGCTGCTTTTCATCTGCAGTTCAAAGCAGAAGCTCTGCAGACTGTGTAATTGAATAATACGTGTTTATTCAGACATTTTTATGAAATAATTACAGGTGCAGAATGAGGCAATCCAGGAACCTAGGCATGCTATGGCATGAGCTATCCTGCCTCTGTTCTCAAATCTGCTTCAATCAAGACTCATACACAACTTTGGTGGTGGTTTATAGTAAACTGCCAGAGTTTGCCGTAAGTGGATAGGGAAGGCTTAAGATTTCCTTTGCTGGCACAACAGTGGAGGTGACAACACCTGATGAAAGGAGTAACCAATTCTGTAGAAGGAGAATCTTCATTTTGGTGTAACTTCATGCAGGATGCCTGTGAAATGTTGCTGCCTTAGTATGAGTTTAAACTAATGCAATTTGTTTTAATGTATATTCTTAATTCCTGTTACTTGAATTTATAAAACCATTTAGATTGGAAAAGACCCGTAAGATCATTGAGTCCATCTACAGTTGGACTCAAATTTAGTGATCAATGCAGTGATGCTTAGCTGCTTCTGTATATTTCCCTTTCTGTATTGCTTCTCCATTTAATTCTCTTGTATATATGTTTAGCACGTCATTATGTGGAAGGTGGCATTGTTGCAGGACACAACCATGTGTCCTGCCCTTGGAAAATGTGTGCTAAAGTTTGAATCAATTATTATTTTTCTAGTAAAATTAACATTTTCTTATGTTAATTTCTTGACCACTGAAACACATTGGTCTCTGTTTAGCTGGCTTTGGACAAGGTCCTCTGCTACTTTGTAGTGCAGCTCTGAACCTAACTATAATGTTTCTTCCTAGATTCACTATTCTAGGCCCATGTGGCTTCTGCTGCTTCTTCAGGATAGAGTCCAATTGTTAATGTTCCATTTTACGAGGCTTCTGTAGTTTTGAGCTTAGTAGCTGCTGGATACTGCAGTGGTGTATTCAGAACAATCTACTCAGTTACTTCAGTAAACAGGAAGTATTTCTTGATCTGTTATTTGACCATATAAATTAGTGAAGAAATTCCGTGTTCCTGAAATGTTCTTATGCTCCCAATCTGTTTTCATTGATTATTCTTTTCTCTTGAAGTGACATTATGGTTGGAGAATCTTGAAGGATTAAAACGTGTTGTCAAGTAGTAAAGCCAAGGCTGCTGTTTTTTCCCGTGGATGGCACACCTCAACATGCTGCCCTGTAATAGCTTGCTGGACAAAATACTCGAGTGAGGAAAAAGTTCCTCTAAGGTTATATTCAGCCTCATTGGATTCAGTCCTCCAAAGGACAGATTCTGTCCTTTACCCATCAATATCCAAAACAGATTTTTCATTAAAACTTATTCATGAGCTCTGATCCGATATTCAAGCTTAAAATAAACATTTGGTACTTCATCTCTTTTTCCAATGTTCTCACAGCATTTCAAGCATCATCTGAAGGAGGGAACCTTTTACTGTAATCAGCTTTTTACCCATTCAGGGTCTAGTCTGGAATTTAGTTGTGCAATTTGAAGGAAGTTTTCTTTGTATTATTTCTTAAACTGAGTGGCAACAGTGACCTTTTCATGTCTGGTGCCAAATATATCTACAAAAAAACCTCCAAAATGTTTCTTCTTAGTAGTAACAAGATCTTTCTAGGTATCAAATTGGAGACAAATGCTTGTACACTGTCACTGATAACAGAAGCTTTAGTACGTTCTTCTGCAGTCTCATACATGACACTGGGTTTGGAAGGAATTCTGCTATACATGTCACTCATGCTTAAAGAGGGGAGTCAAGGTGTCACTGACTTGCTAAAAAATGATGCTGTACAAAAACTTTGTAACCCTCTGATAGATTTTTACAAACTAGTTTATCCTGTGGAGACAATCTGTATGAGCTGGTTTATTAATCTGTAGTATTGATAAGGTTAAGTAGGGGTTGATAATACGTATACCTGGCCCTATGAAGATAATGTGGTTGCACAAGTGGAATTTTAAGCTGAATCTGACCTGCAGAAACACTACTGGTAAGTGAAACATAATGCAGGTTCTGTAAAAGATAGCTGTAAGAGCTGTCTCTGTAAGCTGATCTGTATTTTCTGTTTCTTTCAGACACCAGTACATTGGTATTTTACAAGTGGTAAATTGAATGCATAATGTTAAGTGCCATTCTTAAGGTTAGCTTCTTTTATTGAGATAGGCAGACTTAAGTTGTTCCTGATATGAGTAGGACGGGCTAACCAGTTTAAACAGAATTAAGCTGTATTATTAAAGCTTCTGAGCTTAAAGTATGAATAGTTTTGTGGTTATTGATGCTAAAAAAAGATGATCTGATGACTGTTTTATTATTTCAGGTAACGATGTTGGCAGAAGTTCTTACGGTGCCATGCAAGTGAAACAAGTTTTTGATTATGCCTACATTGTTCTTAGCCATGCAGTATCACCACTTGCAAGATCATATCCAAACAGAGATTCTGAGAGGTAATTAGTCCACTTTTTGAATATCTATTTGTATGTGTAATTATTTAGCAATGTTTGGATCTAAATCAGTACGAGAAATATTGTTGTTTACTGTTTAGCTGCAGCTGTATTGAAATCTGTGCAGAAACTTATGCTGCCCTGTGGTGTCAGAGTAATATCTCAGTGTGCAGCATTGAAATGAAGACGGCATGAGAAAACCTAGGACAAGTGCAATGTGAGGTTTTCTTCTTGTGGAAGACAGAAGATAATTGATTTTTTTTCCTTGAACTTTCTGCTCAAAAGTGTTTCAAAGGAAGGTCTGCTGGTATAATGTTTGATATGATGTATGTCTATACTGTAGCAGAAAGTGTGATCAAATTGATTTAGACACTAAACTAGACAAGGCTAGAAATTTTCCTAGTTCTTTAATATGTGCTCCCATAACCTGTTTTAGAAGGTTTGGTAGGTAATTAAGCTATTAAAAGAACCAGTTCAGTTTGGCTGCAGTGTCAGAACTGCCATTAAAAGTCACATCTAGAAGTAGGGTACATTTTTAATGCAGTTCTTAATGTCTTTCATAGAAACACTGTACAACTAGTACTTTCTCAGCTCTTACATCTAAGTTTTCTGTGTTTTTTTCAGGGAGGGAGGTGAATGAAAATGAGGGCATGTCAGCCATGTTCGGTTTTCTGTGCCTGCTCTAGCATGCGTTATTTTAACCTCAGTACAAATTGGGACTAGATCAGAGGATGTCTTTTCCCTGAAAATTCCCTAGAATCTAAATGGCTTTTAGCTCCCCAGCTAATTGCAGGGAGGGATGGCTGTAACAAGTCACACAAACCGTATAGATACAATTCCAAAATCTAGTCAGTCAACTTCAAGCATTAATATTATTTTAAGGTGAAAGAGTTCTCCTGTAGTAAGCTTACCACAAAGTGGATGCAGTCTTTCACTTGTGGATTTAAAGCTGACAGTATTTTAATAGTCCCTGTAAATCTCTAGATTTTCTGTAGTATTAAATTTACAAAGGTTGAGACTGCACCTGTACCTGTGGTGGAGATACAGGAAGAGCAGTACGTGATGTTACATGCTGATGTTTGAGACTGCTGTTTTAAGATAAATAGAAGGTTAATCTGGTGGCTGACAATTCATATTCCTGAATGAAACTTCATTCTTAAGTATAGATAGAACAGCTTAAGAACACCTGAAGTTTTGCTTATTTCTTGGGTCCTGGCCTTCATTAACTTCCCTGTGGTTCTTCAAAGGATGTAGTCATTCCTTACGATGTCTGTAGGTACCTCACAAAAGTGTGTTTGTAGGTGCATTTAATGGAAGCCTTGAATGCACATGTACACTTCTTACTGTAGTTGGGAAAATGTTTGAATTTTGTCAAGGGAGAAGTTCCAGAAACAGTGTTGAGGTGTGACACATCTGATCTGTCTTTCTACTGGTTCTGGGCTGTCTGTGCCAGTGATGTCTGAGTCTCAGAACTCATCATGCCAGTGGTTTGCCATTCTGTCAAAGGGTTGCAAGAGGAACAGCATTCAACAAAGTCCTGAATGCAAGTAGTTTCCCTAGCATCAGTCTTGTCAATGCCAAAGGACCTGTAGGTAGACAGTGAACTGCTTGGTAACAAGTTTGTTGCAAAACCTCAACAACAGTCCGTACTCGGGCTCAATTTTTAATTAGAGCTGATATGCTTGGGCAATCCAGGTGTATTTCATGTCCTCCTTCCACCTGTTAGGCCAAGTGGTCAAGGCTCTGGTGTCCTGACCTAAAGCCTTAGCTATTCAGGAGCCCATTGCTCTGATCCATTTTTCTCCCCTTTACTAGGCTTTTTAGTGGTAGTTTAATGGGCTCCCTTTTAAGACCAGTGACTAGCTATATGATGCCTACAAGAATGATCAACAGAGACTAAATGAAGAGCACTTGACAGGGTAAGAAACTTGCAGGAGGCTGAGCTCCCCAGACTGACTTAAATATATTCAGTTTTATCATAATTTGAGCTAGCTTTCCCCTAAGTGGAATGGTTTGTTCTTGAACTGTCTGGAAGATTTGGATTCATATCAGCTCTTTCCAGGGAAAATTCTATGTACAGTGTCTTGTGACAAACTTGGTAGATTTCAAATCTCTCTGGGTGATCATCATTACTGCTCTTTTTCAGAGTCAGTCCAACTCAAAGGAGCACAAGCCTGAGTTAATTCAAGGCTTTTTAGTTGGCTGCTGCTTCTGATATTCCCAGTATGGAAAGAGTCAGAATTTTGGTCCTTCAGCATAGGCCTTTTTCTTGTCCATTTTCTGTAGTATTATAAGGGGTAGATTCAAGTTGATCTTACCAGCATCTTCATTCAACCTTCCAAATGTAATGTCTAGAGTGTAGTGGAAGGTGAAAACTGTCTTGACTGACAACAGTAATCAACTGAGCCCTGAAGACAATTCGTACAGCTACAGAAATCTACTTAACATTATTTTGTCTCCAGTCTATCTCACCCATTCTATTTCAAGAATGGCTCAGGCTAGGTTGGTGGGCAGTTCAGTAGATTTTGTTAGAGCAAACAGATTCCCATCATCATGGAAGGAGAGAGGTAGTCCTAATAGAAAAATGAGGATGCTAGTCCATTTTGAATCAGTGTAACTTATATGCAAGGTCGAGTGGTCTGATTTGTTTTTCATTTGTTCATGTAGAGCTTGGCTGGTGTTTTTGATAGTCTTATGTCAGCCATTTGAGAGTGATTTTGAAGATTTGTTTGCACTGTAGTTTTGGTATAATGACAGCTAGAAAGTATCCCTGTGAACTGAGGGCTTGCAGTGTGTAGGAGAAGCTTCTAAGCTCTTATCTTAAAATAAACCAGGTATGTAAATAGCTGATTCTTGCTTTTACTATAGGGTAATACTAAGGGAAAAATCTTAAAGGGGCATTTTTCCTAGGAGAGATGTCTAATTTTATTAACAAGTTAGCTGTGTTTTTTCCACATCTTTCAAACAAGCACATTTCAAGAATTCTGTGAGAGTGTCTTATATCTGTAGAAATTCTGGCCTAAGCAAAAAATGTGGAATTTCTAATATTAAAGGTAGAGCAGATTAGTGTATTTTTTTATCCCTAAGCATTTTCTGTGTTGAAAATACATAAAAGTACAATTTAGCGTTTAAACAAAAAAATTCTCTGCCCCCAGGGATGTACTTGAGTCCCATATGTATGAAATGGTGTTCTATGAGAGCAGTATCTGGTCTGATCCTACTTGCTGCTTCTTTCTTTGCTGCTATAAGTATGTGGCAGTGTAGTCTTAATCACCTTTCAGTGTCTGATAATGAATGTTTTTAATTTTGCTGTACCAGCAATGTGGCATGGATCTCCCTTTGAACTTCTGACCTGATGATTTACTGAAATTTTTTTATGCCTTTCTACCAAAAATGACTTTGGAGCTTTGATCCCTATCCTCTGTGAGAGGAGTTAGTGAGAGAAGAGATTCCCAGGTTCTGCATGTGCAACTCTGCCATAACTGTTGGTGTAGCAGGCAGTTTTGCTATATTGGTCACCTGGGCTGATAAAAATACTATCCTATATCATTCATTTTCCTTCTGATCTATGAAGGCATGGCTATGTAATTGCTTCTGGGAAAGTACACCAAGAAGCTTCAAACTTGACAAACTTGTTCTTCCTAAGAGCTTTTGTTTTTCAGTCTGTGTTCATTTTCTGTTTTTAAGACCAGAGGTGGTGGTAGTTGTGAAATTTATAGGTTATCCTGGAGTGAGAGCTGCTTTTTGAGGCATTCCCAGATATAGCTTTTTAGCTGCAAGGTTTCCTTCCCTGTTTCAGTACTGAAGAGATCCTGCATGTGTATGTTTGAGTCCCATACTGGCATTCCTGTCTTGGGAGCTGCAGCTCTGAGGCTGCAGCTGATTCTCTGCAGTATTGGTCATCCCTGTCTTCTCTCTGTCTCCTACGGCTTAACTTCCATTTTGAGGTTGAGAAACCTTGAACTGTGTTGAGTATTTAAAATGCAGTTAAGTCTGGGGGTGTACATTGACAAAATACTATCTTCTGGTTTATTTATTCCTTTCTTAATGCACTTTACTTGGCCATTGAACTGTGGTTTCTGAAGAGTTACCTGTTATAACCCAGATTTTTAGTTGCTGCATGGGGACAATCCCACCTTTAATTCAGCATGTAAATTAAAGATTTTTATTTTCTAATATGCATCATTTTATCTACTTTACATAAATAGAATAGTGGATGATACTCATTCTGTCCATGAGGCCCTTCTGCAGCTATTGTTCTTGTACCTCTAGATGATGATGTTTGGTTCAATGTTTGCTTAAAATGCTTGACTGCTTTTTTTGGTACTAACACACTGACATCTCTTTAAAGTTGGAAGACTAAACATGGAACATATGGTATTTGGTCTTACATGAAATAGTAATCCCTAAGCTAGTAGGAGAATTATTGATCATTTTTAAAGTCTTACTATGAATGGACCTAATAAAGGTAGCCTAAATATATTTAGGCTATGTACGTCATCCCTTCCCATTATACACCTAAACCAAAAGAAAGTTCCAGTACATATACAGTGTACCTTTATCAAATACAGAATAAGCTTTATTGTAACTGTTGAAGATCTTCACAACTGAAATAACATTGCCTTCTTCAAGATGGTAACTTTTCACAGCCCATTTTTGTCCACTAGTCAGTCCTTCACTTGTCTTCAGTGTGAAGTTTATAGTGTTTAGGCCAATAGTCCCTGATGAAAAGAAAGTTTGAAAGTTTAGCTCTTGAACAAGGACAAAACCTCTGCTCAAGAAGTAGAATTCACATAGCTCGATGTTGGGAAGGTATGTTGGAATAATACTACTTTGTGCTTGTTGATAACTGGTCACTGTTCAGCAGGACCAGGGAGACTTTCTGTGAACCACTTACTGTTAAGAAGTTTGTTAAATTCTACTTATTCTGGTTTTGGAGCCAGTCTGTTTCTTGTTTCCTACTACCTCACGATCCCTGGTACTTCCTTTATAATTGTGGGGTTCTTACACCTTTTAAGTTGTCTTAAATCTGTAAGCAAGGTCTCCATCTTCAGTGTGAAGGTTAGTTGGAGGGCGGGGATATTAATATCTTCAGTGCATCTTGTAACTGTTGTGATCCAGATATTGGACTAGATGATCTTTCGAGGTCCCTTCCAACTCCTAATATTCTGTGACTCTGTGTGAGAAAATATTTTGTGTGGAGAAAGCAAGAACCTGTCAATTGCCTTTACCAAGTACACTGATATCTGCATGTATGTTCTTAATTAAGATGCACTCCATTTAGAAATACAGAGTAAAAAAAATCTTATCTGTCTCAGTGCTTGCATGTTAGTACGGTGGAAGATAAGTAATATACTAATCTAAAAATTGTGAAGCTTCAGTGGATTAAATGGTGCACTAAGGAAATGGAAGTTCAAAAGGATTCTTTGGTTAGGGATATCTTAAACTGGCTTTTAGCATAATCTCATTGCTTGTTGAAATGCTTGCAAATATGTAACCAACAGTCTTTGTTTAATACTTAATTGAAAAATTTTTTTAGCACATTAGGTAGAATCATCAAAGTGACCCAAGAAGTGATTGACTACAGGGCCTGGATTAAAAAGAAGTGGGGGAGCAAAATTAATATATCACCTGAACTTGGTAGGTATAGCAGGAATCTTTGAAAACAACTTAAAATTTTTCCTTGACTTTCATGTAATTCAGAATATTTATGCCTTGAAATTAATAACTTTCAGATATGTAAGGAAAAAACTCAAGAACAAAAGGAATTTGTAACTTTCTAACCCAAGACTAGTTCTCTCTGAGCCTATTTTTCAATTAGCCTATTAAACTGCAGCTCTTCTTCGACTTCAAGGCCCATGTGTTTGTATTCTGTGCTCTTAACTGATGCTTGTGTTTTCTGTTGACAGATAACAGGTTGAAAATAAGAGACCAGATACCTCCGTGCAATGGAGACCAGCAGCAGAACAGAGACTCTGAACCGTCTTACAACCAACGCTTGGCTTTGTCATTGGCTAGTACACAGCAGTTATCCTCTGGCTCTTCTGCTTCTTCTGTATCATCTCTCTCCGGCAGTGACATTGTAAGCTTTTTCTTTTAATGGGTTAAACTAATAAGAAGCAGAATTTATCATACACTTGAAAGCCTCAAATGATACAACAGCAGTTAATATGATACTATCCCTAAGCTGGTACAGCAAATGAGTAGCTCACTTTACTCAGAAAAATGGCTAAAAGTATTTTTCTATTAAATGGGTCTTAATTCCATCCTAAATCTTTGGTACTCTTTGTGGTAGTAGCTAGTAATAAAACATAAAACCCCAAGTTAACAGTAGCTGATTGAGTAGAAGAGTAGAAATACATCTTCATAAATCTTCCCATTAAGTAAAATCTCCCATTGTCAAATTCTGGTCCTTCTTTCCCATAGCCCAAATTTAACCATGAGGATTATACTGTGCTGTGAAGGTGAATAATACTTTTCAGCCACGTAGTCTATGTTTTAGTGGCAATAGGGACCTCATGTAAAGCCTTGCAGTCAGGTTCCTTGTTTGAAAGTGCAATTTGAAAGTAATTGCTGGGTTTTATTATAACTTCTTGAGCGAGGAGGTTGTAGTCTCTTTAGATATGTTCCGACTCCTAAGATTCTCTGAAGGTTTTGGTATGCAGTTAAATCAGTGCAGATTGTAAAGCACAAAATTGCCTTGCATGGCATTAGTTGCTCATTTTAAATCTACTGAAGCATTCTGTGCTAGGTAGAGGGATTGGCTGGATCAGGTTATAGTATCCAGTTAACTACAATAGTGAATAACTGGATGATGCAAAGAGAGATCCAAGTTACCTCTTTCTTGACTGTTTTCAAAAACTAGTCCAATATGGAATTAAAATTTGGGAATTGTATTTAATAAAAGTTAACTTTTGAGGGACAAGTGCCTTCTTTGTATGTTCTTACACTGCAGAATTTTCAGTGTTGAAATTACATTTTTGCTCCACCTCCAGTAAATACTGTAAATGCTTTGGTTGCACCATCTGGATAAGGGAAAAAGAACAGCATGATGCTTGCCAGTGATCCTACTAGCCTTGTTCTTGGTTTGAGTATGTCAGTGAGAAAGATCCTGCTGTAATAAGTTTTATGAGAAAATGCAAATATTTACTTAATATTGTGCATTCCCAATGTAATGGATGGTGACTGGTTGTGGCCTTCCCTTAGTCCCTCTTTGCCTGACCTTGAAGATGAAAAGTCATTGCCTGATGCTAGAGAAATCAATGAAAATTGAAAAGGAAGCTCTCAACAAGAAAGACCTCCCATCAGTTTAGGCATCCACAAAGTAAATGGAAATGCCACCCTTTTAACAAAATAAAGCCTTATGCCCACGTGGTTGTGACAGACCCTGTTTTAAGCCCTGATTGTATATTATTATGTCCTTAGTAGACTGCCAGCATGTTACCTTAGTTTGGAATGGAATGGCAGGTTTCTGGCAAATAGCTGATGAGTTCATCCTATTTCCACTTGGATTTCTGAGGGTGATTAAGTTCTGGTTGAGCAGATCTGGTTGAGTTAGAGGCCTTCTGTGGCATGATCTGGGTGAATGCTATGTCCAGGTTCCATCAAAGGAACATGTAGCATGCATGACCGGTATTTGTGCCCAAACTTACAGTGTGCTGTAAGGGTATGATGCGCTTCAGAGCAAGGGAATAAGAATGTTGCCTCTCATCACTGTAGAGTTATATGTAGTGGTTAGCCCTGATCTTGTTTAAGGATTGTTTTTCAGGAATGATTCTCTATTCATTTAAAACTAAAGCTTCTGAATGTATCTGATACTGAGAGCAAGGTAGGGATAATAAAGAAAATGCAAGAGACAGGGAGACCCTAGATTGACAGTTTGCTGATTTCTTCCCAATAATTAAGGTTTTATTTTAATAGCAAAATATTCATGCCTAAGACATCACCATTAACCTTAAGCACAAGGTCTATATCGAGATACATTTTGCATGACTGCAGAATACTTTTTGCTGTGTATCAGTTATGAGATCCAAGCTATCAAATTAGAGGGACTTGGTAGTGTATTTGCTTTTCAATTTACTGCTAAGGTTTCACTGATAAATAGTAATCAGCTGCACCTTGGCCTTTCTGAGATCTGCCTACAGGTAAAATAATAGAGAAATAATTGAGAAAGAGGAAATAGACTTGGCAGCTTGTAACTTGACTTGCTTATATTGCCCCTCTGAACTTCAGCTTCTACTGAAGTTCAAGTGTTCCAGCTGTCCACTGTAGCACACAGGTAGCTACGTTCTGAAGTCATTGTATTACTGTATGCTGGCTGTTAAGTCTGGAGGCCTTGCATATACTTGTCAGTATGTCCTGGAACGAATATTGGCAGTGTATATTATGCAAGCATTATAAAAGCAGTGCAGTATTGCTCAGAGACCCTAGAATTTTTACTGAACTCTATAGTTTAATGGTTTTAACATTAGTTAGTTGTAATACATCATTACTGTATGGTATCTGAAGATTTGCTCCCTTGAAGTTTGGCAGCATTACAGATTTTGTCTTTTATTCTGTAAATAAGGTTCAGCAGCTGAATAGACAAGGTTCCTGGTGTCCTGGACATAGAGGCACTTCAGAGAGAGCAATGGTTATAAGTGTGTTCTCAGCAGGAGAACAGTTGTCAAAATAGAATAATAAAAAGGAGCAGGTTTTTCTGGAGACTCTATTGGCATAAACCAGAGCTAACATTTAAGTCAGCTTCTCAACTTTTGTACAGAAAAATGCAAGTGAAGGGATGTAAGAGCTTGAAGCTACTAGCCTGAGTTCTTTTCATTGCTGCTACTGTTTTCCTTCCTTCAAGGATCTTACTGATGGGTAACCTTTTGAAGATGAGAACTTGTGTCACTGAGGAACAAGAGAACTGCTTCCTTGAAGGACAGTATTCTCTTTCCCCATATATTTCAGATGCATATCCTTTTCCTCAGTACACTGCCTCAAATTTATGAGAATGATTGCTTTCATCTCTGCACTTCCAAGACTGGCTTGCATGGGAGCATAGTTCTGGGCCATTGTCTGCACAGCCCCAAACTAAGAACTGAATCTAGCGAGACTAAATCATAATTTGTACAAAATATCCTCTTAGGGATTTTTCCAAGGCAGCAAAGCTCTTTACAAAATGCCTCATGTTAGCACTGTCTGTCTGACAAAATTCTAGTTCTGCTGTCTTCTGTAAGTGTCTTAGCAGACTGTGAAATCTTAGTCATAAAAAAGCTTTTATAAGGACCAGTAAATTCAGGATCAAGGACTGTGTAGAAGAGAAATTCTGTTATCACTGTCACTATTAGTGAGATAGCTGTTCAGTTTATGGGTTTGTCTTATATATGTGTCAATGTAGAGGTCTGTCTCCCTCAGTGGCACTTCTTATGTAATTCCTTTCAAAATACTGAGTACTAAAGTTCCTGCCCTGCTACCTCAGCTAAAGAATATAAATATTAGTGATCAGGAGCAAACTGAAGGACACATGGAAATAAACCTATGGATGCAAGGAATCCGAACATCATTTGACTGCACATATATTTTTCTGGATTCTGTTAATTACCAAACTGATCTATGTAGTAAGTCTTTTCTCAGCAAAGTATTGTGCTGGGAAGGTTTTTAAAATACCATATGCTGACCTGACAAAAAGGCAGTATGTATTCTTTACTTGCTCAGTGCAAACAGGTAAGTTGCAAATTACCGTGCATTTCCACATGAGCCAACATCTGTTGAAGTGAATAATGGAAGATGCTTTATAAATACCTTTGACATCAAGGACAGTGCAAAGTGTGTGACTTTTTACTCCAGGGGAGCAAGAGTCAAACTGTTCCATGACAGAAAATAAATCTCTGGCATTAGGAAATCTCACTTTAACTTTCACACCAAGTTAAGTGATTGTTAAGAGAATCTGAAATCAGAGCTATGAACTAATGAGCTATGTTTGCCTCCAGCTCTCTTGCTTGTTCTGACTGGTTGCAGATGTCAAACTGAGAACCTAGGCAATGTCTAAATTCCTCTTGAAAAATGCTCTTTTTTGTTTCCTGGGTGCTTTTTTTTTTCTCAATCTGCACTCTGTAGCTGGTGACCTGGATTTTTTTTCTTAAGCATTGTGGAAAGCTGCTTTTTACTAGCTCAGGAAGTCCTAGAGTAGTGCTAAAGAATATCTGCTGCCTGATCAACATACTCTGCCAGGTGAAAGTAATCCTGGGTATGTTTTTGGAGTCTCATTTTGGTCTTATGTAATTTCCTTGCGCTAAGTATGCACTGCACTTTTGATGCTGTTATGCCAAATAAAGCATAGCCTTTTATGTGGCAGTGATACCTGCATGTCAATAACAGATGTAATGACTCAAAGGAAAATTTTAAAGCTCTTTTCTCTTACCTAATGGATATATAATCTCATATCTAGTCCAGCACAGAATCTCAAAGTTTGTTAGAATTTTGGATCTAAGAAATTTCATACATCTTATCTCAGTCTTTCTGGTGATAATGTTCTTTGAACTTCTACAACAAGATTAGCCTGTGAAGAATTTTGACTTATGCAGTCATGTGTCAACGCAGTTAAAGTTTCAGTAGAGAAGGTACCTGTGTAGTCTAGTTTGGGGGAGAAGTGTCTCTAACTTTTACAATATGTTGTTTCAGATTGTTCTTGAAATTTTAACTGTAGCTATTGCTGTTCAGGCTTTATAACAAACTCTCATCAGAATGTCAGAGCTTGATTTGTCCCCTGTTCTGCTCCTGTCAGCTAGGGGATACACCAAGTGGTACCTTAAGTGTTTTGTGGAGTGTTTTCACTGTCTTCAAGTGTTATGTATTCAGTATTTGATAAGATACTTATATTGTGAGAGTAGTACATAAATGACTGATAAGACTAATACTCATTATTCCTGTCATTCTGCTGAATTCATACAAGATCAGCAGTGACTTTGGAACTGTTACCTGCTCTGCAGTAATTGTGGCTTAGTACTTGAACTTGACATGCTTAATGAAGTTACTAGCCTCTCTTCTTCCTTCCTCCTAGTCAGCCTGCGAATTGCGGCTTATTAGCAGGAACTGTTGTATTCCCTATTCACAGGTAGAAGTGATAGTTATATGACATACCTTCTCATAAATGTTGCTTTTTATAAAGTGATGAATTTTGGAGGTGTAAGGCATGTGCTTTCTACAGTAGAGGGACAGACACTTCAGAACAGTTCCTATAACAGCTCTTCTCATAGTCTTGTTAAATCTGTTTTAATTGGTGATTGATTTGTAAAGTGCCAGCTGAAACTGTCTGTAGGGAAAAGGAACAAGGGGAGTATGGCCCAACAGAATTCTCAGTCTGAGAGGAAGAGCTACACAAATATTCTCTATTCTTTCTACATGCCTGAATATTCTTACATCCTAACCAAAGTAATAGTTAAAAATGTATGGATAGTTTATTTTTTTTGTAGAAAAATGGGGACTGTCTCTTTTCCCCTTCCTGAACAAATAGAGGCAGGTAGTCTAAAATATTCACCTCTTAGTCTTCTTTAAAGGAAGTTCTAAGTGCTGACTCACAGCCGGCTTGTCTCCAAATAAAGCAGTGAGCAACCCTGAGCGTGCAGACAGGGACAACCTGATGTCATTAGGGAAAAGTGTTTGATTGACATTTGATTTGGGGCATTTAAGAGTTCAAGCCCTAAATCCTTTAAAACTCTTATGTTCTTGCTGTGCAGATTACTGACAGTTTCTGTGGACCAGAGAGGAACAAATTTTTCCAATACTACTTTTTGCCTATTTTCTTACATAGTCCCACATTTGGTTTTGTTTTTTTTAACCTGTATCTCTGACTATATGCTGTTCTGTACTCTCATGCTCTCTGTCAGTAGCTCTGTCTTAGTTGCTTGAACAGTCTTTTATCTGTATCCACTTGAAGTAAGAGTAACGTTCTGCAAAGCTGCAGGGGACACAATTTTGAACATGAAATTATAAAGTAATTTTATTTACTAAGTTATTCTAAGCTGCAAAGAATAGAAAGGGAATCTGTAATTAGCAAGTAAAATTGCACTTAACTGCTATGATGTCAGGGAAGCAAGGAGAGAAGCACACAATTTTGTAGAAGTCAAATATAAGCTACTTTGTAATGTCAAAAGCTGGTTATGTTCTTGCTGTGTCTTAACATTCCCTCCCTGGAAAAAAAAAAAGCAGAGGTACCCAAGACATTTTAGGATGGAAGAAAACCTAAATTCTGTATTTAAATTGTAATATGGTATATGTTCAACTTGCATAATGAGTCCTGTGATTTAGAGCTTACCTTGATAACACCAATTTGAAATATTACTGTACTCAATAATACAGACCAATTGAAAACCTTTTAAATGTAAGTTTTAGGGCTAACAGAAAATTTGAAATGGCATACTTCTGGGACCCTTTTTTTGCTTAAGATGGTTTATCTGAAATACAGTGAGTATTGATAAAACATGGAAGCCCACAGTCAGACCTTGCAGTATATAATGAGGTGAGGTTAAAGAGGTTCTGTACTTGTATTTAGTCTAGGTAGATACTAATTAGATTTCACAGCAAGGCAACTAAAATGTAATGAGCACTAATGGTTTTGGAGGATGTATATTTTTCAGTTTGCTATGTATACTGTATCTCTTTTACCCTCCTATAAGCACAATAAAAAGGATATTTTCCTTCTGTAATTCAGCTGACCTAAAGGCAGAAAAATCAACAATTGCATTTCACTCAAGACTATGTTGTGGTGTTTATAGATGGGCAAATGGAAATGGTGCAGCTGCATTAATGCAAATTCTCTGCCCTGCGGCCTCCCATAGAAGTAGAAATTTTCTTAATCTCAATTCTACTTTACTTACACCATTGTTTAAGTTATGGCTCCACCTACCAAAAAGGGAAATACCATTAGATGATGTGGAAGGAATGAGATGGAGAGGTGTAATCCATGAAATCACATGTTGATTTATCAAGCAGAGTTAAGTATGCTGAGACTCAAACCTATTCAGCAAGAGCATGCATTGAAGTTCTGCTCCTGCATGTCACCTTCAATGATGAAATGTCCAAATTTTTCTGGTGTTGCTTTATATTCCAAGGAGTGTTGTTTTATTTGCTAAGCCAATCCAGTAGTAGTTAGATGTTCTTGCAAGGCCTGTTTCTGTTCACTAGCTGCTTGTGCTTTTCTGCAGTGGTGTTCACTACTCCTGTGGTGAGCAGATACAGTAGGTGAAGCTAGTAAATAGATGATTACTGCTTCTGTGGTTCATCTCTGTGAATTGACTCATAATAATGTCAAATGCTAATGTAGGTATAATGGAGAAAGCCAGAATGAGAAGAGGCCTAAGAGGAGTAAGACTGGCAGCAGCTATCTGTTAAGTCACTTTAAGAAAGCAGAGAAGCTCATGAAAAAATGTAAAGTATTAGCTATAAGCACCAGTTCTCTTACTATTTTCAGTTCTTTGCTTTCAAAGATGGAACACAACTTTTAATGAAGTGGTCATTGTTCTCTCACAGCTTCCAGCTCCTCAGTGTTGTGGGAAAGAGGAAAAAAAAAATCCCTATTTAGTTACTGGGAGAAGTCTGGAGAATGGAAACAAGAACATTTTTGCCAAGATCTCTGTAGTTCATTCTTGGGGAGTGGAGTGTAAAAACCCGAATGTGTCATATCAGCAAGAAACTTGCATTCTATTGTTGAAGTTTTAACTTCTGAATGCTGACTTACAGGATACTTAAATTCTTTCATCAGTGGGCCAAAATTTAAACTGATGGAGATCATGAATTAATCTTATTAGGCCACTCCAGCTTTTTGAAACTTCTGTCTTCGGAAATTGAAATCTCTAAAATGCTAACTATTGCTAGTCCATTGAAACCTCTCAAAGGACTCCATCAATAAACAAAGCACAAGGCACCAATTTTTCATGCATTTATAATCATGAAAAAGGAGCACATGAGTATAATTGAATGCACATGAAATTTGTGGAAACTGAGTTATCTTGATGGATGACTGTACCAGTACAGTTTTCTTTGTATCTTAAACCTTGAGTTATTAATGCAATTAAAATAAGCTCTTACCTAGTTAGTAAGGAGCTTCTGGTGAATAAATATTCTCTTGCTGATGAGGTCCTAGTATTTTTGATAATGGGACATGCATTTTGCAGAACAGTAAAGATTTAATTTCTGATGTCAGGTTTGGATTGTAAGATTGTTTGCCGTCTTCATCTTTCATATGACTGCAGTGTTTCACTGTTTCTGTCTAAGCAGAAGGCTAGGGGATCCTATTCCTCAAGCAAAATTTTGGTCAGATGGCAGTTCATCAGTATCACTTGAATTTCTAGGTCTCTTCCATACTTTATCTTCTTTCCCACATTAAGGTAGATTAAAGAGTCCTCAGTAATCATGGCTGTGAATAGTAGAAGTCTTCTGGCCAGGTACTAAGGTCTTACGCAGGAAGTTGAAGCTGGTTTGAAGAGAATATTTTAGAATGGAAACTTCCCAGTAGGATAAATCTGTATCTGGCAGTCTTTGTTTCCAGATGCAGCTCTTCAGAAGATTTTTTTCTCCCTCCTGGATGAAGGATTCTTTACAGTTTGGATTTATAATAGTAGTATTCAAGAGATCAAGAACTTACTTTCATCTTAGTGCAATCATTGTAGCTTTATCCTTAGTTTGTTGGTTTTTTTCTAGAATCAATTGAGGCATAAATTATTTTACATTCACAATCTCTATCTTATTTCCATATTGGTACAATGTGACCTCTGTATCCCCTTAACTCTACTAAGGGTTAAGCTTTTGTCTTCTAGACATGGATCTAAAGTATCAGAGGATTATGTATGTGCATCTACTTATGTGCATTTACTTACTTGTAGGTCCTCTGAGTTTCTGTAATGTACAAACTTGATACATTACATTTAAGAATCCTGTTCAGAAGACCAAGTAAAACTTAGTCCCTCAGTGTAGGCAGTGCTTGTAGAAAGCCAGTTTTGTTCACATTAGACTTAGTTTTCTGATCACTGAGGTTAACCTCTCTGTTTGACTAAGAAAGATAATGTTCTTCACAAAAGGATTTTGATGTTAAGTCAGCATATCAACTTCTTACAGTAATCCTGTTGTCCATCTAAGATCTCCTCAGAGATACAATCTACTTTTATGAGACATGTCAGTAAATAATACTGAAGCACAAGAACATACCTACTACAAAATTAAGCAACACAAGCTTCTTTATGCTGAAATATATCTAGTCTCATTTAAACCTTTCATTTAACTCCCTTTCCTCTTCCATCTGCTGCTGCCACTGTACTAGAGTTAGTCTTCTGTTACACAGAAACCTTTAAAAGCCTTATAAATGGGAAGTGTCTCAGCTGTGTGTTAGGTATGCGAATCTTAAGGGGGTCTAATGGTACCTAAGCAGAAGAGAAGGGAGACTTCAGTGGGGAAACTAAAGCTATTCCTTGGGCAGGTTTGTGAAGGCTGTATAGCAGAACAATGCGTTGGTTTGAAGAAACAGTAAGATCCCATTTTCCCTCCCATCTGCCTGCTCATGGTTCCTTATGAGCATGCTCAGAAGTTGTCTACTCAACTATGACTAACCTGTCTTTATTTTTCCCTCTTTTTGTAAGCTTTTTAGTAATTCCATGACCACTGGTATCCAAATAAACTTCAGCTTAGAAATTCGTGTACTTGTATCTACCACCTACTTAAGACAGTACCAGCTTTATCTTTGTAGAGACCTTAGCTTGCTCCCATGGCTAGCAATATAGGACTGGGCAAAGGAGAAAAAAAGCCATTTCATCTGTTTGCATGGTTTTGCATGTGCATACAGCTAAGCTTTTTTTGATCAGTGCTACAGGATGTCATTGCCGACTGTGAATGTACTTAAATGATAAATAGCTGATCTCATTTATGAGATTGAAGTTTCTACATGGATTCTTGTTACCTGTATGATCTGTCTGTAGTGAGCTAATAATACAAATACCAGAAACTGCTTCACAAAGCCATACTGTTAACTTTTACCACCAGTTGACCTAGAAGGAGAGCAGCTTCTTTTGTTCAAGGACTTGCTTTTTAGTAAGCACAACTTTATATGAATCAATAAAGGAGTAATTGTTCTTAATAGCTGACAGTTTGTTGAGGAGTGTTTCTGCTGTTGGGTGTTCATACTCACTTCCGCTGGGATGCAGCTTTTGTCTTCTAGTACTTCATTGCTTAGGCTACTCAGTGTTCATAACTGTCATTCTCTCTTAAAAGACCTTCCCTGTTCCCCAAGAAAAGCTTTAAAATAATTTCTTGTTTCTTTTCTTGAAAATATTTTCCTACACAGGCTATTCTCTAGCCAAAGACTGATTTGGAAGGCAAGGCTGAGTGAGGGCAAGTGGTAGTGCTGGAGGTCTATTTAAAGTTTACTTGGTTTAAATGAAGAGTTGTTGCTTCCAGGCAATTAATCTTTAGAGAAAGAGCAATAGAATATTTCAATCATTGCTTCAACAGTAAAGGTCCTTGTTGATCTGAGCCAATAATATCTTTTAATGCAATAATTCCTAAGCTACTAATTGACCAAGCTCCTTCTCTTGCTATGCTTTGGAATAGAAAAAGCACTAGTAGTTTGAGATAAAGAATAGTTTTTTCCATTATTTTCAACTTCAGAATAGTTTGGAGTTAAGGAGCTAAAAAGCAGCAATAAAATGTAGGGAAAGTTACTTATCTTTGCCATTGTGGTATGGCTGAAAAAAATCTTACAAGATCTATGTTCAAAACTGCTTCAAGAGGCTGTAGCTTGTTTTTCAACTTGGAAAATAATTGGTGATTTAAGAGTTGAGACAGTCAGTTGGGTATTTTCAGTAATTGCTATAAATCCCTGCATCAGTGCTTGCCTCCTTGCTTGTCTGTTAAGTGCTCCAGGCATGTAGTATTTTAATACCACCAGTGTGACTTCTTATGATACATCTGTAACTGCTGTTGGTCAGGCTGGAAGGATGAGGAATAGTAATTAGTAAAATGAGTTCCATTACAATATCTTTTCCTGTAATCCTACATCCATCTTGCTTCCCCTGAAGAATTATCTTTGGATTTCCAGTGGAAAGTAAGGGCTACAGAACTCCTGACTAGCTGTGAAGTGGGTGACTCGTGCACATATATTAGTCTTGACTGGCAGACCGTCTCCTTGTTTCTTGGTAGGTGGAGCCCTAACTTTGCTGTTGCTGGGTAGAATGGGAGAAGACTATAACAATTACAGTGAGTAACTATGCTGTACAGATAAGTACAATCCAGAACACTACTCAGGATTGATTCTGTCATGGCATCTAAAATTCTAGCCCTTGTATAACTAAGTGTGTTGATGGTTTTGTTCTGTGGTGTGTTTCTCCTCCCCCAAATGTAGTCCTCATCTTTTAATTCAAATTTGGTAGAGATGTAACTTTAGCTTTAGATTGCACTGACTGCAGCTGACCTGTGATTGCCATAGACCTGTTGACATTGACTCCTTGATGCAGGTTCAATTAAACTTTTGCTAGATGTGTAAAATAAACATAGTGCTGGCTTGTATTTTATTTTTTACCATTGAAAAAAATAATTGAATTTTGCAGTATTCACATGAGTTGATATGTGGGTGCATTTTCACATGCATAGCCTGTATATACTGTACTTTCTGTAAAGTTGCTTTTCTTTTCCCCTTTTTCTCTGCCAAAAGGATTCTGATACACCACCTTGCACAGCTCCTAATGTTTACCAGTTCAGTCTGCAAGCACCGACTCAGCTTATGGCCAGTTTACCACCCGCATTGCCTATGCCAAGTGGTAAACCCCAATCTGCGCCTACGAGAACCTTGATAATGGCCGCCAGTAATCAGGTATGAGCCAACTAAATGGAGCAACTTTTTCATGAGAAAGCGATCAAATCAGAGGTGTAGGTCGTTTGTGCTGTGCTGTCAGTCTAAAAACCTCTGAGAATAACCTTCATATAGCATGTGCTGAACTTCATGTGATGGTAAAAGTACTTATCTGCCATGTCAGAAGTGTGGGGAGAAGGGGTGGGAAAGGGTTCAGTGGTTGAGATGTATCTCTGAGTAGAAGAGCCCTTCCACAGCATGCTGCCACTTAGGAATAAGTTGAGGGGAGAATGTGAGATATCTGACTCCTTAAGATGTATTTGAGACTCTCAGTGCAAAAATAGTGGGGTATTTGCAGATCTTTAGGATATTTAACTTCCTGTTCTTAAAATAGAAACTTCATGTAGGTGGTGTATCTGTAAGCTAGTCTTTGAAACTGAAGAAATACTGCTGACCTGTCTAGGCTTGTTTAGTTTTCTTGATTTTTCCATTATTAGAACAGATCTGATTATGCTTGTAACTTTCTGTAATACATTTTAAAGGTAGAGAGCAGCAAATTGTGTGTGTACAATATTTTTTACCAAAATATTAAATGTGTACATAAATATGCTGGATGGTTGAATGTACAGGGAAACTGCTGCTCAGCTAACCTGAAGTTCGCTAGTGTATCCATTAATAGTACAAGAGGAAGAAAAATCCTCAGTTTAAATTTCAGTGCCTCTTTCTTTAGGAAAACATTCCCTCAATCTGGATTATTAAAACTACTAGTCAAAACAGCTGCCTTACGTGAGCTTTGATGGAAGTTGTGGGTCATAGGTTGCTTGTGATAACAGAAGAATGAGCTGGTTTCTTTGAAACCTAGTTTTGTTCAGGTACTTAAGTTTTCCTTCTCTCAGCCGTTCTATCACAGTTCTTGGGAGTCCAGGGCCAGGATACTTTTAACAATGACCTCATATTTTTCTACTTGATTCAGCACTTCCTTGACACTTTGGACACAACACAAGATATATTTGCTTCAGATTCTACTTTGAGATTTAGGAGTATTTTACAGAATGGCAGAATAGTTGAGGTTAGAGGCTTTTGAAAGTTGTCTAGTCCAACTGTCCTTCCCAAAACAAGGTCAAGGATAGCAGGTTGCTTAGGGCCTTGTTCAATCAGGATTTTGAGTATCTCCAAGGATGGAGATTCCCCAGCTGCTCTGGGCAACTTGTTGCAGTAAAAAAGTTGTTTTTTCTTAAATGTAATGTTTAAATGTTTTCTTGTCCTTTTACTGGGCTCTAATGAGAAGAATCTGACTTTATACCCTCTCATTAGTGAGACCCATCAATAAGATCCTTCCTGAGTTCTCTCTTCTTGAGATTAGGTAGTCCTAGCTCTGTTCACCATTTCCTTGTATGACAAATATTTCAGTCCCTTATTTATCTTCATGGAACTTCTTTGGACTCATTCCCTTACGTTCATGCCTCTATATTACTGAGGAGCCTAAACACCTATGTGTCCTCACCAGTGCTGAGTAGAGGAGAAATGATCACCTTCCTTGACCCGATAGATACTCTTCCTAATGTAGTCTAGGGTGCTGTTAGCCTTCTTTGTTGCAAGGGCACATTGCACTTGAACTTGTCTGCTGGGAATCCCTGATCATTTTATGCCAGACTGCCTTCTGGCTGGTCAGTGCCCAATGTGTACCTGTGTGTGGATTGTTCCTTCCTAAGGAGTCTTGCATTTCCTATTTTAAAACTTCATGAGGTTCCTGTTGGCCCATTTCTCCAGCCTGCTGAGGTCCCTCTTTATGGTGGCACAACCATCTTCTCTATCAGCCATTCCTACCAACTGTGCTGAGGGTCACTGTCCCTCATCATCCAGGTTGTTAACTTTTCAGCTTGTGAGTTTGATTTGCATGTGTAGAAATGGTAATTGTCACTTACTACAGAATTAAAAAAGGTGCTTTAAACATTGAAACTTCTAGATAAATAATGAAGAATTTTCATCTGGACAAGCATTTTCAATGTTCAGTAATATCAGGATTGAGTTAGGGCATGTTATAGCTTGATGCCCAAATTCTTCATAATTACTATACAAGTGCTTGTTTTAGGCACTTCACTACAATGTTTTTCACCTTCTTTTTCATTTCAACCAGGCTACTTTCCCTTTGCATACTGCAGGTGTTCTGCTATTTCCTTGCAGGCAGGCTAACATAGAAGGGACACCATCTTTGAAACCTCTTCCCAGTTACCTCTGCAATCCTCAGACATATACCAAGCCCCACTTGTATGTTGAGGTATGCCTTTTGTTTTAATCTTCTGAGTTATTACACAGATTCCTCTCCTTTTCCTCTCCCCTTTACCTGTCCTCTCCTACTGCTGAATCTTACCTAGATAAAACCAGCTTATGTGCACAGGAAGTTTTCTATTAGTGAGAAGCTAATAGAACAATATATTGCTATTTTAGTATCTGTAATTGAGTATTCATATGCTAGTATACAGTCTGAAATTGTTAAGTTTGTTTAAAATGAAAATGGAGAGCTATTTTAACTTCATCTAAAATACAAACTTAGTCTAACTTAATCTTTTCCTTTCCTCTGCTTTTCTGAAGGGATACCCTGGAGCTTAACATCATCAAAATTAGACAAAAAAGAATCCAGTTTAGAGTCATGCAGTTGTCAGTACAAAACAAGTTGGCATCCAGGGTTTTTGTCTTTAATTGTGGAGAGACAATGTATTGCATGAATTTTGGATCTCTGTTGGAATTTTGAATCTTGGAAAACTGCTCTGTAGCACTTTCTGGCTTTCTATTACTTGGCTGCCCTTTCCAGTATTTAACTATTCTTTTAGTAATGCTTTGTGGTACTTTAAAATTTACAGTTTTTTCCTGTGGCTTTTGCTTTCTAAAGACATGCCTTTGATATTTATGTCAAATCAGAGGAAATTCTTGCTCTCTACATACAGTTCAGAAATGGGGTGATGTTTTTTCTGCATTGAATTTACCAAAAGCTTATGCACTGTGAAGTAGAAATACTCTTTTTTGATGACCAAGTCAGAAGTGGGAAATGAAATCATTCTACCTAGACTACTGTAAATGTCTCCTTTCTGGAGCATACCTGAGCTAGATTAGGTTGATGGTTTTCCTTTTGCAGTTGATGTAGCTGAAGACCATGTTAGTTAATGACTTCTGATGGGCATGCTTTACTTGGAATGGTCCAGTTCTCTATGGCCAACTCTACACTGGACAACTCAGCACAGCAACAACTATATGCCTTACTATCACAGTAGGTGTAGGGAGGTGAAGTTTATTCCTGTTCTGCTTTGTTTGTTGTTTGTCTTTTTTTGGGGGTCCTTCCCGGGCAAAGCTTTCCTGTAGTTCTCCCCACTCACACTGTGTCCTGCCTGCTGGTAACTGATTGGCTGTGCTAGCTAAAATTGAATTTCTGTATTTCACATTTGATTTAGTTACTTATATTGTTGCCTTTATCTCATTAAGTATTTCATTGAGTCACTGAAAACAGTTGCAGAGGAAGGTGGACACCCTCTGGTGGCTGAGTAAATGAAGGCAAGTAATTAGTCAGCTACCACATTACAAATTTTGTGACTCATTTCTTACACTTTAACTCACTTATAGATATGCAGTTTCCTTGCAAAAAAATCTTGCAGCCAGGCAGTTACTTGTGAGATGCTTGTGACAGTTTGAAGCCAGAGAGGAAGGGAAAACTTTGCTTGTGATGGATCCCCTTTATGTATTCCATAGCAAAGGTGATGTTTGTTAAATTGATGTTGTGAACAGATTGGATGATACAAAGCCAGAATTCATGCTAGGGACAGAGAGGTGATCAAGAAGATCACATCAACATTTCAAATCTCCTTTGTCAACAAACGTTGAAATGGGAAGACTTGTGATAGGGCTAAAGTGGCAAGATGAAGAAACAGTGGAGAGTACAACCAAAGTTACTCATTTGTGCATGTCCAACTTCATCCCAGTGGTTCATGCTGTGATTCCAAGAACAGAAGCTTTATGAAAAACAGTCTGGTGAAGGTAAAATCAAATGCAGCTCCTTTGGACCCAGAGAGCCTGGATGACCTGGTATTTCCTGAGAAATACAAGATCTGTTCACCAACATTAGGTGTGCAAAAGTCATTTTTGCGTGGAGATACTGAGGAAGGATCCAGAAGAATTCTTGCCCAGAGCTGCTCCTCCCACTGCTTGCTCCCCTGCCTGTGCTTCTGCTCCCCCTAATGTAATGTGTAGTGCAGGCATGGCAGGAATGGGTGAGCTTGCAGGGGATCCCTCTGCAGCTCAGCAAGAGACCGCTCACTGCTGCAGCTGCGCACGGATTCCCTGCTGATGTTCAAGGGCTTTGCAAAGCTCACGGTGTGGTGGGGAGGACTAGTGGAATTTGCTACCCATATAGAGTTGTCCTCTGCAGAGAGTTGGCTGCAGAGAGTTCTCCTAGACCCCATTTTAGTAGCTCAGGGGACTCCTATCCTGGTAGACTTGAACATGCACAAGCCAGAAGGTCTTTGAAAGGGGTTCATTTGTCTGCATGGTATCTTCAGCCTTTTGCCAGGCAACTTTCTCTGCCTCAGTTCAGCTTGGAAGCCACTACCCTCAAAAGCAGGACATACCAATGTCAAGAACACTAACTGTATTTTGAACAACTTACAGCCTTACTTTGCCTTCTGGGCAAATTCTCTGCCAGTCGAGTTTCCTAATACTTTTTTTGAAGCAGCTTTGGTGTGATTAGGAATTCTATTTAGGTACTCTGTAATTAATTGAAGAATTTCCAGGTAGGTCAGGAGGTAATTAAACTCCTGATGCAGTTCTGCATGCTTTTCAGGATCATCATTTTTCCAAGGTAATTCTTCTTCTACTTGGACAGGCAGTTTGAAATTTCTCTTGGGAGAGCAGAACAGTTTATGAAGCAGTGTTGCCCACTGGAATAAGCAGTAAACCAGATATTGACATGTGTGTCCAGATGAATGGAAAGGGTGTGGATTGTTTGGTGGCTTCTCCTTTCTTCTTGAAGAAAAGACCACTTGTTATTTTGGGATGAAATAAGTTAAGTTTGTTCTTACATTGCTGGTCACTTTGTCACCAATGAAGACAGAAGAACTTCATGCTGCTTAGATCAGAATAACTATTTTTTACTTCCTAAGTTCCATTTTTCCCCAAAGAGTGATTGGAAGTATCTAAAGCCAGTAAACGCCAGTGCTTCTGCTTTGCTGGCTTCCACTGTGTCTAAGAAAACCTCTGCTTTAGATTAGTGGTGTCTGGTTGTGAATATGTTCACTGAAAATTTCATGGCAGTGTTCACTGTCTCAGTTGTGAAGCATAGGAGACAACTAGGAAATGAAACTTCAGTGTCAGTATAAATAACTCTTAAAAGAACTTGAAGTAGTTTGTTTTTCTGATTCTTTTGTGTTTGGCCATATAAGGCTAGACACTTAAACTTATAAACTGTTTATATTGCTTTACAAGCATTTTACTGGCCAAAATGCTTTGCTTCAGCATTTGCTTTTATCCAGAACAATTGTTGCTTTATCTCACTAGTATAATGCTGATACTGCTAATATCTCTGGAATGATTTCCTCAACAGTTGGCAGCATTGGAAACAAAAATAACATTGGTCAGAGGCTTGAGTCAGAAATTTATTTCTTTAGAAGAGTGCAAGCAGTTAAGTGAAGGATACATTTGTAAAGATATGTTTGAATTCATGTCAAGTCTGAACTCTAGTCCACTCTATCAAATATTTCTGAAAATGCAGGTGTCATCAACAAGTCGGATGTACAGCTGTTAAAATCTTAGTATAGTGTGGTGGTTCAGTATGTTAGCTTCAATTTACAAGTGACCTTATTTATTTCAGTGGCATTATTAAGCTAGTTAGATAATGAAGGTTTCTTCAGTCAACCAAATGGCATTTTTCTTATCTTTTATTTAGAGCTCTATCATTTAGGGTAGAATACTTTTTTGGTGTCCATGCATTTTCTTAGGCAAAGGGTGGAGGATACTACTGTCTACTTTGGAAACAGTTTTGGCTTCTAAATGTCAGGCTCCCATATTCTCTGTATGAGAGAACATTT
Organism: Galbula dea; assembly: GCA_013399015.1. NCBI lineage: Eukaryota > Metazoa > Chordata > Aves > Piciformes > Galbulidae > Galbula > Galbula dea. The sequence goes on along the minus strand of VWZX01003348.1, from coordinate 622,405 downwards.
TTTGGTTTTTGATTTAAAACATGCAACATCAGGAACAGTGATGTTTTATTTTCTTTCCTAAAGAATGGAGAGAAAACAAACCCTGCCTCTGAGTTTCAGAGGCTGTTGAGCTGAAAACAATACTCAACATATTGTTTCATATAGATTATCATATATTCATATGGACAGTCCTTTATGTGGGGAGATTCTTCTGTGTATGGAATCTTGACTCAGCTTGACTGGACTTTGGATAACCTAATCTAACTCTGTTTACAAGAGAAGGTTGCAGTAAATGGTCTCCAGAAATCTCCATATAAACATCCAACCTAGATGTTTATATGACTATAAAAATCTCTGACCACGTTGGTGGTTGCTCCCTGAGTGCTTTTTGAGCTGCAGGAAAGACACAGGTAGTTTCTAGGAACATAAACCCACTATAAACAGTTACATAAATGTAGAATTAATACCTGATTAGTTTGTGTAGTACACTTTTATCTTTTAATGTCACTGTAATCAGATTGTTGCTCCCAAACTGAGACTGATTTGAAAAATCATTTATGCATTTCCTCCACTGACTTTTTCACATATACTGTATTGATATTAACTCATCATTTGGAAAGAATTTTGGATCTACTTACTGTAATAATACCTTTTGTTCCAAATAAAAAAGTGAGAAATCTCTGTGAGGGAAGACTTCTCTTTAAGGTCTGAAATTGTCAGCTTTATACTAGAGAAGCTATTATTTCTTGTTCTCCTTAATGACAAGTAAGCAGATAACCCTTCATGGCTCATGTCACAACAGTAGCAAAGTTGTAGTGAGTTCTGTCTTCTGGTAGTGTTGTTTTGACTTTCAGTCTTCATTTTTGAAACTTGACTGGTGACAAGATCAAGAAGGGTATTTATTTCATGTGTCAAATTCTGCTTTCTTTACCATAAGGTAGTTCAAAATATGTTCAGATTATTATTCAGATGATAGTAGTCTACTGTCACTCATTCTGTGGACTAGGCCCTCTGATCTCTCAAACACTAGTTTATCTTTGAACTGGTCATACTAATAGTTGCCTGACCTGTTTGCTGAAGGTGAAGAGAACTAAAAGCTTCAGTTTGTCACAGGCTACTGTCAGACCTACTGCACAAAGTCAAACAAGATATGAAGGACCAATATAACTTGCCCCCTTGTGGCTTTGTCTATCGGTTCTCTAGTGTTAGAAGATAAAACATACAAAACTTTTCTTGCATTTGAGCTCTTCGTGTTGATGGGTTTTTTTATTTGCTGCTCTCATGACTGGTTGCATAAATGCTGTTTTCACCTTTCAGTGGCAGCAGAAATAGGTTTTGACTCATAAAATCTCTTCAGGTCTTGTCAATTGTAGCTGTAAGTAGCCATTAGGTCTAAACAAGGCCCAAAAGGAGGGGAATTGTTTGTTTGCAATGCTTTGGGCCTTATTTCCCAGTTAAAAGTTGAGTAAGAACTTATTTTGATTTTGTTGTTCTTGAATTTACAAATCTTAACAGGTTAAGAGTACATCTAGGTAGCTGGTACAAAGATCTTGTAGAGTCCTGCTAGCTAATTTAAAGTAAATGAGACTAGGTTGAACTGTTACCCAATACTTTAGTGGTATTATGCAGTAGTGACTAATGTTGGTTAGACCACTGCCTGTTTTTTCTCTGCAAAACAGTGACTTTTTATTTCAAAAGAACTAGAACTTAAAATTTATGTACAAGATGCACATTTCTAGATGTTGTGCTCAGAAAGTGGAAAAGTGAACATAAATCCTTTTAAAAGGGATTTTGTGGGTTTTTTACCCTACAAGCCTAAAATAGAGAATTTGGAAATACGGTGAGAAGTTCAAGTATGTGAAGTATTTTAAAGATTTATATTAAAATACTTAAAGGGCTATTTAAAATGTTAATGATGCATTGAAGTTGTTCTGAGTACTCTTAATATTTCACATGGAATGATTTTGAAGTGCATGAGTTTGATTACAGTTCTGATCAACTGCACCACTAGATTTAATCATGGCCGTTAATTCTGTAGTGTTAAAAACAAAAATAGTAAATATGTGTTCTTTCTATATTGTCCTATGCTTTTCTGAATTTTTTCTTTAGCTTTGTAGGTCCTTACCAGTTATTTTGAAGTACTATGTGTATAATCTCTTTTCTTTAAAGTTTAAGAGTGCTGGTGTACTTTTTCATTGCGAAGGCTTCTCTGCTTTTTTCTCTTATGTAATTGCGAGTCAGATGTACACTTGTAGAAAAGTTTGCTGCACAAGAATGTGACAAGATGGTGTGTTTGCTTGAAGGACCACTTGCCAAAAATATAAAACATACTCTGGATTTTTTTGTTTAATGTTGGCATTCATAAATAGCTTCTAGTAGTTGTTTTATTAACATGTCAATTAGATTGGGCAGTTCTCTTGAGAATGGGGTTCTCAGTTTGCATTCCTTTTTTCTGTTTGTGCTTGAAGATTTTACTTTATTCTGAAGATAGCACTTAGCATGTCTGTCTTGGGACTGTAGAAATTTTATGTTGAAAGTTATTTAGGTTGCTGTAGGACATATTTTACAAATTAAAAAAAAAGGGTTTTTTACTATCCTGCAGTTAACTTTAATTATTCCTCAATACTAGTTCTCAGTTTGTTTTTCTGTAGGCTCAGTGTCTCTTCTAATTACAATTTGTCAGTGAAATGTTGGTTATGGAATTACACCTTCAATAACTGTTTTGGTCTTGTGCACATGATCATAATGATGGCTTGGTCTTCTCATGTTTCTACTCCAAACTTGTTTGGAAATATAGATTGTGAAATATCTGCAACTACTTCAGCATTCTAATCAGTTGTCTCAAATACTGTGTTTATGTTGTTCCTGTTTAACCAGTTAGAGTAGACAAAATGATGTATTGGCTTTTGTTAAAGGTAGTCAGTTGTCTGTCTTAAAGTTATTGCTGCAGCCTTTGGAAAAGGTGGCTTGTATTGAAGTTACCAGTACTTGGGAATTCTGTTCAATTTTATCTTTTGAAACTGTTGTACCTATTTTAAGTACATACATATTAAACAAACTTGCTATATATATCCATAAGTGATAGGAATGCCCTTATGAAGTGGTAAAATTACTCAGGCTGCCACTAAACCCTTTTGGTAGTTTCTATTGCAAGTTTTTGGATATTTTCCCCCAAAGAAAGTGTCATGCTGTGTTCCTGATCATTTAGTTATTTTGCCTTGGTCTGGATGTGAGTGTGGTCTAGGAGCCATGTAGCCCTGTGACCAGGCCAGGAGGGTTTACAGGCTCCTTACAAGCTATAGCTAGTTTACCTGTAGCCGAGTGGGGTTGTAAGCAGAGCACACTTGTGCTCTTTATGTATCAGCTTGTATGATCATGCCCTTACATTTATCCACGATGCTTCTGAAACTTCCTGAGTATCTTAGGGCATGCTCTTGCTAAGATCCTCTAAAATGTACTTGATTGTCACAATTAGTATTTAATATCAAAGAGCTCTGTTTTTATAAGGGTGGTGTGTAGTGAGTGTATTTCATGCTGAGATCTAAGGGGTTTAAGAATGCTTTGAAATCTACACCATTTTATTTGCAAGACATTTACTTCAGAAAACACTTCTTAAGCTGTTAGTGCCATTGGACTTGCACAGCTAAAGTTAGACAAGCATGAAAAGACCAGTTGCTTCTAGCATTGTTCTGTAGGAATGACATGTATGTTGAGGAAATACCACTGGTATTGTGCTTTGTTTCAGTTGTTTGTATGCCTAAACTGAGTGTTTATCTTGTGTTTTTTTAGCAGCACAGTGGAATGAAGTTTTCCATGAAAGGAACTCATAACCAAGGCAACAGCTACAGCCCAGTCAGCAGTGGAGGCATGAGGCAACCAGTTGGTAACCGAGGACACCACCAGTACAATCGTAATATATGGAGAAGAAAAAAACACAGAGACAGTTTGCCTATTAGTCTGAGCAGATAATGGCAGATGCCAAACTAACCTTCCCTGTTCAGACAAACTGAGAGTGCCACTCGACTTGAGGGATGGAGACCAGCGTCCAGCACATCGTTTCATTGGTGTTGCCAAATATCTGCAGCTGACTTCTTTGCATGTTTCTTTGTGTGGTGGTTCAGTCCATCTTCAAGAAGTAGTTGTGCTTATCTGTGAAGCCTTATTAAATGTGGAAGTTTGTTTTCTGCCTTCCCACAACGGTTCATACAATGCCGAAGCAGCTCTGACAATAGAACTGCAAGGACATTTACAAATGCTGTGGCTTTTTTGCTGTGGCTACATCTGTTCTTTTGTGGGTTCTGTTTTCTTTTATTTTAGAAGTGAAGGAAACTTCGGCCCCTTGGAATTATTTTTTTTCCTTTGCAGCAGATCGAGTTGGGAGTTCACAAAAGTAAATCTGCTGCTCTCCTGTTTGTTTCAAAGTTCATATTTTTTTTCTCTGTAAATATTGGAAGTATAATTTGTGCAATAACTTGAAATTTTTAATTTAATTTCATATTGTCACATAAGTTATATTTAAGGGGAAGAGGTTTTTTAATTTACAGATCCTTTCCCAGGTTGCATTATCTAAGTTGGGTTCATAGTTTTGGCAGGTTGTCTGAGCAGTGTTACAAACATGACCTTTGGTAATATTTGAGGCTTCTCGATTCACAATGAAAGTACAATTTGGCTTACAGTTTTAAGAAGGTATGAAGCTCCAAAGCATTTTGACCCTGTGTTTTTTAGCTCATTGTCTGGCCTCTATCAGTCGTCTCGCTCTGACCAACGAGTTTTAATTTTATTCCTTTAACTAAACAACAAATCCAGCATTTGTAGTACCAGAAGTAAAACTTAGGAGAGGGAGGGGAAAATGGTTGGTTCAAGTTCTGATGTGAAATTTAAAAAGCTGTGAACTACACACTTCGAAGCATTTTAGTAACGTAACCTGTTAATGTTTGGGTTCAAGCAACGTTATTCAGTAGAGGTACCCGGCTTAAGGAATGTGGAGAAAGGAAATATGTTGATTCCATTAAGGAATCTGTATAGCAGTATGCATTAGTTCTGTTAAGAGCAAATATATAAAAAGTACTTCAGCTGCTCTAAGCATTATGAGAAGTATCTTTTAATGTATTGCAGGAGAGCACAGCCCAGTGTTGTACGCAGTTTGAGTGGCTGGCACTTAATTTACAGATGCATACAGGTATACTATGCAAGTGTGTATTGCCATGACAAACACTGTCTTTACCTTTTTGAAAAATGTACATCCTGCCTAACCCTGAGTTTTTAAAGCACCACAGTTGTCCTGGGAGTAGGTTACATCTCATGCCCTCTGACTTCCTGTTTTTTTTAATGAGAGTTCTTAAGCTATACAGAAAACTACAGCTCAGTTATGTAAGTCCACTAGCAGAGGAAGATGAAGAATCCAGAGAAGAGGACATCTATACTGTGTACAGATAGAGAAGGTTTTAAAACTGGTATCTGAGTATTAAAATGAGGTGTCAAGCATGAAGCTTTTTACTATGCTGTATGCCTTCGAAGCAGACGTAGTTTTATGTTATTACTGAATCTGTTAAACACAAGCAGGTCCTTGAGGGGAGAGAGGGCAACATTCCAAAGTAGAGTAGTACATATCTGTTTGCAAAAAGTTTGTCTTAATGCTCCAGACTCATCACAATTTAAAAAAAAAGGTTTTAAAAATTGTGAGCTGATTCATCAATAATATCTAAGGGCTGTTACATGAGCCTGTACTGCTTAGTCTTCACACACTAGCAATATTGAGCATAACTACATTAAAGAGCCTTCAGAGGCTTTAGTTGGTGTCTTATACTAGCGTCCATTTTGAAGCAAAACTCATTTGAAAAGTGGTATCATGTAACACTTCAGTCATGGTGAACCAAATAAATTGGCCTGGCTATCACTGTGGTTATGTGCTACAGGTTTAAAAAATATCATGTTTAAATTTTTTGTGTGGACAACTATGTGGAAGCTAAAATTGACATATTTTTATGTAAAGTTTTCTATTCTTTGATTTTTAATAAACTTTGGAGACCAGTCACTCTTCTGTACATTTTTATGGGAAGTTTAGTGGATGAAGTAATACTTGACCTAATCCCATTGTTTGACATACACATTGAGCAGCTGCTTTTAATTGTTCATACTGAACACCTTCAGAATGAGCTTGGAAGGCAGAAGGATGCCTCCTGCAGTGTTTGTAAAGAGAGTAATGAACATGACTGAGTTTTGTAGTTGTGGATTTGATCCCTTGATAATGGGTGTAAGCTAGAGGAGGGTAGATTTAGGTTGGATATTAGGAGGAAGCTCTTCACTATGAGGGTAGTTAGACAGTGGAGCAGGTTGCCCAGAGATGTTGTCGAAGCCTCATCCCTGGAAGGTTTTAAGACAAGGCTTGATGGGGCCCTGGGCAACCTGATGGTGTCCCTGCCAGGCAGGGGGTTGGAACTAGATAATCTTTAAGGTCCCTTCCAACTCTGGCAATTCTATGATAATGAGAGCAAAGGAGCTGGAGGTAGTTCTCATCAATATTCTTGAAAGAGGAGATTTGACTAACTGATCCCTTGGGATACCTGAACTTACTATGAAATTCTTTAATCTCTCCCTGTAGTTTCTAAATGAATTTCAAAGTCTTTGTCAGTTTTAAGCCTTCTCAAAGATTGGACCTATCTATTTTGCTTATTTCTATTAAACCTCTGAGAGGACTCTGAAATGTTAATAACTGACTCAAATTCAAAATTTCAGAAATTAAGTCTTTGGAAGGAACTTGTGTAAATCTGCAGGCCCCAAGAATGAGAACTGAAGTATCTTTAATAGTGATGTGAGGCTAGGGATTCAGGATCAGAGAGGTCTTTGGTACTTGGTCAGTCTCAATGAGTATCCATTGGGAAAAAAAGAAGTGGTGGGAAGAGCAAATAAGTACTCAGTAATAGCCAGGATAAGAATTAATTATTTTTTCTGTCAAGGTCAAGTAGCCAGTGGGACATTGCACACAGAGGGTGTTGTGGTTAGAGGGGCTTTCCTGACCCACGGCAGAAACCTTATTACCCATGTTTCCCCCCCAGCTGGAAGAGATAGGGGACAATAAAGGCAGAGAGGCTTCTGGATTGGAAAGTAAAAACTAGAACTACTTTAATAATAATAACAATAATAAATGAAACATATATAAACATATACAGGACCCAAACACCAAAACCAGCTCCCCCTCCCTATGATAATTATGTCACCAGCTGAAATTGCAAATGTTCCAGCTGCAGCTCTCGGTCAGTTTCATGTGTGCAGCTCCCCGCTCTCCCAGCATGTGTTCACCAGCTAGCCTCAGCAAACCCACCAAGTTCCCTGCTCCAGCACAGACAGAGTCCAGCATGGCACAGGTCCCAGCACACTCTAAATCCCAGCCCCCCACCCAGGGTCCCTACTTAAGATTCAGGAATTTCAGGTTTCTAAAAGGGGCAGTTCAGGTTAGCAGGTATCCCTGGCAAGGTTGGGGGGGGAGAAAGCTGATACTGAATATCATGTGTATGGGATGGAATACCTTTTAGAAAATAAAGTCACTGAACAGAATTAATTCTGTTCTAACCCAAACCAGGACATTTTTACCCAAACCATAACAGAGGGGTATGTAATCTGTGCAGACAAAAAGATTTAGTGCAGCAGCATTGGTTTTGGAACTTCAGTTTTCTTGGGCTTCACCTCTTTCATTTTGCTGTTAAGGTGACGACTTTGCTTTGTTCTTCCCACAGATTCTGCTCAATTATTTATCCTTGTTAGTCTTTTAATGCTTTAGGAGTCTCACTTTGTTCCTTTGAATCCTTGTTCCCTGATAATCTCTGCTATCTACCTAACCTGTTTTCCAGCCCTTCTCACTTTTTTTACACTATTCAACGGGAAAATTAGCCATGGACTTTAGATGTGTAAGGAGGAGACTAGAAGTTGAATGGATGAACAAGACCCACAGAGTACATCATAGAAAGAGCTCAGTTGCAATCTGTTGCCATTTCCAAGAGATGTCAGTGCTGGTGTTGCATTGGGCATTTCCTGTAACTCCACACCTCCATGCACTGAGGCAAAGTGAGAAGCCAAATGTGACCTGGTGCAGAGTTGCTGGTTCAGCAGTGCATCTTTCCACAGGAACAGCTTATGGGACAGCATCTTGAGAATGGGCATAGCAACAGTCTGTCGAAGAGCAGTGTTGAAATACAGTATACCTTTAAGCAATGTGACCTCTTTATCATTTGTGGGCAAAACGAAAAGAAATTGTGAATGCTAACAGGCAATAGGTAACTCAGTGTGTGTGGAGGATGTGGAGTGTCTTGTGTATGTGTCAACTTCTGAGACCTCAAGGAAAACAAGCCACCTACTTGCTGACTGCTGGCAGTATAGTCTGGTTATAAATAGAACTGGACTAAACTGGTGTCCTGAAGACAGGGAGTGGATGAGTAAGTGAAATAATCATCTGGGATAACAGCTCTAATCTTGTTGTTTTGTAAATAAAGCCCAGTATTCAGACCCAGTACAGGTGGTTGCTTGATGCACCTGCAACAGAACATGGTGTCAGAATGACTACTGATAATCTACTGAATCTCAGGTTATACAGCCAAAATGATGTAGCTGACCTTTCACATAATCATCTTCAGATGGCTTTAGGCTAGCTTTTTAAATGGAATATTAACTTGTATTAATTTTTTAATTACTTTATTCCAGTACACCACTTGAGTTTCAGTCCTGGAGGTGCCTTGCCTGTTTTGGATGCCACAAGTCCTTCATTTGTTATTGCCAGTAGGATATCCCTTAAGGCAGCTTGTGGACAGCTTGCATCTGAAAGAGAACTATTGGACAAAATGTGTAACTTTTTAACCAAGGATTCTTACTAGAAGATCAACCATGTATTTGTTATAATTGGTTAAAGTAGTGGTCATAGGCTACACTTGGATTGCAGTGTAAGGATGATAGGGATGCCTCTTGTAGATCATCTTTGTACCTGAAACATGCAAAATTGATACCTAAAGCTCTGCTCACATTTCAGTGTTACACCCCTGCAAAAGTTTTGGTGCAGAATATTGCCTGTGCCACAGCAGCCTTTCAGTTTCAAATCAGTTAGGGAATTGCCAACCATTTGCTTTTTTATTAAGTTGTTTTATTGGGGAATTGTTGCATGAACATAAACAGAAATCATGAATGGAGGAATTTTTTTTTCCTTTAGGGAATAGCCAGTTATGTGTGTCCATACTGGTGGTTATGCATGTCTGCACTTGAGATAAGAAAATTTTATGCTGTTACAGCTTTTGTATCCACTGCCTATCTTGCTATGATTGTGTGTGCAAAGGGCATCTTGTCTGGCCCCAGCTGCTTCCCCTTACCCACTGATGTGACGTGTGTTTCCCCTGTGAATTCAGCTATGCAGCAAGCTGTTTCCTGCTGCAGTAACTTACAAGAGCTAAACAGTAGGTTGACTTACTGTCTTACTAAAAAATGGGTTCCAAATAAATGCTTCACTGACTCATTTTTAAACATAAACCAAGCAGGATTTAGGAGCTCCTGTTAACAGGATTTTCTGTCTGAGATGATGAAAGTTGTGTTTAAACTGGAAGTCCCTAAAATTACCACTTTCTATCACTTTGGCACTGATCCCCATGGGGATGTTTTGTTGAGAAAACCTTTGCACAAAGATTCCTTGCTTCTTACTGTTCCTTTCCTGAGGAGAAAAGATGAATGTTCTGATGGGCTACACTCACCCCTTCAGGATTATTTTTGGCTGTATCTGGCTAATTTGAGAAGCCAAAATGAGTAGGTGAAATCTCACCCTTGTCAAGAATTACCTGCCCAAGTCATAACAAGACAACTTGAGGGCAACTTACTGTTTATGGGCAAGATCATTAAATCATCTCTGTTCTCTCAGGGAAATTTTTTAGGAGACTGAGGAACAGAGTGTAAAATTAATCTATTATTCATATGTATGTGTGCAGTCTTCTGCAGATGAGAAAAGCAGAGATGCAGTTCTCTGCTGCAAGTGCAAGACTTGTTCTGCTGTCCTTACAAGGGCCTCAGGGGGAGCAAAGTCAACCCAGTAATCTGTTTGCCCCTCAGATTAAGAGAAAATGCTGCCAATTCTGATCAAGAGCAGGTCTGCTCCATAGTTTTCTGAACTAGTTCCTGACATAATGCTTGAACAAAATGATTTGCCATCTCCTCCTGCTCCTGTTGAAAACAATTGATCAAGGAATGCAAGGTTCTGCAAGTTACATGCACCACGTGGCTGTGAGTGGTAGAAATCATGAGTGGTTAAGCACAGAATACAAATTCTCTAAAGTGGTTGTGAAAATTCCAGCCTCTGAAATTTTAAAAACCTGCCTGGACAAGTAACTCAATTTACTTCAAAGTCAGTCCTGGTGTGCCAGGAATTTGGGCCATGTGACAGCTGTAGGACTCCTCCTAATCTGAATTTTTCTATGAAACACAGAAAGGAATTATGTTTTTTTTATTTTACTTTATTTACTCTGAGTTTATGAAGTCTCTTAATGGGGACAGAAATCAGGCAGGAATTGCTCTTTTTTTTTTTAATGAAGTTTTCCCAACACTTGGTAAAATGTAGCTGCAGATTCTAGGATCAACAGAGTGAAACCGGTAAGAACATATTGACTTCTGAAGTTGTTAATTCCTGGAAATGCATAGTCCTGAACATGGGTTACCCATCAAGTAGATCAATAAATTTTCCTGACTAAACTGCATTTTTGTTTGTATCTTCTCTGTATTACTATTATTATTGGTAAGCATATATTTTGTGTCTTCTGATTTCAGTCAACTCACATTTTCAATGGTAACACAATAAAGATGTGCAGGAGTAGTGGTTTATATAGGACATCAGCAAAATACTCCAAAATGCTAAGTCCTTCACCTTTTCTTCCTGATGAGATTCATCATGGATTTGCATTTATTCTGCAGTACAGGAGCAGATAAACTACTTACATTCATATTGCCTGAGAAGTAGTAAAACAGTACTGACAGAGCTGAAATGAGGAAAGGCTGAGGGAGCTGGGTCTCTTTAGCTTGGAGAAGAGAAGGCTAAGGGGTGACCTCATCTAGTCTTTTAAATATGTGAAGGGTGTGTGTCGGGAGGATGGGGTCAGGCTCTTCTCAGTGAAGCCCAGTGACAGGACAAGAGGCAATGGCTGTAAGCTGAAGCATAGGAGATTCCATGTGAATACACGTAGAAATTTTTTCCCAGTTCAGGTGCCAGAGCACTGGCACAGACTGCTCAGAGAGGTTGTGGAGTCTCCTTCTCTGAAGATATTCAAAACCCGTCTGGGACGCGCTTCTGTGTGAGCTGGTCTAGGGAATCGTGCTGTGGCAGGGGGGTTGGACTAGATGATCTTTCGAGGTCCCTTCCAACTCCTGTGATTCTGTGAAAACATCGTGAAAATGCTTTTTTTTTATAGGAAAGATTTGGAAGCTGCTATTTGCCCAAGTTTTACCTTAAGTCCAGATCATATCTGTCTAGATCAGAACTGTCCCTTACTTTACTTGGAGATACCAGAGAGAGAAGTATGTTCATCAAGAGTGGTATATAGAAATGGGAATTTCCACAAAAAGAACAGAAGCAAAATCTAAGAGCTGGATGATCTTAACATGAAATACAGAATAACTGTCCCAGCAGCATGGGAATTCTTATGTGCCAAGCTGCAGATCTAATATTAAGGGCTGAAAACCATGAGCAAGTAAGCCCCTAGTGCTAGTATTATGGAAAAGAGCTCCAGGATCTCCAAGATAGTATCAATAAGAAATGGTAAAAGTTATTATCTGGACAACTCATTGTAGTATTTGGGAGAAAGCAGGATAGGACTAACTGGAAACTGTGACACAAATTTAACAGTAATTTATTAAACGTTTTGTAATACTACACCCACTGTTTCTGCCATTAAAAAAGGATATATATGTGTATTTTAAATTTCTAATTATAGCATGTGATAGGGTTCAGTGCCACATGGTGAATGAACCAGGGTTTTACCTTTGGCTTAGTCAGAATAGAATCAATAGATGGCGCTGAGTGCAAATTTTTGGGCCAAGGTGGTGCAGTTAGTTGAAGATTTAACTTCAGAAGCTAATTCTATTGACTGGATTTGCTAATGATCATGACACAAGAACTCCCATGCACTAGCTGTATGTACTGGTTTGACAAAAGTGGGAAGCGGGGCCAGTCACGCTGTTAGAGTATTGTAGTACTGACTATTAGAGATAGGATGAAGTACAAAGCACAAGACTGGTAATTAAGGATTTGTAGCTACTTCCTAACAGTGAAATCCGATGGGTTAGAATTGAGAAAGAGGACAGACACCTGGGCATATTTGTTTAGAGGATGACTGAATTCATTAACCTGTCTCATAAAGATGATAAGTGAACCTAAGACGTATCAGATGAAATATTTCCAGTAGTGTTAGTAGTTTTCTTGTCATAGAAGTTCGGAGTTCTACTAGTTAAATTACCAGTGGCCTTCCTCATTTCAGCAGGGGGAAAAAAAAAGAAAGAACAAAAGAAAAGGAAATGTAATCCTCTTCTTTATTCAGTCATGGCAGGAGCTGCAGCCACAGGTTTAAAGAATATTCTGACATCTAAGGATCTACTTCATCTGCAGATTCTTCAAAGCTCAAGTCAGCTTTTATGTCATGTCAAAATGATGTTTGAAGTACTAGGGAAGACAGATGCCATCACTCAGTTTTCTACATCAGTATGCATTGTTCTTGTGTTGACAAACTTTTGATCTTTAGCTTTGATGTAGAAGTGACTTGCCTCCAGAGGGTCCTGAACATACTAGCTGACTGTCATTTCAGACCTATGGGATGAGAAGTAGAAGACCTGACTGGTAATCGATCTAGGGAATGCAGTATGACTGAGGTCACCAGCCTTCCTTTCTACATTTTGGTGGAGAAAGGCATGTGGTTTTACTCTTGAGTTTCCGGCCAAATGTTTTTCTTATATCTGGAAGAAAAAGGCATGCAACATCTCACACCCCTTCAATAACCCTGAGTGCTTCAGTGGATAAAATGACATGGGAATGTCATTACACCATTTGATCTATCATGGCATCCAAGACCTAGCTCAGTCCCTGATGGCTCTTGCTTCCTGTTCATTGACCTTCTGATATAGATAGGACTCAACTCGAAAGTGTGGGAGATGAGGTGTGGAGAGGCACCTGTGATTGTGAGGAATGTTATCCTATAGGCATGAGAGCCATTGAATTTTCATTGCAAGGCTCCTGGCTGTCTGCGATAGCTTGAAAAAAGGGTAGTTCTTCATCAATGAGAAGGGTCCCTCCCATAAGGAAGTACTTACCACAGGACTGTTGAAACTCAGTGGGATACATTTTGCTATCCACTCCCCAGCTTCCTCTCTCATCTACTTGTACAGTTAGGGCTTAAAGAATTTCTTTTTCTCCACTGTTTTTAATGTATTTGCTTTAACTTGGATTGGATAGTCTAGGCTGTCCCAAGGGGAGAAATATCTCCATTAAGTTGATTTTGCCTGACATTTGCTGTAAAATACTCAATACCTATGTTCTCAGATTTATGCAGGATATAGCTCCCTGAAGCTCTAAATTTGATGCTTAAAAAGTCTGTCATGTGGTCTTATAATTTTTTACAACAGACTTTTTAGTGGTTGTTACCCATCCCCTGGAGAGTCAAGGTTCAGGCCCTTATGACAGATCTGACCTTACTGAATCTTCATACTCCCTGGTTTCCTATTTTCAGTCCTTTTAAGTGTCTGATACAGCTTTCTCTAAAGTACATTTTGGATTAGGAAATTAATTTACTAGGTTATTTTCCCAGATCAGAGGCTTCCAGGCCTGAGGCATTTTTGAAGTTTTGTTGACATTCAGGAGATAATCATGGCACTAATCCTTAATCCTAATACTAAATCTACAGCAGACAAGATGTTGGGACCAACCCTGACGATGCAGCTGTCATTCAAACTGATGGGACACATGATCATGCATCAATCACAAGATGCACCTTAGTGATCAGAGCATGTTCCACCGTGGCATAAGCCACACATGGAGCTTTGCTCAGAAATGTCTCCATCTCTGCTATCTTCAGAACAGCTAGATGGGATGTCCACATGTACCTTCATGAAACATTATGGAACTGTTGAATCACCCAAGCATACAGCAATGTTTTTCAGAGCCATACTAATATTGTTATTTGCCTGGAAGACTTAGAAATGCCCAGACAGACCCTAAGATGTAGGATGCTGCCTTGAATATCCAAGGGTATAAACAGTCATGTCAACGAAACCTCAGAGAAAGAACAGGCTAATAAACACTTCTCAAAATGATCCACCTGTTCGTTTATCTCACAGCTATCTTCTGTTTTTCCCTGTAGCCCTTTATCTTTTGTAGGAGCTAAACCCTGTTTTTTCTGGCTCTCATGAACTCCTGAGAGAAGAGAGGAATAGGGGGAGGAGTGGTAGGGGAAGCATCTGAGATTGAGGACTGTAATACTTTAGGCATGAATGCTATCTAAATTACTAAGGCAAAATAAGCTATTCGTTATGAATTTAAATCTAAGAGACCCTTTTGATGCACACGAGATAAAAAGAGCTGAGCAGGAACTTCCTAAAGATAGTTTATTAAAAGAATTGCAGTGAACATGAATTATTTTTAATAATTTTAAGCAGATAGTGAAGTAACTGCAGACAGCAACTAGTTTGTCCTTACTTCTTTTTAGGTAAACATAAACTATGGAGAAAAAAGAGCTTTTTCCTGTGCATTTTTGCAGAGGTTGTTGAGTTTTTTATTTTAAGGGAAAGTCCTTATAGAGTTCTGGAACTGAGTGTTACTCATCTAGCAATAAGCTTTAAAGAGGTGCAAGTGTAGGATTTTTTTAACCTACCTCCTTCCAGGATATTACAAGATTTTTTGCTGTTAATAAGGTAAATGAAATTTGCTAAATTCAATTTGCCCTGGCTGCAGGGAGGGTGCGCTCTTGCACCACTCATGTGTCCCATCACAAAATAAACAGCTCATCCACTTCTGCTTTAGAGGTGATGCTGCCTTGATTGAAAAACCTTTCCTGAGGCACAGGGTAGCTTTAAATGTAATTTAATTTTGTTTCATACGGATAATACTCAGAACACTTTTATTTGTAATAAGGAATGGATCACTGACCAAGGTAATTGGTTTTCCATCAAACCTGTACCTGGGAAACTCTGGATTCGATTTGTGCTGAGCTGCTACACCAGTAGCATAACATTTCATACTTCTAGATGGTAAATTGTTGTTTCCCTCTTAGAGGTCTCTCAGTCCCTTAACTACGCACATCCAGCTCAGGTGCATGAGCTCCTAATTGTTTTAGCATGCAGAAGAGATTTTTTTTTTATGCCTAAGTGCTCTTGGGAATGGAACTGGGACAAGGACAGGTTTTCCCTAGCTAGCCTGAGATGTCTCTTTTCTTTTTGATTTTTTTCTCTCTCTTTGGGTTTAGGATGTTAGCTGAAAATAGAGAAATATTCATCATGGATGTAAGAGGCTCTTGAAAATAGCTCCAACTCTCACCCAGATTTGGGATTCTTTGACTTGTGCAAACAGGTACTTAAGTTTCCTCTGTTATCCACCTTTAGTTCAGTAGTCAATTTACTGTTAATACTATTTTCTAGAATGAAATCTTTAGTCAGTAATACAATATCAGTAATCACCATGGCAAATGAGTTTGTATTCAGTAAATGTGCATGGGGAATAGTAAATGGGAACAGGACTTGTAGAGCAAAGGCATGTGCAAGCCAGAACTTCATTCAATTCTTCTGTAGAGTCTGAGCTGTATCCAGGGAGTCTGTATCAGCATCAGTTTAAGAGTTAATTTAGTGCATTGAAAGAGGAATTGGAAGTGCAAGTGAGCCAGGCTGAATAAGTAGACCTTGTCTTTGAATAGGCTTCTATGTTCAATTAACTTCTAAACACAACTACATTTGTTTACAAGGTTATCTTTTCTCACCTCAGAATTTGAGTTGTTTCACTCTGGGTTTGGTTGTTGGTTTTACATTTGGGTTCCCCATCCCCAAGCTTTTCTTTCCTATCTTCCTTCCTACTTCATCCTGGAAGTTACTAGAGATAAGGATGATAGCAGCTGTTTCTCATATGTACCCTTTTGATGGGATACTGCCTCTATTTAGCCTAATAGTAAGAACCTAACACTTTTATTGTCTTGTGTTTATATTGATACTGAAATACATGTGTGGTTTTACAGAGCTTCTTGGTTTTCACAGTCAAAAGTAACCATTTGCTTTACAGTAGTGGAAGGGTCTTAAGTTTTCTTCCAAAAGGAGATCTTTCTTAGAGCCTGTTTCTCTCTTTAGCTGCTTCCTAGGCTGTATGAGTAATCCTTTGATAAAAATCATGGTTTATCACTACTGCATATCAAACAGTGTTTTGCCAAACTTTTTTCTGCTGTAAGGTCATAAAACAGTTTAGTTTAGAATTTTGTTTTGGTATTGTATTTTTTTCTTTAAATTAAGTACATGTTTTTAAAAAGCTTTCAGCATTGTAGCCTAGCCCACATAAATTGCTTCTAAATAGCTCTCAGCCATCACAAGCATGCTTCAATTCAGATTAAATTAATTTGAGCCTTTGAGCCATCTATCCAATGTATGGCCAGATTTGCAGAGTAATGCCCTATTTAGTTTCTATGTAAACTATATAGTTTCCATATAAGACTACATAGAAAACACAGAATAAGACTTGTCACCATTGACAAATGTAACTGAAGAAGGTTATGAGAAAGGTCTAAAATATTAGGCAAAGGAGTAGTTATCAGTCTCTTCCAGTAACAGTTGAACAGCATCAAACAAATCATGTAAATACAGGTTGAAAAGGAGCAAAGAGAATGATTTTGTAACTCCTGTTTTAGTTGCAGAATTTCTTTCTGAAATATTTTGTATGTGAAATCTTATTTGAGTTTGAAAAACAGTTGGGCAATCCCAAGAGAAGAAACCTGTTCAGGAGTATTAAAAGCAAGATAACACCTCTGGAACCAACAACTAGAGCTGCAAATGGGTTGGTTTGAAAAGGGGAGCTGTGTAGTCCAGATGGAGGCATCTTTCTTCTGCTACATCTCTTTTCATCCCTCTTCAGAGGCAGGCAGCAGTTTCCAGAGTTTTGGCTGGCTTCAGAGTGAAGTAAGCTGTTTCCAGATAAGCTTGAGAGTGGTTTTTGTGGAGGAGGAAAGGAACAGAAGAGAAAAAGGAGTTTCTGCAGTGAAAAGGATCTGGGAAAAGGGATAATAAGATGAAATTAAAGAAAATTGTATTAAAAGGGCCTGGTGATAGTGGCTTCTTCAACTGCATAGGAGAGTGCAGAGCAGTAAAGGGCTTTAGAATGAGGAGAAAATGAAGAGTCAGCTAATTGCACAGAGGTGCCAGAGCAGGTAAGTGGGGGGAGACCTCAGTGGACCTGTGGCAGGTGAGGGAAAAGAAGAAAATAAGAGAGAAAATTTACATCAATTTGTGGGGCCTTAACACTTTCTTTGTCCATTTTGCACTGCTGAATCACTTACCCACCTACCATGTAATGCTGTATGGTACTAGAGCCTCCAGATATTATCTTCTCTGCCATACACCATTTCTCTGATTTATGTCAGCCTGTCACTGCCACCACTTTCTTGTGTGGCCAGTGTGTTTCAAGTATGGCTCTGCTCCTACCTACATGTGGGATTTGGGCCACTGGCATCTATGGTAAATATTAGTAAAGCTAATGTAGTTACATATGTGAAATCAAGCTTTCTTTAATGTATAGAGGCCTCTTTTAGTGTAATCTGTACCTTATTATCTCCATGTTCCACTGATTGCTTCAATCACACCAGTTTTCTGAGTGTTTCCTCTTGGGTCTGCCCTCTGATTTGAACTATCAAATCAGGGCAGCCTGAGACTGCTGTAGGGTGTGGGAATCATGCTTTTGAAGAGTTTTTTTTTTTTTTAAACTAAATATGTCCTCTCTGTACACATATTTAATTCATGCTACACAGTGTTTACTAGAGGTATGCAGGAATATTCTTAAACTCTGTACTTAACAAATGTCTAACGCTAAAATACTTTCCTTCCTGAAAATCCAATGATTTCACATGTAGGGTATTACTCTATTTTTGCTCCATAATTACTCCATTTATACATGGACTTCAGGAGATGAAATTTCTATGACTTGTATTGCTTCATTATAAAAACATTTAGTATGCTCCCCTATGGAAAGAAAAAATAGATCAGGCAGATTGTATAAGACATCAAGGCAATTCTTTTCTCCCTAGCTGCAATCCAGTACTTATTTTCTGTGGGGATACTTCCTCTGTTGGTGCATGTCAGAATACCACTGTGGAATTAACTGATGTACAGCAGCTAAGGAAGTGCTCTCAAAACTTAGTATAAAGCAGGTTTTCATGTTTGTAAAATGTCTTGAGAAGAGTAAAATACTGAAATCATTAATAAGTGCTTATAAAGATCTGAGGACATGATATTAAGATTCAACTGTCACCATTTTCAGTGTTTGATAAACCACTGGAGTGTGTAAGAGCTGAATTCTGCAACATTCGCTCCTCAAGCACGCTGCTTAGATCTGATGTCCTCTACCAAACTGCTAATATTCAGGTGACTTAGAGTAACTCAGTTGTCTTCCTGATATTCAGGCCTTTCAAAACCATTTAAAGTTGGCTAATAGAATAAAATCTTCTAATAGAAGACATATAGATGGGACAGTTAGAAAACAGAAATGCATAAGCTTAATTTTCTTAGGAAGCCTACCTAAAAATATGATCTTCTAGACCCATTCATTAGTCTTGCATCCCACTGATCTACAGTTTTTCATGTGTGACAGGTATCAGGATTTGGAAGCAGAGAACATTTTGATTAAATGTCTCCTTTATTACTGTGAATACAGTCTGTATAATCTTAGAATGTAAATCCTGCTGCTAATTAAGTTGTTCACTATTTGAGATGATTGTCTTAAAAAATAAAGTTCACAGAACCACAGAATATTAGGAGTTGGAAGGGACCTTGAAAGATCATCTAGTCCACCCGCCCTTCCACAGCAGGATTCCCTAGACCAGGTTCACCTCAGAAAGGAAAATGCCCAGGCAGAGGATTGTAATTTACCAAGCATATCCACTGTATATCCAATCAGCAGAAACAATAAAAGCTACTTTCACTTTCATAAATTCTTTTCAGTTTGTGGAAGTTACTTTTATTCCAAAAACTGGAAAACTGTTATCATTCTGAAGAAGTCACATATTGATGATTTGGACTGAATTAAACAATGCAGAATAAAATTGGTCAAGCTGGTCTCTACTTCATGCTCCATTTCTAACCATGAAAAGGGGAACACTAAATAGGTATATCTATGTTCAAAGGGCTATGACAAATACAAATCTTGCATAATGAGTTTCATTGAACTTTGTGTCTCAGAAAAAGAAAACCCAATAGAAGCCAGTTGGCTTATGAGCAGCAGAATGATTGAATTTCAGTTTGTTCTGGCATAAAGCTTCTGTCTCCTACCTTCCATCCCAGTGCATCATGTGTCTCCAGTGATATTGCCACTAGGCAGAAGCCTGTAACTAACCTGGACCTGTAGCTTTCCAGCTGACCATGGCCTTCTGGACGGCACATTCTCTGAGTTATGACTGTAGTTTGATGTCAGGACACTTCACGTACTCATGTTTCTCCTTCACCTAGCTGTGGGTTTCTGAGGAAGCTGTAGAAAGTGAGTTACAGCAGGGATCGTGCACCACACACTCTTCAAGGAGTGGCTGAGGGATTGGGGCTGGCTCAACATGGAGGAGAGAAGGGTTTAGATGGGCATGATGGGCTGCTAGGACCCACAAGAAGGTCATCAAGAAAGTGGAGCCAGGCTCTTCACAATGGTGTCTGATGGGACTATAGGAACCAACGGGTATAAGTTGAAACTTCTTAACCATGACAACAGTCAGATTGTTAAGCAGGGTGCCGAGAGAGATTGTGTAGTTTCTATCATTAGAAGTTCTCAAGACCAGGCTGGATAAAACCTAGAGTAATGTTTTGTTGATCCTGCTTTAAGCAGGAGTTTGTGTTAGGTTACCTATTATAGGTGAGCTATTCTATGAGCCTAGTTTTCTGTCCAATTTGGTTGACTACCTGAGATAACTGCATGAAATATACAGGGAATTCCATAAAAAGGAGATTCCTTTTATATTTTTGCCCTTCCTGCTTCCTTAAAAAAAGGTTTCATTTTGCTTACCATAAAAATAGGTACAAATTTTATTTCTTTCCATCATAGCAAGCTGGCAGCACATGGGGGAGGGTTGGGGCAAAGGTGGAGGGGAGCCTTTACTACACTTTACACCCACACCAGACAAGGGAGGTGAGAAAACTCCTCCTGTTAAAACAGGACCACTGTGCAAGATGAACTGAAGAAAGCTATTTATTCTTTAGTACTCCAGTTTCTATTGCAAGGGCTTTTGAGGGGCCTAAGCTCCTCTGTTCCCACCTATTTAACAGTTTTAGTATTTGTTAATATAATTTGTCTTTAGTTTCTTATTTCCACTATTTATCAAATAGTTATTGGTTTAAAATTTGATCCTCTTATAATAAATCATTCCTTTAGCAGAAGTGTTACTGTCTTGTAGACTGACATCTTACAGAGCTTTTTTTCTTCTACAGCCATTCTTGAAAATGTTTCCCAAATTATGAAAGGAAGGAACCAGCTTAGGTAATCAGGAGTACTCCCCATGTTTCTTTACACTTTTCTTTATTTAAACATGAAAAAACCCAGCAGGCTAACTTTGGCTTTCCCCTTGAGATCATATTTTTATATGTGAATCTGCCACATCTCTCTTAAGCATTCTGAGATGTGGTGACTGCTGTATCCCCTTTCTATGCACCACTGTGATTGTTTTATGTCCTGATATGGTTCTGTATGCAAAAGAGTTGATGGGACTTTATTTTTAAAAATCAGGACTGTTTCTGAAGACAGCTTGTTACATCTGTGGCATGACCGAAATATTTCTTTTGCATCATTAACCTATGGAATTCTTTTCCCTGGAGCCACAATATGAAGTCAAGAGCTTAAACAAGTTCAGAAAACAACTAGCTCTCTGTGGACTGCAATGTTAGACATGACCAAGAGGAAAACAGCCAAACAAGGAAGATTATTAGTTTGGACACTATGGGGGCATCCAAAGAGATTCTCAGAAAAGAGGTGGGGGAGCAATCCAGCCCATTATATTTTTGAGGTTTAGGCTAGGCAAAAGGTATTCTTGCTGCAAGTGGAAAATTTCATGTTTTTAGTTTTTACTTAGCTGAGAGAATATACTGAAAGACTAGCTTTGACTGCTGATAATATATTTAAGTAGCCAGGATACTTACAGTAGATGTTGAATGGTTGAAAAATACATTTTCTTTCGAAAGAAACTATAATTCATAGAATCACAGTATACTCTGAGCCAGAAGGGATCCACAAGGATCATTGAGTCCAGCTCCCAGCCCTGCACAAGATACCCCAAGAATCATATCATACGCCTGAGAGCGATGTCCAAGCACCTCTTGAACTCCTCCAGGCTTGGTGCTCTGACTACCTCCCTGGGGAACTGATAAACAAGAAGCTAATTGAATATTATCAGAACCAGTCAGGGTTGGCTTTGAAGGCTAATAGGGAAGGAGAGAGGAAAAAAAGACTGGTAATTATTTTAGGTAAAGTGGTTGGTTTGTTTTTTCCCCAATATACCTATTTGCTGTTAGTTGACTCTATGTGATAAATTGTTATTACTCATACCTCTGCCCTAGGATTTAAATCATAGCAGATGTGTATTTTCCTTGCAAGGACATAGAAATTTTTCACAATAAGTGTGGTGAGACACTGAAACAGGTTGCCCAGAGAGGTGGTGGGTATCCCATCCTTGGGAATATTCAAGGAGAGGTTGTCTGGGGCTCTGAGCAACTTGATCTATTTATCAGGTGCCTGATAAATAGAGGTCCCTTCTCAAAGCAACGGGGTTGGACTAGATGACCTCTAAATGAGGTGACTAAAAGTCACATTAACTAGGCTTCTAATGATTAGATGACCTCTAAATGTCCCTTCCAACTCTAATCTTTCTATGATTTTATGATTCTATGAAGTATATCCCACCTATATATATTAAAGGAAGCTTCTTGTTGTACTACTTTTGAGACCATAGGTTCATAGTGCCCTTAGTGTCAGTGTTCAAATAGCGTGCATTACCTCTGTCTTTTGTGCTTTTGCTCTTGTTATTCACCAGGTTAAGATGAGTGCAGGTGAGCTATCTAGTGTTTACATTTTCATTGTGTTTCAGATTATCTGTACTTTTTGACCACTACCTTTTACTCTTAATTTTGTCTACTCAAAGAGCTATTCCTATGGGTATTCTTCAATAGGCTTTGAATGTACCAATATCATGTCAGTCAATTAATTTTTATTAAAGACCTAACCTTTAGGAAACCCTGCTGGGAAGGTTGGCAGTGCTTGCTGCACCTAGCTGTGGACCTGAATAAAAATCTGTCAGTTAAGATCAAGGATGAGGTTGGCTAGGAATAGAAAATTATCACTAGCAGTCTAGCAGCTTTTTAAGATGCAGTTTTAATATGAATTTGGATGTGGATGTCTACAACTACAACAAAACTTGGAATAGTTAAATAGCTTTTTAAAAACAAATAGAAGACTGTTTTTGGAGTTTTCTTTAGTACAACTCTTCCATTTCCTGCTTCACAAGGCTGTTCTCATGGGTTTAAATGATTTCATTTCCGACTTCACAGTAATTTAAAGACAGGAAAACAGCCATGCAATATACTTATGGTCCTACCCAAAATCTGATTGCCACTATTCAATGGAACTTGTGAATGGCTCCTCAGTGGCCAGGTTAGTCCAGATGTATCGCAAAGAAAGAGCCTACTAAGACCTGGTTTTAAACACATTGAGGTTTTTCGTCCCAATTTTCTTCTCAAAATCCCATTTCAGAACATGATTGCATCAATGATCTAGACATCCTCTTCTCATTTCAAATGGATATTTATTCCCAGCTCATTAAGAGTCATTTGTTCTCATGCATAATAGCTTATTTTCTTCCCTGATGTTAACTCAAATATCTGCTATTATGTGTATAGGTATACTTGATAGAATAATCTTTGCCTTTTAGAGGAGGATTGCTTGGAGCCAAACAGCAAATTCTTCCTCACAGTTTCTCTTAAAACAGGACACTCTCTCCTTTAATCTCTCAAATAGGCCTTCAGCACATGCCTTTTAAATTTAATCTCTCTGGAGTATAGGTCATCAAACTTGGATCCACTAAAGAGATGATGGTTCATAAGAGCAGTTTTCCATCTACTGGGAATACCCCTGCTGACAGATTTATGCTTTTATTATTGAGGTATTTTTAGTACTGTTTCACACTAACAATTTATGTAGGCATAGCTGAGCAAAGTGTCCCAGCATTGTCTGTAGAAAGAAAAGCTTAACACAACACTGTCTCTCTGGTTGTAAAACCAGCACAGCCCTGCCTCACTTAGTGTCATGTGGTGTGCACTGATCATGTTGAACGCAAAGCTTTACCTACTATTTTTTCCACAGTGTTGGTTATGACAACAAACTTCTTCCAAAATCTCCTTCTGCCTTTCATAAAAATAAAAGTGAAATGAAAATTCTTACACATTTTGCTAGCAAAAGATCTTCTCTTGCAATAAGATCTTGAAAACAAAGACTACATTTCTGAAAATGTCACGATTTTACATTTCTGCTTACAAGGA
This sequence comes from Galbula dea, assembly GCA_013399015.1. Classification (NCBI taxonomy): domain Eukaryota; kingdom Metazoa; phylum Chordata; class Aves; order Piciformes; family Galbulidae; genus Galbula; species Galbula dea. Next base: position 598,678 of record VWZX01003348.1, on the reverse strand, counting down.
GATTCTTGGTTCAATGTTTATTACTATGACATTTTCTTCATATATTCTCAGGGATCTATTTTAAATTGTGCTTGCTAAGTTTCTGCACAGCATCTGTCAGTCTTATGCCATTATGTACAGTGTATTACTATACTCCAGAAAAGCAGATCTGAAATGTTGCTTGCAAAATGCTAATTGGAGGAAAAATTGCCTTCAGATTCTTATTTAGAAAAAAACATGTGACCTGAACTGCACAGTTAAACTGGTTTCTTTCAAGGCATTGTTTTTCTTTAAACAAATCTGATATTGTTACAAAATATATGAGAAGCTCAGTACTCCCTCACAACAAAATTTCTCTTTTCTGGTTCTTTCACCATATCCACCACAGTGGTACCTGTGGCTGCCCTGAATTCCAAAATCCAGGACTTTTGAGGCACTTGGATTTAGAAAGGTAACAACAGAAATTAACCTCTTGGGTTTCCTAGATTTGGTCATATCTGAAAAACAGCTGTTTGGTTGTAAATTTTTTTTCCTTCATTGACACCTGTAATAGTCACATGATATTGGGATTCTCAACACTCCCTGTAAGAGGTGAAAGTTAGATATGGAGGGGTATGGGAGCTCCTGATGAAATTTTAAAATTATTTTTTAAAAGGAATAATGTAAAAAGAAATATGTAAATATTTAATTACCTAATAGTAATTAATTACTGAGCAATAACTCACGTGAGCAGCTGCTTCTTTTCATTTTTGCTGCTTTTTTTTCCCTGGCTTCCTCTTCTAGCCATACTTCTTGCTCTGCTTGCTGCTTTAGATGATATTGCAGTTTTTCTAACAGTTTCTTGTTATTTCAGATCCTGATTGGAGGGTCTGCAGTACTGCAAAAATGAGATGCTTGAGTACATATTATTTTGTCTCTAAACCATGAGAGAGCCTGCACAACAATCTGTGATGAATTTACAGTTTACAGAAGACTTCTAAACCAATTTGCTGCACTTTTGTCAGACTGTAACTTCTATAACCTTGAGGCAGAGACCATTGCCCTAGGATGACTGACAGTCCTGGCACACTTAGAGTAGCTATTTATTTCAATTTTTTATTGCTCTTTTACAGACCATGCTGAATGATGACCACTTGGAGAACTCTGGCTGGGATGGCCTATGAAATGCTAGTGTGAGTGGTCTCTGCCCTAGGGGAGAAGAGCAGTTCTGCAGTGACTACCTGTAGCAAGCAGACTGCAAGCGAGAGTGGATGGTGTGGCAGTTATCTATTATGTTTTTGCAGCCTGTTTCTATATATATCTATATGAGGAAGTGAGCAGTGGTCATCTCATCCCAAGGTAAGTTTGGCAGCTTCCTCTGTTCCCTGCCTGAGGTTACTATTGAATTCCCAGTGACCTGCTCACAGACCGGGTGGTTACTGGAGAGCAACTGGGAGTTTTCTAGAATTGGGTGAAGAGTGGGGAGCAGAAGGGGTAGGGACAAGAGCACCAGATTTCTGATTCACCTCTGCCACTTCCATGTACTTAGATGTCCATCTGAAATATTGTTGTGCACTCTCTTCACTATTGTGCATGCAGCCAGCACCTTTTACAAGACTGAGAATGGTTTGATTTCACAAATCTCTCTCCCTCCTTTCTTTCCTCTGAGGCTTGGAAGAGCTTCAGACAGACAGCTACAAGGACCTGTATTTACTTCTTTTGAGTAGTGATGTTGTTATCTTGGAGCCTGCTTCCACAGGGTGGTGCCAAGGGTACGAACTCCATATGGCAGGGGAAGAGGAGGTATGGGTGGAGACAGGCCTTCTGAAAGAGTGTTGGAAAAGACCCTTGCTGACATCCTCTGCACTCTATGGGCAGAGCAGACTGTGGGGTGGGCTTTGAGGCAGAGCCATGGTCTTCTTATGCATATGCAGTGTCCTGCATAGCAAGCTCCTGATATTAAATGTAAACTCAATGTGATGTACTGTGAGTAACAAACAGCAATATACAAAAAGATAAATTGGATCCTGGAGGTAAGCAACACATACAGCAGAGAGGTTCTGATGTTGTTTTGCACATGTCAGTAGTTCTGGCAATTTATTTCTGGGATAAGCTATTGCCAAATGTTTATCTATTTAGGAATGATCAGCTTGACAAATAATAGTTAGTAAATGAAGACTCTTAAATTGCTGACCTTAGGAAGCCTAAAGAGAAGGTAGCTTTATTAACTATAAAGACTGAAGACACATTAAAACAGACATAAATCATATTTGCCATGATGGTTAGCCATTAGAAGTGAAATAGCAATCACCTTTTTTTTCCTCCTAAAATTAAATACATATGGAAAATTTGCAGTTTTACTTAGGAAAATAAAAAATAAAATTACATCATTAATATTTCTCTATGAATTGTCTGTTGAAAGACTGCAAAGCTAATAAAAATATCTGTAGTGACTTGGAACCAGACCCCTCCCTAAGCTTGAAGTTTTATGTGAATGTAGAATAGAAATGACCTTGTAACACATATATCATAGATCAGGAGAAATCACAGTTGAGGAGTTCAAATTTATAATATGTTTCCATTACTCTTCCATTTGTTGTTTTGTGTATCTCTCAAATAATTTACTACAGCTGGTATGGCTTTATTAAACCTGACTTTATTAAGTTGACATGATCCAACTTTTTGTTCAGGTCACAGAGAGAATGCTGAAAAATTGACTTAGCTTATTATTTTTATTATTTATCCACAAGGGACAAATTATTACTTATATCTGATGAAAAATCTATGGTTCATTTTGAGAACAGTATTTTATAGTGTCTACTCTGATACTCCTTAAATTTCTTGAGGGATTCCAAAAGTATGCTATTAGTTTTGAAGATGACATAGAAGAAGAGATTATATATAATAAGCTGGCAGTAAAGTAAGACTTTAATGGTCAGCTGAGAGACTTTACTTTTTAATTCAGGTAGAGATGAATAACTGTGTAGTAATAAACATTCAAAATAACAGGGAAAAGACAAACTATACTATTCAACTTTAAAACAAAATGTTCAACTTCTTACTAAGGAGCACAACAACCTTTTTGCTTTTCAAAGAGGAAAGATGACTAAGAGCAACATAAAAAGGAACCATTCATTTGCTTCAGTCACTCTCCAGTGTATGTGCCAGGTATTTATGGATCCACAACTAATCTTCAACTTCCATGTCTACAGGTGACCTGAAAATTTTGTTATGACAATTTGGAGACTAATGTTAACCACAGTTAAAGTTGCATTTATGTAACTTTTACCAAGTTAAAAAAAAAAATCTCATTTTATGCTGCAATTTCTTCTTCTTATCTACATTCTGATATAAAGCTTTGTACAAACTGAAAATCAACAGAACTGGCAACTTGTAAAACCTTGAGAGTTAACAGTTTATGCAGTGATTTACTAATTACTTATCTTGAAGGACACTTCTTCCAACAAGGCCAAACTCAGTAACATGAGGCATTTTTGCATGTTTGATTAAGTGTCTTATTGCACAGAAGAAATTCAGGTGTTGCCAGAATCAAATATGACAAATTCTTAACTTCTTATGAAAAGAGAATTGCCCTCAACAAATACCTACAGTGATTGCATCCTCTTCACTAGTGGTGAAAAAAAACCAAAGAAAATCAGGCAGTGAACTCTAATGAGCTAACAAGTGGTAAAATTCTAGTGGTCCTTCCAGCTGGCACAAGTAGCAAGAAAAGTTGAATTCAATTATTGAGGAAGTATAAGCTTTCAGAAAAGCTGAAAATCAGGGGAACCAAATTCTATCATCTAGGCTCTCAATCATGACTAACACCCCTGTCAAATCAATGGGAAATTCACTGAGAGGGAAATGTATTTTCACTGAGAGAAGATAATTCCAGCAGTGCGTAAATGGACAATACCAAGGCAATAATTATGACACCCTTGCTTTGTCTCATTACACACTCAGGACTTCCTCTCTGCACCCTGTGAATCCAAAGTACAATGCATGTGCTTCTCTCTATTGTTTGTTCAACACTGAGTAAAAAAGCCCTACCAAAGACCCTCAGCCAGTCCAGAGGTGCATACAACAGCAGCCTGAATAGTCCTATCATTAGATAATTAAGTGAACTTGACTTTAACCTCTTCCACGTTGGCCTGCTAGTACAGCACTCCTGCTAAAACACCTTGGCTTTCTACATTGTGGATGTTACTCCACTGTTTTTGCCTCCAACAGGTTATCTGAGATATATGGAATCCACTAAATAAATTCTTGCCCTAAAGCAGAAAACCTTGGGTAGGTTTGTCAGGGTTCTCTGGACCTGGATGGGAGAATGAGAGTCCAGAAGGCCTTTTGCTCTATATAGGTCTCTTATCTGCTTGCTGCACAAAAGGGTTAGTAGCAGGTTTTGCACTCAAAGTCAAAACTCATATTAAACTCTCATTAAAATGCAAGGATTTTAAAGTCTTAATAGTTGCACACAGGTGCAGCTAAAATGCTCTGTAATGATAACCCACAGCAGTAGAAATATTCAAGTATTTGAGTACAAGATGTACACAAATGCACACATCCTCTCACTGCCACTGCCTGCAAGCTAAAAAGATTTGTGAAATTGTCTTGAGTGCTGCTTCTGTTTTCATCAACACAGGATATAGCCTGAGACTCATATCTAGCCCCTGTTGTGATAGGACTTCAACTCTTGCTTGTCTTTGGATGGTTCAGGCTTCTGTGTTACATGGTACAATCACATAGGTGCTGTGCAGCACTTGTATTTGGATCATTTTTTTATCTGCTCTGGTTTACAATAGATGTTAAATTAGATTCACTAATACTATAAACAGTGACTGGGGAAAAGGTGAGTGGGAGTAATATTTAACCCACTCAGAAAAGAGGGAGAACTTTCTTCTCCTTTAACTAGAGAGACTAAGGAAATTGCTATTGTCCATAAAATTCAGCTAACCAATTGTGAATTTGGAGGTTTAGGAATTAGAGTCTCAAATCTCCTGTCTCTGTAATAGTATTCAGATCTTGACATGGAAGAAATCCAAACTACTTCAGGTACAGGAAGGCTTAAAATAGATAAAGACTTACTTATGCATTTTGTAATTTGGTGCCTGGATTTTGGATGAGTATCTTGGGTTTCAAGCTTTCTTCTGCGATTTCTTGTTTCTAGTCTGGATGTCTGAGTCATATTGCCTGGAAATCTTCTCTCTTGTCATTTATTACAAGAGTGCAGCCAGTCTAAGACTTAAATATCACAAACAGACTCAGAGAGTTTTGGATGGTGGAGTCTGGTATTAGTGGGCAGAGGTAATCTAGGTGGAAGGCAGAATAAAAGGTATCAAAGACAACAAATCAATGACACAAAGTCTCTTTGCACCAGCATGACAGAAACCATCCAGTTTCTGTAGTCAAAGTCTACAGAATATTGCATACAGCCTAAGGATCTATGCATGGCTTGGTTGACTTTGGTGACTGGAAGCAGCCTTTGGGGGATAAATTAACTTAATAGCTCCAGATTCTGGAGTGCCTTTGATTCTCTGTCATCACTTTTCTATGAAAAAGAATAGGAGGAGACTGTATTTGATCAGAAAGTCATCTAGAGTGAGCTAGAAAAGGAAAAAAAAAGATGTTTAAAGCAATAAAAGTCACCAAATTTACTTGGCAAAGTGTTAGACACTATTCCAAAGGCAATCACACACTGTGATGGTTTTGGATATAGGCAGGTAGAAAAGATGAAGAACCAAATACGCCATAAAAACCAGTTTTTGATAGCATCATACAAGGCTTGTCGATTTTTCCAAGCATGTATCTACAGAGGAAAGAGATGAGGATATTAGAGGTCAAAAATATGAACAGATGTGAAATGCCTGAAGGTAGTACTCACAGTACACTGGCAGTGATCAACTATGAGAGGAATTGTTCAATGTCTTATTGCTAATGAACTGTTTTGAAAAAATAACACTTTTTTTTTTGCTTAAGAATGAATTGCTCAACAGAACAGAATCCAGTAAAAAATGTAAATGATAGTAGCCAAGACAAAGACTAATTTCTTTGTTGATTTTCATATATTTTTTCTGCAAAAGTATTTGTAAAAAAGGAAAAAAATAGGATTTAAAAAATTGTACTGAATGACTAATTGGCTTTATATCATGCAGTCTATCTTTTTAGTATTCACAACTTGATGCATTGCTCCTGCACTTAAGTACCTCATCAATAGATATTCTCTATCTATTTAATTTAATTTGTCACTAGTAATAAATCACAGTGGGTTTGTTCCTATGTCCCTGAAATAAGAAAATAACAGCCTTACTGCACTTAGCCCCAAGCTTCCTTGTGGGTGAGATGTATGCCTGGAAAATTAAGTCAGAAGCAATAGTTATTTTTTCATTATCCAGTTGCTGTCTGTGCATCTCTAGAGAATAGGAAATTAAATCCACCACATTTAAATGTCGTTTGAAACAGAGATGGACACTGCTCCTTATGTGTACTGTGTTCATGAGGTTACAGAGACCTTCTTACTCTCTTTGCTCAAGCACTAGGGTGTGAGGAAGGTGTTTGCATCAAGAAATTTTTGTGAGGTCTATCATTCACAATGCAAATCTCCTACGAACACAATGTTCTAATAGCCATGAACTGCACTTACTCCACAGGCCATTTCATTGCAGAGTGGCTAAAAATACTTGTGCTCTCTCTTGTGTTCTGTGCTCACTGTCTCCAAACAAGTCCACCTCCAAACAATAATCATTGTATGTAGATGCCATAAGAAGTGGAGCTTGGTTTTGGTTGGTAATTAGCCGTAATAGTTTTGATTTCTCTTTTGTGCTATATACACAGTTTGAGGTAACTGCAGTAGACCTAATAAGAAGACTACTGTCCATCAGGAAGGTAGTGATCCACAGAACAGCTGATCTGAACAGGCACAAGCCTGTGTTGTAACCATTGGGCACAGGCAAGCTTTAAGATCAGTTCAGGAAAGCCAAACAGCATCCCAGGAACAGGACTACAGACAAGCACACCTAAAATATATCTCAGGAAGAAACTGAAGGCTCAGAAATGAGCTTAAATGGAGTCCCTGGGCCATGGGAATGAGTAGAGGCTCTTTTGTCAGGAAAAAGAAATGTGTGATAGAAACCAGGCCACCTCAGAAGATGCAGAAATGCTCTATGACAAGAGTGCTCATGTTAACCTCCTTCCTCTTAGTTTTGGATCAGTGGTGACTTGGTGACTGATACGAACATTCTGTTTCTGCTATTCTGACAAGGCAAAGCAACCATGGAAAAAAGTTACTTTGTAAAAAGTCTCAGAGAGTGCCAACTGCTTGCTTTTTGCCATGCCTGAGAGCATCATGTTCGGTTACAGTTGTTGGCAACTGTTGCATCCAAACTGCAAATATGCAAAAAATACCCTCCCCTAAAAAAACCCCAAAGCCAATAACTAAAACCAGAACTGCTCTGCAAATATTTTTTCATCAAATGTGTGGAGGACTCAGCTGAAGATCTTAGTGACTGTCCATCTAAGGAAAGACTTAGAGAGCTGGGATTACTCAGTCACGAAAGGATTAGGGGTAGGGTTATCTTATCAGTGTGTATAAATACCTGATAGGAAGGTGTAAAGAGGATGGGGCTGGACTCTTCTTCGTGTTATGGTATGGGTGAACAAGGGGCAATGCGTATATATTCAAATACATGAAAAGAGCTGCACCTTTGCCCTTCACTCAAAATAAACTGTGCTATTTAAGAACCCCTGAGGTAAGCTCCATGTTGTGCCCTTAGCCATGAAGTTGTATGCCAGTGAGGCACACTTCCTTTGGAAGCATTTGAAGTTGCTGCTTAGGCACCATGCAGGTACCCAGCTGTCAGTTTAAATGCTTTTGGAGCCTTTTAGCATAAGAATTAGTGTTTTTCTGCTAGTGCAGCTGGCTATTTACATATTGAAAAAAGCTACTGGCATTCAGCACTAAATAAGGAGGATCCAGAGCAAGATCTTGCCTTTCCATCATGGCATGTTTAGGAGCAAGATGTGACAACATCTGACAAGTAATCTGTAACTTCTGGAGAATGTCATCAGTCACTTGGGTACATGCCTAGAAATATTTCTCTGGCATAGGGGTTTGCTGAAAAAAAAGGAGAGCTGTTTGGTATACATCTTCACATTTAGTCTAATGGCACATATCTCCTCTGGTTTATTTCTATCACATTGCTAAATATGCTGTACATGATCATATTAACAGCTGTGGTCAAAACCCCTGTAAAGTATGGTTCTGCTCTGATGTTTTCTGTTTTAATCAAGGAGTAATGATCAGTGTGTTGCTGATCTGGAGACAGGTTCAATGCAAACAATTTATAGCCAGGGATGAACTCTTCCCTCTTGGTTGACAGCATATGTGGTCTTTCACATGGCTGCCAATCCTCAGCATGAGCTGCAAGCATTCTCTCACATAACAGCCATTTCTAAAATCAAGCTGTAATGGTTTTGCTAGGGTTTGTTCACCATCCACAAACAAAGCCACAAAATTCATGTCTTAGCGTTTAAAGTTGAAAGAGTTCTAAGTGTAATTACTGCTAAAGGCATCATTATCTATAAACACAATAACAAAAAGCTCAGGCAGCTGTCCCAGAAACCAATTTCCCTTGTTCTTGACATGGCTGCCTGCCTGTTACGTTGAATGCTTTCATGCTCACATGGTCAAACAGGTACTTAGCAATGGCCATGTGTGAAGACTCAGCGTGTCTCAAATGTACCCTGTGTGCCACCTGCACTCTCTTCACAAATATCAAGCCACAGATAATAACTGGCTTGCAGGTCCCTGTTGCCAAGGAGCTGATCAAACAAATGCAATCTTTGCTGTGCATCAATGTAATTTTTAGATCCTCTCAGTGATGGAGTGGTCCTGAGTGCTCAGTCCTCTTACTCTGGACCATCAGAGTTCATTGCTGCCTCAACTGCTTTCCGTTTTCTGCTGCCTGCTGCCCAGCCATGTCTTTCTAGAACAAACCCATGGAAGAAATTGTAGACAGCATTAGTGCTGTAACTGTGGACTAACAAAACTGATGTGCAGGAGGGGTAGCAGTTGTTGTTTAGTTATGAAAGTCAGTCTCCCAGAGTGACTGATGGAAAACAGAGGATGGCAAGGCCCACAGTTTCACTGGCACCGAGGTTGGCCCCCCAGCTTTCATAGTTTTGAAGCAAAGGTACAGCAGATTGTTGTTCACATCTCTCTAATCTTCCCCATTCCTGGCTTATGAAAAAGTCCAGAGGTGCAAACTGCCATTCTGGAAAGTGGAGGCACTTTAGCCTGTGCTGGGGATATGTCAAACATTTCCAACTTTGATTTGTTATTTGATTATTGTGAGCAGCCTTAAATGTAAGCCACCCCTTTGAAAACATATATCCTTTTCTAGTAGTAGAACAGGGTGTCTTTTTCTCTGGGCTTTCAATTTCTTTTGGAACACTGGCCTATTTTTTTGTTTCTTTGGTTGGTTTTTTTAGCCCTCTTTGCAACCACACTGACGTCTTGTGCCTCCTGTCATCCTCTTTTTAAAGGGCAGACATAGTCTGTCCCTCTGCCAGCAGGCATAACAAGTCTCTTTCTTTTAAAGTTTTTCTTTGAATGTAAATAAGCCACAAGCCTTCCTTGGTTTACTAGAGTTTCTAACTTGCCCAGCACTGTCTTGTAAATGTGTTCAAACATATTTTTTCAGTGTTTTGAGCAACGTTTTCAACATGTGACTTAACAATTTTCAACCCCCTTTTCACAAGTTGCCTGGCCTTTCTGCAACTGAAGTATATGGAATGTTCCTCCTACCTATACAGAATGTATGGCAGTCCACAAAATATACCACCTATGCCTGCGCCATTCTGTGATGAAGAGACTAGACTGCAGGGTTCAAACAACCAATTTATTTGAGCTTCATCACAGGTTTGATTTCAAGACTCAAGCAAACAATTCATTTGAACTTCAATCATAGATCTAATGCTACTATTACAGGTTTCCACAGATACAATAGAAGAATGCACTATTGCAACTTAAAAACAAGAATATACCATAACATCCTAAAAAGTGCACTAAATATTATACGTCTGTTAGTTAATCGAATAGGAGAGGTGACTCCTATTCCTTATTAGCATCCCAGAGATTTTTCCCTCTGATTTATATAACTGTGGGCAAGACTGTGCCTGAATGGATAATGCCATCTAGCATGTTTATCTTTGGCAATGTAATGGAGTTTCCCCCTGTCTTTCTTTATACATGCATGGATAAGATTCCCTTTTGTGTGTTCTTCCTTTTACTTCTCTTTCGTTGATCTTGTGGTTGTCTGGATACACAAGGTTGTCAGCTGAAAGCACCACTGAAATCTTCCACTTTATCTTTCTTTCTTAGGCAACTGAATAGTGGTTTGGATTGAGACTCAGGGCATATTATTTGCTGAGGGATTTCAAGGCTCAGCTTAGATTTCAGTTCTTTGAAGGATGCAGCACTGCCCTGTTTGGTCTGTGGTTTATGGACAGCTCAGGGCTGAGCTATCTACACAGCCTGCGTAAGTAAGGCCTCAACATAATCCAGGGTTGGGTTGCTTTGACAACCCCCTGTAAGTCACCTGTGCACACTAGACATTGCTGAAACTTGTTAATGAACTATGAGCTAGAGAATCCATAAATATGCATGGTGGGAATTGCTGGAAAACTAGGGAGACTATTGCTAGCCTGGACTGTACTTATGAGGCTGGGTCTCTATATCAGTTGACTTCTACAACTTTGGAAATGCTATCATAGTTACTGCCGGTTGGAACACAGCACAGTAATGCAAGCAAGAAGTTCCCAAGAAACTGATACTCTACAAGAAGTCTAGATGTAGAACAAGATAAACTCTCTGGTGATGCCTGCCACTAAGTTAACTTTTTATGCAGAAGCCCCTGGCAAAGCCCTCTCAAATATGTTCTAAATCCCCCAGTTTCAGGAAAAGTGTAAGTGGTTTAATCTGGCTTAAGCTTTGTTTTCCATATGAGAGAATTATAGACCAGGCCAATGACTGGAGCCTGGATGGCTGCAGTGGTGTGCATAGTATACCTGTCACTATGAAGATGCATTTAATACTATCTCTGTGTTTGGAAAACCGTTGCCCATCTACCAAGGCTGCCATTGTGCTTCTGCATTTGTCACAATCACCTTGTTTATTTTAAAGTGCTTTCTTGTTGCCTTACATAAGCTTTAAGCATCTTGGTTTGCAAGCCACACTGCTAGTTGGCTTTGGTTTGGAGAGGGGATTTGCCCTTAGGCTACTTCAAACAGGTGATTTATGCCTCCAAAGCTTTCCATTTTCCCAGGAGCGTAGTGTCTTCTAACAGGATCTGTGGCATAGACATGTCTACCAACACACCACTACTATACATTAAGAAAGAAAACACTGCACAGTCTTTTTAACACATACACAGAGAAATTTTATTAATGGGATATAGAAGTAATGGTTGCTGGCTAGGCTTCTGAAGTTCCACCACTGATGAAGTCTCTCCTATATGTCTCTCAACATGGTTCTCTATATTAGAGATCTTGCATTAGGGTTTCTAATGGGTGTGACTAGAAGAAAGCAGAGCTCCTTACTTTTCTCAAAGCTGATTTACAAAGAAGTAGCTGCAGTAAGATAGATTTTCTTCTCTCCCTTTTTTGTTTGAGATGTGTATTGTTTTTTGTCTGACAAGGTACTTTCACAGGGATCAGTGGGGTCTGTATCCAGCATTGTGGTAGCTGTTGATTCACAGAAAGATTAGCTGTTGATTCTGGGGGAAGGAAAAAGGAAAGTGATCCTAAATTACAAACCACAGCAGAGAATGTAGTCCCTAAACGATGTGCTCAGGAGAGAAGTTAAACCCATGACTGGAAGTCCAATACCTTGTTTGTTTTCAGATTCCATTGCAGTCAACCTTTATCTGAAGGCTTCATAACTGATAATGCAGTTGAATGCATACTATAGTGAAGTGTTCTGTTTTGCTTTTTTGATGTTGTGTTATCTGATAATCCACAATCATATGTATGTTACTCTATTTGTTCTCCCACACAAGTATCCTAATGACTTGTATAATGAAATATTTAACCACTATTTTTGGCTCAGTAGAAGTTTTAAAACATGACAACACAAAGAAATGAAGCCAATTTATAATATGGATTGTTTTTTCTTTTAAAAGTGATTATTTACCAGACAAGTAAATTAATGAATAACTGTTATTTTAATATAGAACATGAAAGTATATCATAGAACATATATCATACATAGAAAGTGCTTATTTTGTGAGACCATTTGCCATAATGGACTCACACTAGAACTACAGTGACAATATTGTGATTTTTATTCAAATTCATTTAAAAGTCACACTCATTTTGTTATGAATTAGTAACATTACAAGTATCTACAAATTGTTTCACATCTATACAAAATATTCCTTACTGAAATGAAGTACCAGTAAGCAATATGTATGTGACCTTTCAGTATATAAAGGGGGCTTGTAAGAAAGGTGGCAAGAGATGGACAGAGTTTTTACCAAGGCCTGTAGTGACAGATTGTAAACTAAAAGATGATAGATTTAGATTGGACAGAAGGAAAAAATTCTTCATGATAAGGATGGTGAGACACTGGAACAAGTTGTCCAGAGAAGTTGTGGATGCCCCATCATTGGAAGTATTCAAGATCAGGTTGGATGGGGCTTTGAGAAACATGATCTAGTGAAAGACCTTCTTGCTCATGGCTAGGGGGTTGAACTAAATAATCTTTAAAGGTCTTTTCCAACCCAAACCATTCTATGATTTTATTCTCTAAATTGTGAATCATATATAGTTACAATTTTGCTGCTAGTCAAAAGAGGAGACTGGAAAACTTTCACTCATACACATAAAATTATTTTAAGTTCAAATACAAATTAAAATGTCTATAAAGGAGAAGGTTAAAATTAATAACATTACAAAGTACTGCTAAAGCAGCTTATAAAAATGAAATGAGAAAGGAAACTAACAAAAAAGTGAATAAAAGAATGTACAGGAAGCTACAGTAATGGTTAAGAGCATTCATTTTGCAAAGAGAACAAGAGCTGGGGCATGTAGAGAGAAACATAGAATGATTAATTATCAGAGGTGGTAAGAAGACATTTAAAAAAGTATATCCCCCCATGATGATCTCAGAAATAACTGTAAACAAGTGGTTAGAAAGTCACTGTGGGTCTGGATGAGACATGACTAAATGCTGGTGATAATGCCTTAGTTAATAGGCAAAAGAGAGCTAATTGCTTCTTGTCTGGTAGAAGGCATAGCAGGGCTACTGTCTTTGACTCTGTGCCAGGTAAAGCACTATGATCTGTGTCTCTCTGTTAGGCTGTGTGCTGCTTAATTTACATTGCCATGCAACATCTTTATCCAAGATTGAAGCAGATAAATTTGGATCTTTGACTCCATACCTCAGTAAGTATTTGGTGAAAATAATATATAATGTCTGGTGTTCCTGTATTCCACATCCTTGTTTGATATCTTCCTTCTCAATCATACCTCCGACTCATACCTTAAGCTAGTTTCATCCCAGAACTGAAGATTTGACTTCTGTAAGTAGAAGCAGTAAGTCCTCCTGTTGTTCCCAAAGAGGCAGCAACTGGCATATTAACAGATACCTTTGTACATGCTACAGAGTCTGCCAAAGCCAAGCATTAATACAAATATTCACTGTGTGAGCAAGCTGATGTCTGTGTTTCCTGCAATTTTTGCTGTTTCCTAATACTCTATTTGGAAAGTTCCAGTCGTTCCAATCTATGGCCTCTTGCTGCTCATCCATCTGGGCACCGTTCACATAATCAGATAAGATAGCAGCAGATCAAGGATGAGGTATATAGAAGTGAGGCCTCAGGTGGTATCCTTCTGATCAAGAAGAAGGACTTGGGTAAGAGAACAGATATCTGATATAGCAGAACCTAGAATCATGTAACAATGGAGCTTGCAAGAGACCTTCAAAGGTAATTTAATCCAACACTTAGCTTAAGGTAGGTCTAATTTGATCAGGCGTCTCAGAGACTTGTCAGGTCTTGAAAACCTCTGAGATGGAGATTCCACAACCTTGCTGAGCATTATGTACCTGAAATTGACCCCTCTCAAGTTTTGTTTAAAATAAAATCTTTATATTTAACCCGAATTTTTCATAATCTGGCTCATGTCTGTTGATGCTTCTGTTACTACTGTACATCTCTGAACAGAGTCTGGCTCTGTCTTTAGTCTATTGTCAAGTAATTGAATAATGTGTCTCTTTAGCTTTCTCTTCTTAAGCCTGAACAGGTCCACTTTTCTCAGCTCTCTTTGTATGTCTCTGCTTCAACTGCTGTACCATCTTTGTGACCCTCCATAGGGCTTAGCCAGTATATCCATATCTCTCTTGTGATAGGGAACCCAAAACTAGACAGGGCACTTCAGATGTGATTTCACAAATCCTGAGTAGAGGGGAAGGATCACTTCCCTCGACCTGCTAGCTACATTCTTTGCAATACAACTAAGGATGTGATTGGCCTTTTTCTAAGGGTGCATTACTAAGCCTACTACTCCTGGTCAATTTGTTCTTTTCTTATAGTATGCATAGCAGTGCCACTCTATTTGGCTTTGTGCAAGGTAATGTGCTATGATCAACGTCTCTCTTTTAGGCTGTTTAATTTACATAGCTATGCACATTTTCATCCAAGGCTGAAGCAGAGAAATTCAGATCCTGACTAGATCCTTTCTGGAAATGAGGTTCCTTGATAGCTGTCCCTCAGTCTGTACTGTTTTAGGGTGAATTGTCTGATTTTTTGAGAAAGCTTTGGTTTCCTTGATTGTGACATTTCATTCAATGAAGGTAAGAGTTTACTAGAAGAAGCTGGTGTCCACCTGATAATAAGGAGAAGATCCCTGTGAAAAGACTTATTAATGTAATAAGAGAGTCTTGAACTCTGCTCAGTAACAGGGACCTCAACACAGAGACAAGTTAGGAAGTAGTGTATATGGAGGAGGTAGCACATGGGAGAAGGTTGCAGAGAAGACTTTTCACCTCCATGTTCAAAAGGAAGTGTATTCAAATGTGTATCTAAAATATCTGGATGTTAATGCACAGGGTTTAAGCTACATTCAAGAGGCATTGGAGGTGCACACAGCACCAGAGAACTACTTCTGCACCAGGGCAGTGCATAAACATGCAGCTAATAACAAGACCTTTTCCTTCTATAAGTGAACCTCTTTATGAGGGAAACCAGCAGATATAAAGGCATTCTGTCTGTCTTAAAATTGTTACTCCTGTTGTAATCTTCATAATTATTTTGTTGAGTAGGCACAATGACCACATAGGGAAGAAGAGACCTTTCTCTCTACAGCCTACTCAACCTGTTATATTGAAATCAGAAAGCTCCAAGTGGTGATACTTACATCTCTTGAGAATTTACAAAAGTTCTTAGTGTGGAAAAACAAATGAAAGGTGATTTCCCCTCCTACCCCCAGATTTCTCTTCTCTTTCTCCAGTAAATTTTTTTCCTTCCATATCTTTCTACTAACTTGCATTTCTTTCAGCAAATCCCTGGAATGCAGGGATTTTTGACACAGGACCATCATTATCACTGGGGAGCTGAGGGGGAAAGAGCTGTAGACTATGTTTAGTAGTTTGCTGAGTTATCTCCCCTTTACTTGATTATATCATGCTCTAAACCTGTATTTCTCTTCAACTGTGCACATATTTTCCTGGAAGACGGTAATTCTATTGCAGCAGAAGTCTGTGTGCTTTCTAAAAGGGCAACCTTATACTCAAGAAAAGCAAAACTGTGCTGACAAATGCACAGATTTATTTTCAGAGCCGAATGCAATTGCTGCTTATTTTTTGTGACTCGGTCAAATTCTAGTAAAATAAAATTTGAAAACAAGTTTTAATGGCAGAAATCTGAATGACTAAAATAGCATGTAAAAAAGTTTCCCTTTCTGCTAAATTTGTTCCTCTTTAATACCTTATTTATTCAGGATGAAAGAAATTTGTGGTGTATTTGAATGATAGTTAACACATTTTTATCAGGGAATTAGTCTTTTTAAAACTAAGTGAGGAGCACATTTAATGATGAACCAGTTCAGTCATTTTCAAGTAGGCATTTTTGCTTGCTTAAGGTTTCTATGGTGTGGTTGCTTACATGATGTATAGTGGTGTTCTATGTGGGGGTGTATGTCACTAGGAACTAACATAATGTTGACATGTTACTTACACATTTCACCTCCTATGCACAGCAACTACAACTAAATACTTTCTCCTTGCCTAGCAGAGACTTTAGTATGACAGAAACAAGACTGATTACTGTCCATTAATGCCCACTTGGATGAAGTGAAAATGTTCTTTAATAAAAAATATCAGTAGTAAATCAAAGCAAGCAGGGACTATTCCATAGAAAAAGAGTATTAATTGTCTCAAGAGTTTTTGGATGCTTTAAACTGCAGCAGTAGCTGCAGCATGAAAAGCACTCAGGGACCCCTTAGTTCTACAAGAGATACAAAGAGTGAAAAAAGACCCTTGAGGGTTTTATGGTATGTAACTATGCAAATAACTTTACCATAATTAGAAAACTTGCCTAATGCATATGCAGTGCAGTCTTTCTTTTGTAAATACCTGTCTGGGGCAAAAATTTGTATGCTTACATGTAACAATTGAGAATATAACTTTTCTTATTAATTTTTTGGTTTTTTGTTCATTTTTCTAAAATAATAATAATATAAAGTTTAAATAGATTCTGAAGTAATCTGTGAAGTGGGTTTTTTTCATAAGTGCAAGACAAACCTCAACACCTCTCACCCAAAACACATCAAAGAAAATCTAAGTCTAACCAGTGCCTTTGAAACTTTTCTATGTATTATTACAAATCATAGAATTATAGAATCATTTGGGTTGGAAAAGACCTCCAGAGGTCATCTAGTCCAACCCACCTATAGTGAGCAGGGACATCCTCAATAAAATCAGATGAGCAGTATGTGTCTGATAGAAAGATTTTCTTCCTAGTATACTGCAGAACTCTGCAGTAGCAACACCTTCAAAGTCAGCCTTGGGCAGATGTACATTTTCCTTGGTGAAAAACTGGTTAGATGGCTGAGCCCAGAGACTTGTAGTGAACTAAGTTAAATTCAATTGGCAGCTGGTGGCAAGTGACATTCCCAAGGGCTTAGTTTTGCAGCCAGTTCTGTTTAATATCTTTAACAAAGATCTGGACTAGAGGATTGAGTGCACTCTCAGTAAGTTTGAAGGGAACACAAACTTGGGTAGAAGTGTTGGTCTGCTTGGTGGTAGTAAGGTTCTACACAAAGATCCAGACAAGCTAGATCAATGCACTCATATAAAAATTAATATCTCTCTCTATATAAAACATAGACATACATGCATACATTCCTGTTTCAGAGCCTGGGATGAAGTACAGGAAGCAATTTTCTACCTACTGTACCATTGTATGGTA
Organism: Galbula dea; assembly: GCA_013399015.1. NCBI lineage: Eukaryota > Metazoa > Chordata > Aves > Piciformes > Galbulidae > Galbula > Galbula dea. Next base: position 581,258 of record VWZX01003348.1, on the reverse strand, counting down.
TTGTTGGAGGGACTTTTGAGCATCAAGGTTCATTGGTCTGTGCTGAACCAGTCACTGGTATTAGTTCAGTGTAGATTATCTGCTACATTGTGATAGACATTTTTCCATTATGATTTCTTGCTTTCAGCCTTCCCTTGGCTTTATGAATTCCCAGACACTGGAAAGTATTTGAAACAGTTAACATACAAAAGATTTGCATGCCTGTGCCCTCATCCTCATGTCCAGGGGGCAGACCCCTGTATGAAATTGTTGTTGCTATGCATCTTGAAAGCAGGAAGAAACTGAATGGATATACATGTTATTATTTGACCAGAAAGATTTTGTCTGCAGTGAAGAATGTCTAAAGAACATGGGAAGATATTAAAACTTACAAATAGTGGAACAGGATAGTTTGTCCTAAAGGCACTGGAGAACTGCAACTTGTCAATGCTTTCAACTAGCTGCATCTTGAAAGGCTCAGTTTCACTCCTTCAATTCCAAACTCTCTATCCCCAGCCTGAGCAGCACAGAGGAGAATGAGGCTCATCTCACAGAGGATGCCCATGCAGTCCCACCACTGCCAAAATGCTGACACTTACACCCAATATAAAGACCAAAGAAGCTCCTCCAGGGCTGTCACAGCAGTCCACACTGCTCTATGGTCTAGGGGTGACACCCATCACCATGAGGCAAATTTACCACATGCAGATTTGCAAATTGTGTCCCATATGCCAGAATTTCTCACCAAACCTTTAGGTGACTGAGGGAAAATCATGGGAAAACTCAAGTTATCTAATTGAGAGCAATCTAGCTTATTGTCAAAAATTGTAAATTGTCTCTTGTGTGTGGAATTGGCTTATTTGAATAAAATTTACATTTAAAGGCACATATTCAGTGTCTTTTGAAAGCAGATAGTCCATCACAAATAGAGATCTGAACTGTGACTTCCATGAAGAAGCAGATAGAGACCTGAGAGAAACAAGCTAAGACTGGGTTCTCTGCAAACTTCCCTGTGGTATTTGAGAAACACAGTTACAATGGGAAATAAAAAGCTGCAAAGTAATTTTCTCAACTTACAGAAAGAATTTAAACCTTTATGGAATCAGATAGCAAAGCTCCAGTTTGTGCTGGAAGAACTAGCAGCCCTTAAGAGGGACAAAATGTGACAATTTCAACCACACCATTCTATGAAGGAACTCTCAACTTCAGTGTCTCTATATCCATCCCTGGACCTGAACTTAACCCTGTAAATGGTACAGACAGTGTACATGCCATTATTGTCACTAGGGCCCACAGTGTCCTCTGCAATCTCCCTGGTTCTCAGAGAGAGGGGTTCTGGGGACTGTTCCTGAGTGCAGGGGACACTATAAAGGAGCTGGGAGCCTCCAGCCATGCTCCAGGGTCTGGCCAGGATGAGCACCATCACTGCATCCCTGGAATACAGAAAGGCCCATCTTGACCTGAATCTTGCTGCTAATCTTGTCTCCAGGATGGATCTAATCCTGGCTTTGCTCTGAACCTGACCATACCACCAGTATCAGTCAGCACTATGCGTCAGGGCTGTGCATGTGCCCACTGGGAAGACATGTTCAGCCCCAAAGCTGTTGGATGTGGAGGCCTGGAGCTGTGCCTTGATGTGCCTCTGTCTGTCTGCAAAAACTGGAATTTCCTGCCAGTCCCTATGCACTACCACTGCCACTGCTCCTCTGAGACTCACTAGAATTCCACTGTGCTCCTAGTTCCACTGTGCTGTCAATTCACTTGCTCTGGGTGGTTCAGAGATCTGGTCCTCTCCTTATCCCCAATGCATGTAAATTAAGTCATCCTCTGCATCCATTCCAGAGTAAAACAAACAGTTGCTGGGGGAAGAAAGTCAACTATGGAGCAAAAAATTATGTAGCTAAGTCTATATTCAGTGTTGTAAACTTAACTTTCCTTTTTCCAAGCCAATTACTCTATGGGAAGACCTCTTACATTCTGAGAAATTCAGCACATCTACTGTGGAACCACAGTTGTGCTGAGCTACAGAGCAAAACCCTCACCATTCTACATTCTGTCCTATTGCTTACAAAATAATGAGGTGGCATGACCAAAGAGGGTAAACCTGGGGACCTGAAGAGCCTTGTCTCCAGCTGTGAAAATCTTGATAACTGGCACTTTACATGGGAGTTCAAGTGCACAGATGAGAGCAAACTGTGATAGCAGGAAGAAAGGCAGACAGAAAATAAGGATGCAGGGGCAGGACTGACAGCTTCTTTAGGGCCTGTTCAGACCCCATCTGTATCTGAGCTTCCCCCTGCAAACATCTCAGGAGTGGCTAAGAGACCAGGGCTTCCTCACTAATGCAAATCATGAGGAGAACAGATATCTTTTTCTGATACTCAAGTACCCATATGATAAGCATTCAGTTTGAATTCTAAATACTTAGAGGACATATCTTCTCCTGCAGTCAGGAAAGACATGCAGATCATCCTTTTTGTGCCCGATACTGTTGAAAGAATGATCAATGAGACAGATGGGAGCTGACTGACTGCATTTGAATGTTCCCTTCAGAGTCTTAAATAAAAGTTGCAGTGGACCCCCTACCTGTACCCACTTGAGAAAACTGAGCAGAGGCCTCTAAATTCAGTTCTGATAATGCTCCCATCTGTAAGTAGTGAGGGTAGAAGCTGTTTTAGTCTTTAAATCATATTCAAATGGAGCTCAGATGCATCCATGATGCTTGTTTTTCCAGATTACTGCTGTGAAATGACATTAGAGGAAACTAAAAATACACTTTCTGCTACTGCTTCTTCACATAATCAGGTATTGTAGTTACTACAGGGATGTTATTTACCTGTCAGGATAAAGAGAAGTTAAGGTTAGTAACAGGAAGTCCTGGAGATATTCTGTTTCTCTGAACTCCATGTGATAGTGCCTAGGGGTTCCCAAAATCAATGTGACAATGTTGCACAATTAGAATTCACAAGATGAAACTTAAAATAATGAATTATTACTTTTTTTTGAATGTCATATTTTTACTAAATAACAGAAGGAAAATTCTGGTAATCTCATTGATTATTTGTATTTAGAACTAGAATATAAAACATACTAAAAAGGAATACTGGGAGAAGCCATCCTGTCCTTTCATAATTTCTTCAGATATTTGCAGTCTGAAAAAAGTCTCTTTTTCCTCAGTTATACAATTAGAAGAACTCATACATTTGCATTCAGGAAAGCAGTCACTTTCAAATGTGTTGTACAAAGCCATTTTATGAAAAGAGCCATTTCCAAATCATGCTGTTCTTCTAAAAACGCTGAAGCATAAAGTGTAATTAGACTTCTTGCCTTAGAATTTAGTGGAAAATGTATAAAAATAATCCAGCCCTCCTTTTGCTGGTCTGAAGAGCCACAGCACAGTCCTCTATCTCTTTATGAAAAAGGATGCTTGTATATGAATTTGCTGTTACAAAAAATGAGGCATATGTTTTGCTGGTCTCATTCCCATATGTCTGAAGAGAGATGCTGAATCTGTTTCTCTCTCTGTTTCTAGGACTGCTGTTCTCATTACAAGACAGACAAGCAGAAGAGTCTTCCTCTCCTCATGCTCTTTGCTATCAGAGGAAGCACTGGGAAGCTCAAAGACAGACTTTCTGCTGTGTCAGTAGGGAGGAAGATCAGCAGGCAAAGTCCTTTCCACCCACCACTGAAGTGAGATACATATGGATCTGCTTTGTGGCTCTCTGAGCAGTTGCTGCTTGCTTGCTGTGTAAAGCAGCAAAGGGATGTACCACAGTCAGTGAAGACCACATCTTTAGAGAAGTTTTTAGCCTTTGAATGTATGTGACCTTCCAATTTCTCATTTCCAAAGAATTATCATTTGAATGTAACTGGGCAGCCTTTAGAGTCAAAAAACCGTTCTTGTTACATATGTAGTGACTGTAGCAACACCTTCATCTGCACAAGTACTACAGTTTTTAAAAGAAACATTTTTAAGAAGGGATTTTTCTTCTGGTTTTTTTTTCCTAACTATTTTCATGCTGAGGGAAATTGTGTTTTGGCACATCTTGAAAATGACTGTATTACATGAGCTAAAAATTAAAAAGGTAGGAGTCAATTGCTGCGAGCATATAAATGAGAGAATTCAAGCCCAAACAGCTTAAGATTCACAAAATGTTAAACACTGGAAATCAAGTATTATAACAAAAATTATTATGTAACAAAACTGTTAATGAGTCTTATCTATATACCAAATATCCAATTTGTTACTTATTTGTTAGCATGAAAAAAAAAAAGTCAGTCTGCCCTCATTTCCAATAAAGTTTCAGCAGATGCTTTCTATGTACAATGTAAGAGTCATGACTATTTCTACAGAAACTGCAATTTTTACTTGTGCAGTTCAAGGTGACTTCTAGAGAACCCCTGATACTCATTTTAAAACAAATTCAAAGTGTTATTTTCCAGTCAGTGTAAACTCGCTTGGAACACTTCTAGGTTATGCATAAGAGGATGAGATGTTTAATACCAGCCTCTTCTCATCCACGCCCTTGGTTCATGGTAACATGACAATTTAAATACAGAAGAAAGCAAGATCATATTCCATGTTTCAGTCAGGACTGCCCAGCCAAAGACTCCAGTTTACTTTGGGGCATTTTGTAACCTTGGTGCAGCTTTCTATTCAATTTCAATTCAATAGAAATTCTTCTAGAGGAGAAGCACAAAAGTGTCATACAGAAGAAGAACAAAATGATCAGCTAGAGAGGAGTTACAAACAAACTTTATGATAACATCCCCTTAAAATTTTGGAGGTTTGGGTGAGGTGTGTACATGCCTTTCTAGGATTTGGGCCTGTTTTATTTGTAAGAGAAATAGTTTATGCCAAGAGAATGCAAAAAGATGTCTTATATTTAACTAAAACAAGGAGACCATTTTGTGATGCCAGTTTGATTTTCTCAAAACGGAGAAGTTCAACATTTTCATTAAGTGGAACACTCACTAGCCAACAGTATGATAAATTTTGTAGCAAAGAAATATAATTCTCATGTTGCTCTTTAGCTCTGACAAAATGCTTCTTGCACCATTACAGTTGAATTCTGCTGAATGCTTATTTATTTAAAACAATCTGTGAATATTTTTCATAGCTGACTGAGCATGGTTTTAATAGTCTCTTACAATACAGTAAAAATGGAGGCTTCAGGATATGTAGAAGAGAAGCATGCTGTGGAAAGATAATGGAGTCTATATGTGCATTCAGTATCTCTATACTATTCGGCTGTTAGCTTTATTATCTGTACTATCAGAGTCTGTATTTTTGTGTTATTTCTAATCCAAAAACATCTCTTGTTTTTCAAACTGTTCTGCTGTTTAGTGAGTACCTTGATTGACTTCTACAGTATAAGACAAATTACCAGCTCCTTCTGGCCACCGATTGTATTCTTATTTATGATAGTCTTAATGCATGTAATACACACTAATCACAATATTACTTTAGCTTTCGAATCAGTTTAATAAGCTTAATGCCACTGAGGATTTTGTCTCTTTTCAGACCAAATTTTAAAGGTTACTGTACTAGAAAGATCACAGTTTCTGAGGCAGAGTCACTGGTGAAATCTTTACTTTCTTGCAGTCGGCTGGAGTTTTCCCTGAAACTTAGATGACAGCCAACTTTATATGAGGAGTTTCTAATTTTTGAAGGATGTGTTTAAGATGAAAAGGCTTGGGCATTTCAAACACAGTGTCGATCCTTTCAAGATCTCAGGGGTCAGACTGGACTTGTGTGGGCACTATGAAAAGGAGAAGCATCAAGAGTGAGGATATAGCAGTCTCTCCCTATTAAAAAACATATTCAACCATTCTCCTCCAAAGAAAGTCCTGAACCACTTGTGCAAAAACGTTTGATGCTAACCATTGCAAAGCTCCACCAAGAAGGCCACTTTGTATTCTTCTTTCATATTAGCCTCCAAGCCAAGATTGTTGTCCTGATCTTACAGCACAAGGCCTCTCTGGAGCAAAATCTCTGCATGAGATCAGAGTTCTCAGACACCCTTGTCCCTGGCAGCTGATCTTCCTCAGCCACCACTTCAAGAACTCAAGTAGCCTCTTATCCTGTTTTCAGACAGGAACTGAGGCAGAGCTGCCTCTGGAAGATGGTCCAAGGCAGGACTGTGTGGCATTGTGCTCCTTCCACCCCACATTTCCCATACCTCTACTCAAGTGATAACTACCTGTGGTGATCAGAATAGATGAGTCTGGTCATGATGGCTGCATATGGCTCAAACAGGCTTCAAGGGAGGCAGACAGCAATAGCCAAGGGTTATTGCGAACAAGGTGCCCACCAAACCCCAATGCTGGACAGTGTTTGATTCAAGCCAAGTTTGGGAGAAACTAACTGCTGCATTTGGTATGTAAATATGACTAAAAGTCTATTGTCTTACTCTATCAAGAACTGACAACCCAGGGCCCATTGAGCAATCTTACACAGCAGTGGGCTGTATGCCAGGATCTCTTGAGTAAAGATGCCTCTCAAAGTTACCCCTAAAGTCTGAGAGATTCCTTGCCACAACAGATTCTTGGTAAATGATTAATAGCATGCTAAACTTTGTAACCTTAGCTAAATGATATGAAGGATTAATTGTGCATACATAAACCTTTGGACATAAAACTGACTAAATCTGGGACTAGTATTGAATCTAGCTGCACCTAGATTCATCTCTGAGGAGTATAGAAAGCGAGACAGTCATTTCTGAACATTGTGACTCAACAGCAAGATCCCTCTGATAGTTTTGTCCGACTCTGTTCTCTATGCAATAAATAGCAGATGTTTCTTGCCATTAAATCTTCTTAAATCACTGTTGCATTTATTATCAGACTTTGTTAAGTTGCTGTTTTATATTGGTAAACTTTGCTACTTCTCTTAGGAGTGAAGTGTTTCATTCCATCTGTGACGGGCTGCAAAGGCATTTTCTCTGATGTTATTTTTGTCACAGTTAAACAATTACAGCAGTTATACTCTGCTCCTCTGACTTCAGGTGACTGCGAGGAAGAAAGATGTGTTATTTATTTCCAACCCTTTCAGTAACCATAGGCATAGTATTTAGCATAAGACAAAGGAGCTGACTATGTATGACAACATTTAGATAAAGATGGTCAGAAACCTATAACGTATGACTTTAGAAAACGTATGATATTGAGGGGTCCTAAAAAAGATGAGACTGATTGATGATCTAATTGCTCCCTACATCTTAGTGGACAGTTACAAAATGATGGAACACTTCTTGTTACTGCCAGATAAAAAACCAAGAAATACTCTAGAGATACCATGTGAGGACTTTGCAGTTTTCTCTGCCCAACAGCTAGTACCCTGCTCTAGCACCACCAGCATGCCAGGCTAAGCCCTTGTACAGCCAGAATTGATGACTCAGCTGGTTTATAACATGCCATGCCACGATATTTTTACAACAGTGCCAGCATGGCCCTCTTCTACTTTAGCCAGTTCTCTGGAATAATTTGAAAACATTTCTCCAAAACACTACCCCAGGCCTTTTTTTGAGGCCCATGGCAGGCATACGAGGCAACAGAAATAAGGGAGCATGTGCTCAGTGCAGTGACTCCTCCTAAGGAGACCACCTGACCAGTGGTTGACTTAACCTGTCCTACACTGCATTTCTGGTGTGCATTCCCAAACCAGCCTGTGAAGTACTTGGTTTAGAGGTAGGATGGCTCTGTATGGATCAGCTCGGGTTACTGCTTCTGCATCCTCATATTCATCCCAGAGAATCTTCTGCTCATCATTGTTGAGGTGAAGTATGCTCCCAACCTGCTTATGGCTGTGTAGCCTCCCCAGAACATGTCTTGCATGATCTGAATCTTGCTCCTTTCTGTGGTTCAGAGGTTTCTTTCTTTGTAGGCACCCTCTGCAGGGGAGAAGAACCTCCTATATGAGCAGCATCTGCAATCTTACTTGTGTTACAGAGTCTTTGCAAAAATGAGCTGCATGTGGGATGGAAATAGCCTGGAAGGGTGAGATGATGCTTGTGTCACATTGGCTTTAGGGTATATACTAGAGAACAGGCCTCCCTTAGCATTAAATATTCACAGGGGAAAGTCAAATTCACAGCCCAATGGCTGGAGATGCCCCGGAAGGCACTGTGAGGGCCAAGCAGACCCAGCATTTCAGCAGAGCACCCGCACAAGGTTTGCAAGAGTGTTTCAAGACCAGATATGCTACTGCTACTTGGGGGATTTAGCCTTACATATATTGTATGACAAGACTAAAACATGAGGGGATAAAAATGTATGCAATTTTTTGTCTTCCTTCTCAACCATTTAAGTCCATTGTTTATATTTGTTGTTAATATGATCAAAATTACTGTATACCTATTGTCTGATTCTTTGTGGACTTGTACCTAACCAAGTCATCCACATTTTGCTGGTGGGCCAGGGCAGAAATGCCTTAAGGCTGAAACTGCTGCATAATTAATAAGCTGCCTGTTAGCCTTGACATGCCTGAGGTAGAATTCCTAAAGGCTGTTTCTTCTGTGTAATCTGCCAGTAGAGCCTGTTGCTGTGGTGTAGTAAGAGATGATGCCACACAAAGTGAAGCCGGCTCATTAAAATATTGTATCACTGGATGCTAAGAACTGATCTGTGAGTAGAGAGACAGATACTTCTTGTATCTGACTTGAGACAAATGGGCAAGCTCAAGAGAAATAAAAGGGTAAAATAAGAACACAAGAGCCAGTGATTTTGTAAGTAAACCCATTGTTCAAATATTCAAGTAAAATTCTTGCTCTGAACCTCTTTAATGTTTCAATTTTGATAGTTAAACACCTATGTTCCATTTTCATGCTACTTTATTGCTTCAGTGCCTCTGAGACAAAATGGTTTGCAATTCATATTTTATTGTGAACATTTCTTGTGTTGGTATTTATTTTCTTTTTCACACACCATTATTTTTGTTTCCATATTCCATTATGCATCTCAGATATTGTATCTCCTTTGGCATTTCACACTCCATGCTGTACTAAAATTTCCATTCTTTTTTTTTCCTTATTGTTTGTCATTATGAATTATCATTAGTACAAATAATTTTATTTCTGATTTCACATCTCATTACTCATTTTCCAGACCCTCATAATGGATTTCAGTGTTCATGCTACATCATTTGCTGGGGGGTTTACTTACTGTTACACACTGATTTTTCACAACTTATTATGGATTTTTCTTTCTGCATGTTATCATGCATTTAACTTTACTTAATTTATTCTGCATTTTTCCTTACTGCCTCACATGATTCATTGCTTAACTTTGCATCTTATTTCATTTGTCCTCTTTGACCTTGAAGGTGTATTTCTGGTCTTGCTTATCATTTCTCTTTCAAATTTCATATTTCATGGCTTATTACAATTTTTCAACTCACTATGCATTTCTGATATTAAATCTGAGTTTTCCTTTTCACATCTCATTAGCCATGTTTTTGATTCTACATCTCAATATGAATAAGTTTTTAGATCTCATTTCCAGTTTTGGTTTTTGCTCTGCATGTTCATTTTTATTTCACTACTTGGTTTTATTTCAGTGTCTCATTATGTACTTTTAGATCTAATTAGTAATTTCATGTATCATCGCTTATTAGTCAATTTCCTTTTTATTGCCCATTACAGATTATGCCTAGAATTCTGAGCTTGAGCTTTCAGATTTCCCCAGGCATTTTCCTTTTCTCACGTTCTTCAGTTAACTTCTTATATGTTATGATAAATTTCTTATGATATTCCTACTAACATCTTACTATTGTTTTCAAACCTATCTTTTTTTATACCTGAGTGAACTGTCTTTTGCACCTCAATAAACATAATCTTTTAATATCTCATTACTCATTTAAATACCATATTGCAGATTCCATTTTTGATCTCACACTAGGTTTTTATTTACAGACTGTATAATGATCTTCCATTTTTGAGTCTTTTGAAACGTTGTGGTGGTGGTGCTGCTTAGCATACATTTTCATACCTGCAAATCCTCCCATGTTTCCTTTTCAGATTGTGCATCTTTTTCTGTGTTTTCTTTTTCAGAACTATTTCTGCACTTTCCCTAATGCATGTCCCCCATGCAGCTTGATGTATTTCATGATATTTCATATATTTTGTGAGATATTTCATGATACTATTTCATGAGTTGGACTATATGATCCTAATTGGTCCCTTCCAACTCTGGAGATTCTGTGATTCTGTAATATATCATATTTTGTAGCTCGTGACAGATTTCTGAATACTCTCATACTTTTCTTCTTAAACCTATTTATGCACTTTTGGTTTTGCATTTCCTTATGAATTTCCCCTGTCAGAATGAATTTTCCTTGTCTCTCACTAAGCTTAAATTTTTTTAGACGTTTTCCTGAATGAATCACATGGTTTGATTTTTTTCTTCTCCTCTTTCAATGTTTACATCCGTTCTGCATTTCATTATGTGGCTCCATTGTTCACATCTTGTTCTCCAGTTGTCCTTTTAAATGCCATTACACATTTTCATTTTACAAGTTCTTGTGCCTTGCTCATGTTGCATTTTTCCACCTATGAGAACTTCATGTTTTCGAGCAGCTTCATATGCACCAGCTGTGATCTTTCTTCGTCTCATCATCCATTCCTCTATCACCTTGTTATATTTTTTCAGATTTTCCATTTGTTATATATGTTCTTACTGCAGGTTGATTTTTTACAATTGATTAGGTCTTAAATTATGCATCACATTATGAATTTCTTGTTACATCTCATTGAAGTGTTTCACTTTTTTAACTCTATGCATTTTTGTCTCTAACACATGTTCTTTTCCCTGTAGCTTGACATTTATTTAAACTTTCCTATTGCATACATTCACATCCTCTTGCATGTATTGCATCTCTTCTCTCCTACTTGCCATAGTGTTACACTATTTCATTTTTACTTTCAAAACATGTATCATACTACAGCTTTCCATTTTTTACCTGTTAATTAATCTTTTACAACTATCACCTTACTTTGACTTTTCTTTTCCCCAGGTTGTTATATTTTGGGTTTTTTTGTATAACTTTATGTATCTTTTTATTTACATTTCCTCCTGTTCACACATTTTTTTTTATTACACATCAGTCTGTGATTCTTTCTACATTTTTTTCACATTTGCCTCTTACATACTTGCATTTCGTTATGATTTGTCCATTTCATCATGCCTTTTTTTACTCACCTATGACTTCTAAAGGTTTTAGTTTTCACTTTTATACACATTTGTTTTATATTTCACTTTTCAATCTGTATCTCCTCAGAAAATATTTTTTTTTCTCTTTTGCCTCTCATTTATTTTTTGCTTCTCATTGAATGTGTTCCTTTCTTTAGCAGAGTGGGTTTTGTTGGCTTACCTCATATACACCTCTCTTTTCACACAGTGCTGAACTTGCCTGCCTTTCATCATGTCTTTCTTTCTGCCCCTCATTATGCAAGTTTTTTTCACACACCAAGAGATCTAGCTTTCACATCTTATAATGAGTTTTTATTCTCTTCTTCTTACATTAATTTTGAGTAGCTGATCACACAGAGGTATTTATTTTACCTTTATGTATTTCATTTTCATCCTAAAACCAAACAGTACTTCCTCATGTTTTTCACTTGGCCCTTCTTTTTTCTAGTTGCTAGTTCTGCATCTAAAAAAAATTTAATTGATACTTCTTTCTTTCTCCCTATTGGATGGCCAAAGTGTTTTTGGTCCACAGAAAAGCCAAGAGGGAACACTTCAGAAAATACAAATGTCAGCTCAGAAACACAATTGGTCTAGACACTATGGGAATACATAAAGTTGAAGATGGATGTATACTTAAAAACATAATTAGGAACCTTTTGTCAGATTTGTTCATTAAAATCATGCATATTTTGAAATTCTGATTGCATTAGGAAGCACTCTTCATTTTCCTAATCAGATTTACTTTATGAAAATCAGATCAGGCAGGTTCTCTGCTTTTCTCAGCTTACCTTGGGGGGAGGGGAAAAAAGGTAAGAGAAGTTTGGTTCTCTGGTTTGCTCCATGGATCCAGTAATATAGATTAGGAGAATGATGATCAAGGTTATGCAGTTGCTACTTTCAAAAAACTAAACACCATCTGAAGAACCATAGAAATGCTGTTTGAAATAGACCTCTGGAGGGTTCCCATTCAGCATCCCACCAGACTTTTGAGGGCACTGCCTAGCCTTCTGGCCTTGACCAGCACCACCTGGGACCTCCCCCTACTCTGCCTATAGCCCTTGACTCCCATTTCAAGCTACTCCTGTGGTCTTTAGCCCATGCCTAAGCTGTCCTGTAGGAATGCTAGTCTCCAGCCATATCCCTGATCATCTGGACTCTGACCTTCAGATTCTCTTTCCAGCTTTGTCTTGGACCAGCCTCATCACTACAGTTCTCTCTGAACTCTTGTCTGGAGCTGGCTGTCCCCTCAGATCCACCCTGCTTGCCCCTCTAGGACACTGTGGGACTAGGAGTTGGTGGGTTGGTGAGCCCTTGCCCTAACACCTACAGAGTACCACTTGGCTTGTTGATGCCTGACCTCTTCCATTGGGAACAACACTAGGTTGTGTCAGCTTGAGTTTTGCAAGGTGCAGATTGAGTCTTCAACTGTGCATACTCCACCCCTCCCTGGGCAACCTGTTCTGGTGCTGCATTGCCCTCCTGGTGAAGCCCACAAGATGTTGAATGCAGCTATTGTTATTACTTTTATTGCCTGGCTCTATGGTGAAATGTATTTTTTTCCCTTTGACTTTGTTTCCAGCACAAATACAAACCATAGCCCAATACTAGCTATTATGAAGAACATTAACTCTACTCTAGCCAAAACCAGCACAGTCTCCAAAAGGCAACTCAGGAAAGAAAGAAAAACTCTCTGATACCCAGATCTTTCTATTATGGGAATTCCAGACACATTAATATTAAATATTTATCACATTCATTGATGAGACTTTTTAGGAGGTCAGACAGTGATAGAACCAGGGGAAATGGGTGTAAGCTAGAGGAGGGTAGATTTAGGTTGGATATTAGGAGGAAGTTCTTCACTATGAGGGTGGTTAGACAGTGGAACAGGTTGCCCGGAGAGGTTGTGGAAGCCTCATCCCTGGAAGCTTTTAAGACAAGGCTTGATGGGGGCCCTGGGTAACCTGATCTAGTGGATGGTGTCCCTGCCAGGCAGGGGGGTTGGAACTAGATCATCTTTGAGGTCCCTTCCAACTCTGACAATTCTATGATTCTATGATTTCCATGCCTGATATGAGCTGCTACAAATTCTAACTGGTGAGACATACATGTGGTCTGGCCTCCTGTATCTACTACGTGGGGTCAGAAAGTTGGAAATAAGTTGTGTCTCTGTTCTGGCAGCAAGGGACTTAGCAATGTTGTAGGAGAAGCAGGTTAATGGGGAATTAGTTCCCTTGAGTCCACAACGGTTTGATCTCAATCAATTCTCAATTTCAGAAGTTCAAACAAGGACTGTGTATTTTTACAATTTTCTGAGTTAGAAGTGCTACTAGTTGGCTGAATATTGTCTTAAAGATTTTCTTGCTTCATTTCCTCAACGTGTAGATTACATAAACCAATTTAAGTGAGCAAAAACTGTAAAACAACATAAGTACAATACAACAAAGACTTTTAGCTCAGGATAAAAGTGAGTCCAGTATGTCCTCAACATTCATCATTTTTTTGTGTCACTTTTGATGCTTAGACAGGATGGTGAAGATTCCTTTGTGTCTGTCCTTACTTTCTGAATTTCTGAATGCTTAAGAGTATCATGTTAATTCATGTTACTTGCTTACAAGTCACTTTTAAAATTAAAACCTTAAATCCTTAAATATTATAACAGCATAAAGGGATACAAATAAATTAAATTATTAGTAAAATTTTTGTGCATGTATACTTTCTATATCAATATTATCTTCCCTGATGACAGCTCATTTATTTTAAGACTGTGCTAGCAAATGTGCATTTATCGGACAGCAGTTTCCTGTGAGTCTGGAAGGACCTTGTCATAGTTTGAGCCTCCCAAGCAGACAACAAAACACCGTGCAGTTGCTTGCTCACTTCTATCTACCTCTACTTGGATGGGGAGGAGAAAATATAGCAAAGGGCTCAAGGGCCAATACAGAGGGCAGGAGGGTTCATTCACAAATTTTGAGGTACCAGATTTGAAAAAAAAAGGGCTAATCTTAAAGTTACTGGCTGGCTACTATATCGAATCATGAAATTCTTGTTAGTAATCCTGAAGTGATAAGCATGAAGGGAAGAACGATCCCAATTACACAAATAAAAAAATGGCTGTGAGCTGTTAGCCCTTGGGAGTGAGGATTTGCAGTTGCAAAAAATGTTTCCATACTTATGTCAGCTTGATGTTCTGAGGTGGCTGAAAAAAAAGAGTAATACATAGGGGACTGGCTCAGTCCTGCTGCTTTTGGTCAGGAGAAGCAGGATACTGGAATCATCATGAAGAAGAGGTATTTTAGTTTTGACTCAACATGGTCATCCTTACATAGATCATCCTGTCACATTGCAGTGTTAGTGGTGTTTGCTACAGATTCTTGCAGTCAAATCTCTTTGCTATATTTTGCATATTGGAAATGTACTGCTGAGTTTAACAAGTTTCAGAAGCTTATTAGAGGTCAGCTGCAAAGTTTTATAAATGCTCTAGGGAAGGGCTTTTGTGGTCACAAATCTACCTAATGTTTCCTGTTGTCACTTGGTCTAGTGGTCAGGACTCAAAAGATAGAGTAGCCAGGAGTGATAAAAAGTCCATGGTCCAACATTGTTCATATACATCACTCACCTATTGAATATAGTACAGCAATATCCCACTTGCATTTTCCAAATAAATCAGCAGCCAGAAGTTTTAGTTTGTCTTCTATTTTTTTCTCTGTTGAAAACTTTCTCCTCACCTGCATGGTGAAAATGAAACTACAAATGCAATGATTATGTGCTCCCAAAAACTTTTGCTCCATGGCTGGACAAATGAGATTTCTGATGACAATTGGTCATTTTCTGTGAACCGACATGTAAAATTGCTTGAGGGTAATCAGGAAGTTTGCAACTCTTGCATTTGTAAACTTTCCAGAGCACAGTTGGAGTGAATAATTTTCTTTATAAGTTTTGTCTACTGATAACAATTTTCCAGACTAGAATACCATGCAAAACAAAATGAATGGAATGCATGCACCAAGAAAAAGATCTGGATGTATTTTATGTAAATGCAATCCAAAAATCCACAGTACCATTTAGTATATCTAGTAGAGTATAACAGAGGGCTGTCTCCTCTCTCCTGTCAAATTAGCACTATAATATAAAGTTTAATGGATGGGCTTTCTTAAAGTGCACAGGCAGACATTTGGGTCAGAGTCTAAGATTTAGCTAAGTGAACAGACCATGAGAAACTACAGGACAGGACGTGAGAAATGACTGAATGTGATGTATAACACAGTATGAAGCTGGCAAAAGTTACAGGTAGTGCCCTGAGAAATGGCCAGATTTCACAGATGGTTATAAGTGAGTTATGTGAGAGTAATTTAATTTGAAAGAAGATATCTTTGGATACCATCTAGGCTGAGCTGCTCTAAGCAGGGCTAACTTCAAAGCCAGATATGGGATACTCCTTAAAGTACCTTCTGCAATTTGCTAAGACATTAAGAGAGCTTACTTTAATTTCTTGCCTCTAAGTGCTCTGTGCTATTTGAATGCAAAGTAATATTTCAGTATTAAAATCTGCATCCATATGTTTTAAAAAAAATACTGTCTTGCTTGCTCTTTATCTCTTTCTGAGAGCAGTTTGGCTCTTTTTTGTTGTGTGCCCAGAGACCCACATTTCAGCTGCTGTAGTGCTGAAGGGCTTCCTAATCAATCCAAGTGTAGATTGGGAGCTGGCCATTCAAAACAGAGTGACGTGAAGACATCCAAGAGTGCCATTGCCTACAAAGCTGAACTGTCCCACTGAGGAAGCTGGTTAGAAGGCATAATGTACATAATGTATGTGGAGAGACTGAGGGAGCTGGGTTTGTAAGTTTGGAGAAAAGAAGTTTGGAAGATGAGAGGAAAACCTCACTGCTTTTTTCCTTTACCTAAGGGAGTGGCAGAGAAGATGGAGCCAGACTCCTCCTGGGGAATATCTATCCTTGGAGATTTCTAAAATGTAATGGAACAAGTCCTGTTTCAACATGGAAGTCACCCTTTTTGTAGGAGGAGACTGGACTAGGTGACTTTCTGAGGTCCATTCCAACCTGAAGTATTCTATCATCATTAATATATGGTGGTCTAGTGGTTAGGATTTGGCACTCTCATCGCTGGGACCCAGGTTCAATTCCTGGTCAGGGAAGCTTTGTTGTGACCTAGTCTTAGGGAATCCTGCTCTGGCAGAGAGGTTGGACTAGATGATCTTTCGAGGTCCCTTCCAACCCCTGACATTCTGTGATTTTGTGATTATGTGAAGATTTTCTGCAAAGCTTAAAAAGGAAGGTACCAGATACTTTCAGTTCACAGAATTGTATTCAAAGAATTATCACAGTACCAGAGTATGTCAGGAGTTGGAAGGGACCTCAAAAGATCACCTAGTCCAACCCCCCTGCCAGAGCAGGATTCTTACCTGACTGGGAATCAAACCTGGGCCCCAGTGCTGAGACCATTGAATCCTAACCACTAGACCACCACTAATACTTAATATTTACAGACTTACTTAAAAAATTTTCTGTGGTATTAGCCAAAAAGAAAAGTTGGAAAAAACCTGTAGATAAATATCATATATATTCTAGATAAATATTGCTTGCTGCTATTTTTGCCTTTGAACAAAATGATATGTCATCCTAAACTGAGAAACTGTGTGTTGACATACAGTTCACACTAAAGAATCTTATGGACTATTCTGTTTGTGATTATTGTCTTCATAGAATACATAAATAGAAATAGCCCTGTTTTCTTTAGCCAATTTTATGATATTTTTGCTATTATCTTCTTTCTAAAAACAAAAGATCAGAATAAAAGAATAGCTAGGTTATTTTCTTCCTGAGTTGGAATAATCTATTTTTTTTTTATAAGGAAGAATTCACATGAATTTTATAAAGGAAAGGCAAAAATATATCAGCTGTGAGCTATGGAAGTTCTCCAGTTTGCCTTCTGTTATCACAGACAAGTTTCTGCAAGGGGTAATAAATTCTTAATGGTCCACTGCTGAAGCTATCTGATAAGAACAAGGTTACCTGTCAAACAAAGAGTGAAAGAAATACACATACTATGCTGGCTGAAATACAGACTGCCTGTAGACTAGATGAGAAACGCATCCATTAATTTTAACTAATTATATTCTGTAAGGATTAAGGCACAAAAACCTGTGTGATTGAATAATATCAAAATGTGACTGGAGAGGACTTGATCACAAGCCATTTCTGAGACCTAATGTTGTTTTCATATGTAGCTCTTTCCTAAGTCCCAGGAAAACTGTGCTTTCCTCAGACTTGAAAATAAAAACAAAAAAACCATGACCACATAAGAAGCAAGACATGGAGTCATCTATGAATGTAAGACAGATAATTTGATGTTATTTTTTTCATTTGATGCTACTTTTTTCAGATTCAGTCCAGCAGTTTCAAGGCAGGTGACAAGACAATTCTGAGGTCAAACCAATTAACCAGTCCACAGCAAATCAGGTCCATGACCAGACCCAGGCTTGCTATGATACAGCTAGAGACAGGCAAACCTACAGCACAGATCAGACCAACAGGGGCTACACAGTGCAGGATGGAGCTTAAATGGCCCTGGACTCCTGAATAGAAGGGGTGGATGAAGCCCACAGGTGAGTTTGACCAAGGGCTTTTAGTGCCCTCAGAGCTCTGATACTTCTTGGAACTCTCAAGAGCTGCCACTAACATTAAACAAACAGAAGATAATGAAATTTTGGACCCTGAAGTTGACCATCTCTGACTGCACTGTGAGCCTTGCAATTTCATTAGATGTTTCCTATGGTCATCCTACCTTTTTCAGTGTACAGCCTGGCTGAAGTTAGTTTAAGCAAGTGCCTGTTCATTATCTGTTTTTTTCTCCTTATGTTTCAATGAAACTTTGTTTACTAAATAATATTCAGAACTCACCCTGATGAAAAAAACAAATATTTTCTTGATAAACTATTGTCTGGAACTCATCACAATATTTTGAGCATGCATGATACATTGTCATTATATCTTCACAGTACCCCTGAGGGGAAGCAAACTATCATAGATTCAGAGAAACTGCACTATTCATTTCATTTCAAGCTGCAAGTACTTGGTACTGTCACAAATCAGAAAAATTAATTTTATCCAAGCAATAGAGTCTCAGTTAAGAAATGCAAGAATAGGATCATAAATGGGTTATTACCTTCAGGTAACTTAATTTACTAATTTAACAAGCATCTTTACAAGAACACTGAAGAGGCAAGGCTGCATACTAAGTCTACTAATTAACATTTAATTTCCTTGATCAGGAGACCAATGCAGTCTCACATGGCCCCCTGCCTTCATCACATCATATCTTCAAACTGTGGCAGTTCTACTACCTCTGTTATTATACTGGTCTGTTTCATCCACAGGGCAGAAACATGTAACATGTTGAATTAGATATTTAAGATTAAAAAAAGAATTATATTAATGTTCTATGATTCTATGATTCATGCTTCTGAACTTTTTGCACTTGAGTCTAATCATAACATCTCCTTTATATGATATTTGTAAGCCTTTCTTCTGTTTTAAAACCTGTTTGAAAAGAGCACAGATCACATCAGAGAAGGGACAGTCACAAAGTCCATCATAAGTAAATCTCTTGTACATCTGTTTGTCACTAAAGATAATGGAGAGACTAACAGCAGCAGCTGGTGTTTTATTCTATTTAAATCAGTCTCATTTCATAGATGTTTGTTAGCAGCAGAGAAATGACAAGACTTGAGAGCTGTAGGCACCATTATACTTTCCAGAGTGGAAAGATAAACTAATTGCCACAGGCTATTTTCCAGTCCGTGCTCTTCTTTCTTGTATACCTTTTTCAGTCTTAGCTTTCCAAGGGAAGCAACTGAGAAATACAGTTGCATTGTCAGTCTAATGGAAGACATGGTGTTTGAGCAGTCAGTGACCTTGAGTGAGCCCTGACAGCCATACTGGATCTTGTATCATATACACTGGCTCATATACCTGTATGTTTGCATGAGTGACTGCTGCATAACAACAGGTATATAGAGGGTAACATGCTAGAAGGCTCTGTATATGTAGTGCTACTGGATGCAGTTGCTAGATATGTTTACTTAGGCATGCTTTGGTGAGCATAAAGGGACTTGTCAAAACAAGATGTATAGAGTTATTTGCTACCCTAGATATAAGGAGATATGGGACTGGGGAGGAGTGAACCTCAGCGTGGGTGGTATCTGCACCACATGCTGTGGCTATGCATCTGGGGCCTGTCTGACATTGCAGGAGAGTCATGTTCTCAGCACCTGAAGGAATATAAGATTTGCTCACTAACTACCTTTCTTTTCCTATTTTTGTATTATTATTAATGCTGTTTTGTTTCACCCTTTGCTGCTATGCCTTCTCTACTGAGAAAGAGCCAGAAAGAACTCTGCATCCCTCCTGATGCAGAGCAACTGTGCAGCTGAATGAGGAGGAGGAGAGTTAGCAGTTCCTGTAAGAAATGTATAAATAGTTCATATTGTTTACATGAAGGACTTTGATGGGACACATTATTGAAGGCTTTGAGGGAAAGATTGCCTCCTGTGACACACAGTTGTTAAACTGTGCAGTGAAGGAACAGTGAGAAATATATGTTTTCATACCACTCCCCCATGACACTTTTCATCTTTTTGGCATACTGAAGGGGAATAGCTCTAAAACTTTGTGAGGAGGTTGTATCATACATTGTTTAGTGGAGAAAGTATTCCAGCATTTGTGTCTAAGCTGATCATTGTGTATAGATCCTTTATTAATAAAAAAATCAACATAAGAACAAAACATTTTTTCCACACTAGCTGCCTGTTTGTTTTATTCTTCCTGTTACTAAGAAAACACTTTCAGTGCAATTTCCAACTAGTAGAACATGAAGTTCTACTGTTCAGCTGAACTGCTGTGAACACAAAGTTAGTCAGATATTTCACTGCAATGACTTATTTTAATACCAGGGACATTATCATCAGTGTTCATTAAATACCTCTTTCAATTCCAGTGAAGTCTATCTTCACCTTTTCATCTGGAGAGAATAGAATATCTTTCAAGCTGCTAGGTAAAACAAACAGCAGAAGAACCCATGGAGAGTGAATTTTCACTTAAAGGAATTTTCAGTCTTTGCGTATCGCTTTTTTGTCTCCTTTCCATGCTATTTTCCTTCTTACAAAGAGACTTACTGTTGATTCAGCAGTGGGTTCTTCTTATACTGAATTCTCATCAACAAGAAGATATGCTGATAAACTCTATATCAGTTAGAGTTAATTTATCTAGATAAAGTAGGTAGATAGTTGTGGCAGGTGCACTTAACCCCCCCCCGAAATATTAACAGCCCATGGCCAGACATGTAGCCTGAGACAAAGGAGCTGAGTCCTGCAGTAGCCAGCATGGCACCTGGGAACACCTGAGATGGGAGTGTAGCAAGAATCCTTTCAGAGGTAGCTTGGCCTCCTTCTGTAGACAGCATCTCAGTGTCTGGGGCTGGTTTTGTTTGACCATGAGTCAGAATCAGCAGATGGGGTATAAATGGATAGCCTGCCCACATGGCAGCGGAGAGCTGACCTTGCTACATGAGCACTGGAGCTGGTTGCAGGCAGGGGGCCTTCTCCTCAGGCTTGGGATGTCACCCAAAGAAACTCTGCAGATTGAGAGTCCTCACCCCCTTTTGGTGATTGGTATTTTCTGGGTATCCAAAGAGGGAGGTTTTCCCCCTTTTTGTGCATGTGTAATTGTGGTTTGTCTTCTCTAGCATTTGTACTGTTTATGGTTAAGAATTGGTTGTGTGACAGTTAATCTCCAACTTTCACCTGAACCTTTACTTAATTTGTCATGGGGAGTGCTAAATGACTTTGTTCCAATAAATCCACACTTTGGTTAAGCAAGTGCTATCCTTTTTGTGGGTGTCTCTGCTACAATAGTTTAGATAAACTCTCCCTAGGTGAAGATAAGCTTGAGTTCCTCTGTGAAGTCGTGTCTTGTTCTGCAAATTCCAAGCTGAACTGAATTCAGAGTACTTGAGCACTATTACATGAGGGCCAGGAGGACATATGGTGTCTCCATTGAAATTATATACATTTCATACTTGTCTTCTGAGTACTTCTGAGTGGACTGTGGCCAAACGTTATCCAGAGCAGTCCTGAAATTATCAGTCCTAAAAACTAAGCTTCTAGCACCTTGTATCCAAAAAGTCATAAAACATTTTAGAAAGTACATGTCAGGCCTTGGAAAATCTGGCATAGCTCATACATTTTTATGATAAATTTCTTTCAGTGAATATAAAATATATATATTCAGTGGATACTGTGTGTATATAAATATGTATTCTGAATTATTTTATCCCCTTCAGAAAATATTACCAGAATGCAAAACAGAAGAGCTAATTTTGGTTACTTCTTATTTGGTAGATATTGGTGCAACAATAAATCTGGATGAAAAATTCACTGGGAGATTGTAGAAGATTTGTAGAAAAGTTACAGGTATAATGAGACAAGAGATTTTAATGAAAAGGACAAAGAAATAGAGGGTATTTTAATAACTGTTTTGCAGTGAAATTTCTTCCTGAGTAAAGACATCTTGAGCAGAACTACTTTAACCTGTGAAATCAGAACTAATAATAGAAACATTTGTTGTAAAGAATAGCATATATTTCTGTCCTTACATGAATATTCCATTTTTATATGACTTAAAATGGGATTATAGAGAACAGGGGGCATGACTCTTCCCACAATCACAACAGAGTAGAGGGAAGAGGCAGGACTTAAAAGGAAAATTCTGAAAATATGTTGCTCAGGGAAGTTGTGGAATTTACATCCTTGGAGATGTTCAAAACTCATGTAGACAAGACCTTGAGCAATCTGAATTAGCTTTGAAAACAGTCTTGCTTAAAATTGTGCTTCAGTCAGAAGATCTTCAAAGTCCATTCTGGTTTAAGTGCTTCTATTATCCAATAATCTTGGTTATACCACTGAGTGATAAGTAAACAAAACCCAACAGGTTTAATAACCAACTTTACTGAGAAAAAACATGAGACAGCACGAATAGATGAGGAGCAAACAGTAAAATGTGCTGCATTCAGTCCTGAAAAGCAGTAGAACAGGGGCCATGCTGTGACTTTGATGGCTGCTGAGTTCTGAAATACATTTAAGTATTTCACATGGTGCAGATCAATGTGTAGAATTTTCTGCATTGGGAAGTCATCATGTGAATTATTGAGGTAAAGCAATACTGAGTCAGCTGTACAGAAAAACTGTAACATTTCCTTCTCCATAATGCTAAGCAAAGTGCAATCTAATATTTACATTTTGAGATACAAACTCATTTCTGGTAGCATCTTTTACATTTATGACACTAAACATTAGGTCAGATGCTTTTAGATATAAAGTTACTTAAATACTTTAGCTTTGCAGGTCTTTGTAGTAGAGGTGAACAAGAAAAACTGAAAACTAAGATAAAAAAGTCAGTAGCAAGATCCTATCAAATATTATTGCTATCTATTTCTTTGTGCAAGTGTGTGCAGATTAGATGCCTGTGGGCAAGTGACCTTTGAGAATTCTAGGAAAGCTCTCACCATGTCCTGTGATGAAAGTGGTTCTTGCTGGTATTCAAAATTAAAAAGAGGAGTATACACTCCTTTTCTTCTACACTTGCAGTATCATTAATACAGAAAAACCTAATTGTTAAAAGATAAGATGTAAGCAATAGTTTCAAAATTGCAAAGGTGTCTCTGCAATACTCTGCACACTGCTATTAATTGTTTTTTGGATGTGCCATGCAGCTGTTATGTCTTGCTGTACCACTGTCAGTTTCCTGATTAATCAGAGCCAGCAGATACCACATTATTCTTCTAAGAGGATGGCTTTTATTTCCTTTTAGATTTAGAGGATTATGGTAAAATGTGAACTAATATGACTGTAATTTTATAGTCAACATCAATGATTCATGACATTAGAATGTGAAATGCAGTCTGGAAAAGATCACAATGTCAATCAAAGGTAATAAATACATAAGCATTGACAACAGCTACTCAACTTGTTTGAAATCTGGAAATGTATGCTGGGGAGACTTCTATCAGATAACTTTGATGTTCATATATATTCTCTATCTCTTCATTTTGTAGTTAAAATAATTTTCATTTTCAATAAGATTGGATCACATTTGAAACTGAGCTATTAAAAAATGACTTTGATCCTCTGTAAGTCTTTTGACAAAGAATTTAAAATGTAACAAACTAATAATGGCAAGTGAATAATTCATTTCTGAATTTGTTAGAGTATTTATGAAGACTATTCTTAAGAGCAAATAAAAATAGTGAAAACCTTAGTCTAAATTTCATTTTGAAGAACTAATGTGTTTGTGAATATGTATTGTATCCCAGAACAGTATCCACAGCTTTAGATAGAAGAGGCTGGGTGTCATGTTAAGCACTTCAGCAGCATATTGGGAAAAAGTGTATTCTCATATTTTCTCTATTTTTTTAGGCCTTACCGTACCTGTTATCTTACCTGACATTGCACCTGTAGGTGCAGCTTTTACTCTGCATCCCCCAACATGAGATACAAGATTTAGCAGTGACCTTGCTTTGCATATCAATCCCTGATAATAAATCTAAACATTAGGTCTTATCACTGCTAGAAACAGGTGGTGTCTATAAAAGAGGTGTCTTTTTCAGAAAATGCAGTTACTTAAGCTAAAATGTAAAATTGTTGAACAGAATTAGTTCTGTTCTAGCCCAAACCAGCACAGCTTCTTAGAGAACATTTTCAACCTTTTTTTTTTAATGTGGTTGTAAAACTTGGAAATCTATTGATTTCAAAAACGAAAGCTAAAATAATCTCAGAACTGTATGCAATCAAGAGAAAAGTTTTAAACTCTGTGTCATGTACCATGGTACAATGAAAACCTGAGTTCACACAAGTGAAATATGACTGCTCATTCTCCCAAAATAAAAACTAATCTTTAGCACTTTTCTCCTTGTCCTCGTTTGGGTTAAAACAGATTCACAGATGATTCATGGTTAGAAAGGACCTTTGAGATCAGCAAGTTCAACCAAAAAAACCCAAAACCCCAAACCAAAATAGAAAAAAAGAAACAAACAACAACCATGAACATGCTAGAGCGTGTCCTGAAGGACCATGTCTACACGCTTCTTAAACACCTCCAGAGACGGTGACTCAACCACCTCCCTGGGAAGGCCGTTCCAGTGCCTCACCACTCTCTCTGTAAAGAATTTATTCCTAACCTCTGCTCTAAACCTCCCCTGTCAACTTCAGACCATTTCCTCTTGTTCTGTCACTAGTTTCTAGGGAGAAGAGGCCAACACCCACCTCTCTTCAACCTCCTTTCACGTAGTTATGGAGGGCAATGAGGTCACCCCTCAACCTTCTCTTCTTCAAGCTAAAGATGCCCAACTCCTCCAGCCTCTCCTCATTCCATTCCATATACACCATATTTGATATAAAACTGGGGGTCAGTTCCCCCTTTTTCTTCTCATCTTTTTCTCCTGCACTTCAGTGGTTGGCATCTGAGGAGAACTCTGTTCTGCCCTCAATCCTGATCCATAAGTTCCTGCATTCAGTACCAGGATCCAGCCTCTGAACCTGGTTCCCATCTGCTGCTGAGGCCTTCTGCCGTAGTATCAGTGGTGACAGTGACATAGTGGCCATCAAGGGGGGGTTGGGGTTTGTATTGGTTTTGGTTTTGTACGTATTTATATATATTTGTAGCTATTTAATTTATAGTTATTATCATTAAAGTAGTTTTAGTTTTCCTTTCTAATCCACAAGTCTCTCCCTCTCTTACCCCCTTTTCCTTCCTGGGGGAGGTGGGGAGAAGGGGTAACAGAGAGCGTTTGTCATTGGGTTGGTGGTTGGCCCAGCCTCAACCCTCGACACTCATCTTTTCTTATCATTAGAACATCTGTTATGCAGACATCATAATCAATTCACAGCAAAAATTGCATTCTAAACACTTTGTGATATAACACAGACACTGCCTTTTATTCAGATCTTTTTGAATAGTTTAAAAAGTAATCACATTTTATTGTGCTAACTTCTTACTTTGAGCTCATCTAAATGGTAATAAGGAAGGGAATGAATGAATTATTTCATTATATTTTCATGTTTTCCATAAGTATTGAAGCATTTCCCTTAAAGCTTCTTCCTCTATTGATTTGTGCACTCATTTCTGTGGATTATCAGTACCCATATATTGAAATAATTATCTTTGCAAAGTAGATTTTTCTCAGAGGAAAGTCATAAACCTTTCTGGACTTTTCATATCAGGGAATAACAAAGCTGATTTTTAGTTTTCTCTTTAAGATCAGCTTCCTGTAAAATCTGTTTTCTCAGTTTTCTAAAATAAAGCATTCACCTGGCCTAATTTTACACCACATATACTCCTAGTTCCAGGAAGAATGCTTCTGATTTTTAGTATCTCCAAAAAACCGTCCACTTAATGGCTAAATTACCACTTCATTAAATTCTTTGCTTACTGAGTCAGAACCATGGAAACCTGTGGCAGTGCTCATCCATTTTTGAAAGCTGTTATTCAGAAGCAGTCTGAGATGTTACGTCAGAGATGTGACTGGACCTCTTCTCACATGAGATAATAACTAATGTACCAGTTTAAAATATCAAGTGTTAATCACAAAATAATTTTGAGTACCAAGCTCATCCCACAGATGTCTTTAGCACAACTCCTTTTGTGAGCTGCCTCACAAATTAGCAAGATTCCTGACTCCCCTGTCTGCATAGTGTAGTAGCTGTGCATTTTCAAAATGAAATCATAGCAACAACAGGGTATTATAGACCTAGGTAGGCCTCTGGAAGAGGCTTTGCTTCGGCAGAAGGAAAATGAATACTATTTCTTTTCACAAAATCCCTTTTTATCAGCTTGCTGAAGAGACTGCTACCGAAAAAGGTGAAAGGCTTGTTTCAAAGCTAGCCTTTCTGAGATGAGATGTCATGCCTCACAGGGAAGCACAGATGCTTTGGAATCTCAGCATGGATTTACGGGAACTCCTGGAGCTCCCACAGGGAAAGGAGAGAAAAAAATATAGTAAACTGTAGTATATATGCATCTATACCACCTGGAGATAGTAAGAATATTGCCAAGCTGTAAAGACAGATCTCCATAGCCAGTGAAAGGAAGAAAACATGTATCTTGAAAGCCTCCTATGCAGCTACTGAAGTGACAAACACAGTTGTATATGAGGCATTGCAACACAGAGCAGAAGCGTATAAAAACAGGTTTCTGCAGTTCAGCAAATCCACTACACATAAAATGGGAGGTAGTAACTGGCCTTTCATGTACCCAGGCTTCTCTTTCCACATTTAGTTCACAACCTTACGCACCTAAGTGACTTAAGCCAACATGTTGAGCACAACGACTGTAATAAGCTAAATATGGATTTACAGTCTGTTACAAAGTCTTGGATGATAGACAATGAATTACTGAGCAAGCGAACTTGATTACTGTTTGGTAGGCGACATGCCCTTGGTGAAGTGTTAAGTAAAATCAGTTTAAACCTAGTAATAATCTTTAAATCTTTAAATCAAAATATTATTTCCATCCTTCCAAAATGTGTTTGTCATTTGTAGGGGAATATCTTTGCAGAGTGTTTGTAATTGCACTGAGACCTGAGGGATTTGTTAATATAGAAATTGTGTTAGGCAGCAATAACTTCGCATGTATTTCGTATTCTTTGGTATTCTAGACAATATGGAACCTGTTAGATTAAATTAATGATAAGGAATGACAGAAGAAGCTATCTTACATTATTATGGGAATTTAGTTACTAAAATGATATATGTCTTATGAAAATGTGTATAAAAATGGAAGCATCCTCTGAGACATTTGTGTGTAACTCTAGGGCTATGACTTGTTTACCATTTAACTTGTTCAAAAGATTTGATTTGATTTTGGTGTTTTTTCACATTTGAAATATTTGTGCCTACAGTCTCAAGTAATAAATGTAATTCCTTCAAAAGTTATTTAAATTAAAACATTTGGATAAATGTGAATTATGAAGTTAATACAATATTTTAAATACATTTTCTATCATGGATGTTAACTGATCAAGAAACAAAAGAATATTTGAACTATAAAAAGGACCTGTTTAAATCTATTTTAAAAATGAAATTGAAAAATCTTAAGTATGATTCCAGTTGATAGAGAAGATAATATTTCCAGGAGACTGACAGGCTTTCTGAATCCTTCTAAAAATGCAATCATGGAAATACAATGTAATGGGATGAAATATTATGAAATACCGAAGTGCTACAGGGAAGAGTCTCAGACATATTACATAAATTGGATTAATAGATAGGCAGAATAGCAGACCCAATTGATCAACACATGGCTATGAGGCTGGTGGAATTTTGGATTCTCTGATCACAGGAGGGTCTATACATCATCAGCTTTGCTGTCACCTGACAGGATGCATCTTTCTCTGAGGGTTAAAATGGTCTTTGTGCAAGAGTTGTCAGGGTTGATTGATAGAGCTTTAAATAAACTTGGAAGAGGGAAGGGGACAGGTCCAGGCTTGCCACTGACATGCAATGGGATGGCATCCCAAACTCTGAGGGGCTAAGTACTAGTGAGATCCTTCAGCCTGCTTCACAAGGTGGTGGGAATAACGAACTCCAGCATTCCCAGGGAAACGTCCTCATTTCAAGAATCTTAAGGCACTCACCATCCACAGATATAAGTACAAGAGTCATGAGAGAAGAAAAATGATAAAACTAGAAAATGACTCGGGTAAAACCAGAATTTCTTTGTTGGAGGAAGTCATAGGTTACATGTTAGGCTGTTATTACAAGAAATCATACCTTTAAGTATAAGATCACCCTTAACAGAAAATAAAAAGAAAATTACAGATTAGCAAGAGTAGAAAGTCTGAGAAAACTAGTGCATTACAGATTATGCTTGCTTACTTTAAGAATAGGAGAAGCTAAAGGTGTATTAAGAGGGCTTTTAACAACAGCAGGACTTTCCTTTAATGCTAACCTCAGGCAGGTGAGATTTCATCAGGGCTTTCTGATGTTTTATCTTTTTTGCTGTCCTGGTTTGTGTTAGAATAGAACTAATTTTAGTCAGTGATTTTACATTTCAGGTAAGTCTCTTCTAAATAACTTAACTTTCTGAAGTTAACAGCATGTTCTCCCAGACAGTATCTGCTTCTAGAAGTGATAATGTTTGATATTTAGAGTTACTAGCAAGGACTGGTATGCAGACCAAGGTCATTGCTAAATCTTGTGTACAGTGTTGGGGGTGTGGAGCAAAAGAGTGAACCCGAGGAGAGGAGCAGGCAAGACAGGTGACCCTCAACTCTTCAACAAGGTATTCCACTCCATACAGGTCATATTCAGTATAAAGCTGAGGGGTCATGAGGGTCAATTACTCTCTTCTTCAACGGCTGGCATTTAAGGAGGACTGTCTCTTCTGCCTTTGCTCCTGAACCATGTACTCCTGAATCCAGTTCCAGAATCCAGCTGCTGAATCTGGTTCCTGTCTGGGACTTCTGCTGCAGTGGTGATAGTGATGTAATTGCCTTTGGTGGGTGGGAGGGTTGGGTTCAGTGTTGGTTTTGTATATATTTGTATATATTTCATTTTATTGCTGTTATTTTCATTAAAGTAGTTTTAGTTTTCTTCTTCAATCTGTAAATCTCCCTCCCTTATTCCATTTCTCTTCCCCTTTGGGAAGAAAGAGGGGTTAATAGTGTGTCCATCACCACTTTAATGGCTGGCTCAGCCCTAACCCTTGACACTCACATAGCTACTTCACCCTCTACATCAGTTGGTCCATCCATTTTTTCCTATCATTTCTATCCATTAACAATGTATGCTTAATTAGATTTCTTCTACAGTGAACCAGCCATGAAAAATCTCATTGTCAGAATATTAAAAGATAGTATGACTTCTGTTTATAAGAACAAATTTTCTTTTTTACTTCAAAAGAACCTAAGTCAGCTGAAACTCATTCAATTGCTGTTAAAGTTAATTTTGATAATAATTAGATTTTAAAGTTGCTTTATTTGCATGTGTGTATTTCCTCTCTTCTGGAAATATTCCAATGTACTGATTAATTTAGTATAAAAATCAAACCTGAAGTAGTCATGGAAGGAATCAAAAAAATAAAATTAACTTTACTAAAAACAATGTAAAGTCAGTGCTGCATTCATGCTCTTATATAACATTTATTAACATTGAAACTCATAATTTGCGCCCATTAACATACAAAATTAAACAATGAAAAATCCTTTGGCTTTGCAACATCTCAAACTCAATCATTATTTTCAACATAGTAAACTTTTTTCTGAGAAGAAATTAATGAAAGGCAGTTCAGTGCCCAAGACAGGAATCAAGAAGTTTGTACATTTTTCTGATATGTGCTCTTTAATCTCTTAAGCTTAGAATTTGAGAAATCAGTTATAAGTGTAACCAATAAAACTTTGCCAAATCTTGCAGTTTGCATGAAATTGAAGAAATTACAGTATATGTCTGCATAGTAAACCGAAAAACTTTCAAAGTGGAAATGTTCTACAAGTTTTTCTCATTAGAATCAAGCACATCATCAAGGATTCAAGAATAATAATAAAAAAGGATTATTCAATTAATCAAAGACAAAATTGAAGACCTGCAAGTAACTATATGAGAGAATGATTTCAGATAGCAAAGGGCTCATTAATTAGCAGAAAAAAATCCTACTCTAATGTTAAGGTTTAGTGCTTTCAAGTTAAGGCTAGAGAAATTTGAACTTGAAACTACAAATTTTAGCAGTAAGTTAAGTTTTTAATCACTGGACCACTTTTCCAAGCATGTAATAGTACTCTAGAAGTCTTCAAATCATTCTCCACTAAAAGAAGGAGACTCTTCCCACAAGTTATGTTGTGAAATCTTATGGCCCAAGTTGTTCAAGAGATCAAAACAGACACAACTCTGATCTTTCCTAGTTTTCTAAATTCAGAAGATATTGCCTTCAGGGAGTCAGAAAAAAGAATGTATACACATGGACACCAGTCCCTTCTCTGTTCATGTACCAGAGAGCTCTTACAACCCTGCAGTGTTGTTTTCCGTAAAGAGGCAGGAAAGTTGGGCAATAAGAAAGCTACTTTACAGCCTACTGTTCCTGTGGATACATACCAAGTCAGCATTCCTGTGGATGCATACCAAGTCAGCCAATTACAGAATCACAGAATATTAGGAGTTGGAAGGGACCTCGAAAGATCATCTAGTCCAACCCCCCTGCCACAGCACGATTCCCTAGGCCAGCTCACACAGAAGCGTGTCCAGATGGGTTTTGAATATCTCCATAGAAGGAGATCCCACAACCTCTGTGGGCAGTCTGTGCCAGTGCTCTGGCACCTGAACTGGGAAAACATTTCTACGTGTATTCACACGGAATCTCCTATGCTTCAGCTTACAGCCATTGCCTCTTGTCCTGTCACCGCGCTTCACTGAGAAGAGCCTGACCCCATCCTCCCGACACACACCCTTCACATATTTAAAAGCATAGATGAGGTCACCCCTTAGCCTCCTCTTCTCCAAGCTAAAGAGACCCAGCTCCCACAGCCTTTCCTCATAAGGAAGATGTTCCAGCCCCTTCATCATCTTTGTGGCTCTGCACTGGACTCTTTCCAGCAGTTCCCTATCCTTCTTCAACTGAGGGGCCCAGAACTGGACACAAGATTCCAGATGCGGCCTCACCAGGGCAAAGTAAAGGGGGAGAAGAACCTCTTTCGACCTGCTAACCACACCCCTTCTAATACACCCCAGAATCCCATCCATCATCCTTCCATCCACCAGGCCCCCCAGATCCCTTTCCCCTTCACTGCTCTCCAACAGCTCAGCCCCCAATCTATACTCATACATGGGATGTTGTTTTCCAAAATGGAAATATAAGTAAAAAGAACAAATTTAAGAATCTGATTAGGGAAAAGATCCATATATATATGTGTGTGTGTGTGTGTATATATATATAAAAATATCTTACATGTGACTTCAAGAAAGTCATGTAGTTTTATTGGAAAATTTCTAGTCAAATCAAACCATAGAAATATGACATCCTTATGCACACTTTGTTGGGAAAAAAAATCTTTAGTTTCTTTATGAAATGCCGAGATAGACAACTATTTGGGTACTCAATCTGAAGTGAGCTTGAAGTTGAGGCACTAAACAGAAATTTACCTGTGATTCCTGCTCTAAGGCTTCAACATCTTGCATGTGAAAGGAGGTAATGGCTCTCCTGTGATGGCAGTACTCCTCCTGCTGTTGACCAGGAACCGTGCATGAGGGGAAAGATATGAGCTGAATGCAAAGGGCATGACTGGACCACTGTGGTGTTGCCACAGTAAACTCTCAAAGAAGCAACAGGAGGAGACCAGGAATAATGACCTGATCAGGAAGACTGAAACTGGAAAAAACCCAAAGGGTATAAGAGAATGGGAATTAAATGAAAAAGAGCTAGGAAGAGATGAGATCTGGAATAACTGGTAAGAGGTCATGGGCCAGAGTACACTAACAACAAAGGACAAAGAAAGATAAAAGACTGAACAGGACTTAAGATCTTTGACAGATATAACTCCACTCTGTCAAAATAGGTGTAAAGTCCACTGGTAGAGCCTGTCTCTTCAGTGGTTAAGCCAAAAAAGAGGACAACTACTGTTTTTTTGCCAGTCACTCTCTTGGGACTATTAAAATGGACCCCTGAAAAAAATCTAACATTCCATCTCTCATGTCACAGGAATTGCTAACAAGATGTCACAGTTCAGGTACTAGAGAAGAAATTTCACAGTGAAGCTGGATGAGCAGTGGAACAGCTTGCCAAGAGAGGTGGTGATATTTCTGTTGTTAAAGATAGTCAAAAACTTGTCTAGACATCATAGAATGGCTCAGGTTGGTGCGCTTGCTTTAGCCTCAGCATTGCACTTGCTTGGACCAGAAGTCAAGATGGAAGACCAGCAGAAGTCTCTTCTAACCTATATCTTTCTGTGAATCTAATATGGATTTTCTGGGGGAGGTTCCAGTTTCTACTGGAAGTGAAGAAAATAAAAAACTTAAGCACACCATAATCAAGCAGACAAAAGTTTCTCTTGAGCCTGACATTTCTTATCTCTGCAACCTTGATCTGGTAGCTTCCAGCAAAAATTCTTTTAGATCCTTTCCAAGCACAGCTTTATGCTTCAGCCACATGATCTGTGCCATGTTTAGGTGATGGACTGAGTTGGGACTGTGCAGTGGGGAAGGCAACGTTGTCAAGACTATGTTCTGGTTCATTGCAGCTGCTGAAGTCAGTGAAGAAAGCTTTGCAGGAAGAAAAGAAGTTTAATTCAGGAAAATCAGTGTAGGCCTGGGGAACTAGAGGTTATTCTTGCTTGTGTCAGCAAGCTCAACAGACTGCCTCTTCAGGGTAAATTTTTGAAGAATATTTTTCTAGTTTTACATATATACAACTTCCCATCCAGAATATGTTTATTGTCCTGGGTACAGGACAAATGCAAACAGGCAAATGCATGAAAGAGATATTATACAAACAGTAATTAAGTGATCTAACTGAATTTTTGATCTTTCAACATGGAAAAGAAATAATTAAGGGTGGCAATATGGCAATGTCTGTAAAGTCATGACTGCTCTGAAAAAAGCAAATAGGGAAGAATTCACTATTCTTTACAAGAATTACAGGAAACATCAAAAGAAATGACTAGGCTGCAGATCAGAAGCAAAGAAAGGGCTTCTTTCACACAAAGAGTAATTAAATTATGGAATGCATTGCTCCAGAAAGCCATACCTGACAAAAATATAAATAATTTGTCAAAGTGTTCAGAGAAATCCACAGAAGATCACCAATCAAAAGTTATTACAATGAAAAAGGCAAATATAACCTTTGACTTAGGAAGTTCCTCAAAGAAGTGACTTAGCATGAGGATGTCTATTTTGTCTGTTGACATAAGCACACCCATGCTAAATTTTCTCCTCCATTCACAAGTGACTGTGTAAACAGTCTGGGCAGATAACAAATGACATGTGCCTAAGAAATAGCAGTGTTATCCCCTCTGACCAGATTCAAAGACTGATACCATGATTTAAGTGCCCATTTGCTTTACACAAAGGATGTGACATACTGCAAAATACACTTATCACATTGCCATGAATGTAGCCATACTGAAACTCAAACCTAGGGATCCTGGAACAGAGCCAGCTACAACATTAAAAAAAAAAAAAAAGCTGCATCAGGAAATGTGTTATCAAATTAGAAGTACCAAGTTTGGGAGATTGGATTTATTATCACATCCAAAGAGTTTCCTACTGTTTCGTTTACTGGAGTTGCAATTTGGCTTTGGCTTTCCTATTTATAGTGCCTTAACTGAAGCATAATTAATTGTGTGTTTTGTTTTCCCATACCAAGTGGTCTTCCTAGTATTTGACAGAACAGTATCACTTTGTACTAGCCTTGTTCTTGTTCTCTTTCCCCAGCTTTCAGTTCTGGCTGCTGATGTATGTGGAACACAATTTTGCCTTCACACTTGGAACAGAAACTCTCAGCTTTACTGAAGTTTTCCATTATTGGAAATCTTTAGTCAAATATTTACTAGCTTTGCAAAGAAACAATTAAAATGCCTTCCCCTAACTTTTCCTCTTATATATTGGGAGGGAAGGAGCATTCATTTGGCTGAGCAACCACAGTTTTCCACATATGAAAGAGTCTTCGCAAATTCGATAAATTAAGGATTTAAAATTCTCATACTTGACATAACTGACTTGATATTTTGAGAGAACAGTCAGTGCTCTTGCTTCTACTTTGCTGCTACTTTAAGCCATTGCATTGCACTGCCTTACTAACTCAGCAGCAATGATCTTTTTGAAGTTTCTCAGGGACAGTTGGGCCTTTGGGATTGATGAAACCAGAATGGCGAGGACCTAACAGCGGCAAAAAGAATCCGCAGGGAGTCTATGTCTCTTTTCTGAGGTATGAGGACTGCTTTTAAAAGGGAGTGGGACTGCAAATAGGTGTCCAGTCTCCCTCTTATGAAAAAGTAATGTTCATTGAACACCTAACAGAGAAATAGAAATGAATACTAGCAGGTAAGCTTTTGTGTTTTCAGTCCCATATATCTTCTTGTCTGTCTAGCCCTAGATGCCAAACAAGCTCTTTCCTGACACTGTCCATTAAAAAGCTCACCGTGGTAACAGATTTGAGAGGCACACAGCCCTACACGGTGGTAATTCAGATCTATAGAAGAGCAAGAACAGTAATCAGCACATCAAGAATATCTCATTTTTCTGCTGACTACACTGCTGCTCCTTCTGCCATGTGTCTCTCTTTGGCAATCTCCTCCAAGTGTCAGTGTCTCAAAAGAATCTGTTGGATGCTCCCATCTCATTTGTCAGGGCCACTGACCAGCAGAGAGCCCTGTCTCAATCTGTGTAGGAAACAATTTTTCTTCTCTTCACTGAAGCAAAGATTACTTATTCTGAAGAAATTCAGTTGTTGCACAAGTGAGCATTTAGAATTGCCAAAATCTGATGATATTTGGATTGTCAAAAATGGTGCCTCATTCTGACATGAATGTGAGCTCAGACAATAGTTTACAGGCTATAGTCTGAAAAGTGGTTCCTGTGCTAGCTCTGGATATATTGCATTTTGTATATTTAATTAAGCTACAATTAGGACAGAGAGTAAACAAAATAATGATGCTAGCATGCAGGAATAAGAGAGAAACTAGCTCCTTCATGCCATGTTAAATACAACTGAAGAAAGATACTCTTCTTGGTAAACTGCAACCTAGGCATCAAATTGTTGGTTATATCACATTTTCTATTAATTTACTAAATCTAAAAGAAAATGAAATCATAGAATCACAGAAGACCTGTCAGACGATGAAGCCCAACTATTAATCTAGTACCATCAGGTCACCGCTAAATCATGTCCCTCAGCACCACAACTGTATACCTTTTAAATACCTCCAAGGATGATGACTCTGCAACTTCTCTGGGCAGACTGTTTCACTGCTTTACAACCCTTTCTGTGAAAAAAAATTTAATATCCAACCTGCCCTTTTCCTTTTTTATTACTGCTTGTTGCTTGGGAGAAGAGATGACCACTGCCTCGCTACAACTTCCTTTCAGATAGTTGTAGAGAGACATAAGGTCTCCCCCTGCCTTCTCTTCTCCAGACTGAACAACCCCAGTTCCCTCAGCTGCTCCTCATAAGACTTGTTCTCTAGACCCTTAACCAGCTTTGTTGCTGGTTTTTGGACATATTCCATCACCTCAGTGTCCCATTAGCAGTGAGGACCCAAACCTCAACACAGTAATTGAGATGTGGCCTCACCAGTACCAAGTACAGTGGGAAAATCTCTTCCCTAGTCCTCCTGGACACGCTATATTGGATATGAGCCTGGATGCTGTTGGGCTTCTTGGTCACCTGAAGACACCGCTGGGTCATGTTGAGCCGGTTGTTGACCAACACCTCAAGGTCTTTTTCCAGCCAGTCTTCCCCAGGTCTACAGCACTGAATGAGGTTGTTGTGACACAAGTTCAGGACCTGGAACACTGCCTGAGCCAATTCCCCCAAGCTTTCTCTTTAACCTAAACAAACAAATTTCCAGCTTCGCACTGTGTGTCATGTGTTCCAGCTCCTCAACCATCTTAGCTGCCCCCTGCTAGACTCACTATAGTTGTTCCGTTGTGTTGCAAAGTCTATAGCAGCAATTGTCTTTTGATCTATTCCTGTTTCTTCCACTACCCAGCTGTGCACTTCTAAAAAGACCAAACCACAACAATTTTTCTTATTTTTCTTTTTCTCTTCCCATTTTGTATATTATGCCCCTTTGGGATGTGAATGCTTAGAAGTAGGAATTGCTTCTACCACTGGTACATACAGTTCCAATTGTACCAGGATTCTGATCTCTGTTGGCTTCTAGACATCATTACAATACAAAGAACAGTAATACTTATCCATAGTAAGCATGCAGAGAACAAATAATGGAATAGGCCAAAAAAAAAAAAGATAAAAGAATTAACCAAAAAAAGCTAAAGCATGAAAAGAGGAATGATTACTGTGTCCAGATTGTTTCTTTCACTAAGCAAAAGCAGAAGTTAGTAGAAGCTGGAATAATCACTCTATTTTTTTTGTTCTTAATAACCACTTATTTTTACTTCATCCTCATGTCTTCCACAGTCAGTGGACAAATGTATAGATGTTGGAAATCACATCTCCCGTTTTATTTACACTAGAGTACTCTCTGCAGGATGGGCTTCGCCAGTGCCTTTCTCTAGGTTTGTGCTAATAGATCCTTCCTGAAATATTGCAGTTGTGTTGTCATAAATATAATGGACGAAGACAGAATCAGGGTGCAGATGTGATGTGCCTTTCAGAATGTTCCTGGGATGCTAGATTTTATAAGTATCTCCAGTGCCAGTGAGTGTTTCATGGGCATCTCCAGGTAAGCTTTGTTGAGAAATATAAGATCTCTTCTTTTTCGTAGACTTACTGAATGTGGAATAAACTAAATTATTCCTAAGACCAGGCAGGATATCTGTGGAGTTATTAGCTTTCTTGTTTCACAAGTGATATTGATAATCACATTCATGTAAACAAGTGGCCAACTGAAGAACATAACAAACCTGTAAGTGAAGATTAATGTTCTTCACTATAGTGTTCAAGAGTAAACAAATTTTATCACTTAGTAAAACTTTACCTACCTTGCTAGACATTTAGGGTTTTATGTAAGTACAGGGTTTTTTTCCTTTTCATAGTAGACAAGGCAGAAAATGTGTATATGAAGAACTGAAAGTACAGTGGATCACAAAATTGTTAATGTTATAGTTTTTTTTCTCCTGAAACATTTTATTCCAAAACTTTCTTTTGTTTCACATTGTTAAAGGATTTTTCCCCATTTTCAGTTTCCAAATGAAGTTTTGGAAGTATATGCTGTTGTTTATTTCCCAGTTTGGAGGATAAAAACCAAAAAATGTTGTTGAAGAATCATCTGTGAAAGAACACATGAATATGTCATTAAAATTACTGCTGGTAGAAGAATTTTTTTTCATTCTCAAAGACTAATGTTATAGAGATAGGTAAACAATCATCCTTCAGGTTACAGTTCAAAGTATTAAGCCCAAGTTTTTGCCTCCTTTCATAGAGCTGACATATATTTAAACCAGTAGATTAAAAGGCATGGAAAAATAATGGGATTGTTATGAAACAAAATTGCAGATCAAATTACTAAAATGAAACAAACACAAAACTCAAACAGAAAATCTCATGTAATTCAATTTATTTGGAGATGAGAGTCCCTTAGATGAATTCAGAAAATATGATTCAACTTTTTAACAACACACAGATCTGTGGAGTTTCTGGATCATGTCTTCCCCACAGTATTTACTTACCCCAAAATTACAGGATTTTTGCCTTTCCTGTTTTGATTGCCTGGATAAAACTCTGCAGCTTTTCACTCAAGAAACAAAAGAGATAAAATCATACAGAAGGATTTTTTTTTGAATTATCTAGACTGGTCTAAACAAATTCCATTGACATACAGCACTCACTCTTAAATTAATAAATACTTTTTTTTGTTTTGTGTATTATAGAGTTAGGTCTTCCATGAAAACAAATAGTTCCATGGGAACATAAAATCAGTGCTCAATGATGGCAAAAGCCATGGTGAGTGACAGTAAATTATTAGGAAAAGAATAGAGAGTAAAAAATACTGTTATGCCACTGCTGCACAGTTCTAAAACTTGTTTCTTGCCAACTTCCTCCTCTACTCTCTCATGCAAAAAGGCTACAGCAGCATTGGAACCAAATGTACCAAGTCCACAGTGAAGATGAAAGTTATGGAAAGCCTCTGTATGAGAACAACTAGACAAAGACTCTTCACTTTAGGATGGGGGTGACTGAGATCATGGAAAAAGTACATAAAAACCCTATGAAATCCAAACAGCCTGGGGAGAAAGAGGATGCAGGACACTACTTCTACCAAAAAAACCCCCTAGGAACCATCAAATAAGGCTATTACATAACAGGTTCAAACAAAAGAAAGGAAGAAGCTCTTCACACAGAGTTAGATTGTGAAAGTCCTTGCCAACTGTTGGTGAGAGCTAGATGTTTACATGGCTTTGAAGGGAGGCAAGATGGTGCCAAAGAGAAAATCCCTAGAATTGCACAATATGGAGGAGTCTCCTCTGCACTGGGAAGTCCCCAAGCCACAAATCCTTGATACCAGAAGAGTATTTGGGGTACTTATCAATATCTGTTTTCTTCATTCCTAGGTATCTGAGCTGTTGATAGAGTAGGCAGAGGCATGAGGCCATCCCTGCCTGTATGGCAATGGTCAAATGACTGTACTTCCTGTATGAACATCCATAACCTTCAATCTTCCCCCACATCTGTCAAAAAGGGATTTTCTCCAATTTCTTCTAGCCATTGCAAAGGCAAACCTTTAGCTCTGGCCAGGCTCAGCAGATTTTTACTTTCCCTGGATTCTGCATTATACACTGATTTGTACCAGCCACTCACAATCTCTCTGCAGACTGAACTTAGTGCAGCCCAAATTCATCCTGTTGCCCTAAACTTTATTAAGAAGCCAAATCAGAGCACCTTTTCACCTGTCCTACCTCTACTGTCGCTGGCTATCTATACAGTCTCCCTGATTTAGCAGGGCTGGCTGAGCCTTAAAGGCATCTTGGCAGGCTGCTGCAGATACTGTTGGTGATTGAGAAGCAGGCAAAGTCAAGGATAAAGGGGATGGAAGGCAGTTATGGGAATCATGCCCATTCTGTGTGGTCTTAAAATTGGTTCTTACTGATTGGCAGTGTGGTCTGAAAAGTGGATGCGCTGATGCTGGAGCCAAGCGTGTATTCCAATGACAAGCACAAATGCTCCCTTAGGCCTCTGGGCATCCTGGCCAGAGTAGCAACCACAGCTGATCTAGCTACCTGGGTGTCTTGGTTTGAGGTAGAATAGAACTAATTTTAGTCAGTGATTTTACATTTCAGGTAAGTCTCTTCTAAATAACTTAACTTTCTGAAGTTAACAGCATGTTCTCCCAGACAGTATCTGCTTCTAGAAGTGATAATGTTTGATATTTAGAGTTACTAGCAAGGACTGGTATGCAGACCAAGGTCATTGTTAAATCTTGTGTACCATGTTGGGGGTGTGGAGTAAAAGAGTGAACCCGAGGAGAGGAGCAGGCAAGACAGGTGACCCTCAACTCTTCAACAAGGTATTCCACTCCATACAGGTCATATTCAGTATAAAACTGAGGGATCATCCAATGTTAGGACAAAGGGCAGTGGGAGCAAGTTTGTGGAGTCTCCTACTCTGGAGACATTCAAGACCCTCCTGGACTTGTTCCTGTATGACCTTATCTAAGGTGTCCTGCTTTGGCAGAGGGGTTGGACTTGATCTTCCTAGGTCCCTTCCAACCCCTAAAATTCTATGATTCTATGATCATGAGGGTCAATTACTCGCTTCTTCAATGGCTGGCATTTGAGGAGAACTCTGTCCCTTCTGCCTTTGCTCCTGATCCACGTACTCCTGAATCCAGTTCCAGAATCCAGCTGCTGAATCTGGTTCCCGCCTACCTCTGAGTCACATGTCAGACTTCTGCCACAGCATCAGTGGTGAGAGTGACCCGTGAATTCCTGAATCCAGTTCCCGAATCCAGATCCTGGATTCAGTTCCAGTCTGTTGTTGACTCCAGTCTGGGTTGTCTTCTGTGAAATTTCTCCATCTGGTGAAATATAAACTTTTAAGTATGTGTTATTTCAAATGAACCTTACTGATGACTAATTCAATGTCATTTGGCACTTTTCTGCAGCACTAAATACAATAGAGTTAAATATAGATCAGTTAATTTATTTCTGTCACCATGTGTCTTGTGTGAGGTGATCTATTACATGAAGGATGGATGAAGAAGGAGACTTGGTGATACAGATGTGCTATGGTTCTAGTACATGTGGAAATAGCAGTTTTATCTTCCTTAGACTGTTTTGAGTCCCAGTTTTGGGAAGTATTTACCACACAGAGTGAAAGAACAAGATTGCAATCTAACATAAGATGGATTCCACAAGTATAATGACAAAATGAACAAGAAAAAATGGGAGTGAGTTGACCAGTGCTGCAAACTTGCATTTTCAAAAGCCATTATGACTGTAACAGTAAAACCATACAAGATTTAATCTTACAAGAAAATAATAATAAGCAGTCTTTGCTGGACAAGTAGTCATGCCTGTTGGGAAGAACCTGCACTGGAGCAAGAGAACAGAGCAGAACAAAAGCATGTCTTCTTAGTGAAGCCCAGTGACAAGACAAGGGGCAATGGATGTAAGCTGAAGCACAGGAAGTTCCGGAACAGACTGCTTAGAGAAGTTGTGGAGTTTCCTTCTATGGAGGTATTCAAAACCCATCTGGACGGGCTTCTGTGTGACCTGGTCTAGGGAATCCTGCTCTGGCAGGGAGGTTGAGCTAGATGATCTTTTGGGGTCCCTTCCAACTCCTAACATTCTGTGATTCTGTGATGTCCTCTGTGTGACTGCAGGGATGGGAAAGAGTTAACTTTAAAAGTCTCTGATTCATTCCAAAGAACCAAAGTTTAAGTCTGAATGACTGAGTGTATAAAAAAAAGATAAGCGACATCAACCAGCACAATTACCTTTATTTTTATTTTGAGTGTGGCAGATACCTCAACTGTTTATAGCACTGCAAGGTTTGTGTCTGTCTTACTGACCACAGATTTTCCCTTCTTTCCCACCTTCCCCTCCAGGAGAAACTATCTACATTAACAAGGCATTGTTTACTGAGCTTACTCATTACTGGTGTTTTTATTGTCTTTTGTCTCAGCTCAACACCTGCATGCCTGTAGATTCTCTGGGACACCAGACTTAAGCAGCAACCAGCTAAGTGCCCCAAAATACAGACTGATTTGTCACTTTGTCAGTTCTGATATATCAGTCCTCTGCCAGAGGGAAAGTCCTCCAAAGAAATTTGGCCAGTAGATACGGTTCAGACTTTGTTATTCAATAATTTTCTTCAACCAACTCTACCCAATAGATGCCACTTCTTTCAGAAGATACCTGCCACTTGTTCCTCTCTCATTAATTTTTAGTTCCTGTATCAAACATCCAGAAATCCTGCAAGGAGAAAATAATTTTCAGGTTATAATAATTTTTTGTAAATGTCAATGTTGATGAAAACATCAATAACATTTAAGAGAAGATTTAATAAGTTAAGTTTGCTAAACTATTACAAACTTCTCCGTAGTGTTATCAATTTAAAAAAACGAAAATATTTTCACTTATTGGTACTAGTAATTTTTATGAACAATCATCTAGGTTTTTCTTTTATCTACTTGCTTTATTGCAAAATGGCTTCAAAACAAGAAATTTCTTAGAGTTCTCTGTTTTGATGGCACAGAAATGAGAACATCAGATATCCCACAGCCTGTCTATTTCAGATGTGAAGGATAACAATAGTTTGCAAAAAGGGAAGTTATCCCACAGAAAAAACATTTGAGATTCAGTTCTGCTTGTAACTGAAGAATTTTATGTTCTTAATTTTGCATTCACTTGTCACATTTGTTGTGCCAAGAGAAGATGGTCCAGCAGCTCACTTCAGTTAAGCATATGTTTATTCCATGTTTGTTATTTCAGAGGTACTACATTCATTTTCCTTGTTATTATGGCATACTGTTTCTTTTCCATTTTTACACACTTCCTTTACAAAT
The DNA here is from genome assembly GCA_013399015.1 of Galbula dea. Taxonomy (NCBI): domain Eukaryota; kingdom Metazoa; phylum Chordata; class Aves; order Piciformes; family Galbulidae; genus Galbula; species Galbula dea. The sequence goes on along the minus strand of VWZX01003348.1, from coordinate 539,354 downwards.
AACACTGATGGGAAGTGATGCTTGAATGCCTAGGGATATGTACTTGAGAAAAATAGCCTACTCAAGCATCCTTGACACCCTTAAGGGCAGGGGTAGCATTCAGAACGACCTTGACAAGGTTTAGGGAGGGGCTGGCAGGAACCTTATGACATTCAACAAGTCCTGTATCTGGGAAGGAGAAACCACTTGCAATCATGCAAGCTGAAGTTGTTCTGTCTGGGAAACAGCTTTACTGAAATGGGATTCTTGGTAGCCAGCAAGCTGAACATGAACCAGCAGTGTGCTCTGGCAGCCAAGCAGGCCAAAGGGACCATGGAGTGTATTATTAAGAGTGTACCTATTGCGTTTAGAAAAATTACTATCTCCTCCTACTAAGCATTCATTAGATTAAAACTCAAATGTTGCACCCAGTTTTGGGCCCACCAATACAAGAAAGACAAGAAAGCTGGAACTTATTCTGCAGAAGGTCACTAGGACAGCCAAGTGGCTGGAGCACCTATCCGTGGAGCAGAGATGGATGGAACAGAGCTTATGCAGCCAGCGGAGGAGAGTTCTTGGGATGTGACACACATATAACAGCAGCCATTTAAAACCAACAAGGAGATAATCAAGAAGATGAAGGCAGGATTTCCACAGTGGTGTGTTCCAGCAGGACAAGAGACAAGGTGTAAGCTGAAACAATGACGACAGTCAAACAGTGGATCAGGTTGCCTGGAGAGATTGTGAAGTCTTCATCCTTGGATATTTTCAAGGTCAGTCTGAGTGAAGCCTTAAATATCCTCAACCAACCTCATAGCTGCCCCTTTTTGAGTAGTAGGTTAAACTGGATGACCTCCTGTGGTCACTCCTGAACAGAAAATTGTTATCATCAACTTAGAAACCTTTCTGAATTTGCAAAAATGCAAAGAAGTAACTCTTTCCAATACTACCACTGTTCTAAATATGGCTATTAACACTATGCAAATAAGTAATTTCCTTTGGCACAAAGACTTTCAATGTATAATTAGATTCAGAAACTTTGTACCTGTTGGTCTACATAAAATAAATTGTATTTGGTACTTACTTTGTGTGTATCCAGTAACAGCATGGAAAAAGCTATAAGAAAGAATTTCTGTGTATCTATTTTTACAAACTACTGTGGCTTCAATTCTCCTGGAATGAGCCACAATTTTTAATTATATTTGGCACAGAAAGAAAATTGATTTTGTATTTACAGGCATTCTGGAGGAAATGAAAAGTGTTATGCAGTTTAGCAGCTATATGCTTAATGATGGAACAGCAAGGTCAAAGTCTTTTGGGATTTGTTTTGTGGTTTTGTTCGTTTTTGGTTTTCTTATTTGTTTGGTTTGGTTTTGGGTTTTTTTTTGGAGACAGGATTTATTTATTTGTGTATATATATATAAATATAAATACACAAAATATTCCCTACCTAGATCCTGTAGGGGTGGAATACACTGGGATAAGAAGGCAGTACGTTCAGCCTTGTACTAAGTACTTCTACTTGAAACAGCAAACTTGAGTGTTCATCAGTTAAATACATGTAAGAGAGAAAAAAAGTAATAAACCTCTTGGTTATGAGATTCATTTATAAGACTGGGCATGCAGACATCAGTACTTTTGCACCTTTCCAGCAGGTGACTGGTGATGCTTATACATCCTCATTCTATGTATCTGAGTGCTGGGTACTACTGATATGTATATTTGTGTATTGAACTCTCCAAAGGCTCCTTAAGGGGTCATTTTAGGACAATGAAGGCTTGTATGTGCTTGGCTGAAGGTGTTACAGAAGACTGTGCCACAGAACCTGGATGGACCATAAAGAGGCTTGAATGTAGTGGGAAACATCCTTTTCTCCCTATTCCCAAGCACCTGTACAGATCCCTAGTGCTAGACTGGCAATGGCCCCCGTTCTGCCTCCTGCTACCATGTGATCTGTTATAGTCATAACATCTGAATAACATAATGTATTTTAAGTGTGTTTCCCCCCTGGTCTGTATAACTGTTACTAAGGCTAATTTTGAAAATGTTAAGGGGTTAACATAGTGCAAATTAATCCAAGGATTAACACACCCAAGGATATCAGCCCTGAGCACCTCCCAAGAATGCAAGATGAAATTATATGAAAAAATTTTTCCTTTAACTGAACATCATGTTTTACCTTGTGTTAACTTTTACGCAGAAGAACTTTTTGGGAGTACTAGCTATGCTGGGAAGAAGCCTTGAATATTTCAAGTAAATTCAGAGGTATTTCAAAAGAGACAGCAACCAGCCTTCAATGTGTTTCAGGCAGCCTAGGGCAGCAGTTTTCTGAGATTACAAAATCACTTGGAATTAAGCTGTTTTGGTTCATTCACATAGTTCAAAATTGGCTATATTTGCACATGACTGTGTTTTATATCTTCCAATCATCCACCAGCTGCACAGATATGTGAATAAATATGAGTATATAATGCACATATCTTTTCTACATCATGTGACAGAAGATGAACATGTTCCATATTTGTCCTAAGTATATGGTATTTGCAAATATTATCTGTTTCGTGCTCATTTAATTTATCTATTGGAATTACCTTTAAGCTTTATTTCTAATCTCCAATGCAATCCCTGCATAGAAAAAGAGAATAAAAATGTACAAGTAAAAGCAGGCTAGTTTCTAAAGCATGAATTTAGTAAACTAACTTAAAACATATACAACTGGAAAAAAATGTCTGAGTGTCTAAGGCAGAACTTCAATTTGCCAGGAGGGTTTTGTTCAACTTCATTCTGAAACATACATACATTTCAGTAAAATCTCATATTTGAATATCTTCTATAAAAAGACAAGTTCTTTTACGGTTTATTGCCTCACACACAAACATGTGATGCTCACCTGGCCAGTGGGATGGGGGAGAAAATTGTAAGGGCAAAAGCAAATTTTGGCAAAAAAAGCAAAAAGAGACAGTTTAATAAATGAAGGAAAAAAGATGAAAACAAATGCTGCAAAGGCAATCACTCACCACCTCTCACCAGCACACCAATGCCCAGCCACTCCCTGATCAATGGCTACTTTGGAAAAGCTCCTTCCTTGTCCCTATTTTACTGCTAAGCACAAGGCTATATGGTAAGGAATATCCCTTTGGTCAGCTGAGGTCAGCTGACCTGGCTGTGTCCCCTCCAAACTTTTGTCTAACCCCAGCACCCCAGCCTACTTACAGTCTGAGAAACAGAGAAAGTCTTGGTGCTGTACAAGAAATGCTCAATAACCGCTAAAATATCAATGTGTTAGCAAGACTGTTTTGAACACAAACTCGAAACACAGCACCATATGGGCTGCTATGAAGGAAATTAATTCCATCCCTGTCAGACACAGTATGACTTGAACAGTGAAGAATTCCTTTAAATTCTTGACATCTTATAGTATAAAATGCTCATAATTATTAGGCAACAGATAAGCACTTAAAGAGATTTGACCAAATCTTCAAACACATGAGATGAACTCCATCAGTTCTGAAGAGGCCAACATATGTGGCCAGCCATTTTAATTAAAAATATTCCAGTATGTTCTAGAACAAGAGATGGTACTTATGAAGAAACTGTCTTAACAGAAATATCTTCAATTATGTTGAATCAAAGCAAAGTGTTTATGAGATAAACCCAAAAAGTAAATACATAGACATTTTCAGAAGCTCTACGTAAAATGTTTGCCATAGTACATAAAAGCAAGTGAAACAATTTGTATCACACACAATCTATACTTAGTTTCACAGAGCATCTCTTAAAACAGGAAGAAACTATGGATTTTTATGTGAATAAAAATCAGCCCTTAGTACATGAGCAATAAGTGTGAATGCTCACTGAAGAGTTACTTATAGTGCAGCATGAAAATTGAAAAGCATTGAAAAATGAAAACTAGCTCATGGTGTATTAATAACTTTTTACCAGATAGTAAGAAGAAATATGAAAAAAGCCAAGTAATTATTTGTTAATTGAAGAACTACATAATAGTAAGCTCTTTTTTTGCTGTTTTTTTCTGTCATTCCTTCTATGATGATGATGGCAGACCTGTAGTGTCTATATGCCTCCTATAGCTGACAAGTCCTACATTCACAAAGAATAGGATTCTAGAACAGGTTTTATTTTACATTCTTCTTCTGTTCAGCAAAACATTTAAAAATCCTGTATGTGATGTGAGGTGACACAAAAAACATTAAAAGCAAACCCATTAGCAAAAGCAATCAACCATTACTGGATAATCACTAAGTAGTGCTGTGCAGTTCTCAAGTGGCTGTAGTGCATGCTCCTTTGCTTTCCCTAAATAAAGTAGCTGCTTATATAGCAGTACCTGCCTAGAACTCTCCAAAAGAGGGAAATGTATGTTCCCTCTTTTGTGTATGTGTTTTTAATAAAGTTTGAAGCTTCAAATAAGCCAAAAGACCAGATGACTAAATTGGAACCTAAAATCAATATTTTATCATTTTTTCTAATGATAAAATATATTTGTTCTAATAATTTTTTTAGACTTTTTCTAAGTCTATTTTGAGTCGAGCTTTCCAGACTTGCAGACAAGTCTGGTTCTTAAATAGGCAAATGTGAACTGCTGTTAAAGCAATGAGATTGTAATCAGGTATTACATAAGGTTCAATGTACAGTCTGGAACTTGGCTATCATTGCAGAAGTTACCCATTGCTTATACACTTCTTATCACAGTTTCCAAGGATTTGCAATTAAGCAAAACAAGGAATTCATTCACCACTTCCCATTGGCAGGCAGGTAGTCAGCCATCTGCAGGAAAGCAGGGCTCCAATACACATAACAGTTACTTGGGAAGACAAATTATTCCAAATGTCCTTCCTTCCTTCTTTCCCCAGCTTTATATGCTGAGCATGACATTATATGGTATGGAACATCTCTTTGGTCCATTGGGGTCAGCTGTCCCTACTGTGTCCCATCCCAGCATCTTGTGGACCCACAGCCTACTCACTGGTGGGCTGGTTCGAGGAGCAGAAAAGGCCTTGACTCTGTGTAAGAAATGCTTAGCAGTAACTAAACCATCCCTGTATTATCAATGCTGTTTCCAGCACAAATCCAAAACATAGCCCAATACTAGCTACTATGAAGAAATTAACTCTACCCCTGCCAAAACCAGCACTATTTCGTACTTATTTTATGTTGTTAAACATATACATTTACAAGGGAGAATGGATATAAACTGAAGGAAGGGAAATGTAGACTAGAAATTAGAAGGAGGTTCTTTATGCAGAGTGTGGTTAAGCACTGGAGCAGGTTGCCCAGAGAAGTTGTGGATGCCCCAACCCTGGCAGTGTTCAAGGCCAGACTGGATGTGGCCCAAGGTAACCTGGCCTAGTGCGTGGTGTCCCTGCCCATGGTAGGGGGTTTGGAACTAGATGATCTTTAAGGTCCCTTCCAACCTGGGCCATTCTATGATTCTATAATATGCAAAAATTGTTTAGCTAACATTAATGAAGATAGTCTCAGTGGATACAAGGTGCAACAGTAATCAGCTACCTCAAGAAAATATGAGTTTGAGGTGAAAGGTTTTATAAATATGTTTTCAAGGGTTACTGTAAACCTGATCACAAATTCATGAGGCTTTTTGTCCTTCCATTTTGCCTGTTCTACCACTGAAAAAGAGGAGGAAGAGCTTTGGGATAATTTTGGTATGGTCCGCCTATTCTAAGGTCCATGTTAACATGTCAGCTTAGCGTAAGGCCTCACTGGTGTCACTTTGCTGGCCATCAGCATGCCTCTCCCTTTCTTGAGTTTTTTTATTTTTAACGCTGAGTAGATTTTTTTTATATGAAAAGTGAATGCTAGTGTAACTCTCCTGAGTACTGAATTGGACTCTGGTAAACTGTTGTGATTCTGCTGTGCGAGAAACTAAGATATATCACTTTTTAAAAATAAAGAATAGCAGTGAGGTTACTTCTTTCCAAAATTCAGGATTGCTATTCAATTTCAATGCAGTTCATTTCACCACAGCTAAAAAAAATAACAAACCTAAAAGCAGCATCCCAGACGAATTTTTCCAAAAGCCTAAATAGCTTAAAAAAACCCCCAAAATGCCTGGGAAGGTTTAATTGCTGTGTTCTTCTACTCAAGGGGCTGTTGTGGAGAAATCAGATGCTTCTGAGAGGTGCACAAAGAAAGGAGCAAAGATGATACTCAGATTGAAAAAGGAAAGGAGTTGGCAGAAGGAAAAAAAAATCACCTACACGAGAGTGTCTGAGCACAGGTTGCCCAGAGAGGGTCTCTGTGGAGATTTTTAAAACATGCCTGGATAAACTCCTGATCAGCTTGATACAGCTTTGAAGTCCATCCTGCCTGGAAGAAGAGTGAGACTACAGATGCCTCTATGGATTTACTCTGGGATTTTGGCCAGATGCACATTCATACTAAATACTAAGTCTGATAGGGAAGGAAAATAGATGTGTTTCAAGCAGAACCAGGGGAAAAGACAAAATGCTCTAGGAGCAAAGCAGCTCTGTGCATTTGCTTACCCTCCACTGTCTTTTATTATCATAGCATTTCAATGCATTAGAAACATGAATGATTTTACTTCCTACTAGCCATATATGACATTATCACCATTTCACAGGCAGTGAATTAAACACACAGAGCGAAGCCCTGATTATATTGCCCAAAGGTCAAATGCAGAAGCTGTGTCCAATTCAAGAGCAGAAACAAGTCTTCTAAGTAATATCCTAGAGTCTTAATTTTAAGCATTCATCATCTCAAGATGATTTACTTGCTCTATTACTACAAAACAGTAAAGTAATAACTGAGGTAACCAAAGCATCCAAAGTACTGTTTGCTTCCTAATTTATGTCTTACAGCATATAAAGGCGTTATTTATATTGCTAATGTGATTTGGAGTGGGAAAGCTAGTACAGTTTAACAGGCTCTGACCTGGATTCAAACAATGCTGCTGATTATATCCCAGAACAGGCAATGAATAAGAATCAGATGTAACATTTATAATATTCAGATATTTACAGTGTTGGCAAGGAACCTCTGGATGAAGATTAATCCTGAATGGTGGACCAATCAGCAGCTGTACGTATTTTATTAACATTCACACTTTCAAGCAAATTTGTAAGCAGAAAACAATCCCTTGTTACTTGGTCAAAACTGATATGGTAGGCATCTTGTAGTATGTTTTAAACAGTTTATTGTCAATGAAATAATGATAAACAAAACAGATCTTAAGTAGGTTACAAGAAAAAAAAGGGTTAGAATTAATTTTGGAATCAAAAAGACAAATTAGTCAAATTGTAGATATTCAAGCTCTTAGTGAGATTTCTATTTTGTTAAAGAAAAAGGCCAAATCATAAAAAACAAGGAAGAACACACATGGTTATGTAACTTTTCAGGGATTTCACTAAAATGTAACAACTTCTTTCCTCTCAAGCAAAAATTTTTAAACATATCCCTTAAAAGAAGCATCAACCAAAGCTTATTTTCCTGCAGAAATGCATCCCATCCCCTATGATATCCTGCAATTGGTGTGCTGCATTCCTCTTCTGTCTCACCAGAGACATCCTTTCCACCATGCCTGATATAATCTCCACTTCCTACACCTGCAGTGCCACCACCCATTGCCCTGACCAGAGAAGTCCAGCTCTCAGTCCTCTCCATTGCCCTTAGCCCGTTGAAAAGCCTGAAGCAACATATTTGGCTGTTGGTCCATCCTGTGACCACCAGACCTGGTGCCTCTTGGGCTTCTGCCATGGAGAGGCAGGCTCCAGCACTTCTGCCAGTTCCTCTCTTACCCTTCCTCAAGGTTCAAGAAGCTTACAATATCTGTGTACCTTTGATATCTCTCTCCTCCTGTGAAGTTTAAAAAGGGGTCAAAAGCTTTCAGGGCTGAATAAGAAACAGAAAATTCACTCAAGTGAACTTCCTTAGGAAATAAGAATTGCACCACACAATACTATTGTTTGTATAATCTATTAATAATGTAGTGATATAAAGGAAGTGTAGGATTGTAGCCAGCTACCCTGTACGTTTTAGTTAAAAGTCCCACACAAAAGCCCAGACAAGGCAGAAAACATGTTCCCAGACTGCAGTCAGTGGGAACCTACTTTAATATGAACCTCTCAGAAGCACTGCTGAATCTAAAATAACAGTGGGACATACTTGATCTTACAGAATTTGAAAAGCAGATGAATGGAAAATGTGACTAAACCTCTTCTGGTTTGCCTGATGGAAAGAGATGAGCATATATACTCTTGATTACAATGCTAAATTCACTCAGGACACCACAGATGTGTGAGTCATAGTTGTCGTCTTGCTGCAAGCTTACACTTTATAGCCAGTTTCCTAAACCCTTTGCTGCTGCATTTCCTCAAATCAATATTTGGAAGAATTTAAAGGCTTCTTACTTACAGCTTTCTGCATCTACAAGAAGTATACTTCTTCAGTAAGTTACTGCCCAAAGATGAATGGCCATATTCTACCTTCATCTGGTTCTTTTTAGTCTGCCTCCAATCAGTGCATTTGTCTTCTTCTGTATTTATTCACAGTAGACTGAAAATCATTAAAAATAAATAGGATTTTAGAGAAAGCAGCAGCACAAGAATCTGGCAGAATGGTGTTCTTTGTCTTTTTTTTTTGTTTTAAATCTGACTGAAATCTGACTGAATTATACCATAAAGGAAATATATATGAGCAAGAATAAAAAATAAAGAGTTCACAAAAACTAAACTTCCACCTTCAAAGCTCACATGAGAGAAGGAAAAGAATTTTTTTTTTTCATGTGTCAATACTTAAAATATTTTTTCTCTGGGTGTTAAAATCAACCTCTTCAGGGATGTCTTTGTCTTCAGCAAAATATTATTTGGATTCTCAAAATCAGCTTGGGACCTACAGCTATATTCTGCCTTATATTCTCCATTCTTACATTGATTTGACTTCAGAGTATGTAAAACTAGTCAGGAAATTACTGTTTCTGTTTCACATGAGGTGCACATTTACAAATACAGGGCATTTTATCTCCCTTTATTTCTCTGTTTTTCTCCTTTGCTCAACTTTTTCTGCCAAAATCCCAAACAGCAAACACAAGCATAAAGCCCTAGTTTCGAATAGAATAGAATAGAATAGAAATCAGTTGGAAGGGACCTACAATGATCATCTAGTCCAACTGACTGACCAGTTCAGGGCTGACCAAAATTTAAAGTATGTTTTTAAGGGCATTGTCTGAATGCCTCTTAAACACTGATAAGCTTGGGGCATCTACCATCTCTCTAGGATGCCTGTTCCAGTGTTTGAACACCCTCTTCATAGAGAAATGCTTCCTAATGGCCACTCTAAACATCCCCTGTAGCAGCTTTGAACCATTCTCATGTGTCTTACCAGTGGATACCAGGGAGAACAGATGAGCACCTGAAGGCATCAGTGGTGAAGGTTTTGCTTCACCTCCTCAGGAAGCTGTAGAGAACAATAAGGTTATCCCTCAGCCTCTTTTTCTCCAAAATAGACAAGACCGAAGTCCTTAGTCATTCCACAGGACATTCCTTCCAGCTCTTTCATCAGCTTTTTTCATCTCCTCTGGATGCACTCAATGACCTTCTTAAATTGTGGGGCCCAGAACCGATCACAACTCTCAAGGTGAGGCTGCACCAATGCTGAACATAGCAGGATAATCACCTCTTTTGACTGGCTGGTTATGCTATGTTTGGTGCACCCCAGGATGCGATTTGCTTTCTGGGTGCCAGAGGACACTGCTGACCCAGATTGAGCCTGCTGTTGACCAACACCCCCAGATCCCTGAGCAGGGCTGCTCACCAGGCACTGCTTTCCCAATTTATACTTGTGTGTGGTGCTATTCCAACCTGGGTGCAGAATTTCGCATTTGGGCTTGTTAAATTTTATCCTATTAATCACTGACCAATGCTCCAATCTAGAAGTCTCTGCAGGGTTTCTTGTCCCTCAAAAGAGTCAATAACAGCAAGCCACTTGTACCCCTAACTAGCCACTTTTTTAAGGATGGCATCTAGTGCATGCATCTTCCCAATTAAGTGCTTACCCAGTCTCTCCCTGATTCTCTATCCCTCTGTCTATGAGTCACTTTCAGGGTCAGACTTCTGTTGCCAACTGCCTTCCACCCATCTTCTCTGCCCCAACACTGATTTACAAACCCAGCCCCAGACTGTCTAACCGGTTCCAGTCCCTTCCCTGAAACTCAGCCTTGTGTTTTTCACACTTCTGAAGTAAAAGTCCCCTGCTTTGTGTTCTTGTTTGAATTGCACTGAATATGCCTTGCTTTCAGCCTAACAACACTATGTAACAACTTTGAAAAAACAAAACCCTTTAGCTTAAAGATAAAGAGCAGTATTGATAGTACTGACTCTGAGGACTCATACCACTTTTCCAAGTGTAAAAATAGAAACGTCTGAAATTTCAGCATCATTAAAATACAAGATTTGCAAGTACACCATTATCTTGTGTTTTGCCATCCTTTATGGGCTCCATTGGAGTGATGAAAGCTTTCTGATGCTTTCCAGCCCTTTCTGACAACTTTTTTTTGCCCTTCTCTATAAAAGCAGAGGTTTAAGAAAAAGAAACTGCTATTCCTATTTTACATCCTGAGAGCTACTACTAAGCATCTCAAAGAGCTCTTTGTTAACCATGAAGTACTATGCAGAAGTGGTTAATTAAGTGATGTAAAAACACCTGGGAACAATTAGTTATAAGCAGCACTATAATATTACAACTTGTGTTGCCTGTTTATGTTGCTCTGGCAGTAGAGTGTTTTCTGGGTACGGCATCTTTTCATATGAAGTGTTTTAAATTTATTTGCATTTTCACCTTTTGTTGCTAAGTCCACTAATTGAAAGTTTGAAGTGAATATGGGGAAACTGTATTCCTTGAACGTTACAATATTTACATGTGATGTGCTGGGGAGAAGCCATTTGGGCTGTCAAACAAAATTTTGTGCTCCCGCTTTATGTATGCCCAATGAATGCAGATTTTACACTGGAAAAAATGAGGGCATCTCAAAAGTGACAATGTGTCACGTGGCAAAGCAAGTTAGAGGCTATAAAACTAACATCAGTGTCCCTGGCTTAAAAAACACTAGGTCTTATCTCTGTTGTATTTCTGAAAAACAACCACATTCTTCCCTCCTGCTGGAGGATGAAGAATGCAAGTATTGGATGCTTAATTACGTGGTGTAAGCAAGCTTTTCATTTCAGTGCGAAAAAGGAGAAGAAAATTGAAGTAAAACCTAGATCAGAAGAAGTAAAAATCTACTGCTGAGCTGGATACTGACACAGATGTGCTTCAAGACACAATTTCATGGTAAAATACAGTAGCAGTTTATTGGATCATAAGGAAAAGTCTAATAAACTGTCCTTCTACCAGACTTGTTCCTCAAGCTTGATCATAAACATCGTTGCCTAAATTTAGCTCTGGATAGATATCTAATGATTTTATTTCAAAACATGTTAATGGCTGTCTCAGTCCCAGGTCACTGAAAGCCTATGCTACAGCAATAACCATTCTACCACTGTAATACCATTGACCACTGACATCAGTGTCTCAATGAACACTCTTAAGTAAAGAATGATAGCAATATACCAAATCAATATTTGCACCTTATTCTTTGCTGCTATGTTTAGATACTGAAAAAGGTATTTCTTTTGTCAGAACCCACAGTTTGATTCCTTTATACCTCAGCACTTACGCACCTTTCCTCTGCACTTGCACTTAACTCCTGGGAGATGAATTCCTTAATACCAGGAGAGACAGTGGGATGGGGACTCCATTCTCTCTCCCACTGATCTCTCCATGTCCTAGAACATCTAGTGGTTAATTAAGGGAAGCAGGAATTCTTATCTGAACAAGAAAAAAGGCAGAAAATGTGGAGAGGTTGAGAAAGAAATGGATGTGGGCTGGAGAAAGAGAATGAGAAAAGTACTACAGAAAACCAAACCAACCCAAAAAACTACAACAAAACAAAACATCAACCACAAAGTAACCAGCACCCAACACCATAAAAATAGGGAGAAGAGATGCCCAGGGTGTAGAGACAAGTGGAGGCCAGGATGGAAAAGACTGAGCAACAAGGGACTAATGAGACAGGGGTGTTGCTCTGAATGGAAAAAAAACCAAACCCAAACCAAAAAAAGTTTTCCATGAAGGCGTAAATATCCCCTTGAGATTTCTTCCTTTGTTGGGTGAGTGTATAACAAAGAGAGAGATCATAAGAGTCTTCCTCCATTTTCATGCCAACTCCATTTTCCATGATATTGAATCATATTAAAATTAATCCATATATAATCACATTGCAAAAAAAAGTTTCCAATCTGAAATCTGTTAGGTAAATAGGGGAAAAGAAGAAATTTTAACCAAATACATATCTGTAGATATGTAACATATCTGTAGAGCTGTAACTTTCATCAGTTTCTGTTTAACAGGTTTTGTTTCTGTGGTTCTTTAAAATAAATTAATGACCTGATGTAACAATCGAGACTAAAAATGCCTTTGTGTAGTTAGCATTCTGAAATTCTTAACCTTACCCATTAAAGCTAAATCACAGATAAAAAAGGCAAAAAGTCCCTCTTCCTATTGTTCTGATATAAATGTGCAAATATTCAGAGAATCATAGACTCATCATGGCTGGAAAGAACCCTCAAGACCACCAATTCCAACTGAAAGCCCTACACTACTGTTGTCCCTAAACTATCCCCCTAAGTGCCACATCTACCTGTTTTTTGAAAACCTCCAGGGATTGTGACTCCACCACCTCCCTGGGCAGCCTATTCCAATACCTCACCACTCATTTGGTGAAGAAGTTTTTCGTAATACCTAATCAAAACCTGCCCTGGCACAACTTGAACCCATTCCCTCTAGTTCTATTGCTAGTCACAGGGGAGAAGAGGCCAACACTCTCCTCTCTACAACCTCCTTTCAGGTAGCTGAAGAGAGCAATAAGGTTTCTCTTCAGCCTTCTCTTCTCCAGGCTAAACACCCCCAATTCCCTGAGCCTCTCCTTATAAGGTCTGTTCTCCAGACCCCTGATTAGCTTAGTTGCCCTTCTCTGCACCCTCTCCATTACCTCGATGTCCTTCCTATACTGCAGTGCCAAAAACTGGCTTCACCAGTGCCAAGTATAGGGGCAAGATCACCTCCCTGCTCCTGCTGGCCACAGTATTGCCGATACAAGATACTGTTCACCTTCTTAGCCACCTGGGCACACTGCTGGCTTATGTTCAGCCAGCTGTCAATCAACACCCCCAGGTCCTTCTCTGCTGGGGAGCTCTCCAGCCACACCTTCCCGAGCCTGTAGAGCTGCTGGGGGTTGATGTGACCAAAATACAAGACCCGACATTTGGCCTTATTAAAACTCATACAATTGGCCTTTGCCCATCAATGGAGCCTGTCTAGGTCCCTCTGCAGAGCCTGCCTACCCTCAAGCAGATCGACACTCCCACCCAGCTTAGGGTCATCTGCAGACCTAAGAAGGGTGCACTCTATCCCCTCATCCAAGTCATCAACAAAGATGTTGAACAGGAGCGGTCCCAGCACTGAGCCCTGGGGAGCACCATTCGTGACTGGCCACCAACTGGATTTGACTCCATTGAGCACAACTCTTTGGACTTGGCCATCCAACCAATCTTTTATCCAGCAAAGCATGTGCACATCCAAGCCACGAGCAGCCAGCTTCTCTAGGAGAATGCTATGGGAAACTGTCAAATGCCTTGCTGAAGTCAAGGTAGACAACATCCACAGCCCTTTCTTCACCCAATAGCCATGTCACCATATCATAGAAAGAGATCAGTTAGTCAAACAGGACCTGCCTTCACGAAAACTTCTACACAGACACTTTTCAACAGAGATTATTCTGCCTTTTGCTGCTTAAGAACAAAGAACAGTGGAATAAATGTTGCATGATTTTATTTTGCAGTCCTCTGTTCCCCTTCACACTTACACCATAATCTTGATAGTTTCCCTTGCCAATACAGACATATTGTGTGACATGGAAGATTAAAGTTCAAGAGAAATTAAAGAATTCTGTAAACAGAACAATACATAGACAGTGAAGATGGAAACTTCCATAAGACTACTTAGTTTATTGAATTAAATTTTGTAAATATATGCAATGTCTATTCTAAGGTGATATGGAATAAACAAAACCAGAACTGACTCTTTGATACAGTCTAGTGAGCTCATTCTATTTTATGCCAAAATATTACTTTGGTGACATCTTTTCCTGTTTTTCCATCAGAACACTGTTACAGTAGACTGTGAAGTCAAAAGTACACTTTTCTTCACACATCATTACTACTTCCAAATGCTTTTTCTCTGAATGAACATACACTGCCTTCAACACAAATAGTCAAAAACTTTTGGTGTAGAAAAAGCACCATATTTTGCTTGCAATTATCTATTTGTAACTAGGAGGTGAGAGATTTTTAATCCTGAACCAGTATCTTCATCTGCTTACGTGACTCAGTAGAAAGTTTCTGGAAAATGTTGTGTTTTAGTACTCTGACAACTGCAAAGAAGTCATTATTTAGTTTCCCAAATGATTTCTTGTTATTTGCCATTTTATTATTTGAAATTCCATTTGCATAGAGACTTTTGCATAATAAATATACTAATAATGATTATTTGAAACAGGTGTAGATCTGCTCTCCCATGCTATGGCTGTATAACTAAGGCCATAATTATCATTTAGCTATTAGTTGTCTTGTATTCAATTTCACAAATCCTTACACAATGAGTTCTAGTTTCAAAAAAAAAGACATTTTGTTGTTTCTTTTCCTTTATTTGGTCTAAGTATCTGATTTTGTGTTGGTTTTGCTAAATAAGTTGTTTCAATATCTTCAATCATAAATATTAAAGACAAAAGAAAAAAGTTCCTGCTGCAGATCAATCATTATGATTTTTAGGTTTAAGACATGTTTTAGACACTGTATGCCTGTTAGGGAAGAAGAATCATTATTTAATTCTGCCTTGGCACTTGGATCCTGAATTTCAGTAGTGGTAATGAGTGCTGTAATTGATATCCTGACCACAACAGAGAAATGGGCAGAGTATAGGAAAAGATAGCACTGCTAGAGATATTATGATTGGTGAAAAGTGTTAAAATATCTGTATACATAGCTATTATGTATTTGTTCTAACAATGGAAAAAAGTCAATCCAGAAAAAACACACAAACCAACCCCTATATTCTTTGTGGAATTGGTGTCCTTTATTAAAGTTGGAAGTACTAGTCAGAATTGTATGGTATCTATTGGTTTTAGGCTCCTGGAAAACTCTG
Organism: Galbula dea; assembly: GCA_013399015.1. NCBI lineage: Eukaryota > Metazoa > Chordata > Aves > Piciformes > Galbulidae > Galbula > Galbula dea. The sequence goes on along the minus strand of VWZX01003348.1, from coordinate 524,087 downwards.
GATACATTTTGAAGAGCTGTTTAATCAGCTTTGTGTGTAGACACCTTAATCTGTGATAAATATTTTAGCAAATATTAGCTAGAGCTTAATATTGAGCCTTTGATATAGGAAGTTTATCTAGCCAGATCAAAGTATAAACATTTCTCATGCAGAGCAGTGTCTAATCCAAAGAATGTGACTCAGGGCCAGAGGAAAGGATAAAGCAGTAAATTGTTCTAAAAAACTTGCAGTACTTTTAGCACCACCAGATATTCTGAACGTTACTTGTAGATGGCTAGGCTGTACTGTTAAACTCAGCTCTCAAGCAACAATCAAACAGAAGAAAATCACTGAAGCATGTAACACCCTATGAGTAATAGCTATTCATTGATTATATTTTGTTTCTGTATAAAAACAATATAGGAAAGGACTTTGATGATTCAGAACTGGGGAAGTAATGGAATAAATGAAATTTGAACAGAAGATAAACAGTGCTTCTAAACTGAAAGATACCCAAGTAGATTGAACTTTCAGTTTAAACATAAATAGACAATATAGAGTTTTATAAAGGAAAGAAAGGAAATATTCTGTTTTCTACATTCCATTATGCTTTTCTAAAATACAGAGTTTTTTAAAAAATGAAAACTTGTGATTTTCTTTTAAACTCAGGTCTGATTATTTTGAACATTTACTTCCATATTTTTAAAAACCTTGCTTTTAGGAAAGCCCTGAGCTTACATTGAAGATGTGGACTAGCCTTCAGTGGGATGCTTGAATGCCTGAAGGAACAGAGTTATTGCAAAAGATACTTCACCAAACTAGGGCCATTTTGGTTCAATTCCTTGCACCCTCACTGTTGGCCATCAGCCATCATTCAGATGTGACAAAGCAAAGCAGGGTGCAAGAAACTCATCACTTCTGTTAATATTTTTGTGCTCCTGTGTTAAAACAGCTCAGACCCAAGTATTTTTAAGATTTTCTGTATTACAGATTCGTGACTGCATCAGTCATGATTTCAATAACTTGCTGACTCTGAGAAGACTCTGCTTTGGTATGGGTCAGGAATTAGATGAAGTTCTACCTGTGCAGTGTTTTTGGTAGTAATTTGCTAGCAGTACCTTAAGAAACATGGATGTCTGATGAAAAACACAAGAGATTATTCCTTTCATGAATAACTGCTGCAGGGTAGTGATTATCACACCTGAACCTACCTGGTAGCTGAGGGCTGTTGTACAAAATTTGATTCCATTTCAAGGTACACCTTGACCAAGGTACACCTTGGTCAGCCTCTAGTTTTTGTACATCTGAGGGTCCGCAAGGCAGGGTGGGGTAGCAAAAACAATGTGGATTTAGACTTTCCCCTCCAGGGACTTGGACAATCTCTACTTCTGCTGCTTGCTTTTTGTTCTGAAAGAACAGAGGAAACAACATGCTTTTTTATGCTAAGAATTTTAGGACAGCATGAAAGGCTTTAAGATACATTTTGAATATGACTGTGCCAAAGTAAAGCTTCTGTAATCATATTGGTTCAAGCTAGGAAGCATCTTGGTTATTTAACAGATGTACAATGCAGTGTGCCAAAAAAAATGGAGTACAGTCATGTGGAGCTTCTCTTTGCCTGTACATAATGTAGAAGACTGACACTAATGAGGTCCCTTGATAAGCAAAGGCAGAACTAAAAGCATCCTAACTTCAAAAGGATTTTGCGCTTCAAATATTGAAGTGATGCGGTAGAAAGAAAGGGCTCACAGTTATAGAATCTCAAGAGTTGAGTCAAACCCCTTGAGGACTAAAAGCCATATCGGACCTTGTTTCACAGATATATACATGGTGGAAAATCATTTCAGAGGAGATTATTGTCCCAATTTCTGTACAATTTCTAAGGGACTTCCCACAAGGGACTGTGTGGCTGAAATTTGATAAGGTCTAACGTTGCTGGGGATCACATGAATGATATGCATGACTTTGTTGGCATCAGGCAGGAGTTTGTCCCATACGTACATGCCTGGTAACCACCAATGAGGAGAAATATCTCTCATGCTTCACTAAGGATTTTAGGGAAAGTGTAGGAACCATGATAATATCCTAAAAATAAACCCCTATGAAGTTGTGACATGTTAAAACCAAATGAAATACATTGGTGCATATAAAAAAGAAAGATAGGTCAAGAAAAATAGAGTGATTTCCAGGATGAGATCCTAGAAATATTTTGTGTTTCTCACTACCTCTTCAAAATTTCCCAGTCTGTGGCTACTATGAGTGTCTAAGACCAACAGATCCTGGGTGCTTAGGCAGGGTCTCTGATCCCAGGAACAAGTACAGGTAGGTAACTCATGCAGGTTACCTTAACCAGGTGATTGTCAAGTTCTGGGTGCTCTTGTTTTTCAGCCAATTAATCTATTGTCTGAGTTTCATAGTCCCTGCATGAGCCCAGCCAGATGCCAGGAGCAACTTTCTTAGTAAGTCAGTGTTTAGGAATGGGACAGAAAGAGTTTAAGAATGGAAAAATAAAGCTGGTCAGATGGTGTATGTATTAGCCAGAGGAAAGACTGGAATTTTTGGCTGGGGTGAGGAGGGGAACAGAGATAAGGTGTTGGTTTTCAGCAGTAGGAAATAGGTAGTAGTAGAGTAGGTGTGGCAGTGTGGGTCAGAACTTTTAGTTGGGGAAGCAGTCTGGTGAGAAGGGGGGGAAAGGATATTATCATACAATAATATAGGCTTGAAGGGAGCTTGGGATGCCACCTTGTCCAACCTCCTACTAAAAGCAGGGTTAATACACTTGTTAGACCATATTGCGCCTATATTCTTAGACTATGGGATCCTGATCCAGGTGTGACAAGGTATACACTTTCTGACAAGAAGAGCCAGGGGCTAAGGTGGCTCCTCTCTGCCACGTGCCAAGCAGTTAGGCAGTAACAGAATGCTTTCGAAAATAGGTGTGCTTGGCATACCTCTTGCTTGTGTAGGTTTATGAGCTGACATGGAGTCAGCAGGGTCTGCACTTTAACTTTTATGCAAATGGCATAAAGAGACTGGATATAAAAATGAAAATATACTTTCCCCCAGTTTTGGGGGAAAAAAGACTCCTTTATGTGGGAAAATAAAGTATAGAAGAAATTAAGTGTTTTGTTCAGCAGGAAGATGCCAGTCCAAGAGTGTGATTTTGGAAAGTTTGACTGCTTCTGAGGATTATTAGTTGAAAAATCATAAGCAATATGGGGGAAAATTGAACTCAATTCTTAAATATTGACTATCTCCTTTATTTTCTCTTGAGGCTTCTCAAATTCACTCCAGGATCCACATTTCTGTTCAATTGTGCTGTGCAGTCATTTTATGAAGCTGATGAGTGTTTGGTACAGATTAGAAGGAAATTACTGCTGCCCTGAAGGGGAGTCAAAACATATTCTGGACAGGTAGACAATATTTCAGATTTGAAGGATCTTTTAAATTGTTTTTTCTGTTGCTCTCCTGGTAATAAAATGCAGATCTGAGTAGCTCTGCTGTTCTAGATTTAGTTAGCACATTAAAGGGACTTTAGTGGTATGTGAAAATGGACCCTGACGTGCTGTTTGAGAGTTATTTTCTTAAAAAATACATAGCAAAATACAGAGTTCTCTCCAATTTTCATAATCCTTTTGCCATTATAGTGATTCTGAAGTAACTTTGCCCTTACATCGTTTTTGATCGTTGCTCAGATAAAAATCTTGTACTTAAGAATCCTGCGGATGCTTTCAAATCGTCCATAAAGGGAGGATTTGCACACCTACTTCTTCTATATCTCTTCTTGGGAGGCAAGACTGTGGACGGCTGAGATGTCTCTTAAAAATAGCAATCTTTTTTATGAGAAAGGAGTGATTAAACATTGCAGGACTAGGCAATAACATGTAAATGCATTAAAAGACTAAAACCTTTCATGTTGCTAAGAGCTGATGATGGTGCTTTATATTTTTGAAGGAAGAATATTTTTCTTGATTTGCAGTCATTTCTCAAAAGAAACACATATCTTTATGATTGACCATCAGTCATTTTATGTTCCCATCTTCTCAAACATGTATTTTTAATCTGAAAAGGAGAAAATGGAATCCAAACTTTTCAAGTTTAGGAGAAACAAGTAGGATTTGCACTGCTCGGAAAGTGCTAAGTGCCTTCTCCAGGATCAGGTTCCTCGTAGTTTGGGAAACCTTAATATGACAAAAAAAGTTTGATTTCCAAGAACGTATATGAACAAGGAAAAACTGTAAGTGATCAGAGAACCTGTGTGTAGTGATAGGTTTAGCTCCCACATTGATAACACATTTGATTAGAGAAAAGTATAATTACTGGAGGAAAAAAATGAGGCATAAAAACAATGAATTAGAAATGGTAGGAAGAATTGTAAATTACAATTTATTATATCTCTAAATCACAATTAAATTCACTTCTCCTAACCTCTGTTCTATCTCTTCTTCTTTCTGTATAAATCCAGGGTTAGGGTTCCAGATAGAGAAATAGATGTGAACATACTCACAGGAGTAGCAAGGAAAGTAGAAATTTTTTCCCAGTTCAGGTGCCAGAGCACTGGCACAGACTGCCCACAGAGGTTGTGGAGTCTCCTTCTATGGAGATATTCAAAACCCATCTGGACGTGCTTCTGTGTGACCTGGTCTAGGGAATCCTGCTGTTGCAGGGGGGTTGGACTAGATGATCTTTCCAGGTCCCTTCCAACTCCTAATACTCTGTGATTCTGTGAAGCTGTGAACTGATGTTTCCAGTCGATGAATCAAGACAACTCCTCTTCAGCATATTAAGAACTTTTATTATGTAGCCAGTGTTGGCAAGTGGACACAAAATACCTGATCCTCCAAAGGACACAGTCCAGAACCTTGATGGGCTTCAGAGTGGTTTTCCTCTGTAGACCTCACACCTGCATCTGGTAGTGCTTACCTTGTGACAAGAAGAGAAGGGAAACAGAATTTCATACAAGTAAATTAACCTTTTCTCTTCTCTCTGACTTGCTATTTATGTCTTGCAAAAGTCCATGCAAATTCTTGCTGGGTTGTTTCTGCTTCCACAGGACACAAGCAGGGCTTTTGGATTTTCACACTAGTTGTGTGTACATCTCAGTCTTCTTAAGACATTATATGACAGAATATTCCTCCTTGATCTGAAATACTTTTTGCATTAGCGCATCATTACTCCAGAAACCAGAACACTGTTATCTGCAACCACTGAGATCATAATTAAAAACAAATAAAACCTAGGTATATCTATCCTAGAAAAACTGAAGGGGTGCACAAATTTTTTAAAAGTCTGTTTTCGTTTAAAAAACCCAAACAAACAAACAAAACCTCCACTTTTTACTAACTCCCCTATGTATTTTCAAGCTGAGAATTTAGTTTTATAATGAATTACTTTCTTGCCACATTACTAATATATTTTCCTTTTATTATTATTAACCTATTTTCCTTTGTTAAAAGCCTTGTGGGTTTATGTTAGAAAATTAGTCTTTAATTATATGATGAAGCCAAAATCTGTCAAACTTTCCAGAAAAAAACCCTCATTCTTTCTTAGTGTTAAACATGATTTATGTGTCACAGGGGAAATGAAATAGCTTGTTTTTCTGAATTGTTCTATTGGCTTGAGGTGGGATAGCAAAGACTTCCTTTGGCAAACAAACTCATTATTAATGCAAGATAGGACAAATATATTGTAAAAGGATACTCAAGTGCTTTTTAAAATTTTTTTTTTTTTTTAAAATTTTTTAGTTTCCTAAGGTGGATCAGGCTTAGATAATAAGAATAAAAGAAGAGAGACTTTGAAAAACAGATTTGTTATACCTGGGATGCTAGAAAGGAACTCATTTGTGAAATAATTGTCTGAACTGATTTACACTCTCCTCCTCTGCTGCTCATTCAACACTCTAGGTCATAAGTCCTCATTGCCAAAAGTTACAATCTAATGATTATAGCAATAACACTAGTACTAGTCATCATCATCATCATCATCATCATCTGGAAGCCTTAAATAATGATGTGTTCCCTTTGTGTTAAGTATTACACAAACATAATAGAAATGGAAGAATCAAGGGAAAAATAGATGCTATTATTTTTCCCATTTCACATCAGTGAGTCACAATACATTAAACAAATCTTCAGTGTTCTCCTGAGTTGGGTTTGATTCTGCAGTGAAGGTTAGAGCACACTGAACACATCTGACTTAATCTTTGCTTGCACACTGAACTTTCTCCCTGCCTCTCCCTGCTGCTTTGATCATCCATGTTAGGCAACTCTTGTAGCACATTCAAGACACATGCCTAGACTTTCTTTACATGAAAATGAGTGTGCAGGGAAAGGAGGAGTAGGTTGTACTCTTCACAGTTTCACTTAAAATGGAAGAGGATTGCAACAGGGGAACTGTCAAGGACAGAGAGCTTAACTAGATAAGTGGAAGGTGCTTATGATGGAGTATAAGAGCAGAGAAGCGTACTCTGAATACTCTGCTGGCCACCCTTGTTCATTCAACACAATTAACATTTTTTTTTGTTTCATAGCCACTCAGGTGTCATTTTTCCCCACATCAGAAATCTTCCAATCTCATATTAAACTACAGGAACTCTAAAAACTCATCAGTTCTTGTGGCAAGGGGCTACATATCTTAAATCCACCTTTAGCAAAGTGGTTTGGGTCTTTATTGTTCTGGAAGTGTGGCACATAATTTCCTCTCCTGCTCCCTGTTCTTACTGAAAGAAACAGAGAATAGTTTCCTACCCTCTGCAGGCCATGCTTGATTTTATAGGTCTCTGGCATATTTTCTCCCCAGTCATCTCTCTTCACAGGCTAAATAATCACGTTTTACTGGCTATTCATGGACAAAACCATAACAATATTCAGATGCTCTTTATCTTTCTATCACTTCTCCCCCTCCCTAACATTCTTCAAAGTCAAGAGCAAAACCATATGTAGTGTTCAAGATACAGATCTCATACAGATTGGTACAACATCATTGTACTGACTGACTTCTTGCTTCTCTCTCCTAATAAGTCTTAAAACTGGACTTTTGACCAACAGTAAGGACTGAACTGGTGCTTTCACAAAGTGTTACTAGAGTCATACTCAGCTCAGAATCCACAACTATATGTACAAATTTAGGATTCTTCCCAGTTCATATTCCCCTCAACCAATTTAAACTCCACAAGTTTCCTATTGGATCACTTTTATAGTTGTCATGGTCCCTCTGAATGATACCCATGTCTTTTAGAGATACAATATTGCTTGCTCTTCCCAAGCCTTTCCAGTTCTGCTAGCCTGTTGAGTGTGCACACTCTCTTATCAAACAGAATATTTATTGAGATGTTAAATGGAAGATTGAAGATGTTCAGTCACCTGCCCTCCTCTTGTAGTGATTTTCAAAGTTTCAGAAGTTTTCTTTCATCATTCTCAAATATATAGAAACCTAAAGTTATTTCCTCTCAGATGGCTCTCTACACAGCCTGCAGTGGTAGATATATTCAGATATTTCCTGTTATTACAAGTGTTTTTCTGTTTTAGACTATTACCCAATTACTTTTTTTGGTAATGAAGAAGAGGTGATGGAGAGGCCACTCTATTGACCAAGGGTTTGTATCTAGCTTCCTTTTCTAAGGAATGTTGTCTGAGAAATTCAGTAGAATGTAAAAGAATATTTCAGATCCTATATCAGGGAATGAACTGATAGTCCATATTCAGTATTAATTATCTTAGCTTTTAAATGTGTTATATTTATTTATCCATTTCCTCTCATGCACCAAGGAATGTAATTATTTTGCTGCACTTGATTGGAAAAAGTGAAAGTGTCTTGAACTATAAAGACCAGACCATTGTGATGCATATGATAAAGGAACTGTGAAAATAAGATTGAAATGTATGATACAGTTAGAGATGTGATGTTTCCTTAAAATGTCCTTTGAATATCCTTTAGCCTTCTTGTACTCATACATTTGTTTTATAGTATAAAGTATTGTATTATAAAAGGGTCTTCTAACAGTTGAACTAAATTTACCTACTGTCACTGAATGTTCAAGTGATCTTTTGCCAACAAAATCAAGTTCTGGCACAAATACCTTCTCCCTTTTCTTTTTACTACCCTTTTATTTTACTTTTCTGTTAGCCTGTATCTTGTTAGGTTTGAACCAGTTTAATCATCGTATTTTCTCAAAAAAGTAGACTAGAATGGAGGTCCTGTTATGTTACTGACTATATCTGACTCAAAAAGAGATGAATTTGAAGTGGGTGGCCAGAATTACAGGCAATATTCTAAATGAGCTCTTACATAATAACATTCAAAGTGGAAAACTGGAAATAGTTTGCCTGATGCATCTTAACATTAATTTTCCTGTGAACTGGTGGTTCACAGTCTGACTAACCACAGATATTTCTTTCTCCCCTTCTCTTGCATCTAGTTTAAGCTGAAATTCTGTCAAGGGTTATGGTTAGTCTGGCCACTGAAAGAGTAACAGACACTCTCTATTAAGCCTCTCTTTTCCCAAGAGGGAAGAGAAAGGAAATAAAGGAGAAAGGCTTATGGGCTGGAAAAGAAAACTAAAACTGCTTTAATGAAAATAATAACAGAAAAAGAAATATATACACATATATGTAAAACCAATATCAAAATCAATTAACGTGATGGCAATTATATTACCGTCACTAATGATGCTGTGGCAGAACTCCCAGACTGCACTCAGTGGCAGGTGGAAACCAGATTCAGGAGCTGGATTCTTGAACTGGATTCAGGAATTCATGGATCAGGATCAAAGGCAGAATGGACAGAGTCCTCCTGGGATAACAGCCACCAAAGAAGAGAGCTTGACCGTTGTGATCCCTCAGCTTTATACTGAATGTGACATATATGAAATGGAATACCTCGTTGCTCAGTCAGGGTCACCTGTCCTGTCCACTCCTACCCACAGTAGTGGCCTTATAGTCTGCACCCCCTACATGGTACACAAGATTTAACACTGACCTTGGTCTGCACACCAATCCTTGGCAATAACTCCAAACATCAAGCATTATCCTTACTAGAAGCAGATGCAAAAACATGCTGTTAACTTCAGAAAGTGAAGTTATTTAGAAGAGACTTAGCTGAGAAGTAAAATCACTGGCCAGAATTACTTCTGTTCTAACTCAAACCAGGACAGATTCTTAGGGTTAGTTCACCAGTAAATCATGGGAAACTGCTATACTTTCACACATAATTTCATTTCTACTGCTCTGTTGCCAAAGTCTTTCAGTTTGTTTTATTCTATTTCTTCTCTGCTTTGATAAAATGTTCCTGGTGACTCTTGAGTCTTTCTCCTAGGCCCTGCTACCCTGGCATATCACAGCAGAAAATAGTTGAGCCCCTTGAACAGCAAGGAGGCAGCTCTGAATGCTCCACTCCACTCTGATAATCTAAGTCCTTCATTTTCATTCCCCTTGGTTTTCATGTCTAATTTTTTTCTCTTTTAGTTTCTTCCTAAATTCAGTAATTCTATCCCATGCCCTCTTCAGATCAAAGTTAAAACAAAGCAAGTTCTTAAAAATACATCAGACATTGTCTGGGCTTTACTGTGCCTAGAAATGGCAGGAAATTGATTTCTAGGAGCATAGCAAGTCTAGTCAATGTTCTTTGTTTCCAGCAATGTATGCAGGTTTGTTCTGAGGTACCATCAAGAATCAGCCAGAGAAGAACTGCTCCATGAAAGAGGACTAGCAGTAGCAGAGGGCTGTAGTGCAGGCAAGGGGTACTGTTCTACCTAGCAAGGATGCAGTTCCCCCATATGTGAGCAGAATGAGCCATAGCAGGGTTCCATCAAAACTGGGTGATTCACAAGCCCCACTGTCCCCTCAGGGATCCCAGTCAGGAGGAGGAGGAGATGCAGCCAGAGATGAAGAATGAAAAGGAAGCAGGGCGAAAGACAAGTTAATAGGTCTGAAGTCCATCCAGGAGACAGTGCCAGAAACAGAGAAGAGGATATGTACAACTACAGGTGTCACAGATAAAATAAACAACAACTTGGGGTTGGACTAGATGATCTTTCGAGGTCCCTTCCATTCTGTGATTCTGTGATTCTGTGAACTCATTCTGGATCTGGGGTTTATTTAAGAAAAAAAAGAGAACAGACCTCGTCACCTAGTTGATGACTACACATTCACTTTCTCTGCAGAGCTGTGTTCACTAGAACCTATACAGTCTATGCACAAGTTGTTTTGTCTCATGTTCCTTCATTAATTCCTTTGGCACTGGTGAGGCTGCACCTCGAGTACTGTGCTCAGTTTTGGGCCCTTCACTACAAGAAAGACATAGAGGCATTGGAGCGTGTAAAGAGGAGGGCAATGAGGCTGGTGAGAAGTCTGAAGAATGTCTTATAAGGAATGGCAGAGGGAACTGGGGCTGTTTAGACTCAGAAAGAGGAGGCTTGGGGGAGACCTCATCTCTCTCTACAACCACCTGAAGGGATGTTGTAGTGAGATAGGGGTTGATCTCTTCTCCTGGGCTACCAGTGAGAGGACAAGAGGAAATGGCCTCAAGCTGCATCAGGGGACGTTTAGATTAGATATGAGGAAAAATTTACTCACTGAAAGAATTGTTAGTCATTGGTACAGGCTGCCCAAGGAAGTGGTGGAGTCACTGTCATTGGAGGTGTTTAAAAAGCGCATAGATAAGGTACTTAGGGACATGGTTTAGTCTTAGGGACATGGTATAGTGGTTGACAGTTGGACTTGATCTTAGAGGTCTCTTCCAACCTTGATAACTCTGTGATTCTGTAATCAGAGGATTCAGAATGTGCTGCTTTGGTTTGGTTTAGTTTAGATGTTACCAAAATCTACAACTGGTCTGTATCTGTTGTAGCTGGCAAGTTCCTGTGTGAGAATTTAAAAGTTAAATTTCAGACAGTCATCCACAACTAATTGTCTGCTGCCTCTAAGCATTAGCAATTGAAGTTATGTTTTTCACCTATGAAAGCAACATAACTCATTTTAGACCTAAAGCCTGAACTTAAATGGAGTTCCTTGGCCAACCTGCAGAGCTTGTGTGGGTGGAGGTCCCCAGTGATGCTGGTCAAGGCAATTTAGGCCTATTAATGCACTCATGGCCCTGCATTCATGAACTGCCATAAAAAACCTCCTGCAACTTTTCAAATAATGAATTGAAAATGTTACTGATAGGGTGAAATATTCTGCTCCACTTTATCATTGCTTTTAGTTGTTCTCTTCTTATGCAAATGTCTTCCTGTTTTTTCAGCTCCATCAATTTGATCTAAAAGGAAGCATTAATCCACACATATTCTAGGGCTGAAGCTGGCTGAACTCACCACCTGCTTCCTGTGTTTTACATATGATGTAAATCCAAAGTATGCTGTAATAAGCTTCCAAATCACAGTCAGTTGTGGTAGCCAAGAGAGTTTTAGGACACCCAGCTCAGTCAGTTGCAAGTACACATAACCTTGCAAGATTTTGACCTGATCAGATACAAGACACTTTCAAATCAGAGGCAACGCATTTGCAATGTGCTGGGAGGAATGGCAAAGCAGCTCACCTGTTCACGCTGAGCTAGTTTGGAAACATGGATGAGCCATATACAGAATACAGCTCAGTAAGCATTGTCTTTGGGTGACAAATAATGTATGTCATTTGGCTCATAATCAGCTGAGAAGGGAAGCATGATCCAGTCAGCATTAGCATGTCTGACTGGCCAGCCAAAATGTACCTGCCTTTTGCCACACCTTCCAGACTGGAGGGATCCTGGTTTGTCAGCACACTGAGAAGCTCATGTGTTTTCCTTGTCCTGATGCCCAAGGAAGTGCATGTGAAGGATCTTGGGTCTGTGATTTTGCAGGCAAGTGAGCCTGTCATTGGACAAGTGTATTATAACACTACTTTAAACAACTTATTTTTTGTATTTGGGTAGGAAAAGGTGACAGCAGATTTTGGGGAAAAGGGAATGAGAAAAACATAATATAATAAAAAAAGAAGGTGCTGCCTACTATGGATAAATCAAATATGTTTAAAAGTTCACCCATTTATTTATATCTGACATGATTTGGCTAAATGGATGCAGTTATCCCTTCATAAGCTACGGGTGACAAATAAGCAATTGTTTCAGACTATAAATATTTCATTTTTACATAAAGTGAGGAAACAATGTATCTTGTCCTTGTTTTTGGAAAGATTTTGGCTAAGTCACTTAAAATATGTGAAGGTAATTTTTCTTTCTCATCACAAGGCTTTCATTTGAATATCTTTTTTTTTCTTCTGAAGAAAGCAGTTTTCTCCCACTGAAATGTTAAAAAAATGAGACTAGAAGATCTTTTGAGGTCCCTTCCAACTCCTAACATTCTGTGATTCTGTGATTCTTTAAATGTTACAGGCATTGCTGTAAATATGGCTGCTATGTGCCTGGTATTTTCCCTTTTTTTGTTATTGTTTGGTTTTGGGGTTTTTTTTAGCTCAGAAGGTCTTAGTCTTTTCAGTTATACTTGAAGCAATCAGCTTTATCTGGCCTACAAAATTCTTCTGCATGTAGAAGAGCGAGCTCTATTCTAGGACTTGCAAAGCAATAGCTGATAAAGAAGATATCCCCTAGCTACCCTCTCCTCCTCCTCCAGACTTCCTTTCCTTAGTACTTCAGTATGCACATTGTCACATGTACACTTAACATAATGGCTGGCAGAAACCTTTGTCAGGACAGAGCAGAGGCATATGTGTCTGTAGGTGTAGGCATACAAAGTGCAGAAATGAAAAAGAAGGGGAAAAAAATCATAGTGATTATGCACTGGAACAGATTGACCAGAGAGCTAATGCAACCTCTACCCTTGAACGTTTTCAAAATGCAGAAGGGCAAGGCCCTAAAGAACCTGATTTAGCTTAAGAGGCAAGCCTGCTTGGTGCAAAGTGTTGAGCTGGATGATTTCTAGGTCTCTTCCAGCCCAAGTCTTTCTGAGATTTTCTAAATCAGCACTAACCAAACAGTAATCTTCTATAGAAGTAAACTATCTACTTCAGAAGAGTCTCTAGCTGCTCCTTTTATCTTACTGACTCTTATTGTTGTACCTCAGTTACACCAAATTAGTAAAATTAGCATTCCTTTACACACAGAATCAGCCTTGTTCATATGCCATAATTACTTTCACTTCCCACTTTGCAAATTTAGCAGAAATCTCAGTAATTAGATGTTACCACTTTGTTGACAATGCCTGACTGTGCTTTCGAACACCTTTGTGTCAAGGAGGGGATACTGACCTCTTGCCTGAGGAACACTACTTATGCATGTAGCTTAATCTAGTAGCACTTCCAATGAGTAAGATTCACATGGGACAGGAAAGAAAGCAGTTTCTTCTTGCTTCTTGGCTCTTCTCCTTTTTTATTTTAACTCCTCCCCTCTACTTTTTGAGTCAATTGCAAGCTTTCAATTAGTCCCTAATCTGTCTTCTCTCTTCTTTCCTGGAAGTTCTTACCCCTTTTTTCATTGCTACAGCCATGTCCAGGCTATAGCAGAACAGGCCCACTATTTTGTTCTGCATGCTACACTTTCCAGAGACAGCAGGAAAGATGAAAAAATTTCACAATGATGAAATTAGTTATGAAGGAATAGATTTTACCTATTTCAGGCAGGAGCTTCCTTGGGAAAAAGTAACATACAACATCATATTCAACAATCTCCCAACCTTTTGTATTTTCATTTTTCTGGTGGTTGTTGTTTACTTAGAGGCTCTGGATGTCTTTTTTCCACAATGTATTTCTGGATGCTTACTCTCAGTCTTCAGCAATCTATGCAATTTTTGAAACTACCCACATTCTATAGCTACTCGGGCAAACTGGAGAATTTAGATGAAAAGACTAATTCATGACAGTATGAATAACATTTCCTCCAATTATTAGACTCCAGTGATAATTCGTGGGAGTCACAACCCCAAAGTCAGAGTGTTTTCCTAACTGATGGTGTATTTTTCACTGGTTTCCCATGATGAGAAACTTTTTAAAAATCTTTCTGTATTGTACAGTTATATATGACAACATCATTAACAAAAATTATGTTTTTAAACTGTACAAGTTGCACATCTTGGTGATCTGCTCCTGAAATATCTCCTGTGGGAATCAATACAAATGTTCTTTTGTAAGTAACTGCTGAATGGAATCACTCCTTAAGTGCTTAACAACTCACATTCATACAATGACACTTCACAGGCTTGCAAAGCCTAGGTTTCTGTTGAAAATTTCAGCATTGTTAGCCCTACATTTCAGTTTCTGTTCACAGCTGAAAGAGCCTGCAGTTCAATGAAAATTCAGGCACAACATGAATGCTGCCCCTTAGCTCCTAAATATAGAGCCTTATCCTTCCTTAGATTAATATTGATGTGCTGTATAAATTGGGGCATCCTTTATATCTGCCTGTAAAGATGTCTCCAGTTGCAATTAATAGGACCAGGGCCCAGAGCATGCTCCCCTGTTCTGGGGGTTTAGCTGACTTCATTCACTGATGGAAGCTGTAGTGAAGAAACAGACAAGATTCAACAAAGGTCCCCTCTCCTTGCCTTGAGTGCTTCTTTCATGCTGAAGTTCTCTCCGTTAGTGCCCACCTGAGCTGCTTTGCAACCATGCACATACCTGTGCCCTTGTTCTGCTGCTCTGGATCCTGACCCCGGTCACACACTGAACTTTCCATCTTGACTACACACTTGTATGTCACTGTGTATTTGGCTAGAGCTCACTGGACTTTGGCTTACCTGCCCAACGTCTCTGGAGGTGGCCTTCATCCTAACTTGCTGACATGGATTCCTGATGTGATCCTGGGCCTGCCTCATTGCTGTGCACTTGCCCATAGCAGCTGCCATGTGGACTTGGCAATCTGAATTCTTGACTGAATCTGGAGTCTCACTTTCCCTTAGGGAGCAGCCTGCCCTTGCTGCACCCTGACAAACAGGAAGCAGCTGAGTTACCCTAAGGTAACAGCTCACTTCTCCAGGTTCATTTTGTGTGCAAAAATTAGTAATAAGAAGTTCAGAGCCTTCTCTGAACTAACAGTAAAGAAGCTTCAGGTCCCAGAATTATGCACTTAGCATGAAAAGTCAAGGAAAACTAGTCCTTGTTGCCTGACCCATAAAAATGCAAAGAGAATTGCAACTTCTGTGTACTCTCTAAGATTCACGACTTCCAGAGACACAAGCTTTTAAAAGTCATGCAGACAATGACAGTAACATGATCTTTAAACAAAACAAAAGCATTTTAGTGTTATCTAATTTGGATTGTATGAAAAACAGCCCTTTACATTAGTGACAATTTGTGTATTTGACCTTATGTCCCGACATTACCACTGGGTTGTTATTTTCCAGTCACTGTGAGGTGTAATTCTTGTGCAGCCACTGGAAAATTCAGTGGTTACATAAGACATTCAAAAAGTTGCTGTTTGAACTCTTCCTATCTGTCTTATTTTATCTATTTGTAACTGGTAATTATAAGTTCACACTGATCTACAATTTCAGTTTTTACAGCAGTGCTTTTTAAAAGTATTTTAGTTTTAGTCTGTCCTATTCTTTTCCAGTAACATATTTAAAGTTTTGGGTGTAACACTGAAACAGTCATAAAGTTCCAAAGCAGTTGCAATTTTTTGTACTGTATAGGAGGTGCCCTGCCTGGAAAATGGGGCACAACATTGCTGTAAGAAGGGTAAAAGGGGAACAAAAGGAGGAAAAAACCCAACAAGCCAACCAAAAAAAAGATATAAAACTGAGCACAAACTAAAAAAAAGAAACACTGACTTTAATAAAAGAAAACCAAAATAATGAAAAGCAGAAACAGTGGGAAGAGATAGAAGATGGATGTGGTTGTATTCCGTGGTTCTGGGGGTTTTCTTTGCGTGTTTCTCCCTTGGCATTGTTATAATGTAACTAGCCAATTGTTGCATCGATTTCCCTGCTTCACTTTCTTCAACCCATGGTGGCATGATATTAGCAGTCTCCTAGCCCTTGGAGCTCCTTAGCCACTGTAGTTCATATATGGGAAAGCCAAGCTGGCATTCTTCCTCCCTGCTGTCTCACACTCAAATTTCTGTCTGGGTTTTATTGTATATTTCTTGTGTGAAGGATGGGGCAAGGCTGGTCAGGAGGGTTGTACTCCCTTTCTGTTATCAGTAGTCCACCATGAATTAGTCCATACAGATTTGGAGTGGATAGGAACCTCTTGTGTTAAGTATTTAAGAAACTCTCTGGAAAGAAGAAAGGACTCAGGTGCAGACTTTTCAGTAATGACAATTTATACAAAGTTTTCACAAAACAAAATACTGTCATGGGATCACAGTCTAGAGAACAAGTTCTCTTTTCCAGGGTTTCTGAAACATAGAGGATTCATTTTTTAGCCAAGAAATTTTGAGTGTTTTTGCAAAATAGGACAGTTGTTTTCTGTTCTGCTCTGGCTAATGCTTCAGGCGTCTCTCAGGAGGCATGCAGTGAGCAATAGACTCATAGAATCATGAAGTCTGGAAAAGACCTCTAAGAAGATCAAGTCTAATTTTGTATTTTATTGTTAAAGTAAAATGAGAAAAACAGATTAAATTTTCTCTTACTTTTGAATATCATCATACTTTTAAGTATCATTATTCACAGCCTGAGACATTTACCATCTTTTAACCTTTTGAAGAATACACTATTCTGTCAAGGTTAGCAATTTGTTGTCCAGCACTGACTTGCTACAGATCCCTCTCATACCTACTGGACAATTAGTTTTCTTCTAAACTTTGTTTATATACACTTGACAAGCAGCATCACCTATACTATTCTATCACCTCACTAGATTTCTGCTCTGAAATAGCTATCAACATCACTAACAATCTTTAGTTCTTGTTAATATTCGGGCTCTCATGGCTTTGAAGTATTTTGCTGAGGTCAAATTCAACCAATGTCAGCACTCAGTGGAGGTTAGCCAAGAAGAAGCTTACTGGCAGCAGGTCATTAATTTTCCTTTAAATAATCTCCATGTGCAATAGCATCCTTTACTTGCAAGTTTTTTGATAGTTGGAGAGATCCGCTTGGCTGACTTGGCCATCTGTCAGCCAGACTGTCTGTTCATAAAAATGTATCATAAAAATGTCATGTTTATAAAAAACAACCAAACCAAACAAAACCAAAGAGAATTAATACTCAGACAAAAGAGTTTCATGAGCACTGAGGCTGCTGCTAGGGAGCACACAGAAATGTGTGGCTGCCAGTAGTAGAGGCAGGCCATGCTACAGCAACATGGGTTTTGATGACTTTAAGCCACTCTGAAATTTCATCTTGCTATATTTAATTTAGGTGATCAGTGACATAGAGTATAAAAATTCATCTCTTTGCCAGGAAAATCACTTGTGAAATGAGAGATTTCTTAATGTGACTATGTGACCAAGTTACTAAAGAGGTAGGAAAAGGAAGTATAGCAATATCCTCATTGCAGCGGTTGGCAAAAAGAGGATAATGCGGTGTAGGGCTTGACAGAGATTTCCATGCAGAGCGGTTAATCAGTTTGGTTGTCTTTGTAAGACTTTGTTTTGTGACCTCCATTAATAATATGCCATCAAGTTGCTTGTGCAGTGACAGAAGAGACTGTGACCATAACTGAGAACTCCAAGACCACAAGCAGACAATTCCTACTCTCTGTTTAAGAGACTTGTTGTACAATCGAGATTCAAAATCACTGTGATGAATTTTGCAATCTTGCAAGAGTATTTGCTGAGTATGAAACTACTGACTTTCCATATCAGTTTAATGGCTGGAACTTAGAATTTCTCTTTTAGTGACTGTGCTTAAAGTAGTTTACAATGATTAATACTTCTAATAGAAAACAGATCCACTTTTTCAGACCCTTGATCTGACAGATGATAGTAACTATATCCAAGGACTCTTACTTGTCCTTCTTGACATAAGTGAGATCATGTATCCCATTCTGTGCAACTTGCTCTTTCCCTTTCTTACAGAGTCAAGTTTCAAAATAGGTACTATATGTACTGGTATTGCTTACCAACATTGGCAAAACTTCCAGCTGGCTACAGTGTGAAAATGCAGGCTTGCAAAATCTAACACATATGGGCTTTGCTTATGAATGATTTAGCTTCTATTTCATAGAGCTAGTGAGTTAGAAAAAAGGAATGAAATATGTTTCCTGAAACTCCAGGTGCTGAAATATGTTTATATTAGTAGCTGTACTTAATTAGTTTAATTTAAAAAGTCTCAATGTATGAGAGAGAATAGGGAATACTAAAGCAGTGTTTTATCATTTTTTTTTCTACTTTCAGATTAATTCTTTGAAGCAGGGCTGAGTATCTAGTTTTATTTAGCATTACACTGAAAGTTAAATCTCAAGGAAACAGTGTGTAAAACACTGTTATAAATAAGTGTTAATAGCTTAAACAAAAATGAATATCTGATCTCTGAAATAAAAATGTTGCTACAATTTTTAATAAGATTTGCATATGCTGAGGTTAGAATTTCTTTGAATTGTAGTTTTGACTTCAGTTCCTTCTTAGACTTTTCTTTCATCTTTGTTCAAACCTATGTCCTCATGACACATATGTTTCCATTATTGTCTGAGCATTTTCAAAAGAGCACTTTGGCCCATTTTCTGAATGGAGAAAGAAGATCACCCACCTTAGTACAAGTCCCATCTCTTTCTTCCCTTTTAGTGGATCTGTGCTGAAGCAACATTAGTTTAGTTCAGCATTTATCCAAGAGGTTCCTATATTGTCGAGGGTCGAGGCTGGGCCGACCACCAACCCAATGACAGACTCTGAAGCTGGTAGTGTCTATGAAAACATGCTGTTAGTTTCAGAAAGTGTAGTTTCTTAGAGGAGCTTCAACTAAAAAGTAAAATCACAGAACAGATTTAGTTCTGTTCTAACCCAAACCAGGACATATATATATATAGTATTTAAGAAAGGTATGTAAGTTAAGCCTACTTATTTCAAATTAATATCTTTTCATTCACTGGCTACAATACTTATAGGAAAAAAAGGACTTTAAAAACACTACAAAATAACTCCTTTTTCATAATTTGAAACAAATGATTGTTTTTCAATACAGATTTTGATTTTTTATTTCATTGCCTTTTTTTGTCTCCTGGTTTTGCATTTGCTTTTACTAGCAAAGATCACAGACCTTATTTTTGCTATGTGGCATAATCTCAACTAGACATCAAAGAAAGAAGTCCAACATTGCATTGCTCAAGAGGTAACATTTGGGTTATTCACATTTCTGAGAAGCTTTCTGCTATATAGGAATAGATACAACTTACAGAAAGACAAACTTTGTAGGGATGTAGACCACCATTCCTACTTCTCTGCCTCACCTACGCTCCATGATCATGGCAATACTATACATATGTAGCCTTATAAATACTGCATTCTCCTTATTTGTAAAAGACAACAGTATTTGTACTGACTTCACAGCACAGTCTGGACTTTTAATGTTTGGCCTTTGTTGGTTTTAGGTGGTATTAGCCATGATAACAGTTGCTTTGTCACCACATGGCTATTCCTTCGCATTGTTGGCTTTGCTCTGGGAGCACCTGGGGCACTGTGAAGTTACTGTGGGCCAAACGGCCCATCTGAGGTAATGGGGTTGGGGGAAGGTTATGTGTAATTTTCAGTGCTTAGTCTGGAAGAAGTAACAAAGAAGTGAGCTTCCTTATGTGATAAGGAAACATAAAACCAGCCAATTAAACATAGATTGGTCTAAAAATAAATTACTACCTCTACCCCTAGTTTGTGTTGTTCTATGCTCTGAACAAGATTTTGAGTATAACCATCTAGCACTATCAGAGCAGATCACGAGTACAGATATTTGAGAAAGAAAAGCAGCTGCCCTGAACCATCAGAAATTTCTTGGTTCACCTGAGAAAAGACTTCACTGAGAACCATCCATGTAGTAGCTCAACAGGCTGTAATCAAAGAACAGTTAGCATCTAAAACTCATCCTTAAGCAGCAAGTAATCTAATTATACTGAATATTCCCAGTCACTCATTGATTCCTAGGAAAGGAAACAAAGAAAAATCTTAACAGAAGTAGAAGATCTGACTGGGCTAGAACAAGCACATGTTAAGACTGAAATATTATTAATTTATTACTTAATCACTAGATCCCTGAATGATGTAATTGTAAACAGCAAACTTGCTTTCAAACTGTAGAAGCATGCATTTCTTTTCCTTGTGACTTTGAGGAAAAGTTGACAAATTCTACTGAAGTGTTAACAATGCAGAAACGTCTGGCCTGCTCCACAGAGCCTATGCCATGCCCCTCAAAATGAATTTGATCATTTTCTGGGTATGATAAGTGTGTGTGTAGTACCTTCTTGTTGTCTGTACAGCTAGATGAGATTTTTGGTCACTCTCTTATTGCTTTCAAGATAAGAAATGCCACTGTTTCCTTTTTTTTTTTGTGATTAGAAATGACTATGGTAGAAAAACTTCTATCTTTATTATCTGAGTCTTTGAAAGAGATGAAAAACCACTGCCATAAAACTCACGTTAGAGAATCAATATCTGCAACAGAAGTTAGCAGGAAACCCATCTTTTCCTTTGTATCCAAGTTTCTTTTCAGTCTGTCAGGGAAGATGAACATCATGGATTGAATAAATTGAGAAAGACAGAAATGGTTTTCAAGAGTAATAATTCTATAAAATACACCAGCTCTAGTGGAATGTTTTCTATTTTTAGTCTCAGCACCTAAAATATGATTTTGGTCTGTCACATGCAAAACACTCTGAAGTCAGGGAATTTTACCTGTTGTTCTTTGCTCAGTTTTTCTTCTAGATTTATTCCTTTATTAAGTATCTCATCAGCATAGTGAAAAAGTTCTCCAGAGGTCTTTTGCTAAGGTTTCATGGATAACTCATTGTCAGATGGTAGAACTCTTTCCTTCACAGGGGAATTTACTTCCCTGTGTATTGCACACTATTCTAGGAGAAGTCAAATGGGAATCTGACTTCTCTGGTCAGATAGTTAAAAAAAAAACAACACAACAAACCACCATTTGTAGCATACAAGCTATAATCTTTGGTCTCAATGATTGTACCACATCCAGAACTACAGCATTTAATGAGTGCAACCTATTTCAAAGTCAATTGTTAACCAACACTGCAATATTCATCTCAAAAGGTCAAACAGGACTGTTGTAGGGCACACACATTTTGAAAACAGCTCACTGCTTTCTGAGAGGGTGAGGTGATTTTTAAATTTCACTGCCAGCTCCTCAATTGGTTTGGTATTGCTTTTGACAGATTACTTGGTCTGTCAGCAATAGCTACTGTGTCTACTCGAGCACAGGTAGACAGGAGCTACACTGTCTACTCCAAAGACCCAAGCTCTTCCTGACCTGTAAGTCCCTTTACAGTGTTCAAGGGACTGAATCCCAGTGATGGGAAGGGCGTCATGGCCAGTTGGAGTAGATGGAGAGTACCAATCTGATCTTTCAAACCAAAGCTTTCTTCCACTAGAGTCAGACTTTTCTCTCCCTAGTGCTTCCCTGTGTCCATGGGCCACAGCCCCAGATGGTTTAGGTACTCCTGTCTTGTTTAGAGACTTTCCCCCAATGAAGAGTGTATCTCCATCTTCCAGCAGATGCCAGTTTGTTTCTGAATGGTGTTTGGGCAGGACCTCTGTGTGCCTCTCTGATTGGTTAAAGCTCCTGTGCATGATGTCTAAGGTTTTTCATATGGTGTTTGTTTTCCACTATTGGTTTCATGTGCCTCAGGATTGTTTGAATTATATTACAGCCTATAACATAGGCACACATCTTCATGTCCTCTTTTCCTATCCTTAAAAGGATGATGTTTAACTCTTGTTTTCTGGCTAAACACATACATGCATGTATGTATGCAATAGAATTTACTCATTTTCACATGTATCTTTACCATTTGGGAAAATACATCATATCCTACATTTCAACAAAATGGCTTCTTCTATGCTCATTTGTTTGTCCTCACTTATAGTCATCTATCAGATCTCCATTTTAAGGAACACATTGGAAGTGATTTTCTGTAATGTTTGCTTGGACAAGAGAATGATTTTGCACTGGTTTAAGTGTGACTCAGTGTTTGGTAAAGACTTTAATAGCTGTAGCTTCTGGCAGTATTAATTAGAGTCAATTATAATGTGATAGACAGGTTTTGCCAGTTTAAAATGCTTAACAGAACTCCCTCTGTCTTCTTTAAAATCCAAATGGATATTTAAATTGCATTTGCATGCCTGAATTGTTAGACCCAATGAATATAATAAGCTATATGCAAATTAAATAATCAGAGGTTTACTTTAATGGATAACCAGATGTGCATGTGTGTGTGTGTATAGAATTAGGAATGGTACAATATTAAGCATGCTAAGTATTTAGGGGCCATTCTTCGTGACATTGTTGCTAGCAATGAATTTCAATCTCATCTTAAAGTTTTCTGGTCAGACTTTCTATTATTAATACTTAAGTAATTTTTCAGTTATCTCTTGGTAATTTCAGATTTCCATTTGACTAGAGTCGGTGTTAAGTTATTAATTTGAAAAGTAAGGATATTTTTAATGAATTATTTTCTGTCATTATCTGCTCCAGCAGCTTCTGAGATCCCAAACAAAGACACTTAATTAGTGGTTCAGTCTCTTTCTGGTCCAGTAAATGTGCAAAGATATGGTTTTTAACCACATATGGCATGTTTTCAGGGCCAATACGTGACCCACATGCTATATATTAAGTATGCTTCCTTCATGTCCTAAATGAAACAATAAAATCAGTGAAAACAAACCTTTTTTAGACTGCATATCTGGACATAATGTTAATAACTCTAAAACAATATTCCGAGCAAACACATTGGAACTCAGATGACCAAAAAATAGGCTAATCAATTCTCCTTAATTAAGCATTCAATTAATACTTACTAATAGTTAATTTCACCTATTATTAATTGTTACATCACCTTAATCATGGCTGATCTGGTAATTTGACTTTAAGTTTTCTGTATCCTGATCTTCTTTGCAGTTTGTGGATTGCCATATCTTAGTATTATTTTACTGCAGACTTTGGCTATTGCTGCCACTTCATCATCATGTGTTATGCTTTCTCACCACAACACAGTACATTTCATCCTCCTTGGACACCATCTGCAGAGAACTTAGCATGGATAGACAGAAGCTAAAATCACTAGCCCTGTGCCTGTTCCAAACTTTTCAACCTTGCACAGCAGACTTATTTCTCTGCCTCTCCTTATAACTGTAGATGCAAGGAATAGGTAAGGTTTTTTATATATCAGCTCTTTGTTGCTGCAAGTAGATTATTTCCTCCGCAGTACTATTGGCTTTAAATGTGAAAAAAAATTATTTAAGAAAATCAGATCCTTGGTCTGATCTTTTTAGACAGATTGTGGAGCTCACCAAAACATGCAGGTGATTTCTGTGCATACCTTCAGAAGCACATCCTATACCTTTGGCCCACTTGTCACTGTATGCTTGATGAATATCATAGTTGAAAGCACAACTACAAGTCACACTAATGTAGGGAAGGACAGCTGATGATGTTCTTGTATCACAGTACTTGGGAGTTGGAAGGGACCTCAAAAGATCATCTAGTCACAACATCTGACAGAAGTAGTCAGTATATCTGTGTTATGTTGACTTCTCTCCTGCAGTAACTATTACTGCACCTATACTGCCTCCAGCAAATCAATCAAACTGCGTATTTTCTTTCCTTGGTTCTTCACTGTGTTGTCTAACGTGTTGTCTTGTTCCCAGGAGGTGTTTTTAGTAGGTGATTGCACTGAAGGAGATCACGGGCACTACTGGAGTGTGGTTATGAGCAGGTTAGAGGAGCAGTTAATGCTGCATATGAACTCTAGCAAATATTTTCAAGCAAATTCTCTGGAAAAGAGGTGGTCTAGTGGTTAGGATTCGGCACTCTCACCACAGGGACCTGGGTTCAATTCTCGGTCAGGGAAGCTTTGCTGTTACCTAGTCTTGGGGAATCCTGCTCTGGCAGGGGAGTTGGACTAGATGATGTTTAGAGGTCCCTTCCAACTCCTAACATACTGTCATACTGTGATTGCCCCTTGTCCTGTCACCGGGCTTCACCGAGAAGAGCCTGACCCCATCCTTCTGACACTCATCTTTCACATATGTAAAAGCATAAATGAGGTCGCCCCTTAGTCTCCTCTCCTCCAAGCTAAAGAGACCCAGCTCCTGCAGCCTTTCCTCAGAAGGAAGGTGTTCCACCCTCTTAACCGTCTTTGTGACTGCACTGGACTCTTTCAAGCTGTTCCCTATCCTTCTTAAACTGAGGGACCCAGAACTGGACTCAAGATTCCAAATGCGGCCTCACCAGGGTAGAGTAGAGGGGGAGAAGAACCTCCTTGACCTACTAACCACACCCCTTCTAATACATCCCAGAATCCCTTTGGCCCTCCTGGCCACAAGAGCACACTGCTGGCTCATGGCCATCTCTCCATCTACCAGGACCCCACATCCCTTTCCCCTTCACTGCTCTCCAACAGGTCTGTCCCCAACCTATACTCATACATGGGATTGGTCTTTCCCAGGTGCAAAACTCGACACTTGGCCTTGTTTCATTTCATTCAATTTCTCCCTGCCCAACTCTCCAGCCTAAGTCACTCTGAATGGGAGCAGAACCCTCCGGTGTGTCAGCCGCTCCACCCAGTTTAGTGTCATCAGCAAACTTGCTGTCAGTGCACTTATCATCTGTGAAGCTTGAGGAATGCCTTAAAAGAGCAGTACAAACACAATGCTAATTTTTGTGTTTGGGACCTGTTTAATCACTGGTGTTTCTCTGACCTTTTAAACTGCCTTTATTTCAAGTACCTTTATGCAGTATTTGACTATGAATCCTAGATCCAAACCCTTTCAGGGCTATGAATTTCACAGATCTGTAGCTTGCCTGTCGGTGTGAATTACAAATCCTTTCTATGCAGATCCACACTCTAGATTTAAACCTAGTGATGCTTTAAACTTTTGAAAGCTGAATCTGTTCCATCCAGATGTTAGCAAAACACATCTCAGTATGAACTCCGGGTACTGAAACTTCATTCTGTTTCTCTCCCATATACTACTAAGCATTCTGCAGCCAGACATTCAAACCCCCCCTCGTCCAAGAAATATTCAGGTTTCTCACTGATTTTGTGAGCTCTGTTATACACATGTAGATTTTACTGTGCATGTTTCCTTCTCCCAAACATTGCATGAGTTATTCCAGTCCTATCTGCCTGTGAGCTTGAACAAAGAAGGGTGTAATGAAGTTCTGCATCTGAACGCTTTGTTGTAAATCAGCAGTCAAGGATGGTAAACCATGGCTGAAAAGGGCCATGCAGAGCTGAGGAAGCAGGCTGCCTCCTTAATGGAGCATTGTCTCATATTTTGTGTTTTTTCTCCAGAGAATTTATATGTTTTCCCTGAAATAAGACACTATCAATTTACTGCCTGTATTACTTCAACGACTGAGAATAAATCAGACTCTTCAGGTTGGGCTGCCATCTGAAATTCAGTATGAAAGAGTCATAGTTGAGAATTTTTACTCTGATGAAAATGATATTTTTACTCTTCCTCCACCCGTCTGCTTCATTTTATTTTGCAGACAGATTCCTTTAAATACTAGAAAGGTACTGCTTGCAAACACATTCCCTTTGCCAAATATAAGGGGCTTTCATCATCTTCCCTCAGTATTTCATTATCTTCTCTCAATATTAAGAGCAGTGTCCCCTAAGACAACAGTCAGCAGGAACAGTGTTGCACAGCTGTTATCAAAAGTACCATTCTAAGTAGCAGAAGCAGTGCCAGAGTGACCTTTATGTCTTCCACACTGGGCCTTGCTTCCTTATCTCAGCAAGTCAAGAATTCACCAAGTCGTTCAGTAAATCTATTATGCTATTCACTACTCTGAAGTAGTCTTCTGAGGTGTGTCTGGCAGGACTACAGAAAGCAGTGAGATCTGAAGCCTGTTTCATGAATTATTGGGTGAAAAGTTCAAATAATTCCATACTTCTAAAACTAGGTTGGTTTCTTAAGAGAATCTGTCATAATCATGCTGCAACATCAGTCATTATGTCCCCTGAGCAGAAAATCATATTTTTTTGATGCATTTCTTGGTGCCTCTTTCCTCTTGCAATGTATGTTTTCCCTACTGTTTTCCATGCAGATCACTGAGCTCTGAGGAAGGGCAGGGCATTCTTTCCGGAGTTGGTTCCCCTCAATGACTTCAGAGCTTCCATAGATTTTTCTTCACCACTTTAAAGGAAAGAGCTATACTGGTTTCTATTGAAATACTAGGATTCTTCTGACACCATTCTCCTGCCCCAGGAATCGGGACTTTAGGTATGGGAATGAAACAATGCTCTTATCTTGCCGTGATTGCATCCCATGCAGTTCCACTCATCCTTATTCTTCTCTGAGTTCCTAAGATATTGACTTGGTCTCAGTATTTTATGCTTCAAGGCTTGGTTGGCCTTCTGCACTAGACATCACCTATAAAGTGTATTTCAAGAATGTGAAAAGCAGCACTGTAAAAGATTAAGGTATCTGCCTTTTGGGATGCCATGCAGCTTGCTGTGTCCTGCCCAGATGAGAAAGTTTTCTTTAAGGCTGTGAGAATTTGAGAGAACACCTGCAGTATTGAGTCCATTGGAGGCTGCTACTGTCTGGAAAAAATCAGAGGCTGTAATAATCTAGTAATCAAGCAACCTATTAATAATAATAATTGACAACTGGAGAGAAATAGTGCACAGAAGAAGGGGGTACAAGTTGCCTAGTAAAAGAAACATAATGACTGACTGTTTTCACTGATCTCCCTACCATGTTGTTCTTATAAAGAAAGCATTTGTTCATTTGTAGACAACTTGTCATCACAAGCTGCTGTGGTAATAAATCCCTGCCTCTCAAAGATGATAAGATATATTTGTCATATAAACACTACTTAAAGTGAGTTACAGCAACTGGAGGTTAAAAAAAGAAATTAAAGCAATGCAAAACTTTAAGAATGCCAATGAGAATATCAAATCAGCATTAGAATATCAATCATATGTCAAAGTAAAAATTGATAAAATGGAAAAGAAATTGTGGATATTGGTTTTTCTTATCAGATTTACTTCAACCAAACTTTCAAAAATGTACCACTACTGGTGACAGTAGAAATCTTTGTTTTGATTTGTTGTTGAAGCTGCTGTGCTGCAGTCAGTGCAATAAGCATTATTGCAAGCTTCCTTTCAGTGCACAATGTTTTTAACTCTGCAATATATGAATATGGGAGCGGGGATTGCACACATGTGTGTGTGTGTGTATGAAAGCAGTTCGGCATGTTGCCAAGAGTATAGTAGGTCCAAATGACTGCTCTAACAAACTGAGCTTAAATAACAAAGCTACCATGAGACCATGAATTGTAAAAAAAAAAAAAAAAAGAAGTGGCAAATTAGCTCTTGTGCGCTTCAGTGTTGTGCAGTGGAAATGGACAGTTATCTGAGATCATCTACCCCCAAAACAGAAATGGGAATAATATAATTTAATTTTAATATTTCTCTGCCAGAATCTCTGTTTCTTAAGTGTTCACTTCATGAGCTCCAGGTTACAGTTTACAGGACAACCCCTCAAGTGTTCACATCTGTAAGCTCCTCAGATTTGAACTCCCACACTGTAACTGTAGTTCTACTCCTAGAATTCCTTCCTCCAAGATCCACAAACACAGAAGGGACCTTGGAAGAGACCTCTGTCGGTTATTTGGTCCACCCCCCCTACTGAATTAGGGCCTTCCAGACAAGGTTGTCCAGGACTAATTCAGATGGCTTTTGATTATCTTCAATGTTGGAAACTCCACAACCTCTCTGGGCAACCTGTGACAGTACTGTCACCCTCACAGTGAAAAAGTGTTCCCTGATGTATAGAAGGAACTTCTTGTGTTTCAGTTTGGCCCCACTGCCTCTTGCCATGTAACTGTCAAAAGAGCCTGGCCCCATCTTTGCACCCTCCTTTCAGGCTTTTGCAGACATTGATGAGAATTCCTTGAGCCTTCTCTTGTCCAGCCTGAACAGTCCCAGCTATCTCAGCCTGTCCTCATATAAACGATGCTCCTGTCACTTGATCATCTTCATGGTCCTTCACCTGACTCTCTCCAGTAGCTGTACCTGGGGAGTCCAGAACCGAAATCAGCACGCCAGGTGCGGCCTCACCAGCACTGAGGAGAGAGGGAAGGAAGGTTTTCCTTAACCTGCTGGCAACATTTCTCCTTCTAATGCAGCCCAGGATACTGTTAGCCGCCTTTGCCTCAAGGACACGTTGCTGGCTCATGTTCCACTTGATGTCCACCAGGAATCCCAGGTCCTTCTGCGAAGATACTTTCCAGCTGGTCAGCCCTCAACATATACTGGTGCATGTATTTCTGACCACAGGACTGCACCATCTTCCTCATGACAGTCCCCACATTTGTCTTATTGTTTCCTCCCACCTTTCAGCTTCTGCTCCTTCTTAGACCTCCCTCCACCCCTTAGCTTTCAGCTCCCATCGTCAGCCCACGTGTCTACTGCCTGCAGTTGTTCTGCAACTCCTTTTCTTTCTATTTTAAAATCACTGATAATTCTTTTTCCTCACCCACACCTGGACTCAGATTACTCTCCAGCAGCCATTTGTCATCAATTCTACCTCCTTTCCTGACTTTCCCCATAGGAAAAACAAAAGCTGGCTTCAGGCTGCAGCTATCAAAACTCTGCCTGGATGTATTCAAAGGAAAGAAAAAGAGCAGCTGTCTGGGAAAAAAAAAAAGATGATGTATGATAGCCTGCATTATACAAGTAGGCATTTTCTTGTGAGCTAATAATTATTGTCATCAAGGCAGAATCTGTACAAAACTGACTGGAACTCTTTCAATTAAGAATGAATGCCAACACAAAGTTTGAAACATTCAGAGTTTTAATACAATTTTATTTCTTTTGTCCTGTGTCTATTCCTACAAATAAGAATTAATGCACTTGGATGAAAGTGGGACACATTGCAGTATTTTTAACTAGCTTTTCTTTCAGTATGCAGCAAACTCAGTCAGTCTCTTAAACGGGGTAAGCAGATGTACTCTTACCTTGCCACTTTGCCAAATCAGTTTTTCTCTCTCATCTGTGCAATTCACTTCTCCAGCAGTCAACCCAAGAATACAACATTTAACATATAATCGAAGCAGTCAGACAGGAAAGACATAGTCCCCTAAAATTTAAGATTCTGTAGTTTCATTACACTCCAAAACATACAGATTCTTTTCATTCAGCCAATATGCTACTTCCATTTCAGTTTGAAAATTGGAGGATTTTCCAGAGAAAAATAATAACTTCTGAGCCAATTGGCTCAGAAGATTAAAATACAGACTTCAGAAGAAGTACATTGCACATGGTTTTGATTAGAAAAGGGCTTTTTCATCAAGTTTTTTTAAAACTAGTAATGGTGGGCACAGGACTGCTGAGGATAAAAGAGCATGAAAATTCCCCAGAAAACCAGTAAGTTTATCAGATCAATATTGCTAGATCACAAGACTGTTAGTGAAATACATAATATAATGAAAGGGTTGTTCGAGTCTTTCTCTTTTTGTGCTTTTCTCCTCTTGTACAGGCTTAGTAAATGCATGACAAAATGGAGAGCAGAGGAGGAGAAAAGGCAGGTTATGATAAGCTTGTAAATGTGTGCAGATTGATTTCATAGCAAACCTTCAGAGTAGGATGAGAAAGAAGAATGGCAGGGAACGGGTTGAAGTGCAAGATATCTGAAATGTCCTACAAATCAATTGGTCAATGGCATCTTTTTTTTATAAAATCACTTTTGATTTCTGGATACTCCCCATGTTCCTGCAATTTATTTAACTTGATAGCATGGATGCAGACTGAGCTTTCCAGCAGCAAAGCCTGTCATCTCTCTAGATAATGCCCTGTTCATCACCTACACTCTGTTTTTAAGCTACAGTGATGACTGGGAAGAAGTAACCAATTCTGGTAATTGTAGTCTCCTGTAATCTCGAATCAGAAAATCAGTGTCAGTAACACCAACAAATCAGTATAATCAGCACAAAGCTTGTACACAGCTGCTTTAAAATGTGAAGGTTTGTTTGTGTTTAGCACCTGTGAAAAGGAGCATACTGACAGTGTCGAAATCTCACTTCTTCCATTTCTCCACAGAAGGATTACACAGGGGGAGCTGAAGCACAGGAGACTTAACAGTGACAGGATCTGTTCTTGGGTACTGTTTACCTGTTATACCAACCTTCTGCATGAGATCACTTTCAAACTGAGTCTATAAAGATATGGGTCTTTTGTTTACACCAGTCTCAGACTTTGGAGCCTCCTTAGTGTAATATGGACATTCCCAGAACTGCAGACCTCTGCTGTGGTGATTGGAGCTGAACACTGTAAACACACAACCATCCAGAGTCTGTCAAATGTAATAGCAAAAACACTTCAGAATATAAAGCACCCAGTTTGTATTTGCTTCACCACCATAATAGTGTTCTCTGCTGGTGGGATATTGTTTGAGAATCCTATGTGCTTGATACCTAGGGGTTCCTGCAGTTGGATGCACTTTTGTACCTGCTGGCTTATAATTTCAGCATTTATCTGTTGTCAAGGGAGACATAAAGCTTCATCCCTTTGAATATTTCTGCCCTCTGCCCTCTTGCCTTGTGAGGAGGCATATGCTGACTCTTTGGCAACAGAAGTGCAGTGTTTGCTGCAGGTGTCACCCTACTGGCTACTGGTTGGAGTCCTTTTTGGTGGCATACAGCCCAGAAGCTAAAGTGCAGCCTTTAAAGGTTTTGAAAACTGATCAGCTTCTTCCTTCTCAGAGAAAGGTGTAAGGGAAAGGTAATAAATTACAAAAACAGGGGAAACATATCCTTTTTTAAGATACTGCTTTTCTTAGAATATGTTTCAACACCTAGGTTCAGGAGCAACATTCAGCACGTATCTTTCCTACCCTCTGCACCATTTTTTTCACAGTTAGAGTGTTCTAGTGGAGCACTGCTGACTTATGTTGCATTTTTCCCATTATTTCACTTCTATGAGGAGAAATTGGAAATATTCATTTGAACTTGAAGAGGCTAATAAGACAGTGATTTTTCCATTTATTAATAAGCAGAATTGAGGGAAGCAGCTTCATGGTCTTTCATTCATCTGCTTCAGCTCTGTCAGATCTGATTCAAGATGTCATAACTGGTAACAGAAAACATTTAATTCAAATTTAAACAGAGAATCAAAAATATGAAATAGTGAGTCATAATATAGTGGATCAGAAAAGACATGTGTGGCTATATCTGGAAAGTTAATGTTTTCGACTATTTGACAAAATACTGAAGAAATTCTTAAAGCCTAGTGGTGAAGTTTAGCACTTTAGGGCCAAACTAGTTTAGTGTCTAGAAACTCTTGCTTCACGGATTCAGATCCTTTCTTGTTTCATAACAATGTTTTCTAATGGTCTGTATTATTGTGATAGATGCTAGGACAGTTCTGCAGGATTGCTCATTGTTTAAAATTTTGCACAGTGTGTGATATGTTGTACCATAAAAAAAGAGGTTGTGCTTCAAGACAAGAAGGTGTCTCTTTGCTTTCTAGTGGCTGCTCTGCTCCAGATTGAGTGGAGGCTTGCAGAGAGGAGGAGATGCTGCTTTCTTTAGAGCCACCAAGCATACAAAGAATAGGGAGGCTCCCAGCATGCTGGGAAGGACAAGATCTACAGCACCAGGAAGGTCTTGGAAGGCTGGAGAAAATGGAGAAAGCAGAAGGAGGAAGGTGTCTTCTTGCAGCACAGGGCAGGCTCAGGTAAAAATTCAGAACTGTCCTGGAAGAGACATTCCTAGAAATGCAGAGGTAACTATGCATGGAATGCTCAACCTCGAAAGCTACTACAGAGGAGCTGGACTGCAAAACACAACAAAGAAGATTACCTCACCTCATGGATAGTGCCAGAGAAGGAACTAGGTTCTTCATCAACTGACAAAGTAGAGTGGTGTTTAATATTTCCATCTACTGATGAAACCTGACTTAAGAGTTCAAAGGAATTTGATGTTTAAGTAACCCCTTTATAGAAATGCTTCTGCCTCAGACTGATAGTCCATCATGGCTAATTTACTTTCTGCTCCTGGCATGCATGCTCATGAAACTGCGTCCACATTATCAAAAGTAGGATAATAGGATCATTTACTTGTCAGCTGAACAAAGCCAAAGGATTCAATGGATGTGAAAACCAAGAATGTCGTAAATGCAAATGCGGCCAAGTCTGGAGAGATTTGATCTACTGCTGGCATTTTGTGAATGTCCAGCTGTAACCATAGAGAGAGTATTTCTGCAGAATTACTATATCTACAATACAAAATTAAATATGAATACATTTGTTCTAAAAAATAAAATAGACTCCTTTTATTTTCTTTTCAGATCATTATGACAGACAGTTCTGCCTCTGAGGAGCTGAGCTCCCTTGAATGGCAGGAAAGGGAGACATCCTAAATGAGGTCAGCAAACATTCTGGGCATCTCAGTTTAAGGACAGGGAACTGCTGGAAAGAGTCCAGCTCAGGGCCACCAAGATGATGAAGGGGCTGGAACATCTTCCTTATGAGGAAAGACTGAGGGAGCTGGGGCTCTTTAGCTTGGAGAAGAGGAGGCTAAGGGGTGACCTCATCTATGCTTTTAAATATGTGAAGGATGTGTGTCGGGAGGATGGGGTCAGGCTCTTCTCAGAGAAGCCCAGTGACAGGACAAGGGGCAATGGCTGTAAGCTGGAGCATAGGAGATTCCGTGTGAATACACGCAGAAATTTTTTCACAGTGAGGGTGACAGAGCACTGGTACAGACTGCCCAGAGAGGCTGTGGAGTCTCCTTCTATGGAGGTATTCAAAACCTGTCTGGACGCGCTTCTGTGTGAGCTGGTCTAGGGAATCCTGCTGCGGCAGTGGGCTTGGACTAGATGATCTTTCGAGGTCCCTTCCAACTCCTAATATTCTGAGATTCTGTGAAATATTAGCTATTGGACCAACAGAGAGGATGGAGGGGAGTCAGCAATTGTATGCAGCAGGAAAAGGTGGATCTGTGAAAGAAAGGGCAAATTTTATACATGTACATACTCACGGATAAGAAGAGGCTTGTATTCATGCTCATTCAATACTTGTTGGCATCTCAAAAGGTGAGTGAGCAGTGGAGGGGTAACAGCAGCATAGTTATACCTGTATGATTGAAGGACTGTGAGCTTTTATTTATTGTCATGGATGACAGTTCCAAATAAGTTCTCCTTTCAGGGCAGGACAACTTAAAAAAACCCCCATATTTATGGAGTTTAGCGCAAGGGATCCCTGAATCGGATGCTCCTAGAGATTTTCAGAAATTAAATCACTCCAATAGCTCATCAGAGTTGAAGCAATGTAATGAAAAAGCATACCTTTGCAAGTATTTTCTCCAGAACACTACACCCAAAGATGTTTTTTGCTGTATCTTCTGGCATTATTATTATTATTATTGCTATTATTATTCAGATTCTCAGCATTATTGTCCCTGTCACAGAAGTATTAGGGGGCAATGAATTTAGGCACAAAATGAACTAAGAAGGCAAGCTGTTATTCATAGAGACAGTCATGGAAATATTTCATTTGGAACAACTCTGGAGGACCCTTGTCCCACCCCACCTTTGAGAAAAGCCAAATCCAAAACTACATGAGGTTGCTTAAAGACTTGTTTGGGTGCCTTTTGAAAGCTTTTAAGGATAGTGACTGCAAAACCTTTCCAGACAACCTGACATCTACAAATATACAAAAATATTTCTTTATTTACAAGAAGTGGAACAAATTATTGCACACAAATGCCATACCCTATTTTTTTAATTTTTCCAATTCTTACTATTTACTTAACTAAGCACACTACTCTTATCATATATGAAAACCTTGGTAGATTGAAACTGAAGAAACGGTTTCTCTATTGAAGAAAAATAAGAGTATTTGTTCCTTAGCTTTTACAAGTGTTCAGCTCTGCTTTGAAGAGAATTTTCCTCATAGCAGCATAGGTCCCAGTGACAGGTGGACACTTTATGAACAGTCTCAGCTTTTCCAGATTTTTTAGTGAAGTAGTCAGCTTTTTTTCCTGCTGATGGTCCTGATATGCTGTTATTTGCCTTTGCGTGTCCTTCTCGTCTTAATTCTTTCTGGGCAAGGGGCAAAGTCTCCAGTCAGTTCCTCCTACCTAAGAATAAAACACTTATCCAGTTCTCTGGTAAGATTTGATATTATTAAAGATATATATTCTTTTTTTCAGTATCATGTCTTTCAGTGCCATTTGTTCTTCTGCACTTATTTTCTATGCATGATTTTTAGCAATGCCAAACACACATAAGAGAGGATATTATTACTAGATAACGTGCTAGATAGATTCTCAACTGTGTATTTGTAGGGATTCAAATGCAATCCTTGAACAAAGCCTTAATCTGCTGGAGGACCAATACAAGTTCCAAGACTAGAAGCCTGCAGGTTATCAGGCTGCAAACTCCAGGCAAATTTCATGACATCCATCATCTGCTAAATATCATGTTCTACCCTGGGAAGTATATTGTCTGTTGAGAGGTGTTAAAAGAGCCTCAGAGCTGGCAGTTGCAGGCATCTCAGGTAATATGGAAAATTAAGTCAATAAGCTGACAATGTTTTATACCTATCAAAATCAAGCTACTAATAAAAAAGCTACATGAAAACATATGTTGTTGAAGTTGATATTTTTTACTGTGCTTAATCTGACTCCAAAACGATGCTAATTCATTGAAGACTGTAGTTTCTTGTCATCTATG
The DNA here is from genome assembly GCA_013399015.1 of Galbula dea. Lineage (NCBI taxonomy): Eukaryota > Metazoa > Chordata > Aves > Piciformes > Galbulidae > Galbula > Galbula dea. The sequence continues at coordinate 489,336 of VWZX01003348.1, read as the reverse complement.
CCATGTAAAAATATATTTGTTCATGGTGCTCACTATTTTCTCTCTTCTTGGAATTAAGAATAAATTATTTTATTTATAGCTGTTTGGACTCCTTTTAGTTAACAGTTTTTACTGATGTGTATTCTTTATCTTCAGACACTTAACTGACCTTCATAAGGTATCTCTGTCTCACCATTTATTGCTCTATTCTCCATTTGTGTGAGAGATGTGTTTCCTTTCTCAGACCTTGCTAACATTTAGATTGTGAACATGCAGATTCTGTTAGCACATCAGGTTAGAAAACTACATGAAGTTTTCCTTTTTATTTTGACAGCACAATCAAGTTGTGTAATTTTAGAAGAAGACATGAATGCTGTCCCAAACACCTACGTTTTGGCAGAAATTTCAATGTCAAGCAGGCACTCTCATTTGTGTCAAGACTGTTGTTTACTTTGCACCATATGGAGAAAATTCAAATAATTTCACTTTGTAATCATGTGATAGTTCTTGCATATTTTCAATATTGATTCAGTGCTGAAGCAAATGCCTAAATTACATTTTAAGGGGGAAAGATACAAAATTATTTGAGTCTCATTTTTCCTTTCCTCATTTTGAATGCTGTTTAAAATACTGTCCACTTAAAAATCAAAATGTTCTTTTTCTATTCTCTAAGTTAGTAGATCAGGTTAGATCAGACCTGTTGAGATGACATTTTCCATGACATGTTTTACAAATACGTATTTTAACTATTACAATCAGTTTTAAATTAGAGTATGAGAAACAAGTCAAAAGGAACTGACATAAAAAGTTCTGCAGTACTCCATTTCACAGAATTTTAATGCAAATTTTTGTTCCATTTCATGCCTTATTAAAATGCTTTTAAAGTCCCAGTCCTTCACAAGGAATAAAAAAATGCATAAGCTACAAATATCAATATGACACAGTTTTTAAATTAAAAAAAAAGTCCCAATTCACAGTGAAATCAAGGAAAGAAGACAACTATGAATACTAAAATTATCTTTTTTTGGCAAATGATGAAATTCAGCTTGGTTGGATGGTGCATAAACAAAAACGTGTGCGTGTCTTGGTATGTATCAAAACTGCAGACTTCTCTACTCTACTCTAGTATTTGCTTTTTTTAATTTATAATCTAGGAAAACCTTCCTTCTGTAGTGTAGTAATTTCAGGTAAAGGTTTTGCAGAATAAGGACAAATGGACAAGTATGAGACATGTGCAGCTTGATTTTGCTCAGCCATCCTTTCATACTTCCCTGCTGGGAGAGTCATGCTCTGGTCTGACAATAGATACGCTAAGCTAACCTTAGAGTTCTATTTTCCAGTGGTAATACTGCCTCACAGGGACTTTTCTGGCTGTCAGGATGACTGAAGCACAGTGCATGTTGGTCATAATTTATTCCCATCCCAGTGCACCTTCTCTGAAGTGTTCATTTAGAAAAATGAAGTCAAAAGCTGATGATATAGAGTCAAGAACCTCCTCATATACAGCATCTGGAGGTGTTGCTTTGGTAGCAGAGTTAGTTGTTGACTGGGACAGTTCTAATTTTTTTAAACAGTACTGAGTGTACAAGTTACAATTAAGGAAGAACAGACCCAGTTTCATGGCTGCTAGTTAATGTAACTATCTGATAGGTTCTTGCTTTGCACTACATAATATATCTATAAAGCAGATCTTACAAAAACAAATCTTGCAAAATGTCTCTTACTAGGACAAGCTGAAGTATGGCAAAAATCACAAAGTTGTTCCTCCAGTAAGAGGATAGCAAAATACGAACCTGCCTTTTCCTAGCTTGAATTTCTTTCCATTGTCTTTCCCACTTCTGTCCTTGTTTCTGCTCACGGGTCCAATGTGATGTTTTATAGTGTGTCAGGTAGCTCCACTTATGGCTCTCCCTGCACAGAAACTTCCCCATTCTGCTTTCTTGGTTCTTCTCATTGACACCTAAAATGATGTAGACCTACTCACCTTAAGTCTACTAGACAGTTCTGGAGTTTAGATGATGCATAATCCTTATTGCTATTGTTGTTATTAAATTCAGACAGCTGAATCATATCACACTACCCAAGAAAGTCGTACAGTCATCTTCCCTAAACAGGAAGTCATCTTCTTTCCTTTTCTGGGAAGCTCTGAGCAACCTGGTGTAGTTATGAAGCTAGTCCAATTTAGAGTGAATTTAGTCTAGAGGACCTCCAGAGTTCCTTCTCCACCTGAATTTTTCTATAATGCATAAAGTACAACGTTAACCTGGAAGACTAGCACTGACTATATGTAATATTAACAACATTATGCAAAATGGCAATGTGGAGGGGAAGGCTTTGACAATTCTACAGGAATTGTACCAGTTGTGCAGTCCTGCTTTTCAGTGTGTTCAAATTGAATTTAAAGTTAAATTGCCTAATACTACTGTGTTCCTAGTATAGACTTAATGATATGCAGGCTGGTTAGGAAATTGCAAGAGACTATTGCAAATTTTTGCAGCTATGGTATTCAGAAACATTTAATAGAATCACAGAATATAAAGATGGAAAGACCCTCAAGGATCATCTAGTCCAAACTTTCTTGGGAAAATCACAGTCTAGACAATGTTGGGCAATCCACTGCTTCCCTGGGGACATTTTTCCAATGGCTGATCTCATTGTGAAAAATTTTCCTCTTGTGTCCAATCAGAATCTCTCCAGGAATAACTTGTACTCATTACCCCTTGTCTTTTCCATGTGACTCCTTGTAAAAAGGGAGTCTCCATCTTTTCCAGAGCCATTCTTCAAATACTGAAACATGTTGATAAGGTCTCCTCTAACCCTTTTTCTCAAGGCTGAGCAAACCCAATTCTCTCAGCCTTTTCTCTTCTGGCAGCTTCCTAGTCCTTTGATTATCTTTGTGGTCCTTCTCTGGATCCTTTCCAGCCTGTCCACATCTTTTTCTGTACAGCAGGGACCAAAATGGAACACAGTGTTCCAGGTGTGGCTTGATAAAAGCTGAGCAGAGTGGGATAATGACTTCTTTATCTTTCCTGGGGATGCCTTTGCTGTTGCAACCCAGCATCCTGTTGGTTTTCTTTGCTGCTGCAGCATGCTTTCCACTCATATTGAGCTTGCTGTCCACCAGGACTCCTAGCTCCCTTTCCACATTTCTCCTCCCCATCTGGGGCTGTCCCAGCCTGTGCTACACTCCTGAGTTATGTTTTTGCAGGTGAAAGACCTTACTTATTGCTGTTGAACTTCATAAGGTTCTTGTTAGCCCACACTTCCAACCTCTCCAGGTCTTCCTGCAGGGTGCCCCTCCTTTCCAAAAAGTCCACTTCCCCATTCAGTTTGGTATCATCATCAAACTTCATTAGAGTACACTTGATCCTTATCATCCAGATCACTTCAAAGATATTAAACAGCACTGGGCTTGGTATCAATCCCTGGGGGACACCACTTACGACAGATTGCCTATTTTAAAAAGGGCTATTTACCACCAGTCTCTGGGTGCAACCTATTAGCCAGCTCCACACCCACCACACAGACCACTTCTCTAGTCCTTAATCCATCAGTTTCTCTAGGATGTTGGAAACCATATAGAAAGCTTTGGATAAATCCAGGTAGACAAAATCCACTGCTCACTCCATATCAACCAACCAGGTTACATTGTCAGAGAATGCTATCAGGCCTGTCAAGCAATATTTACCCTTGTTGGATCTGTGCTGGCTTTTCCCAATCATGTGCTTCATTTGACTTGTGATAGCCCATAACTTGGGTTCCATAACTTTCTCAGGGATTGAATTTATTAGTTCATAATTACAGAAGTAGGTAATATGCCTTCTGTCAAATTATTTTCAGCAACCATGAGAAGTGTATAATCAAAAGAAAAGAGTTTAAGGTTTGAAGCCAGCCAGCCCCTACATACAACAGTTGTTTAATGCAAGGAACATATTGCTTCTCTAAAGAAGATGCTATTAAAAAAACCCCCACAACATTCTCAGATGAGCAATAGGCGGGTGTTTGAGGGAAAAATTTCCCCCCAAAGACAACAATATCCCCTTAACACTGTGATCTACAAATGTGGGTAGAACCTTCTTTTTTCTTGGTTCAGTCTCTGCTCAGTGGCACTAATACTAAATAGACAATGTTGTTGCCACTTGAATGCTAATTGTATAATAGGTATTGGGTAGTAGCTGTTTATCTGGAGTTTGCAGATGCTATACAGTATCTTCCCTTCAAAGGGCGGTGAAAGGACAGCAGAGAGAAGTGTGGTTTCTTTCTCTGAGTTGTTATGGAGGATAAGTGGAGTGGTTTGGGAGTTTGCAGCACAGAGGACACCAAGAAACTCCCAGGAAAACCAGGGGAAAAAAAGCAGGACTTGGCACAGAAATAGTATCTTACAGACCCCAAAGGTTAACAGTATTGGCAGCAAGTGAAACTCTGGGAAAGCCTGTTAGAGCAGGACTGGCAGGGACTGTGAAAGGAGACGGTAGAGGGAGGCATGTCTGCAAAGCTTTCTGTTTAAAAGACCTTTTGCTTTAGTTGCTGTGGTAGTAGCCTAGCATCCACAAGTACTGTAGGTGTTCAGATTACAGAATAGTGCATCCAGAATCACATAAGAAGTCTGGCTGGTTCACATGGACGTAAGAAAAAGCATCAATCCCTAATGTAACTGTGTTCTACTGAGTATCTCTATGGTGCTGTGTAATCCCATACTAGAAGAGAAATCCTGGCTGTGGTGCACTCTACCATATCCACAGGAATATTTCAGCATGTTGCCATTGCCAAAAGCAAGGGATTGAACAAATGTATGAGAAGGAATGCTATCTTTGTGTGACCTTGTGCGTGTCCTCACAGAAGTGTGTTCAACACAGCCTGCAGGGCAGAATTAATCCCCTTTTCTGACTGAGTAAACATCTTATATTTGGATCACCCTATGATTTTTAAGAGAATAAAAGCCTCTGTTACCCACATCAGTTAACCCTAGGCAGTACTGAACAAAGCAAGCATGCAACAGGTGTTCTTTGTCTCTCCAAATCCCTTCCTCCAATGTACATGTTAGTGAAATTATTGTATTTGGTTTATTACTTGATAAATAACGCATTTCTCTATGCAGGTAAGTGGAAAGAATAAAGAAACAGATTAGACCACAGTTTCATCACATATAAATTATTAAACCTAAATTTTTTTCTCAGCAGCAGGAAAAAAACAATTGAAGACCTCACTAATGTCAGAGCTGTTCAAAGATTGCATCATCTGAGCAGCCATCTGAGTATGTTACTTACAAAACCAGATCTCAGTCTCTAAAAAACACACAGTTTTCTGAAGAAAACTTCTCTGAGATCTGGCAGTATGACTGATACAAAAATTCTCAATCTTTAGTGGTGTAGGTATCACAGAATAACTGACTATAAGTGAGCTTTGGCCTGGTTCACATGACAGTCCAACGTGACCTTTGGCTGTGCTTCATTTCAGAACACAATACCCTCTAGGCACAGATCAGGCTTTGAATGTCATGCCAAAATAGTGAACAACCACTGAGTGGGTTGCTTTGCACTATATTAAAATGTTCAGAAATGTAGAAAGTTGATAGTTTTATTATTAATATATAATTTTGCAGAGGCAAGCATGTGTAGGTGCTCTCCTCAAAAAAGTTTAGGGGACTGTAACAAAGAGATGCATTCAAATTAGCATTCCTTGGACCTCAAAGGAATTTGTTAGACTTGTTGGATTGTGAAAATGGATCTTTTGTGGGTAGCTGTGCTGCAGCAGCAGAGTTACAAATGCCAATAGGAACCTCGAACTTTGTTGTTTTTTGGGTTTTTTTAAAAGAGCTTTTGGCACAGATACTGTAGAGGAAAAAAACACACCTAAAGAGACACTTGAGACATTTTAAAGAGTGAAATCCCAATACTTGTCAGCTCAATTGGTTTAATGATACAGAAAAGAATTGTTGAACAGAAGTCAGCTAAAGCCATGAACAAACTGAGTTGAGATAATTTCATTCTCTCCTGGGGTTTTATTTTCTCCTACAGCCTTGGGAGAAGCTATATTTTTTTATCTTGATATGCATCCTACAGATGTAAATATGTGGTGGGTTAGCCTTGGCTAAAAACTAATCTCCCACCCAGATGCTCACTCATTCCACCATCCCCACTCCAGTGGGACAGAAAAAGAAAATGAGAAAAATCCAGGAATGAGAAAACTCATGTGTGAAGAGAAAGACAGACACATTGCCTACCATTTACTGTCATAAGCAAAACAGACTTGACACACAAAAAATGAATTTATTGCCAATTGGCAATAAGAAACAAATACCCCAACGCTAAAGAAAACCCCTTTCCTTCCCTTTTTCCCTAGCTCAACCTCAATCCTTTAGACTCCTCTACCTCACTCAGCAGCACAGGGGGGTGGGGACTAGGGGTTATGGTCAGTACATAGCAGGAGGTCTAGCCTTTCCCTCCTCCTTACTCTTTTTCCCTGCTCTGGCATGTGGATCTGGAGATCCACAAAGTTAGTATGCCAGGGGATCAGTCTATTACCTGTGCTCTGAGATAGGCACAAGCTCGCTCTTCATATTCCTTTTGTAGGTCTGAAAACAAGATTGAAGAAGAATTGTTTATAGGCTGTGACAGAGAATAAATGAGATGCAGTGGCTGAGCTACTTATTAGCAAAGAGTTTTGGGTGCTATTAGACCCTGTAGGACTTTCCTGGTGACAATTTAGTTATCAGTGGACTTGAATTTGTAAGCAGCAAGAGCAGGTAAAGGGAGATCTTAAAAAGTCTAAGCATTAATATTTTTCCCTAGCAAGTCAGTCAAATGCCCAATATCTAGCTTTTCAAAATGAGTGTTGACTTCTCTAGGCAGTTAGAAAAGAGAAGTTTGGAAGTTGGCCTTTATTTCCATACTTCATAAGAGTGAGATCACAAATAATCATTGGTGGCTGACATAGTATAGAAAATGCTGTGGAACAAACATAATATTTCTTTATCTTAAAGAAATTTTGTTCAGTGCAGGTAAGGTATAAGAGTCAGTATAATATGCTGAAGTTTCTGCAAGACAGTTAATGTAGGCTCACATTGCTCTTCTTGAACAATGCTGTATGCAGTCAGCATATGTAGTAAAAGTAGAAGCATAGAGTTGTAGAGTCATAGAATTGCATAATCATAGAATCGTTTAGTTTGTAAAAGACCTTTGAGATCATTGCATCCAACTGTTAACCTAGCAATTGCCAAGTCCACCACCAAGCCATCCAAAGTAATTAACTAACAGCTTGCAAAACTAATTGTAAATGAGAAACAGCCATTTGACAATGCTTCTAGTGAAATCTTGCAGAGGTAAGGCTTGTTCTGTCCTGGCCTCTCCTTGCACCAGCACGAAGTATGATAATCCTTCTCCTAGGCACTTTAAGTTCCATTTATAAAAGCTTGGGAACAGTCAGATCTCATTTTGGAAACATGGTACAGAATTTCACTGCTTTGATTTTTGCTATAGACCTTATTTTTCACCCAGCTATACTTACATATAGGCTGCTTTTATCCATTTACTTTTATGTTAGTTTAATCATTTTGATCTTCTCTCTTCCTGGTACTAATGCTCCTCTGTATTTATAAATAGTAATAGGCTTAATTTTGCAGCATTAGGAAAAACCAAGCTCTTCTAGTCTCCTCTAAAGTATGAATAAGAAGGCATTTTTTTATTGACATGGTCATTTACAATATGGAAGTCAGGAACACTTCAAAGGTTCAAGTTTGTTATCCAGCAGGGTTCTTATTCTGTGTTGGGGTGAAATCAGGATGTCCATCAATATGTTTTCCTGCATTGGCATGGGAAGAAAATCAAGGCACACAAGTGTAAAGGAGCAACAGTAGCCTTCAGCCAATTACCCTTTTAACAAGATGCAGGGACAAAATGCTGTGCAGTGCCCATGTCCACAACATAGACATAGCTTTATAGTTCTCTGTACCTGATTTGTTCTGCACTCATGTTTTTCAGCACTGATAGACAGGAGTTTATCTTGTATTCTGGACAGTGTCCCACTACTATCTATTATAATAATACTAATATTTTCCTCTCTTTCTTGGAAATACTTTCTTCATACATAGCACCTTCCTTGGTGCTTAACCTCGATAGCTTGTAGCAAACCTGTAGCTAATTAGTTGAGATTACAGGTCCTGTAATTTATCAGTTATTTCCAAAAACAAACTCCCAAATTATGCTAAGATCTATGGAGTTTTTCAAGTGTATCCTCTTACATATTACAATATTGATTTTATTCTAAGTTTCATTATTTCAGTCCTTGTGGTCATTCAGTTCTTGCTGTCCTCTTCTATGGTAAAACATCCCAGCCTAGCATATTCAGTACTTTTTGTTGGCATGCATCTTTTTTATAGTGATGTAATTAATGAAAATATTAGAAAAGATCAGGCAGTACTTAAGAAACTCCATGATCACATTCTTCTGGCATTGTATTTATTCTTTCAGCAATATCTGCTGTATTCTCCCTTTGGTGAGCACCTTACCTACCCTGTACTACCTGTCTAATTCTGTCGCTAATTCAGATCTTTTTGAAACAGTCCCTTAAGAAAGACACACACACATCTTTCATTTGATACTTCTGAAAAGAGAGGGAAAAGCACCACAATGTACATGAAAGGTAGACAGACATCTGGCAGCCATTAAGTTGAAGTCAGTTGTACAAAAGAGTAATCTTTGAAATCTTGTTAACTTTTGTCTAAATTGCGTCTATTTTTTTTCTGATGGTAAATTAATTCCATTGCTTAAATTATACATGGTTGGGGGTTTTGTTTTGGTTTGTTTGGTTTTTTTAGTTTTAACTGTGGTTAAATAATAATCATTTCATATTAATCATGTAATGATCACTTTTTTCTACATCATTGTTCATGTAACAGATTGTTTATGTCATAGCTAAACTGTCATCAGTTTTGTAAAATCCTCCATACAGCGACTCACAGATAATTCCAGGAGTCCTTCACAAGTAAATGGAATACAGAAGAGAGAGATGTTAACAGAAGCTATTGTTAATATTTCTTTTAAAATAATCTGAATTATCAGAACTTTGCTCTTCTTAAGCTGGATATAGTTGGTGGCTCTTTTAAAACAGGAGTCACTTATGTCAATTTAAAACTTAAAGAAAATATATATTTGGGGATGTTTTTTCTCAGAGAAGTGTAAACTGGTGAAAGGAAATATTTCAAAACAGAGTTCATAATCAACCTGGGGAACCTGCTGCCAAAATAATACCAAAAAAAAAAATATTAAGAGCTTGGTTGAACTCCAAGGCTGGCACATGTATCTGAATTCATCTCAGCCCACCTCTGATTGTCACTTCATGAAGTCGAAGTATCTACTACACTAATATTTGACAAGCACTCTGAACTGCTCAACTCACAGAAATAATCCCCTGGGGGTTTTTCTGACTGTCCTCTATCTCCCAGCTACCTCTAACAGACTCTTTAGTTATAGATTTTGAAATTACTTTGTAAACAATGAATGAAGCAAGAATTTGGATGCTCAGCTATCTCTCACTTCTTTCTCCAGTGGGTAATCTATTTTTAAAGCAATTAACATCACCTGCAGAAGATAAAATAACTCAAAACTATGGCAGGATTTGTACAAAAGTCTGGAAAAAGCAAGTGCACAGAGAAATGGCAATATATTTGTGCATGTGTCATGAGGCAGCACATCTTGCCACCATCTCAGAACTGTAATATATCCCATAATCTTTGCATTAGGGAACTAGATCAGGAAAGATTTGCATGTTATGGAAATGGATCTCGAAATGCTTTCTTAGTGGTTTCATTAAGGTACAGATTTTTTAGTTCACAGAGGAGGCACTAAAAAGCCTGAATCTTCTGTTGAGGTTATTTTACTCACTTTCAGCACTGGTTGGATTAGTAAGAATTGTATCTGTGGCTGACAAAGGATCATGCCCAAAGTTCTGTCTATTGAAGTAAAATGCTTGTTTTGTAGTGTCAGATGAATATATCCTCATTTAAATGGATTGAAATGCATTTAACTTTTATGAGTACCGGCCTTACTTGTTCTAGCAGCTTGGCTAAAGCAAATTTGAGACAATAATCCTTTCAAAATACAGCCATTATATGTATAATACTGAAGTTAATCTATTGTAATTGATTTTGGTTCTGTGCCACACTGATGAACACATTAGTCTCCATTTCAGAAAGTTTAAGACAACTTTTTGGTATCATTTAAAGAGCTTCTTTAAATCAATATTTTTAACAGGGCATTTATCAATATTATTTCTCTTTCCTTAGCTCCCAACTGCTATACTTGAGTCTTGGTTAAACATTCAATCAAACAGGTACATTTTTATCTCAGACTCATACAGATAAAGGATACAGGCATCTGCTTCTTAACAAGAAAGGGAAGAAATTCAGCTATTTTATTTTCTTGCAACTGCAAGTCAATACAAATGATCTAGCAAGGCAAAGCAATGATTACAGTGAAAATCATGCACAGTAGAATTATCAGCAGGCGAAGTTGGGGCTACTTGAAAAATACATAAACAATCCTGTGGTAATGGCTACTTTCTGACTTAAAATTTTCCTTTGTTTCTATAGTTGTTGCTGGTATAATGAATGCTCTGTTTAAGTAACTTTCATACTCAATTTACTTTCAGTCCACCCCTCTTTGAATTAATTTGCTAAACTTTCTATTTCCAGTTAAAAATTTCATTTTGAAACCATTCACCAAGATAGTAAATTCCAGGTGAGCTAGGTTTGGCATTCTAGTTCCAACACTAAGCCTTAATGGTGACATGGTCACATGGATGCTGCCACTAGGAGCTCCCTGATATGTAAAATTTTATTTACCAAGACCTTTCCAGTGAAAACTACTTATTCATCAGTTCCAAAAAAAAAATTTAAAATGCCATGAAAATGCTGCAAGTTTGACAAATTCCTTAAATTATAAGAAGATTTCCTTGGACTTACTGTACAGTGTGGTTTCCCAGCTGACTTCTAATGAAAAAGGGCTCTGTGATTCTGCAGGAAGATGTACATATCACATTTTGGTTTTGGCAATCCTGAAAGTGTAGGAATCCACCTTGTGGCCAAGACTTCCACATTCTGCACTCCTAAATATTTATTCGGGTGGCTCAGTGTCTGGGAATCTTCATTCAAGGTGAGGATATGTTCTAGATTCCCCAAAATGCAGTTTGAGGCTAGTATACTCTACAAACTCCCAAAATCTTCCTTCTTCAGATACAAGAAACTAGTTGTCTCAAGTGATAAGCATTTGCTGCCAAATAATTTAGGTTCACAGTTCCCTCTGGGGTCCTGCTCCTCTGTTTGTTCATATACTTTAATTCAGCCTAAGGATGAGCAGTTTTGACTCTTGCTACCATATGCAACCACACAGAATCTCCAGAGTTGGAAGGGACCCATTAAGATCATCTAGTCCAACTCATGTTTAGGCACAGGACAACTCCACTGTCAAATACCTGAGCAATACTTGAGTCTTATCTGACATATGCAATGCATCAACCCTACCTCAGAATAGTTTGTGTTTCTAGATGCCATATTGCAGGATATGTCCTCAGAGTCACATATGAGAATAACGGTTCTGCTGGGCTGCAGCACAGCCTTTGCATTGTTACTAATATTAGTGTCACAATGCCATAGGACAACAGATAGGCCAAAAGAGACAAATGCCACATAAGATAGATAGAGTCAGCCTCTTCTAGAAGAAGAAAACCTAGTGGGCCCACTTGGCCAAGGGCTGCAATTTGTGCCTTTAGCATGCAAAAGGGAGGCCTGTGTCCTGAATCTCTGGAGTAATCCCATCACCTGGGTCACTCCAAACTATGGATTTCTTGATGTCTGTTGTTTTGAAATGGCCAGGACACCAAGATTCTGAGCTGTTTGGCTTGGGAAATATTATCAGTGACATATGAAAGCCATACAAGATCTCTGACTGAATCAACCCACATACTAATGAGCTCACAAACTGTGGATCCTGTAAGCAAGAAAACATATGGGCTTTACATATGTACCAACACTTTTAATAAAAATAATATTTCAGGCAAGTAGCTACTGGGGTTCTCAATGTTGAATGTTACTGCAGGAACTATAAAGCTGTTCTTGAACCTGAGTTCAGAAAATATTTCTTACTGACAAAAATTAAGATCTAAAATATTCCAGAGCATTTTATGTGTCATGAAGGCTTCATTATATAAGAGTTACTGTTGTCACTGTCACAGATAAGTTAGGCACTGCTTCAGGGGTGGGGGAGGTAGGAGGGGAGCAGTTGTTACACAGATGACCCTAAGATATGTGTGCAATAACCATCTTTTACTGAACACTCCACCTTGCCAATTAATAAATAAGGTAGTTTGTTGCTGTTGCTAACATACTTTTAACTCTCATATAGCCTCAATATTAAAGGCAACACTGTGATGTTCAGAAGCATAGGACAATAGTGAAAAGTTAAAAAGAATTGGCCAGTAAATAATATCTGTCTAAGCATTCTTATAGAAATGCTTTTTTTACCTAATCACATTTCCTCTTTGTTCATTCCATTTCATCATGCAGAAGTTGCTTGAACATGTCTCAGCCAATCCTGATGTAACAGTGATATAAAAATTATATTAGTTTGTTGTATAGAATCTTCTGTCCCCAAATAGGAACTTATTAACATAAGAGAGAGAAAGTTCAGTCTTGGAGTCAGTAAAAAAAGTCCAGTATTGGGTCTTAAATCTGTTGCTGTTCCAATTTAAAAAAAAAAACAACAAACAAAACCAAACCAACCAACCAACCAAACAAACAAAAAACCCACCAAAAAAATCACTTTAGTTTGTTCTTGAAGGTTTCCATAAGCTCCTCAGAAAACTCTGTCCAGTGACTCTGGCAACATGTTTTCCAGAATGGGCACTCAAATAAATTCCAGCAGAATAAAATTTTCAAATCTCAAGAATAAAATCAGATAAATTATCTGTAACTTGTAACAGACAGATACACCCAAATAAACTCTCCAAATCCCTGAATACTGCTTCAACACTACTACTATTAAGTTGTATCAGAAACTAGTAATTGGAGTCAATCTAGTGAGTTAACTCTGGCTGGATGTCAGGTGCCTGTGCTTCTCTCATGCCCCTCCTTAACTGGACAAGGGAGAGAAAATATAACAAAAGTCTTGTGGATTGAGGTAAGGGCAGGGAAACATGCATTTACTAATTACCATGACAGGGAAAGCAGACCTAACTTTGGGAAATTAGTTTATTACCAAAGATAAGATAAGATAACAATAAGAAAACCCCAAATCTTAAACCACCTTCCCCTCATCCCTCCCTCTTCCCAGGCTCAACTTCACTCCCAGTTTCCCTACCTCCTTTCCAACCCATGGCACAAGGGGTTGGGGTCTGGGGCTTGTGGTCAGTTCATGTCTCTGCTGCTCCTTCCTCCTCACACTTTCTCCTCCAGCATGGGGTGCTCTCACAGGTGGCAGTTATCCATGAACTTTTCCGGTATGAGTCCTTTCCATGAGCTACAGTTCTTCACAAACTGCTCCAGCATGTGTCTCTTCAACAGGGTGCACTGCTTCAGGAACAGACTGCTCCAGTGTGTGTTCCCCACTAGGTCACAAGTCCTGCCAGCAAACTTGCTGCAGTGTGGGCTCTCTCTCCACAGGTCCACAGGTACTGTTAGCAGCCTTCTCCAGAGCAGGATCTCTAAGAGGTCACAGCCTTCTTCCAGCACATCCATTTGATCCATGGTGGGATCTTCCATGGGATACAGATGGATATCTGCTCCACCATGGGACAGCCTGCCTCACAGGTCCCTCTTAACCATGAGCTGCAGGGAAATCTCTGCTCTGATGTCTGGAGCACCCCTCCCTCTTCACTGACCTTGGTGTCTGCAGAGTTATCCCTCTCTTATTCTTACTCTTCTCTTCCAGCTGTTGTTGCACAGAATTTTGTTCCCATTCTTGAGTATGTTATCACAGAGGCACTACCACTGTCACTGATGGGCTCAGCTTTGGCCAGTACTGGGTCTCCCTTGCAGCCAGCTGACACTGGTTCTGTCAGACATGGGGAAATCTTCTGGCATCTTCTCAGAGAATCACAGAATCATTTAGGTTGGAAAAGACCCTTAGGATCATCAACATCAACTGTTAACCTAACACTACCAAGTTCACTGCTAAACTATGTCCCTAACTGCCACATTTACAGGCCTTTTAAATAGCATCCAGGAATAGTGACTCAACCACTCCCCTGGGCAGCCTGTTCCAGTGCTTTACAGACCTTTAGGTGAAGAAATTTTTCCTAATATCCAATCTAAACCTTTCCTAGCTCAACTTGAGGCTATTACCTCTCGTCCCATCACTTTCTACTTGGGAAAAGAGACCAACCCACACCTTTCTACAGCCTCCTGTCAGGCAGTTTTAGAGAGTGATTAGATCTCCCCTCAGCTTCCTTTTCTCCACGTTAAACCATCCCTGCAGCCCACTTCCAGACCTTGCCACATAAACCCATTACAGTGAGGAAACAGTCACTTGTGCCTTACCTGTTCACTGCACGCAAACACATACTTAGAAAATAATCTTTGTCAGACAACATTTATGTTGCTAGTTCTGGTTGAGCATTTAAAATCCAATTACAAAAATACTTGCATGTTGCAAAGCTATATCAAACTTTGTTGATACATGTTAGGAATCATAGCTTCATTTATTCTTTCAGAAATGCCAATTTGTTGACTCAAGTGTAATATAGCATATGCTGCACTTCCAGAAGGATGAACTCCATCATCTTGGGATTTTTGCATTTGTAGTTCAGAATGTTCAGTGTATCTTTACTAGGTACATAGCACTGATATATTTTTAAAAGTCATCAAGGGTTTATGTGATAGTTCCTCCATGTTTATTCTGTATACATTTAATTAAGAAGAAGCAAACTTTCTTTGTGATATGTTTTTGTACAATACTGGTAATGTGATTCAGCACCCCAAAATAATTTGTCATATAGCTTATGAAATTAACATGAGATCACAGCTTTTGAAAAATACCTGTCACTGTCAAAAATCCTTTACTCGAAAGTCCCTAAAGGTCATAAAACTGTATTTACATCTACTGAATTAAGACTATTCTCTGATGCATTTTAATTCTGCTAATGAGCAAGATACATGGCAAAGTAGTACAAACTAAAACTCTTGTATTTGTGACATTTTACAACTTCAGAGGCAGTGGCTAGTAAATCATTACGAGGATGAAAGTGCAGGACTGCTCTTTTTTATCTATAAAAGATCAAAGGAAAGCACATAAATGAAGACTGATTCTGAAAATGTGGCATGATGTTTTTATTTCAACTATAATCATCCATCAACCACCATAGAATAGTTCCAGACAGATATCCACATTCATTTGAAGCTTCAGATTTTCAGTATATTATATGTCCATCCAAACCTGATAGAGAAAGTCAGGATACATAGGCAGGTATACTGTATTGGCTTGCTATACATGAAGAAATCAAATTTCTATGAGGAAAGAGAAGAAAAACGGGTTCAGTTGATACCACTTGTTCAAACTGTGTGCTGACAAAATGTTTAGGAGTTTTACAGCCCAGACAATGCAAATGGGAGTAACAGTGCAAGTAGGAAAGAAAAGCTGTCAAGTATCTTTCATTCTACACCCCAAATTCTGTGGGGCATGCTGTCTTTGTGAAAGAGACATCAATAATTTTCGGGTTATTACTGCTATATTGCTTATTTTTTTGTAAAATAAATCAAAAAAGGGAAAGTGGATTCAATGTATTTCATTAACAGATGTGGATACTTACTATCTGTCACAGAGATGAGGTGGAAATAATAGTACAGTACATATTCATATATGTAGCACTAAAATATGTGGTTTTCCTACAAAAATCTCTGAATCAACTAGTTTTTGTCCTTGCCTTTTTGCTAGCAAATTCAGCAAAATCATGCCATTTCTTCTTTAAAATGTAAATAATCCACCATGCTTTATCTAGCCTTGCATAACCAGACATCTACTTGTGAGGGATTTTAGAATGGAAGGAAAAATATAGAGAATGGCTGAAGTAGATGCATTATGTATTTCAGCATTGTAGAAGGATATTAAGTCACCATTCTATTCAGAGACATACCAGACTTATGCATGTGAACCATTGTTTGCTTTTTGACTTTGTTCATATTGCTCCTGAACAAATTTGTTTCATGAAAGAAAAAGCATATTTTAAATAATACTTTTGGAGCAATTTTTTAAATCTTGCCTCTTCCCCTGTTTTAGTGGTTGTTTTTCTTGGTCTGTGTATGCTTGTGAAAAAATCTGTCATTTCCTGATGAGCGTGGGCTACAAAGTGACAGAACAGAGTTAGACAAGTCAGGTAGCAACAAAAACTCAGATTTTTGCCATAGCTGTCCTGGATGTGACTAAAGTAGGGATTATTTAAAAAACAATCAAGTTCCTGCAGCTTTATTCTGTGTGGGAACTGGGTTTATCTGCAATGTTTCTCTGTAACAAAATTATTTAGGTTTCATTTATTTGGACTACTATGACTTTTGACTAACCCTTTGTACACCATAGGATCTTGTCTTCTAGAATTTTTTATGACCTTTTTAAATATTAATCAATAAAATGCAAGAGGAATGACTCATGAGAACCATCTTGGCCTCACCTTAGACATTTTCAGGTCCAGGCAAGAATCAATGCTCACTTCAGTGGTTTTCTTGCAATACTCACACCTAGAGCTGCCCCTGGAGACATCCTCACCTCTTGCTCTCAGATCATTTCACCTCCTCACCAGCTTGGATTGACCTTCACTAGCCACCACTTGCTCACATGCACACCTGCACTTGCCACAGCACCACAGGCACCCATGGTCTGACCCCCTTGGCTGCACTCACGCCACGTGCACACTGAATAGAGACCTCTCACCCAGGAAAGAGTTAGAAAGTTATTTAATGAGAGGAGAGACTGTGCTGGCCAGATGCAGAGCACAGTCAAAGAACAAAATGACCAGGAAAATATTTATGTATGATCTACGCTTTTTAATCTCCTAACCCTTCCATTTTCCCACACTTGTTCTTTCATGTAAGCACCTTTTGTTCCTTTTTTGTTCCTTTGCTCCCACCTTTAGTTCCTTCCCTAAATATTCCATAGTAGTTCATGTGCAATCCCAAAATGTTCTTCCCCTGTATCTCATAATGTTTCCCAGACCATGGGGCAGCAACTGCCCTTAATCGAAAAGGTGAGCTGCCAAGCTGTGCCCCATGGCTCATGAGACTGGGGCTGAGGCTCTCTTGGGACAGCCCTGGGAGGAGCCCAGACAGGGTGTTCATTCCTCTGAATCCTCAATTTTGACTCCCACCTGCCACTGTGCTCTTCAGGGCTCGTGGATACGGGTCTCTGATGGGATGAGGGTTCCTGTGATGGGCCTGGGAGTACCCAAGGCAGGATATTGTATGGGACCCTCCACTGTTGTCTCTCTGTGCTCCTCTAAGAGAGTGCAGATGACTTTTTATCACACAACATGACAATCTAAGCTTGCTTCATTGTATATTGCTCTTTTGCTTCAGCATACACAAAAAACCAGAGCCTTAATTTATACCTAAAAGAAAGTATTCAGATCAAGTTGTATTAGACCCTTTGCAAAAGGAGGTCACATACCATGTTTCAAAACAGCAGATATCACCAAGTTGCTATGCTGAATTTTATAATACTCTTAATATCTGAAAAAGAGAGAAAAATGGCAAAAATAATTTAATCTTGTGAAACTATTTGAGGTTAATTTGAAATACCACACAGCTCTCTCCAATTGTATTAGTTTTTATTTTTGACTTTACCAACCCATCTTGTCTTTTTCTACTTGAATGAGCTTCACATGTGGCATTACAGGGTGTTGTCTGTTAATGTTACACAACTCTTTATTTTTTTGGTTGGTTTTTTTTTTTAATCTTATTTTTCTTAAAGTGATCTCTCTTTTTATTTACTTTATGTTTTTAAACTATTTGCTACTTCCAAATGAAGTCTTTGGTGACTGCAAAAAGCCCCAGGCCCGTAGACAGGTACAGGGCAAAAAATGAAGTCTTGTATTAGGAGTGGTGTTAATATTTTCATTCCCATTGCTTTGTAGATCTACTGTCCATCTATTTGTCTTTTTATCTGTTTGGGGGTTTTGTTGTTGTTTTTGCTTTTGTTTTTTCCCCCAAATTTGAGTTTCATTGCAGCACTAGTTGCAGTGAATGAGAGACTCCACAACATTACTGCTAACTTCTTGGAAAGGGAAGATGGCTACAGATCATATGGGTAATGACAACTAAAAAGCAATTATTGTCTATATTGTAGTGTAATGATTGTGGCACAATATGCCATGGTAATTAATGTGATTAATAAAAGGTTGAAAGCTAATCAGGTTTTGAGTCAACAATGTACTAGAATTAGCACCTAGGGAAATTAATGCACAACTGCATCATGCTGCTCCAATCAGACCCCCAAAGGTGTGTAAAGAAGTAAAGAAATATACTTTGCATTCAAGAGGTGTCATCAGAGTGCTGTTAAGAGCCATAAGCAAAGTGTTGTCTCTCATTTTTTCAAGACTTGACATCATGACACCTCCAAATGCAAAGGCACTTTCACTGAAAATCTTAAAAGACTCAGAGCAGATTTTGATTTTGGTAATTTAGGAAGAACAGTTGTTAGAGAGAGTGAGCTTGCCAAATTTATGTTTGTTAAAGTAACAGGCATTAAGATTATTTGATTGGTACAGTACAGGAATGGTATTTTAATCCTGAGCAGCAGTTGAATCAAGTTAATATGTGGCTGAAACTTTTTAAACTGTAGTTGTAAGTGAAAAATACCTTTTTCTGCTGTATTCAGGTTAGTTTCTGTTTCAAACTTGCTGCTGTCTATGAAAGTAAATGATCCATGTAAATGTTGTCTTGGTGTCCTGGTTTAGACCCAACCTGCAGCCAAGCCCCATGCAGCTGCTCACACACTGCCTCCCCACACCCTCCCCTTCAGTGAAATGGGAGGGAGAATTGGGAGCAAAATGCCAAGTTCCATGGGTAGAGATAAGGAAAGTTTAATAGAACAATAAAAAGAGCAGAGAAACAACAAAAGTAACAAGAAAACTAATGAAGGAATATGTAAACGAGTCATATAACAGGTCACTGCTCATGAACACCACACACCAAAAACTACCATAACCCTCACACACCCACACTCCACACCCCCATATAATAGCAGGCATGATATCAGCATGGTACAGAATTCCCCATTGGCTGATTTAATTGTCTGTCCTGGGTGTGGCCCCTCCCAAATTCCTGTGCAAAAGTTAACCCTATCCTAGCCAAACCCAAGACTCTTAGTGGGCTAAAGTAACCTACATCATGTCTCTGAAAAAAATACAGAAGTAATTTCATCATCTGAAACATTAGTTTTGTTTCAAATTTTATTTACCTTTTATGTTACTTCAGCATACAGTATATGAATAGAAATCTGAGCAGTGAATCTTCTGTAATTATATTGGTTTAGATCTAAATTTTAAAAGATTTGAATAATCATCCTTCCTGTTATAAGGTAATTGGAAGGCTCTTGGAGGGATTTAATATCTTTTGTGTATGTGTGCGTGTGAGAGAGAGAGACAATGACATTTTTTCCATTCTCTAGCTTTCATACTTCAATTGCAAGCTTCTCTAGGATCTTTATTACCACTTCAGTGATAGGAGCAATCATCTTAGTACTTATCCAATTCTAGATTCAGTCTACCTAATCTATCTCAAATCTAAAATCCAAAGAGAAGATTTTTTCAGACAGAATTGGGATATATTGGCCAGCTCTCCAAAGTACCTGGATAGTTCAGGAGCAATACAAAACTTGCAGAAAGATGAGCTGCAGACATTCTGCTTTGTTGTTCCAGGTGACAGAAATTAAGAAGTCATATAGTGAATATTTTCCCTCTTAGAACTTGAAACATATTTAGTCTTTATACTGGCAGTGAAAGTATACTCATATGTTACTAAAAGTGCC
Organism: Galbula dea; assembly: GCA_013399015.1. Taxonomy (NCBI): domain Eukaryota; kingdom Metazoa; phylum Chordata; class Aves; order Piciformes; family Galbulidae; genus Galbula; species Galbula dea. The sequence goes on along the minus strand of VWZX01003348.1, from coordinate 469,351 downwards.
CTAAATAAAGCCCTGAACATGCAAGAAAACTCAAGTTCCAACCTACAAAGAGATGTTTTTGGCACTTGAAGAGTAAAAGGTGGATTTGGTTAAGGCGTTATGCAATCACAACTGGCTTTCAGTTATTATTTGAAATTTATTCAGTTTGTTTCAAAGCAAACCAACTCCTTAGACAACAACTTTGTCCTAGACATTATATGGAGAATAAAAGAACCTTTTTTTTTCCCTAAGTTTGGCAAACTTTTTATATAAATTGATTTTGAGCGTTAACATAACAAAATCTGAAGACCAGAGCAGTAAGTATAACAAAGGCAATGCTAAGCATGTTTGCCTTCGGATACCTTGCTTTGACCAGGGAACTTAGTAGCACATGCCATGTAGTACTCTTCTACATGAAGCACAGTTGTGCAGGTATATAGCCCTTATCTAAACAGCTTACTATGATGCCATGCAAATGCCAGAAGCAACCCAGGAGCTCATTCTTTCTCCTCCTGTCAGTTGGCACTTCCAGAGAATGTTCTCTAAATTACTCTAATAGAGAAGTCTAGCAGTAGAGATGGTAAATTATTATAGAGAAAAGCTTGTATGTCCATCATGGCTCACAGACCATACCTAAAGCCCTGGTAGAGCAGACTAATATTTTCAGCCCACATCAGTAAGAACTAGAGGGAGTCACATTACTGCAGTGAAAGGTAACTTGTTTGGCACACCACTTAAGCAGTAATAACAATCTTCAGATTAGAGGAGACTGGAATAAATGGTGATGTACACTTTCAGCAAACCAGTATTCCTTTACTATACTCCATATGGGACCAGTTTTTAGATGCAATAATTTTGTCAATTATTATGGAAGTAGACCTGCATATCTAATTATTTTAAAAGCTGGCTTGAACTGTTAGTTCTTGAGTTTCCTAACAAGTTTTTACAGGGATGAAGAGGGACAGTTAATATCTCCATTTTTTTATATTTTCCATTTCTTTTTTTTTTCTTTTCCTTGTCTTTCTCTTTTTTCTTTCTTTTTCTCTCTCTTTTTTCTTTCTTTTTCTCTCTTTTTTCTTTTCCTTTTCCTTTATCTTTTTCTTTCTTTTTTTATTATTTTTTCTTTCTTTTTTGTCTTTTTCTTTTTTTGTCTTCTTTTTCTTCTTTTTCTTTTTTTTCCTATCAGTTGAATAACTCTATATTAATGCAATTTTATTTACACTTAGGAATTTTTCTTCATTACTGTAAGAGAAAAAAAAAGCTGCAGGTTTTTATAATCAAAATGGGCATTCTCCTTAAATTAAATCTGGTTTAGGGGCTTAGATAAAAGTTTTTAAAATATTGTATGTACAAAAGAAACACCTCAAGGCTCTGAACCCATGAAAAAGGAATGAAAGGAGGTATATCTCATTGTGACCATAAAATTAATGTGTAAAGAGAAGAGTTTCCATTTTGAATCATGCATTTACATTATTCTTATACAAGCTGCAATTCTTCTAAGTCTTATCCTCCACTTTCCCCAGAGAAGATGCCTGCATGTAGCTGCAATTCATCTCCTCTGGGACATATTTTCCCCCTCTTCACACCCCAGGAGGCCTTAAAGGCTTCTAGGCTTATTTAGACAGTGATTAAGGTCACTGACCTCCTACAAGGCATACAAAGATCACCATATCCAAAGTAAATTTAATACACCCCTGTTGTGCTTCTGTAAATAGCATTTGTAATGCTCAACAAAGACCCCTTGTTATTAGAAAAAGCTGCTGAATTAGAAAACATCCCTGTAAGAAGAGGACTCATGGGACACTATATTTACAACTTTCCATCTTGAAGAAGTGTCCCCTGAGGACAGTATACCTGACACATCACTTTTGTCCCTAGCACAAGCCAAGAACATTACAGATAAAAGAAATCACCAGAGTGGTGCAAGGGCTTGAGCTGGTCACAGCACTAAGAATCATGTCTTGATTGATCTAGTGGATGGTGTCCCTGCCAGGCAGGGGGGTTGGAACTAGATGATCTTTGAGGTCCCTTCCAACTCTGACAATCCTATGATCCTATCATCCTATGATTGGCGTACTTTAGTTGAATCACAGCCCAGAACTAATATGTCATGCACTACACTTAATCAGATTAATTATTACTGAAAATTTATCAACCCCAAATGAAGTTGAACTTACCCCTTTTAGCTATCTACACATTGTTCATAAAAAATAATATGAAAAAAGAGGGATGTTTTACTTGTTAATCAAAAAGGCTGCTCTGCATAACTGGTGGTCATCTGTAGCTGATTTGATTTCCTTCTTCCTTGGACAAATCTCCATTGATTAAGTATTAAATAAAGCCTCCAGTATGGGGTCAGTAACACCATTATCAATAATGTACACAATGCATGTAACACTTAATTTTGGTATAAAGTTACATGGTACAATTATTCCCTCGCCCATTATCTTTCTTTTCACACAAGGACAAATTTTTGAATAGCATGGGGGACACTGACTTCATGTGGATTCTCCTGAAGCTTATGTTCACATGAACAAGCAAAAATTATTCATTTGGCCAGAGGTTTCAGGATAATCCATGTAACAATGACAGAGTAAACTTTCATATACAACAAAGACTGCAAAATTGACACGTCAGATGTAAATTGGAAATTAAAGTATTTCTTAGGGTTTTGGTAGCTTAAAAATCTTTCCATTCCAAGTTTCTTTAACTGTGGTGCACAGAATTTTTGGTTTTTATTTCACTGCTCTTTTTCCCCTAGGTCAGGCATTTAATTATTTCATTATTTTTCAGTATTTTAGCTCAATTCTGCCTGCTCTACTTATGGAAGAAAGTAAGACTAGTGACACACATCAAGGGTAGAACAGAAAGTATCCCTTCTCTGCTTATAATGACAGGATCCCCATTATCAAACTGCTTGTGGCTATTGTAGTGCCTGCCTCCATCCCAGCTCCTAAGAAAGAGCAAAGTAAATCATATAATCATATTATACAAGAGCAACAAAAATAAATTCTTTGAGTTAAGAATATGTGACTTTTACCAGAAGTATAGCCTGAAGCAGAATAATGTTCACAAGTTCCTGGAACAAACTGGATCTAAAAGAGACAAAGTAGGCAAGAAGAAAAACAACAGTGTCCTCCCAGAGAGTACCTTTGTGAAAAACAGAAGTATTTGTGTGCATCTGTCAGTTTCTGAATGTATTTGAGCACAGGGACAAGTAGCATTAGCTGTCATGAGACCAGAAGGAGAAATCATGACTCTGTCAAACTTGATCTTCATCACTGCTACTAAAGCAGTATTCCTACAAGAAGACACCTACAGAAACAACAGCAGATTGTCTTCAGTATTCAGTCATATTAAAGGTTTTCTGGCCTGTTCATACCACGCTGTGTGCACTTGTTCTTCAGTTGTCTTTCTATGTTTGTGTGGGAGGTTCTGGGCAGGTAAAGAACAGACACTGGTTTACATGCAGCAGTAACAAATAAGGCAGATTTATGCCTCTGGGCAAGATCAGCTGTGGAGCAGGAACTTGCCATGCTTCTTCACAACACCTCCAGCCAGCCATTGCATAAACAGGAATGGGACTTTTGCATGCAGGAACAATTTAACAGGTATTGTTCTGGTAGGGCAAGAAGACAACAACTAAAAAGAAAGAGACTTACAATTTATCTCAAGCAAAATATTTACACAGCAAAGATGGTCACAAGCATCAGTCTGCACAGTGGGCAACCTGTATGCAACTATTGTTGGTTATTTACTATATCAGATAATTAGATCTCCATGTATGCTCTTTCTCTGCAGTACATGGGTTGCAGCTTTACTAAAGGACACAGAAAATAGCTGGAAAAAACATTTGTTAGGAGTAGGCTTATGTGTATAAACAGAACAAGTTATGTTTAGAAAAGTATTAGACTTTGTATTACTAGTTTCTCCTCCATGAAGGAGCAGACTTACTGACTTTGACTGCTGTTTATTTGTTGAAAAGCACAATTAAATTAACTCCCAAGATGTGAGTGTACAGATAAAACATTACAGGTATACATCCCATCTTTCCCCTTCAAAACACTACAAGTTCTGTAACATCGAAAATGTAGTCAGGAAACTGATCTGGTTACAGCCTGGATGGGTATCACTGCTGCTGCTATATTTTGTGCAAGGTGAAGGAATCTGAACCCTCAGATAACTCTTATGAGTGCTTTTTCTTCTGCTAGTTGGCGAAATAATCAGCAGCCTAAGGAGGGAAAATGGCTTGAAAATAGAACTATATTTTACCTTGAGAAGTTGCCTTTCCTGTTAAGAGCTGAATTATAATGCAGAACAGCATGTGGAACTTTGCACTGCTGTGTCCTATAAAATAGTCTTTCTGCAGAGAAGGCTAGCCCCCACTGTTTTCAGGTTGACATTGATGTAAGCAGTAAGTCTGACATACACAAATAGAAGTTACAAAGTGATGATATACCATTATTTGAAAACAGAACAAAATTTAGCTATAATACTTTAACAGATGTCTTTAAAAAGACATCTTGAAGATCTTGTAAAAATAAGTTAGTAAATTATACGGTTGTACATATGGAAAAAGTATTTTTTCTCCTAGCACATCTTCACTGCCTGTGAATAACAACCATTAGTCTTGTGTAGTATTAACTAGTCCAATGCTAATGATTTAGAAGGTTAGTTTGAGGCTGTTTCTTTCATCTGTAGAGCCATATTAAGAAGCCCTGTCCTTCCTCCAGCCTTCAACACTGCTTGTCATTTTTGCTTCCTATCTCAGTTTACATTGGTTCAACTCAGGGCTAACAAAATGTCCTTCGTGAAATGTTCATCTAATGATGGCCTTAACAAAACAGTAAAACAAACAGTAGAACAAAACAAGGTGTTTATCTAAAATTGCAACAAAATGAGAGAAAAAAAATTAACTACCAAGGAAAAATGTTACCAGATTTGCATGACATTGCATAAGTTGTTAAGCCAAATCCCATTTTTATTTCAGGATTGGTTTGGTTTTTAAATACACAATAAAAATACATTAAGCTGATTCAAAAATGAGTTTTATAAAGCTAGAGGGCTTTTTGTTGCTAAAATTAGAGTAGAACCCTGAAGACACAAACAGCAAGCATTTCAAGAAACAGGTAAGTGATGGAGATTTTAATGTAAGTGCATCAAGCTGCCCCGCAGGAAGGCAGGGTAATGAAATTGTACTGATTTTCTGCAGCAGTGAAGAATGTCACCATACATTGCTGATCTGACAAAGACAGTGTCTTCAATGCTTTTCTGCAGTAATTTCCTTTGGAAAAGATAGAGCTCTGATTTTGTCTTAGGAAAAAGTAGCACATGCTGTTTTCCTTAGTTGAAGAGGACTGGGTTAGGGAGGAGTTAAGCCATCTGGACATCCATAAATCCATGGGACCAGAAGATGCACCCACGGGTGTTGAGGAAGCTGGCAGAAGTCATTGCCAAGCCCCTCTCCATCATCTTTGGTAAGTCCTGGGGAACAGGAGAGATGCCTGGGGATTGGAAGAAGGGAAATGTCGCTTCAGTCTTCAAGAAGGGCAAGAAGGAGGAGCCGGGTAACTACAGACTGGTCAGCCTCACCTCCACCCCAGGAAAGGTGATGGAACACTTTATCCTTGACTCTGTCTGCAGGCATATCAAGGATAAGGGGGTGATTTGGAGCAGTCAGCATGGGTTTACCAAGGGGAAGTCATGTTTGACCAACCTGATAGCCTTTGATGAGAACATAACCAGGTGGATATATGAGGGTAGGGNAATTAACTCCCAAGATGTGAGTGTACAGATAAAACATTACAGGTATACATCCCATCTTTCCCCTTCAAAACACTACAAGTTCTGTAACATCGAAAATGTAGTCAGGAAACTGATCTGGTTACAGCCTGGATGGGTATCACTGCTGCTGCTATATTTTGTGCAAGGTGAAGGAATCTGAACCCTCCGATAACTCTTATGAGTGCTTTTTCTTCTGCTAGTTGGCGAAATAATCAGCAGCCTAAGGAGGGAAAATGGCTTGAAAATAGAACTATATTTTACCTTGAGAAGTTGCCTTTCCTGTTAAGAGCTGAATTATAATGCAGAACAGCATGTGGAACTTTGCACTGCTGTGTCCTATAAAATAGTCTTTCTGCAGAGAAGGCTAGCCCCCACTGTTTTCAGGTTGACATTGATGTAAGCAGTAAGTCTGACATACACAAATAGAAGTTACAAAGTGATGATATACCATTATTTGAAAACAGAACAAAATTTAGCTATAATACTTTAACAGATGTCTTTAAAAAGACATCTTGAAGATCTTGTAAAAATAAGTTAGTAAATTATACGGTTGTACATATGGAAAAAGTATTTTTTCTCCTAGCACATCTTCACTGCCTGTGAATAACAACCATTAGTCTTGTGTAGTATTAACTAGTCCAATGCTAATGATTTAGAAGGTTAGTTTGAGGCTGTTTCTTTCATCTGTAGAGCCATATTAAGAAGCCCTGTCCTTCCTCCAGCCTTCAACACTGCTTGTCATTTTTGCTTCCTATCTCAGTTTACATTGGTTCAACTCAGGGCTAACAAAATGTCCTTCGTGAAATGTTCATCTAATGATGGCCTTAACAAAACAGTAAAACAAACAGTAGAACAGAACAAGGTGTTTATCTAAAATTGCAACAAAATGAGAGAAAAAAAATTAACTACCAAGGAAAAATGTTACCAGATTTGCATGACATTGCATAAGTTGTTAAGCCAAATCCCATTTTTATTTCAGGATTGGTTTGGTTTTTAAATACACAATAAAAATACATTAAGCTGATTCAAAAATGAGTTTTATAAAGCTAGAGGGCTTTTTGTTGCTAAAATTAGAGTAGAACCCTGAAGACACAAACAGCAAGCATTTCAAGAAACAGGTAAGTGATGGAGATTTTAATGTAAGTGCATCAAGCTGCCCCGCAGGAAGGCAGGGTAATGAAATTGTACTGATTTTCTGCAGCAGTGAAGAATGTCACCATACATTGCTGATCTGACAAAGACAGTGTCTTCAATGCTTTTCTGCAGTAATTTCCTTTGGAAAAGATAGAGCTCTGATTTTGTCTTAGGAAAAAGTAGCACATGCTGTTTTCCTTAGTTGAAGAGGACTGGGTTAGGGAGGAGTTAAGCCATCTGGACATCCATAAATCCATGGGACCAGAAGATGCACCCACGGGTGTTGAGGAAGCTGGCAGAAGTCATTGCCAAGCCCCTCTCCATCATCTTTGGTAAGTCCTGGGGAACAGGAGAGATGCCTGGGGATTGGAAGAAGGGAAATGTCGCTTCAGTCTTCAAGAAGGGCAAGAAGGAGGAGCCGGGTAACTACAGACTGGTCAGCCTCACCTCCACCCCAGGAAAGGTGATGGAACACTTTATCCTTGACTCTGTCTGCAGGCATATCAAGGATAAGGGGGTGATTTGGAGCAGTCAGCATGGGTTTACCAAGGGGAAGTCATGTTTGACCAACCTGATAGCCTTTGATGAGAACATAACCAGGTGGATATATGAGGGTAGGGCAGTGGATGTGGTTTATCTTGATTTCAGTAAAGCATTTGACACTGTCTCCCACAGCATCTTTGCAGCTAAACTGAGGAAGTGTGGTNGCAGCTAAACTGAGCAAGTGTGGTCTGGCTGATTGGGTAGTGAGGTGGAATGTGAACTGGTTGAAGGACAGAAGGCAGAGAGTTGTGGTCAGTGGGATGGAGTCTAGTTGGAGGCCTGAGTCTAGTGGAGTCCCTCAGGGGTCAGTACTAGGACCAGTACTTTTCAATCTATTCATGAACAACCTGGATGAGGGAAGAGTGTTCTCTCAGCAAGTTTAGTGATAACACTAAGCTGGGTGGAGTGGCTGATGCACCAGNGGAACTGCTGGAAAGAGTCCAGCACAGAGCCACAATGATGATGAAGGGGCTGGAACATCTTCCTTATGTTTCTAGGAAAGGCTAAGGGAGCTGGGTCTCATTAGCTTGANTGCACCTGGGAAAGACCAATCCCATGTATCAGTCTAGGTTGGGGACTGATTTGTTAGAGAGCAGTGAAGGGGAAAGGGATCTGGGGGTCCTGGTGGATGGAAGAATGACCATGAGCCGGCAGTGTGCTCTTGTAGCCAGGAGGGCCAATGGGAGTCTGGGGTGGATTAAAAGGGGTGTGGTTAGTAGGTCAAGAGAGGTTCTTCTTCCTCTTTATTCTACCCCGGTGAGGCCGCATCTGGAATCTTGAGTCCAGTTCTGGGCCCTCAGTTGAAGAAGGATAGGGAACAGCTGGAAAGAGTCCANGGAACTGCTGGAAAGAGTCCAGCACAGAGCCACAATGATGATGAAGGGGCTGGAACATCTTCCTTATGTTTCTAGGAAAGGCTAAGGGAGCTGGGTCTCATTAGCTTGAAGAAGAGGTGACTAAGGGGTGACCTCATTTATGCTTTTAAATATGTGAAGGGTGTGTGTCAGAAGGATGGGGTCAGGCTCTTCTCAGTGAAACCCAGTTACAAGACAAGAGGCAATGGTTGTAAGCTGAAGCATAGGAGGTTCCATGTGAATATGAGAAAAAAATGTTTCCAGGTCAGGTGCCAGAGCACTGGCACAGACTGCCCAGAGAGGTTTTAGTCTCCTTCTGTGGAGATATTCAAAACCCGTCTGGATGCACTTCAGTGTGACCTGGTCTAGGGAATCCTGCTGTGACAGGGGGCTTGGACTAGATGATCTTTCAAGGTCCCTTCCAACTCCTAACATTCTGTGATTACTGAAGGAGCACAAGGATTTTTCTTGCTAACTTAACAATGCTCCTCTGTTTAAATGTGTATCTGGGCATCACATGATAGGACATGTAAGTTTAGCACAGCCAGGGCTTCAGGACTAGCACCCTGTGATGCTCAGCTTAGCCACAGCCTCAGCTCTGTGCTGTGTTGGCTCTGTACGACTGGCCCAAGGCATAAAGCTGAAAAATAAAGGAGAGGCGAGGAAAAGAGAGGAAAGCACCTAATAAAGCAAACATATCTTTGGCATATGTGGGGAAAGGGAAGACACTGGAGGGATCAGGGAAGGAACAGCAGCATCCCAAACCTCCCCAGCATGGAGGGCAAAGGCAGAGGGAACAGCAAGAAGCTACTGCAGTTAAGGAACAACTGAGCATAAGAGTAAAGCTGGTGGGATGTAAAAATTCCAGGATGCAGCTGGGGCTTTGTGGCCTCTCCATCAAAGTACCCTCATCTCACAACTGGGCAGAGGAGGCGGTCAAGGCCAACACCAGGCTGGGGGTTTCTCTGGAGTCTGCGATGCTGGAGTAGGTTGCTCTCAGGCACACTGTTTGCTCTGTGACCTGCTGCCTTGCCTCTGCATCAGCCTGCAGGTGGGCAGCAACCATGCTGCTTTGGCAGGATCCCTGTGACCTCATGGGGGTGTTTCAAATTAAAATGAACAGCAATGGACAGCAAATGAATTCTCAGGTTGCCATAAATTGAGCTATTTTCAGCATGTTCACTAATACCTTGATCTGTATAATCAAACACATAAATCATGAAAAGGAACAAACTTTGTCCTAGGAAGCGAATTTAGTTTCACAGGCACAGTCTATATGCAATTAATGACTGACTAATGTGTTAAGGACTGTGTTCAAACCCACTGAAGCTCATTGGATTTTAATGCTAAGCTGAGGCTAAAATGGGAAGCTAATTAGTTGCATTCATTTAGATACGAAATCTCACACACAGAATCACACAGAATCATCATGGTTGGAAAGGACCCTCAATTCTCACTAACATAGAACTTGTCATAACTTATTTTTTTAGTATAATAATTTAATATTATGCTTATTAATATAGCTTCAAGTAAAAAAAGTGTTCTATTTATAGATATATATACTGTATGTTGGTAGATACTTATACTAAAGGCTGTAGAAATTACTATAGGAAACTCTATGGTGTAGATAAGCAGTAAGTCAACTGAATGTTGTTCGATTCTCCTATCTGAACTTCTAAAACTTGCTAAAAAAACAGATACACAAAAGCTTTACTCATTGTATAAGTAATATACATGAAATATCATTTTGAGGATCAAGCCTTCCATTATTAACCAAAGGATTTTGCTTAAATAATCCTCAAATTAAGAAGTAAAAAGAAGTTACTAAGTGAATAATTTATAATGAATTAAAGGAAAAAGCAATCCAAGATTAATGGAAAGATAGAGAGAAAGTAAGTATTGAAGGAAATATAGTTAAACCTTTCTGAAGTTCAATTAAGAGACTATTTATAAGGCTTACATGTAAAAAAAGGAATGAGATATTTGGATTATATTTTTACCTTGAAGACAAGTTCAAGTTCAAGTTCAACTTGGAAGGCATGAAAATAGACATAGTGATATTGTTTGTACTGTGGGTTACTAAGCAGAAAAATAAAAAAATCTTAAAGAAATTCAATTATTTCAACTTGAAGTTTGTGAAAATTTCTCAAAAGAACTAATAAATATAATAATAATAGTATAGCAAAGGAGTATTTCAAGTCCTGTTCTTTACAGAAGATTTTTAACAAGTGTATTAACACAGTCCCTGTTCTATCTGTACTATATTCACCATGTTTTCTTGGACAAAGAACAGAGGAATAATGTTTTCTTAAATGTTCATGAGTATCACTATTATTGTTTCCTTTTACAGCAGTAAGTTCAAGAAATCAGAATCTGGACTGTCACCAATATGCTGGTTTTGCTTAGAAGTTAAAAGGACAGGTTTCATAAAAATCCTTCCAAAAAAATCATGGTCCAAATATCCACAGCTCTTCATCATTTTCTGTCTACTTCATGTCTCTTACACAAACCCTCACATTAGGTTATAAGGGTCTGTTTTTCGGAAATGTACAATTTTGCAGCAATTGTTAAAGTGCCTCACAGATGCTGAGACTTTAGGGTACTTTTGGTTGTTTTTTCATTGTTTTGGTTTTCTTAAAACTAAAATAATGAAGGTGAAAACTGTGTGTTTGTCATTGCTCTGTGGTAAAGCTGTCATCAGTTAATAGCCTTGCCTTGTCTCTCCATAGCATAACAGATGTATGTTGCATATCACAACAAATCTTAATTTTTCCTGATAATTAAACATAAGCATGCCAAAAGCTTCACAGTAAAATTAACCATAAACATTTGTAAGTAGGGAGAAGAAACAATTAAGAAATAATTAGATACATGAACTCCCTTTTTTTATAGTTTCTAAAACAAATGTGGTTAGGCAAGCAGCCTTAAGGTGATCTGTCCTTATTTCTATATCCATTTAAAATATATTCTGTAAGCATCAGCAGCCAGAAATGTGCTGTATTCATTTCAAGATTTTTGGATAATGCTCTGATTGATACTGCTGACACAGCCTAAAAAAAGCTTATTTATCATTTTTTGGCTATTTACCACTGGCAATTGACAGCAGTTTGGGCTAGCTCCAAAATCTGTCAAAGCCATGAATAATCCATCTCCTTGCTCAGCTGATAGCTTGCTCCCTTTCTCTTTTCTTGCAGCAGTTCATATGGAGCCTGCTCTCCAAGCCTGAAAGAGGGGTAACTTCAGCAGCAACAGCACCAAGAGGGGGCCCATTTGAAATCTAGTCATCCCCAGAATACACTTGGAAAGAGCTTCTTTCAGAAGATGCCCACACCCTAGTATGTAAGGCCCAAAAATGTTTCTAAATGTCTGAATCGAAAGCAGAGATAAAGGGAAGAAGCACTCAACTTCTTTCAACCTGATGTGTTCATGGAAGCTAAAGAAAAACCAAAAAGCAAGGAGAAGCAAAAATATAAAGTTGTCTCAGTAGAGCAACCTGGCCATGGAAGGCAGAGTGAAGCGTTGCTCCCTGATAGCCTAAGAAAAAGCTGTAAGCAGAGCTCCAGATATCTGAGCTGGCAAGGCATTTTTTTTTTATATTTGAAGACTTTAGGATGCTTTTCAACAGTTTATCTGAAATCCTGGCCTACAGCATTTGTAGTGACTGAAATCCTATTCCCATGTCGTGAGCTTTTCTTTAAGATCCTTTGGAATGCAGTATTACCATCTGTTTTCTGTTGTTAACAGAGCTACCAAGTTTTGTGTGGCTCCACATGGGATACTTTCTCAAAATCATTGAGGCACACTGCAGATTGAGATACTTATATGCCAAGTGTCAGCCTTTAATTAACTCAACCTGCAAGTGCACTGTTAGGGTAAGATTCAGAGCACACCCGTATGTGCGGAACAAAAAAGCTGGTAGCTGTCTTCCTTGGGAAACTGAGCAGACATATGGGGAATAAATTGGTAGGTGGTTGGTATCATGAATTGCTACAGGTGTGGGATGTATATGTGGGTGAGTGGGAATCTTTGCTAGGATTGCTTGGTAGATGTAGGATGAAGATAACTTGGAGTAATTGAGTGCTCTGGGAACTGGAAAAAATTTGCGGATGGGGTTGGGTGCTGCATTTGTTCTGGTTTGCTTCTGTAGAACTTGGAGGTGGTGAGAGGGACTGTTAGATTTTCATCCCATGGAATGTCACCGCCATCCTCACAGAGATTGCTGTTGCTTCATACTGCCCCTTCACAGCTGGGATTCAAAAGAGCAACACCACTTTTGAAAAAAAATGCAGTTAGAAAGCAATTCTGCAGCCCAGCATACCAGCTGAGATGTATGGCAGGATGTGTCTGCCACTTGTGCACCATAGCAGTAATAGAGCATTGCTGCCAGTTCCTTTTGCTGCAAAAAACCAGAAAGACTGGGACACTTGCTGGCACCAGCTCCTCTCTACAGCCATAGATTGCTTCTGGTGCTGCAAACAGGACAATGTACAAGATATCAGATCACAATTTTTGGCCCTTTTCCTGAATCTTTGTAAACCACATCTGACTGCAAATTTTTACCTTGCTTTAGGAAAAAGGAGTGATGTTCTTTCATTTTGAAGCCAAGGCATAAATTTCCTTATTATGTGTCAGTTTTTGTTTCTGGATGAATCAAGATCACAGTATGATATATTACACAACTATCTTTTCTTTTTCTTTCTTTTTTTTTTTTTTTTAATTCTTGAGGACTCAGAACCAGAACAAAAAATTCAATAAACAGTTCTCTGCACCCACTTACCACGAAGAGTCTTCCTAACTTGAGTGGCTTGCAAATGTAGGTCCATCCTTTGAACTTTTGTTTAATAGGGGAGAAAAAAAAATTAAAAATATATATATGAGACACTTTTAATGATCAGGCAAATTTTCAGACTTGTAACTCAAACCAGCCATTGATGTTTAAGCAAAGTGAGATTGTAGTCAGTATTCTTGCAAGTGGGCACTTATTATAATAATACAGTCTTGATTTCTGATTTCTCTCTCATATTGGGTAGAAATGTTTTTATAGAAAAATACTTCCTATAATTTCAAATACTGAGATATAATTATTATTGCTGATTACTAATGATTGTGCTGTAATTGGAATTTGGGTAGGTACTTAGGCCACAAAGTGTAAAAGTTAACATGTGAAGTGAAGTCTTGGCTGGCCTGATGTATTATGATCTTAGATCAATCTATTAGGCTACTCATTTTATGAAATGTCCTTTAAAATCCATTTTTACAGGAGTATGAGAGGCTATATTACATAATTTTCCATTACATTTTCTGTTGTGCCAATTTAGACATGACTTATCTGTAGGTGTTATCTCCAGATGGGATGTCTCAGGCCTACAGATCAGGTGTAAAATGTAAAAACAAAAGTTAAAAAATATCCTCAACCAATCCTCCAGAAATTGTAAGATTTTCCTGAAATGAGGAAAAAAAATATCAAGTAGATTATGCATTTGTAAATATTTGTATGTAAAGAAAATGTTTTACTTTTGGGCAGTCTAACCAAGTTCCTCAAGCATGAAATATCTTGTGTCCTATTGGAAGAGTTCTGTTCATGCACATAGCTAGTGCATTTTCCCACTTCCCCAAATTCTGCCCAAATAATTTTCTGCTGTACTCACCTTCTGCTGTTAATTACTCTCACAGGTGCTTATATCTACTTTCCCAGCATTTGCCAAGAGTCATCTTACTCTTTCTCCTCCCAGACGTGGTGTTACAGAGATGGATTTATTTAGAGCATTATTCACAGGAGATGGTGAGCTCTGCCTTATTCTCCACTGCTCAGGTAGTTCTATATTCCTGGAGGGGGGACATGTGCTGCTCTCTACAAGTAGCACTAGTAAAGTGCTCTAGGAAGCAAAAAACTGGAACACAACCTTTCAGACTGGATTCTCCTTCACAGAATCACACAGAATCACAGAATGTTTGGAGCTGGAAGGGACCTCAAAAGATATCTACTCCAACCACCCTCCTAGAGCAGGATTCCCTAGACTGGGTCACAAAGAAATAGTCCAGACAGGTTTTGAATCTCTCCAGAGAAGGAGACTCCACAAACTCTCTGGGCACAACAAACTTCTGGGAGAAAAACTTATAAGAAAAAAAGAAAATTTATTTACTCTCCCTTCTAATACAGGAGCTTCTGAATTGAAGGCAAGAAATGTCAGCAATTTCATTTCAAAGCTTTTGAAAAATCTTTCAAACTAAACTACTTTTTTCAGCTTGATTAAATGATCTGAAGTGCTTAGTTTCAAGCTATTTCAATGTTTATCTGTATCTTCCCTGGTGGAATGCTACCCTTGAGAAGGAAGGCAATAGAGAGATTAAAATAGAGAATCACCATGTGTCAGACACTTCGGCCAGACAACAGTGCTCAATGTGCACCAAGAATCCCATGAGTTCTGTGGTGGTCTGGAAATCTTCACAGTCTTGTGTAGGAGTTGTAGCTTTACCCCAGGGAGAGACTAGAAGGTAGAAATGAAGGACTCATAAGGCAACACAGAAAACATTCTGGTTAGCATCAAATCAAGATGAAATGAGGCATTTGCTGTGAGCTTTATGATGGAAAATGAGGACTTCGAGAATTTACCAGGATGAACCACACTCGGTGCAAACAACTTGTTGCATCAGTAAAACATTTCAGCAAAAAAATTCAGCTGGCTCAAATCACATCTGTTAAAAACATTTTCTTTGTTTTCCTGAAATGTAAACTCAACTGTTTATAAGGAGATGGACTGTTCACTATGAGTAGGTGTTCTGGAGGACAAATGGAAGACCAATGCCATTAGTAATAGTATGAATTTATCCAGTTCTCGTGTTATGGTAGGCTATTCAGATTCACAGTTAGCACAACCACAAGTATTTGCATGAGAACTGGAGAGAAAGAGTTTGTAAATTTGCCACACTGTTTCATTTTGTTTTCCAGGGAATGGTTCTCAGTGTAGCAAAAGTAATTGTAACCCAATCTACTTAAATTTCAGTGGACTGACAAAAACCAGCTTCAAATATAATAACTATATGTATTAAATGTAAAATTTAACATCCTCACAAGGCCTTCTTTCATGTCTAACTGAGGCTATAGTTATAACTTGTACTATTTTTCATGTAAGAGCTACATCAGATTTGAATTGCACATTTTCTTTTTGAGTTCTAACAGAAGCAACACACAGGTATGGCTCTGTGTAGAGCCTCTCTCCAGTGCCAGGTCGTTAGTATTCAGAAGAAGAGATTTGGGTTTTAGAAAGAGTTTATTTCTTCTGACAATGCAAGCCGATAAGAAACATTCCAGTAAAAGAAGGACAAAAACAAATGGAGAAAAGATAAGATGGTGACATTTCATCCTTGAAAGCAGCATACTTTTACAGGGTAGCTATTATCATTGTTACAGCCAAATAAGAATGGCTATTAACAAAAGCACTGAAAGTTTAATTAAAGGCTATAGAGGGTTTAATTTAGCAAAAGTAGTAAGCAGTTTTTCTAAAGCAATAGGACCAGTGATTTGGGAGGGATGCTGCTGATGGGGGGAAGGGAGAGCTGTGCAGAAACATCTCTCATCTCCTGCTCTGTAAAAATCACAATCCATCAGCTTCTAAAATGAGGCCTTGCAGTGACAGAAATAGAAATAAATAGCAGAAGAGAGGATAAACAGAGCATTTACTGAGCAGGAGTGAGTCTTCTGGTTGCATTTGGTTTGAACATAAGGAAACTGACTAGAAGAGAGGAGAGTGGCATTTCAGCAGACCCAAGCTTGCAAGATATTGCTGTTTATTACATCACTTTTGTTGCCAGTAAAATACGCAGATGCTGACAGGAACTAATGTTTCCTGAGCAAATAGACACTGTTGACACAATGAATGCATCATGGACTAGTGAGAGTGGCAAATATACTGGCAGTCATGATCTTTATTACAGCATATATGTATTTATGCGTCCAAAACAAATATATATTAACATTTTACTTTGCTGAGGGTTTACTTTTTTTTTCCCTGTTACCAGTGTATATTTCCCAATAAAATATAAATTTCATTTAGACTAAAGACCAGGGCACACCCAGTCTATAAATACTATTTTATACTTTAGATGTAGTTTTACTAACATACAAGAAATCAAACCTTGAAATCAGGACAGACAAGGAAGTTTTCAAAGTTTTGCTCTTACTGGAAAAAAGAGTAATTCCAAAGAAAACAATACACAAAGATTGCTGTCAGCCTTTGTGTATTATGCTCCATATGGTGTTAGCTTTAGAAATGCAAATATTATAATTAATTTACCATGCAATTTTAGATATTGATGCCGCCTTGCTTCATCACTGAGATGAATTTTAAATGTTTCCATGAGTTTATTGCTAACTTTATAACATCTGGTATTTTTCTTAGTGTCTGAGTTACATGATTACTGGAGAATATTAGCTTTTGCAGGCTGGTGACTTTTTAAATTAGAATTCCTATTCCCCAGGCTTTGGAGGACGACACTGCAAATAAAAACCTTGGGGAAAAGAAAAAAAATATTAACAGCTAAACAAGAAGATCTTTTTGTTCTTACTGTTAAAAACATATAATTTTAAGTGTATTTGGCAAAGTATAATTATAAGTAAAAAACTTACAGTTCTGGAAATACCATGAACACCGGTGTTCAGGACTAAGACAAAAGGACAACTTCCAAATTATTTTTGAGCTAGTTTATCTCCAGATCACTCTCAACTCAGGATTTGTTTAAAGGTGACTAGGAGTCACCTTTTCTTAAACAGTTGTTTAAAATATTTATCTTCTATCTGTATTATAAATAAAAGCGGTGAATTTGCAGCAACAGCTAAGAAACATCTAATTATCATTCTGTGAAAGGTGTTCTATCAAAATTAACAGTACCAGTCAGACTTTTTGGTTTTGTTTTGGGTTTTTTTGTTTCTTTCTTTGGGTTTTTTTGTACCTTATATGCAATCTTTTATTTTTGATGACCAACCCCATGTATGAGTACAGGGACCGACCTGTTGGAGAGCAGTGAAGGGGAAAGGGATCTGGGGGTCCTGGTGGATGGAAGGATGACCATGAGCCAGCAGTGTGCTCTTGTGGCCAGGAGTGCCAATGGCATTCTGCGGTGGATTAGAAGGGGTGTGGTTAGTACGTCAAGAGAGATTCTTCTTCCTCTTTACTCTACCCTGGTGAGACTGCATCTGGAATCTTGTGTCCAGTTCTGGGCCCCTCAATTGAAGAAGGATAGGGAACTGCTGGAAAGAGTCCAGCACAGAGCCACAAAGATGGTTAAGGGGGGTGGAACATCTTCCTTATGAGAAAAGACTGAGGGAGCTGGGTCTGTTGAGCTTGGAGAAGAGGAGGCTCATCTATCCTTGTAAATATGCAAAGGGTGTGTGTCAGGAGGATAGGGTCAGGCTCTTCTCAGAGAAGCCCAGTGACAGGACAAGAGGCAATGGTTGTAAGCTGAAGCATAGGAGATTCCATGTGAATACACGTAGAAATGTTTTCACAGTGAGGGTGCTAGAGCACTGGCGCAGACTGCCTAGAGAGGTTGTGGAGTCTCCTTCTATGGAGAGATTCAAGACCCGTCTGGACGCACTCCCATGTGACCTGGTCTAGGGAATCCTGCTATGGCAGGGGGCTTGGACTAGATGATCTTTCGAGGTCCCTTCCAACTCCTAACATTTTGTAATTCTGTGATTCTTTTTGAAGGAAGATGTTACATAAAGGAGAAGAAAGCATATCCAGTTTTACACCCTGGCCTTAACCATTGATTGGATTTTTTGTTGTTATCAGCAGTGAGTCACTTCCTAAAGCCATACATGAAGCTGCTAAGTTGCACTGTTGTACATTCCTTCGGTCCAGCAGTTTTGATTGTTTGGCATCCTTTTTCATTTATTCCAACTATTGTTACCTCAAAAGTGTGCAAACAGAAAAATTGATTTCTGAAGTTTTTTCTACAACAAGGTCTCTTTCATGACCTGAGGATAACTTCTCACAAAGTTCTTCTTCTGGCAACTAATGCTACGTGACAGTTGGTGGTGACTCACAGGCTCACAGCTGAAGAGACACAAAGAAGTGTATGTAATTGTGAGATCTGACCCCCAGCAGCACCACTATATAATTATGATTTTAAGGCAAGCATAATTTCTTTTTTAAGATGGCCTTATGGATCAGAGTAAAAGATCTGAACTGAGTTCACAAAGTCCATGACTGTTTATGTACCAATAGAGGTGAAGAGGCATTGACTGTCTTGGTCACCTCAAATAATATACGCAAGCCAAGAAGTTGCTCCTTCTTAGAACTGCTGTCCTGCTTGATATGTATAGTGGTGGCATTCTTCTGAGTTAAATTGTAACTCTTAATGAAATTAACAAGATTTTACCACTCCTTCTAAGGGAATAATGATCTAAATATCTTAGAAAAGTATTCACATCACTTCACTTGTTTACTTTCAAGAAATACTACATGCTTTCTCACAATCTACTCCAAACAAATTGTTTTTCCCAATTTTGAAGCTGTTAAATTCTGCTGTTCCAGATATTATATTATCCTGTATATGTTTAACCAGAGTAGTGTGAATCACAGCCTGGAGTGGGAATGTGTTTTGATTTGGGAAGCAACAGAGAAGAAAAAATAAATTCTAAACAGACAAACAAGAAAAAACATGAAAGAAGTGTAGTCAAATCTTTCAACTTCATTTGGAGAACATACAGAACATTTCAGATATTTTTTTAAAAAATCAACTGATGAACAACAATTACTACATTTGTTGAGATAGAAAGGTACAACTGCATCTAACATTTAAAACATACATAATGGATTTGTGACAACAGCATGAGATTTTCTCTACTTTTCTACTAGAAACAATCTGGTTTTCACTTCCAGCTTCTTGTTGCTACATAGGAACCATTCAGGCCCTCCACAAGATGCAGAAGCTCTCCCACCATTTCCACACTGCTCAGAGTTTGGCTGCTCAAGTGACAGTCAGCTCTGGTATGTGACACCTTAGATCACAGCACTGCGCAAGGAGCACATGAGAAGGAGCTGTGAAGAGATTTTATTGGGAGTCTTCATCCCATTTTTAGGGAGCTACAGGTAAGCTCAGGCCCTGAGTTATATCACAGCTGTGCCTGAGTCTGTCCATGTACCTTGCTGTCCCTGACTTGGTGACATGACTTCCTGGCTTGACCTTGGGCCTGCCTCATTGCTACAGGCTTGTGTAGCAGCCACTGGTCTGTTAGCTGAACCTGGTCACCACTTTCGCACGTGTTTTCAGTTTTGGTTGGTTTGGGACTGCACTTCTTGTAAGTGATGTGACTATACCTGTCTGCCTTGCTGTCACCCTCGGCTTCTGTCTCACCTTCCCCTGGGAGGAGCAGCCCCACTTTTGCTGCAACTCAACAATGACAGCACATTGTTTTATCTGCAAATCCAGAATTAGGGTTTGTGTTAAGACTGATACATTTGTGAATTAATTTACATTTCTCAGTGTTGGAAGACAAAAGCCAATGAAAACAGTTCTGCTTCTCATCTCAAAAAAAGTAAACTAGAACTGACAAAGGATTACACAGGTGACCAAAGGTAAGGAGTAACTTCTGTAAAACAAACAACTAAAAATGCTAGGACTGTTCAGCCTGGAAAAGAGATGACTGATGTCAAAAAAGATTCCAAGTTATGAATGTCATAGAGGCCTTCAAATAAATGTAGTGCTGACACATTCAAAGGAAATAGAAGGACATGGTTCATGACACATCACGTCACTGGGTTATGGAAATACTTCCCAATAGTCTGTGGAGTCTGAAAGCCTATAGGTATTCAACAGGAAAAAAAAGGGAAAATTCTCTACCAACACTTGTTTACTTCCAAGACACTTTCTTCAGTGATAAAAATCTCTGAGCTACAAATCACCAGATGTTTGAAGCATCGTTATATGCTTGCTCTGTTCTCATACACTTTCTTAGGCATCCGCCAAGGCTCCACCAGACAGGATGCCGGGCTAGACGGATGTCTGCTCTCAAATGATACAATTGTTCTAATGTTCTTAGCACCCCCGGTTGACACTAAGGAGTCATTCATGCTGTCAGGATTTCTTGATGGAACAAGAACATACTGTTTAGAATCTCTGGGGGAAAAATAGGAAGTGTCATTTCCTATTAAAGATTCTGCCTAGCTTCTTTTAGTTGAGAAGTACCTGGAGGATGAATGCAAAGGACTCTTCTTTTTTTAACTTACCTACAAATTTGGGGGTTTAATATCAGCTTTAAAATGGTTATTACCAACACTTTAAATTTTGAAAATAAATAACATGGTAGAAATTATTATATCTGTCTAAAGACATTTACACAATTTCCCATCAATGATCTCGTTTCTACCCAGGTGGGTGCTGTTTGAAGTATCTGAGTTCTGGAAGAGGTTATCTCCATATATTTTTTACTGAGAGGCAGCACTCACTCTTGGCCCCTTCTCTTAGGTTCCTTTACTTCAATGAGTAGACTAGATAAACACAGAGAATAAGGGCTGAACTGGTTCAGCACATTTGTCACTCAATCCCTTAGACTATCTGTGCCCATAAAGGAAAGAGGAGATAGAGTATCTGTAGAGAGGTGAAGATGAGAACCATCATCTTTCATATCACAACTCCACTTGCAGTTCTTTGAATCGAGTGAAATGCAAACTCCTATTTTTCACCTTTTTCAGCTCAGCCATTCACACCTTCTGAAAGATCAAATGAGCATTTAAAAGCAGGTGGGGTCGGGGGGGGTGCNATAATAAATAATAGCAAACCTAGTCACATAAAACTACACCGATTATCTTGCACTTTGCTGTAAAGGTAAGTGTAGTATCAACAGAGGAAGATTACAAGCGTATGTGACACTTTTCTCTCACTATCTCCAGGACACAGCCTTTTATTTTTATTGTTCAGGCTAAGAAAAAAACTACAAAAACACAACAACAAAAACCCTAAACAAAACAAATAAACCCCCAAACCAAATAAAACCACCACAAAACAAACAAACAAAAAGACAAAAAACACCCACAACAAAATGATCTTTTCTGATAAGACAAATGAAGAAAGGAGGTTTCAAGGTGTGTCAAGCCATGCAGCAAAGTAGACTCACACACTGGTGTAGACTCTGAAAGGTGCCTACATTACAAAGTGGCTATGGAGGAGTTAGATAAATGCTTTTTCATACAGGTTTGAAAGACTCCTGGAAGGACACTGGATGGGGAGAGGAACTGCTAAGATCTGCATAAAAAGCATTATGTCATTGTAGTGTTGTTTCGCTGAAGGAATATAAGGACTTTGGGAACACCATATTACCCTACCAGTGCTTATTCTGTTGTATGACAGTAAGTCACTGGGTTACCATAAAGGGATGTTCAGTCTTAGCAATCTGGGCATTAGATTCCTTACATCATAGGATGAAGAAGATACTCACTGGTGCTGTAAGATGTACCTGCCATTTTATATAGTTCTGCCCATAGCTGTTCATATTGGAAGGGACCTCTAGATCTCTTTTGGTGTAACCGTCTAGGACAAATCATGGCTACAATAGGCAACTGACCTTCAATTTAATCCTAAACTCTGATAAAATTTTACCACTTTAGAGCAAAAGTACTTCTTTTAATAGTAAGTTAAAAGATTCCTACCATTAAGCAACTTCAAAACTTCTGAAACTTGTTGCTCTTAACCACATTTTCAGCCACTGGAGAATCTATCCCTCACTTAAAATCCTTAGAAATTATTGTCTCCTTCAGAAGAATCTTCCAAGTCTTGGAAGGAATGTTTTTCTCTTCTTCTGTGGAATATTTTAAAAAACTTACTTGCCTGTTTCCCACACGTTACGGTAGTAACATCACTTAGTTCTTCCCCTGTCCTGTTTGGGTAATAAGATGTTTACCGCACTGCAGTTCACTTACCCTAGGAATTATAACAAAGAAGAGTGCTTACTATCTTGCCCTCTTACTCATCCTCATATGCATATTAATTTTTTTACTGCATAGAGCTTTAAGGAATAATATAATTAATAAATTAATATTTGATATAAATTTCAGTTAAGACTGCTAATTTGAGAAAATCATCTTATTTTACCTGTCAAATAAGATGCAAGAATCCATTTGTTCAGAAAAGTGTTAATTGATTAATTTTTTTGACAGTGTATTTCAATTTACGAGCAAGGTCTTAAATTTCTGCCAAAGGAAAGGTCAATTGCCCAGTCTTCTCATGTACCTATGAGGTAGCATCTCTGCATTTCTACCACTGAAATCAGAGACTTTTTTAATATATATATTGTAACATAGCATGTTTTCATTTGGTTTGGAAATGTTGTAAAACCTGTAAGTAGCTCTTCATTAGAATATTAGTCTGTGGTAGTAGCGAAGCTGGAGGTGATGCTAAGTTGTTCTTCAACATACTTTCATATGTTTTCTGAGTGAAAGTGATTACTGCCATATGTTATCTACAACACAGCTTGTAGCAAAAGGAAAGATACTACTAGCATGTGTATTGCATGGGTGTCGAAGCAAAATATCAGCAATTCAATCTGCATAGCGCATTAGAAAGAATCAGTTCTTTCAGAATTTGCAAAACCCCAGAGTTTTCAACTCTAGTGCACATATATATTTGAATCAGTTCTTGCAACATGACATTAACCACATAGATACAATGGCATTTAAATCCAGAATAGAATTTCTATATTTAACATACAACTCTTCTGTAATTTTTCTGCATTACACTCTCTAGACCAGCAAGGTCAAGTTTTCTAATGCAGATGTTTTATAATCATCCTGAGGCTTCCATGCTCTGCCCTTTAGCCTTACACCATTACAATCCACAGTCTCCAATCACCAACCCACTAATAAAGAACACAGATTGACTCTAGAAAAGAGAATTCTAAGTTTCCATGACAAGTAGTATGAGACTATATTGCTTAGCCCTCCAGAAAACCAAAGAGAACCAACAGCTATGATCATTGTTTGATTTTAGGACACTTTAAGGAGGTTATTAATGATCAAAAAACAGTTGTGCTGCTTTACACTAGCAGAATGTCCAGCTGAGAATGTTTTAAATGCATTGGTTTATGTGCAATCATAGCATAACAGCTCGGTCAGCAATACTTTCCATCCACAATTGACTATATGAACATGTGAGGAACACACAATCTGAACTTGGGGTTGGAGATCAAAGCCCAGTATTCCTTTCCATGCTAAAAGACCCTATCCTCAGGCAGTATACAGACACACAGTGTTTATTTATAAAACAAACAAACAAACAACAAAACCAAAATCAACCAACCAAACAAAACAAACCACCCTGATATAAATTCTGTAGCAGCACAGTTCCACTGGGTACATAGAGCAACAAAACTGGTGAAGGGTCTTGAGCACATGTCCTATGAAGAGTGGCTGAGGGAGCTGGGGTTGTTTAGCCTGGAAAAGAGGAGGCTCAGGGGTGACCTCATCACTCTCTACAACTATCTGAAAGGAGGTTGTAGTCAGGTGGGGGTCAGTCTCTTCTCCCAGGCAACCAGCAAGAGAACAAGAGGACAGGAGCTTAGGCTCTGCCAGGGAAGGTTTAGGCTGGATATCAGAAAAAAGTTCTTTACAGAGCGAGTAATCAGGCATTGGAATGGCCTGCCCAGAGAGGTGGTGGATTCACCACCCCTGGAGGTTTTTAAAATAAGACTGGATGTGGCACTTAGTGCCATGATCCAGTAGTCATGATAGTGTTGGATTAAGGGTTGAACTTGATGATCTTGGAGGTCTCTTCCAACCCAGATAATTCTGTGATTCTTTGTGCAGCTGGAAATTTCATCAGCCAGAGTCTCTGCCATCTCCACGTTATGTAGTGATGCCACATTAGCAATTTTGGCTAAAAAGAAACTGACAACAAAAGCACTTTACAAGCAGAGAAGTACATAAATAAAAGTCTTATTATATACTTTGTCAAACAGACTGTCTTAGAAGAGCTGTATGAGTCTCCAGTAAGTAAAGAACAGGAGTATGAAAAACTCTTGAGTTAAGGAAAAGGACATAAGTAAAAAGACTTGTGATAATGAAGAATATGGGGAATGAAGAAAAGAAGCCTTAAACAGCCAAATGCTGAGAAAATGTGCATTAAAGCATCAATCTGAAACCCAGTGGGGCACTGCATAGCAATTCTACTATGTTTAAGAGTGTCAGTTTAACACCTGAAAATTAAGTATAAACTGAGCATGAGTCAGCTCCGTACTGCACCTCAGCCCTCAGAGAAAGACTAAGTAGGAAATTGTCCATTTTAAGAGCCATTAAGCAAACACATGGGGAAGAAAGAAGGGTTCAGAAAGTCCAGGTTTATGTGTTGGCTTAGGCATTCCCATCTTTGCACAGATCAATCTTGACACCAGACCAAGCAGTGTGCGTCAATGGAAGTGTGATGCATGCAGCTGCACACAGCCACATCACCAACATGCACAGCCCATCCTGGGAAGCCATCTCCTGTAAAGGAAGTGAGCCTCATTAAGCATCTTTGCTTGCTTTACCCTCATAAATGCATTACTCAGTTTATCAGCATTTGCATCCCGAATAAATATTGACTATTACAGCACTAAAGTTCTAACTTGGATGTAGAAGGCAGTTGTTCGAAAAGCTGTGGAAAGGCAGTTATTTCCCTGCAGCCTATGAAAGCTCATGCTGGAGGAGGAAAAAGTGTGAGGAGGAAGGAGTTGAAAAGAGGAGCTGTCATGGACTAACTAAAGCCTCCCATTCCCATACCATGTACTACTTGGCAAAGAGCAGTCAAGAAGTTGGGAGTGAAGCAGTGAAGCTGACCCTGGGAAAAAGGCAGGGGGCAGGAGGAGGGTATTCTGGTTTTGTTTGTTTCTCATCATCCTACTCTATTTTTAATTAGCAATATACTACACTGAATTTAGGCTTAAGCTGAGTCTGTTGTGTCTGTGACAGTAATTGCTCGGTAGTTGCCTTGTCTTTACCTAAACTTATGAGATTTTCCATCTTGTTGCTGTTGAAGAGAGGGAGTGAAAGAGTGGCTGGGTGGGGGTCTGGAAGCTAGGCTAGGTCAACTCACCACAGTAATAATAAATAAAACCCATGTTTAGGATGGCTAGCTTTATCACATCTATCTCAGTTGAGCATAATTCAGGATTTGTTGGAGAGAAGCCTGAGGAAGCTCATTTTTCACTGAACTCTCTCATTGCTATCTGTCACCTAGGAGATCTATAGCAGTAGCTTTTACCTTTTGGCTAGTTAAGTAAAAGAAACCCTGCACTATGTGCCTTTCTAGCAATGTAAAGGAAACCATCAAGTGCATAGCAGAACAATACTTAGGAGTCTGTTAAAAATTTCACTCGTGTAGGGAAAGCTGCTTTGCTCACAGAAGATAGGGTTGTTTAGTCTTAGCATGGTGCATAACATGGTAAGTAGCATGGCACCACCTCGAGGATTGTATTCCCGGGCAGAAGTGTTGTGGTACTTATGCTGCTTTCACAGAATCACAGAATGTTAGGAGTTGGAAGGGACCTCAAAAGATCATCTAGTCCAACCCCACTGCCATAGCAGGATTCCCTAGACCAGCTCACACAGAAGCATGTCCAGATGGGTTTTGAATCTCTCCAGAGATGGAGACTCCACAACCTCTCTGGGCAGTCTGTGCCAGTGCTCTGGCACCTGAACTGGGAAAACATTTCTATGTGTATTCACATGGAATCTCCTATGCTTCAGCTTACAACCATTGCCTCTTGTCCTGTCACTGGGCTTCTCTGAGAAGAGCCTGACCCCATCCTCCTGACATGCACCCTTCACATATTTAAAAGCATAGATGAGGTCACCCCTTAGCCTCCTCTTCTCCAAGCTCAACAGACCCAGCTCCCTCAGTCTTTTCTCATAAGGAAGATGTTCCAGCCCCCTCAACCATCTTTGTGGCTCTGTGCTGGACTCTTTCCAGCAGTTCCCTATCCTTCTTCAGCTGAGGGGCCCACAACTGGACACAAGATTCCAGATGGCAGCCTCACCATTGCCTTGCTTATTTGCTTATGTATGTCAATACAAAGTTAGCTCACCCCTACCTACAGTCAGAAGAGGAAACAGTTTCTTGAGTAAACATATGTTAATTTAAATAAGCTGTTCATATTTTCCTTTTCTGGCACAATCTCAGTGCTCACTCACCAACTGAATGAGTCATGAAAGCCAATTAGAATCAAGAGTTAATGTTAAAATGCTTTGACATTTCCATTTCCACATTTCATACATTTACAAAGGGAAAGATATATTGCCCATTCTTTTTTCTCAAGTTACTTAAAAATCTATATTAAGTGACCTGTATGAGGTCAGTTGCTCACAGGTACTGGTCTAACATGTAGGAAAACAGGCTGCTGGTTGATACAGACAGAGGAAACAAATTTCAGGGAGTAGCTTGCTTAGAATTTTTTTTTTCTTCCTTGTTTGTTTAATTTGCCAGAGATGACAGATGAATTATTCCTGCTCAGGAAACAATCAGATAATGAGGAAAAGCCTGAGGCTTTTAAACACAGCACCTTGACTTCCAGAACTACCATTTACTTTCTTTAGAAAGGAGTATTTCTGAGTCTGGAGGTGGTTTATTTCATTTTTAAGGTAGTTTCAAATTATCAATAAAGAACCAGTACTTCTCTGGGCAACAAGTTCTGTTTCCAGCACTGATTCCTGTTACAGACCAAGAACCCATGTTTTCTTCCTGAAAACAGCATCAGCATCATCTTGCTGATGTCCCACTGCTGAGCTAAATAGTATCTTTGCAAGACTAAATGCAGGCAGTCCTGAGCTCGATCTGTGTGCTATCAAAAAGCATTGTGCTGGTATTGCTCTAGGCTGATGTACTAAATCAAACACAGTCAGCCCTCTTAGGACTGTATAGCAACCAGACACAAGCTATTTCACATCTGACTTGCTTCAGGAAAAAATGTAGGTATATTAGGACCTGTTCATTAGGACTGTCCTCAGGCTTCTGAGTGACCTGGAAAAATGCACCCGAAAGCTCTCCTGCGATGGAAAAGGGAAGGGAAGGAAAGGAAAGGGAAGGAAAAGGAAGGGAAATCACTAATATTGGAAAAAAAAAGAAATCCCTACCTGAAGGAGGCATATTTACAGACATTCACAGATATTTACTGTTAGTTTTTAATACTATTACAGTCAAATGAAGAACAACTTCAGGAATTAATGAAGCAGGACAAGCACCTAAAGGGACTTTAGAAAAGTATTTCACTCTTCATTGTTTAAATGTGTGTCAGCTGTGGAAACACCACTGAAATACTAAAAATTTCACATGCTTTAAAGTGTTCCACAGTGATACAATATTAGGCAGCAAGATGACAAGTTATGGGAAAAGCATTCTTTTGTTTTGTTTGAAGAAATAGCATATAGATACATTAACTACAAAAATCTGTTTAGTCATGGAACACTCTCCATATGATAGTAAAATGTCCAGCATACTCCTGAATAGCTTGACAAGTTGTAATTTCAGTCAATTTTGGCTTTCAGCACTTGCTGGCCAGGAAAGAAGAGTCCTTTCAAATAAAAGACATGAGATAAAAGGAGTGAATCTGGAGCAAGATTCCTCAGATAAATGACCTTTCCATTCAGGACAGACATGATTATTATCTAATTGGCAAATAAAGGATAGGTTATCAATATTTTATTGTATTAACAGGACTCCAGTGCAAAAGAGGCTGAATAGATACAGATACATCTTAGTCTGTGATCATACTGCTTTCTCCTATTAATTAGAACCCTACCCCATGCTTTTTTGTTGTGCTTGTACTGTCTTTTATGCTAATTGTAGTTTTAACCATCCTTATGGGATTGTAATTTACATTTTAGAACATTGTACACTTTAGCCATTTATCTTCCTGTTGTTCCCAGTCCGTATGTTTTGAGTTAATTACATTTGTAACTGGATATATTATCTCTGTTGAAGTGTCTATAGCTGGAGTTGTATTCTTGCATGCTTGATTATGTTACCAAATCTTTCTCCATAAAATTAGTTATTATGTACAAGTTTCTTTAAGAATTGTGTAAGAAGAAGGGGATTGATTTGGAAGATGGAGAACCCATAGGCAGGAAACATTTCTTTCTAATCTGTTATAGAATCCTGCTGTGGCAGGGCGGTTGGACTAGATGATCTTTCAGGTCCCTTTCAACTCCTAATATTCTGTGATTCTGTGATTCTGTGATAGTCAACTAGTCCTTGACCACATAAGGCTTCATACTATTCCACCAGCTACAATAATTAAAATTTTCTGGAGTTGTCTCACCAAACAATATCAAAGCAATTGATATTATTGTGTGGATTCCTCTTACATGTAAACTAGCCAACCATTTCAACAATTAAAACATGAAAGACAGCATAATGAGGACTATAACATAGCTGTATATGTGGCTTCAAAATCTGACTTCAGTTCAGAATGGATATGCTAAGCTTCAGAAAACTGACATCATGCTCCTTGCTGATTCCTCTATCCAACAGCCATCTTTAAAAGTATTGGGCTACTTCTGTTCTCTTCTGTGGTGAATATCTGCCAGCTGCTTGTACCTTGTAATGTTTCAACAGACAGTGAAGCCTTCTGACTGTTTTCCTAAGATTTTTATGAGAAGGTCAGTGCTTAGCAGTATACTGCTCCAGAAGTCCCACACATGGGATGGAATAACTGTGCAGCAGTACAGGTTGTGCACCACCTGGCTAGAAAACAGCTTTGCAGAAAAGGAGTGGTGAATTTTTAAGTGTACAAGGATTTTTAAGTAAACATGGGTGAGCTTTATGCCTCTGCAGCAAAGGTGGCCAACAACTTACCAACTTATAAGCCCCGCTCATGAAAATAACTAAAATCTAGAGCTTTCTGAGCTCTTAGCTATGTGAAGGTAGAGTCTGAGGTGGAGGAAAAAAACCCCAAAAGCAAAAAAGAAACCCACAACAACAACACAGACAATAAACAGAAGCAACAACAATGAATTAAAAAAACCCCACAACCAACAACAACAACAAAAAGAACACCAAAATGAACGCTTTGAAGACACTACTCTGTGGGAAGCCTGTACTCAAAACATTGAGACAGGCTGCTGAGGAGAACCAGAATTCCGGATTAGTTGACTGTAAGAGTCAAATACTTTAAGTGTTACTTCGGAGTAACCTCAAACCATAAATTTAACTGGAGAGAAAGAAGAGAAAGTACTTGTAATTCACAGGAAGAAAGTAAAAAGATAAAAAGAAGCAAAGACACAATTCTGGGTTTTCTAATCACACATATTTGGGCACCGCAGTATATTAAGGACATTGAGCTACTGGAGAGGGTGCAGAGAAGGGCAACTAAGCTAGTCAGGGGTCTGGAAAACAGGCCTTATGAGGAGAGGCTTAGGGAGCTGGGGTTGTTTAGCCTGGAGAAGAGGAGGCTGAGGGGAGACCTTGTCGCTCTCTTCAGCTACTTGAAAGGCCATTCTAGGGAGGCGGGTGTTGGCCTCTTCTCCCTTGTGACTAGGGACAGGACTAGAGGGAATGGGCTTAAGCTGTGCCAGGGTAGGTTTAGATTAGATATTAGGAAGAATTTCTTTACTGAAAGAGTGGTAAGATATTGGAATAGGCTGCCCAGGGAGGTGGTGGAGTCACCATCCCTGGAGGTTTTTAAGAAGAGGATAGATGTGTTTCTTCAGGGGATGATTTAGGGGTAAGAGTAGTGTAGGGCTATCGGTTGGACTAGATGATCTTGAGGGTCCTTTCCAACCGTAATGAATCTGTGATTCTGTGATATAACCCTGTGTAAGGATAGAAAAATGAGGAAAAAGCAACAAAAAAGAATGTGTTGTGGTAAAAAGCTGATATAAACAACAGCGAAAGGTATTTCTAAATTCTGAGCCTGCCTGAACTAATTTGGATATTGGAAGCATAGACAAGAAGGAGAAAAAGCTAAGGTGGAGCAGAAATACAAGGTGACTGAAAAGAAATGCAATAATCTAATCAGAAGCATTTAGTTTTAAAATGAGAATGCTTTAAATGCAGTAATCCAGACTTCCTGTGCTCTTATTAACATATCACATAATAGAAAACTCTAGGTATGGTCTCAGAGTGTGTTAATAGTTACTGGGAGAATGAGAAGTATTTAGTAAAGACAACTAATTGTTGCACTGTGTCCAAAAAGGGATAAGGGTTACAGTGAATGACAAATTGTTTTAATTGATTTTTTGTGTAAGCTACTTGCCTATTTTCTAATTGCCTGTTTCTTTTTTCTTCTCTGAGCTTGGGCTTTCTCAGCTGCATTCACACAATAAAGTGTCTCTTCCTCTAGCTAAGAAAAATGTTTCCCTGATTTTCTGAGGGACTTTCTGGGGCTGAGTGATGCCTGATTCCAAAGACATTTCATTTTTGGCTACAAAATTAGTCTTTAACAGACACACCAAAGTCAAGGTTTGCATGATGTGGTGCTCCGCTCTCTTGATGATCAAGTACCCAAAGAGAAGTTTTGACTGGCAGAGAGAGAAATTAAGGAGGCAGGTGATAGCAGTCAGCTCATGCTTGAGTCTGCAGAGGTTCAAAATAAGTCTCTCTGATCTCAGCCATCAAACAGGGACTGCTGAGGTGATACATCTGGTTCATTTCCTTGTATTCAGAGCCTACACAGAGCTTGAGCTGCTTGCTGAATGCAAATGCTGAGCTGTGGTGTCTTGTAGAGGTCAGGTGTGCAGAACATCCTGGGAATAATGCATAAGGGACTATTTGACAGTGTGGGCTGGCAGTGAAAGTTAAGGTGCCTGTGGGCTTTTTGGAGATTTTATCACCTAGATAGCCTGCTTTAATACATGTATTTCAGGAAGTTTTATCATTTTATTATAGAATATAAGCCACTACTTGGTGAATAATTTCACTTATATGGGCACAATATCACTGAGAGAGAAATATAGCAAAACCCATACTGTGAAGTCTCACATAGAGCTAAGGCTGGGGTATTGTTAGTCTGTTACCTCCACTGACACTCTACACAATAAAGCTTTTAATAACTAAGGGAAAGGCGTTGAGAGAAAAGCACTAAATTCCATGCAGTCTTGTCTGCCTCAGAGTAAAATTCTCCCCCAGAAGACAAAAAAAAATCAAAAAAAAATCTGTATTAGCTGGCTGGTTCAGAACCATTTCTATATTCTAATGAAGGCAAATCTGAAGGTACATATCACCCATCTTGGGTGGAAGGGGCAATTTGCGTAAACCTACCTCAAGATTATAGGCAGTTATTGCATGTCATGGCCTCTGAAAAAAAGATTGGCCTGTCACTGAGTGGAATGAAAGTACCATGACATGTACAGAAGGAAGGAGTCAAAACACATCTGCTTTGTGGCTGCAGTGGCTTTAATAGAACACACTAAGATATAAAACATGGACTTAAAAAATATACAATGATGGAGCATTACCACAGCAAACTCAGGAAATATTAGCCATAATACTGCAATAATGAGCATCACTTCCTACTGATTACATCACCTTTTAATTGTTTGATAATGAATGTGATCTATACTAATCCTATTAACATTATTTTGTTACACTTATAAGTTTATATTTTAAATGTTATATAATTAAGATGACTTTTTCAATTACATTGCAGATTTTATGTTCTTATAATCAAAAATCATACTATTATTAGCACATTATTAACACTTGTACCTATGTCAATAATGTTTCATACATAGGTTTTTTTTCAAAGATTTTTTCTTAATGGTCTTACATGCCAGACTGGGAGATTGTGATGGCTATGAGGAAGACTGAACTGCCAGTGACAGAACATTACCTAGAGCAGCCTAAGCCAGAGTGTTATGATAAACGCTGAGAGCATTTTTAAAAGAAATCAGAATCAAATTATAAGATACGAAATTCAGCTGCCTACAATTATTTTAAACATTCTCACTAAAGTAGCCAATGAGCCAAAAATTAGTGAATGATTAGACAGTGAAGCAGTTAAGAAGTACTCTGGAAAAAAAAAAGATAAAGGGAGATGTTGATAACTTCTTGCAACATTTTCTGTATATTTTCCACAGATACCTGAAAATTTCAGAGTGAGAAACAGACCGTGAGAAGACTAATGTGAAATGTAGGCTGCTGTTGCATGAATGAAGGGGCACCAGCAGTGGAAAGACAGCAAAACATAAGAACAGGCTGTTTAAAATGTGGAAGCATTTTATTATATCTCAGAACAAGAGGATAAGCTAGATATATTTCTCTCAGAGCAGTTGTCTGGGCATTTGAAACATATAATAGAAAAATCCAAGTCAGTAATGTTCTTGTATGCACTCTATCAGCTGCTGTTGCACATTTCATGAAGAAAATTTGCCTCCTATGGGAGATATAAGTTTTAGACTATGACAACAGTATTTGTTTTGTTTTCTAGAACTTGGCCCTGTGCATCTTTTAACAAGAGGCACTGCCTTGGGAGAGCCTGATGGAGATTGTCCTGAGCTGGGAGTGCCTTGGTCAGCTCCAACTGGATCCCAGAGCTGCCAGGGCTGGAAGAGAGGCAATAAGAAGCTGGGAGCTTGTAACTCACACAGGCTGCACATTGTTAAGAGACTTATAGGTGTGGCAGGTTTATTAAGAGCTGAAGGTTGCAAATTTTTTCATAAGCCTATAGTGCTTTCTACTCCAGCTGCAGATAATGCAAAGCTGAGTAGTCCCGTTAATGCAACAGAAGAACCGGTTGCCGTCCAGAGGGAACTGGACAAGCTTTAGAAGTGGACCCATACAAACCAAATGAGGTTCAACAAGTCCAAGTGCAAGGTTCTGCACCTAGGCAAAGGCAATTCCAGACATCTGTACCATCTGGGAGAAGAGCTCACTGAAATCAGCAGAGAAGGACTTGCAGGCTCTGGTGGATGAAAATCTGGACATGAGCCAGCAATGTGCACTCACAGCCTAGAAAGCTAACTGTATTCTAGCTTGCATCACAACAGGTGTGGCCAGCAGGTTGAGGTAGGTGATTCTGCCCCCCTACTTATACCCTCTTGAGACCCCACCTGGAGTGCTGCATCCAGGTCTGGGGCCCTCAGCACAAGAAAGACGTGGACCTTTTACAGCAGGCCAGAGTAGGGTCACAAAGATAATCAGAGGGCTGGAGCACCTACCCTATGAAGACAGGCTGAGTGAGTTGGGGTTGTTCAGCCTGGAGAAGAGAAGGCTCCAGGGAGACCTTATTGTGGCTTTCCAGTACTTAAAGGGAGCTTATAAAAAGAGGGAAAGATACTTTTTACATGGGTAGATAGTGATGGCACAAGGGGAAATGGTTTTAAACTGAAAGAGGGGAGATTTACATTAGATGTTAGGAAGAAATTCTTCACAGTGAGGGTAGTGAGACACTGGAACAGGTTATCCAGAGAAGTTGTGGATTTCCCATCCCTGGAAGTGTTCAATGGGTTGAATGGGGCCCTGGGCAACCTGGTCTAGTGTGTGGCATTCCTGCCCATGGCAAGGGGCTTGGAACTAGTAGGTCTTTAAGGTCCCTTACAACCTAAGTCATTCTATCGTTCTAGAGTGATTCTATGAATCAAAGGAATAAACTTCTAAAATTTATATAGAAAGAGAAACATTACTTTCTACCCCATACCTCATCTTGTTTCAAAGATAATCAGGCAAATAGAGTTAAAAATAATAGTGCATAATAAGCATTTTTATTTTTCATGTGTGACTTTTTTAGGTACTTGCAGAGGAGAAAAAAATGGGAGGAGATGAATGGGATTCTACTAGAATCAGAAGACAAAAATTGTATTTTTTTCGCTTTTGCCTCTGAACCTTCTGAAATCTTGACTTCTAGCTTCTTTTTGTCTCCATAAGCATACAGATCTACAAAAGAATTTTGTTTATTATGTCTGAAAATGTGGAACTTCAAAACTGATGAAATAGTGGCAAATCTGTTCTTTTAGAAACCTTTAAGTGAAAAGAAAGTTGATTTTGGTTTGAATCTTATGCAGGACACCTACCCAATGTTTAAAAAATAGATCAGTGGCTGAAACAGAAGCTGATGGTTTTGAATATGTATAAAAATATCTCTTTTTTCTGAGAATATTTATAGAGGAACAAGTGAAAAAGTGCTGTCGTGCCACAAAGCTAGGACACTAGGAAAAAATCTGGATGCAGAATAAGTTTCTTTGAATAAGAGTGCGTGATGCATCACTCCACAGAATGCAATACAGTAACAAGGCTGCACACACTAAGAATACAGGCTTTCAGATTGCTATTAATAAGAACCTCTTATTTAAAGACTTTTTACTCAGTGTTTTCCTTAAGTGCCTTTTTTGACATTTGAGAAAAGGTGTAGAACAGCTCTGTATAGTATTGTGGTATTTAATATTTGAAGTGTTTCTGCAAATTTCAATTAACTACTGTTTATGCACTTTACAACACAGTACAATTTTAAATAGGAGTATTTCCCCAGTTTTTTATTTATCCCTCATTGGATAAAGCAATAGTTTCTCTAAAGATGCAGAAAATATATGCTGTATGTTATGCTGTCCCTTCAGAGTTCTAATAGATCTTCATCTACCCTAAACAACACCTCTTTCCAAATCTATTAAAACAACCCTCCCATGATGCTGCATACAACTCAGTCATTTATTAGGTTGTCCCTATTTCTTCAGTGTTATCTCATCTGTTTGTCCTATGGGATGTCAAATATTTCACTGTAGCCTGTCCAATACATTGATTTCACCTCTTGAATGTAAAGGCTTAAAATAATTTCTTTTCACTGTGGAAGAAGGCTCTGCTGCTTCCAGTATCTGCTACCTATTTCATGCGAGGCAGATGCTTGGAGCCTGTGAATAACACTTCCTTTTGCCTGAATGCATTTCATTTAGCAGCCTTTCACAGTTGTTTAATTCATCCCAGCTAGTTAATGAATGTTCACACTACCAGTATAGATATATTTTTCCTCTAAAAATAAGTAAAATTAATATATTATAAATGGTTTCACCAACCCTTGCTGCAAGAATTCTTCAATGGAATTTTAAAATTATTTGGGGAGTGAACACATGTTCAGAAACAATATAAAAAAGAGAGTACTTTATAGCAAAACATACCAGCCAGCAAAATCTGAAACAATAGGAGAATCCTGCAGAGCAGAGGAGCCTCTAATTGCTAGACTAATATATTTTCTAATATATGTGGCTTACACATGACAGACTCACATTCTCCTCCAACAAAATTTTGAGATTTCATATCCATAGTGCTTATTAATTGAACATTGATGTTTCCCAATTTTCCCCAGCAATATAGCACAGTTCAATTAAAGAATGCATTTACTAAAGTAAGACTTACACAAACAGCTTTTGTGGAAATACAGTTCTGAGCAGGGATAAGGATCTCTGGGATCCCAGGGACAAGTCCTTCCTCAGGAACATCTGTGATACCATTTCTCCACCTGGCAAGCACAGTTTCTGCTGGAAAACGCTTGCTGAATTTCAGAAAGCAGTGTCCAGATCTGTTTAACCGCTACACTGTTCTGTGAGGAACACCCTACTATTATGCAGCTAAAATCATTATTTGGCCAAAGTACAGTAAGACAAAGAAAAGCTATTCTCAACCTACAGAGTGCTCTGATTTCTGCATCCATCAAATAACACATCATAGCTGGAATGTTTTGTGTTGTTGCTGAAGAAAAGGGAGACAAAGCCAAAAGGAAACTACTTACAGTGAGATTTGACAGGAGAGTTTTTCTAGCTAAGTTAGTTAACTGTTGGCTTTTCTACCTTTCACACCTCAGGGTTTTCCAATCTGTTCTGTGCTCTGCTAGGAAGAGATTCTCTCTAATAAGTAAAACATGTTTGCTTTTTATAGCAAATGTCTGTTCTGCTGTAGCTTTCAGACAGATTTAGTCTTTCGTTATGAAACTAGTTGTTCTTCCTTGTCCACAAGATGGTTTAGCCATCTTAAATCAAGATTTTTCTGACATGGCTTCTGCATTTTGTGCAAGTGCTGTTGTGCAGGAAAAGTCATTCAAAAGAGGAAGGATGAATCTGCAGCAAGACATATGTTTATTCTCTCACACACTAGCTTATTCTGTGTGTCTTTCTAGGTTAAAAAACAGTCTTGGTGGAAACATCAGACCGAAATAACTTTGTGGTTCACTATCTGCAGCTAGCTACAGTTATCTTCATCAGCAATTGTCTATCTTGAAATCATAGAATCATAGAATCATAGAATTATCAGGATTGGAAGGGACCTTAGAGGTCATCTAGTCCAACCCCCTACAGTGAGTAGGCAAATGATGTGTGATCATCATTGTGAAGTGATGTGTGATGGT
Source organism: Galbula dea (assembly GCA_013399015.1). NCBI lineage: Eukaryota > Metazoa > Chordata > Aves > Piciformes > Galbulidae > Galbula > Galbula dea. The sequence continues at coordinate 432,766 of VWZX01003348.1, read as the reverse complement.
GTGATTAGAATAGAATAGGCTATTTCAGCTGGAAGGGACATAAAATTATCAACTAGTCCAACCGCCTGACCAATTCAATAAGGACTGACCAAAAGTTAAAGCATGTTGTTAATGGCATTGTCCAGATTCCTCTCAAACACTGACAGGCTTGGGGAATCAACCACCTCCCTAGGAAGCCTGTTCCAGTGTTTGACCACCCTTCTGGTAAAGAAATTCTTCCTAGTGTCCAGTGTAAACCTCCCCTAGTGCAGCTTTGAACCATTCCCACACATCTTATCCCCCAATGCCAGGAAGAAGAGCTCAACACCTCCCTCTCTGCTTTCCATCCTCAGGAAGCTGTAGAGAGCAGTAAGGTCACCCCTTGGCCTTCTTTTCTCCAAAACCAGACAAGCTTAAAGTCCTTAGCCACTCCTCACAGGACATTCCTTCTAGTCATTTCACCAGATTTGTTGCTCCCCTCTGGATGCATTCAAGGACCTTCACATCCTTCTTAAATTGTGGGGCTCAGAACTGCACACAACTCTCAAGGTGAGGCTGCACCAATGCTGAACATAGTAGGATAATCACCTCTATTGACTGGCTGGTTATGCTATGTTTGGTGCACCACAGGATGTGGTTTGCTTTCCTGGGTGCCAGGGCACACTGCTGACCCCCATTGAGCCTGTTGTCAACCAGCACCCCCAGATCTCTGAGCAAGGCTGCTTTACAGCCACTGCTCTCCCAAACTATACTTCTGCCTGATGTTACTCCATCCTAGGTGCAGAGTTCAGCATTTGGACTTGTTAACTTTCATTCCATTAATCATTGCCCAATGATCCAATCTATATAGATCCCTCTGCAGTGTCTCATATACCTCAAGAGATTCAACAGCAATTCCCAGTTTGGTATCATCAGCAAACTTGTTAATGGTGCATTCAAGTGCTCCATTCTGATTATTGATAAATATATTGAACAGGACTGGCCCTAGAATTGAACTCTGAGGAACACCACTGGTGACTGGTCACCAGCCAGATGTAGCCCCATTCACTATAACCCTTTGAGCTCTGCCCTTCAGCCTGTTCTTCAGACAGTGCACTGTGAACTTGTTCATCCCACAGCTGGAGAACTTGTCCTGAAGGATGATGGGAGGGACAGTATCAAAAGCCTTACTGAAATCCAGGAAAACTACATCCATCACCTTCCCTTCATCTACTAGGCAGGTGCCTTTATCATACAAGGATATCAAATTGGTTAAGAAAGACTTTTCCTTTGTGAACCCATGTTGACTGTACCTGCTTGCTGGTGGCTGCCTCAACACTCATCTTCTAAGCATCTGTAACATATTCTTTGGAGCTGATGATGGGGTGAGCCTAGGCTTGTGCTCAGGAACCTGATGGTGAGGGTTTTTTCAAACTGTCTGCAAAAACAAGTTGATAAGTTATTCACTTTTTCTCTACCTCTTAGTTCGTATGACTAAACTGTGTTCTCTAACATATACTTACCTATGGTTTGGGGTTTTTTTTTAAAAGGGGAGGGGGGCATATGTCTTCTGTACAGGTAACCAAAAAAAGAAGGGCCATGCAGCAGGAAGCCTGTGAACATACTGGAATGCAAAAGGTATGCACAAGTACGATGTCATGTATACACCACACTTTTCAAAGTTCAGCAGAAGTTACACATCCCATTCTATGTGTTGCTGGAGCCAGAAGCAAAGTGCTATTAATTAAAAGGGAAACATTAACTATCTTGATAGATCCAACATAAGGAATATGTATTGAAGCAGTGTGATTGATTCACAGGCAAGATCTAATGTATAGAAAATCTAAGGAGAGAAATAGATCATGTCAAAACAAAATTGTGCCCAGAAGTGTTACATGGGTTCATTCTTGCTGTTCAAATGAGAATTTGCTTCTTGGCTCTGTTCTCAAGCACTGCAGCTGGGTCCCTTTGAAAATAAATGGGGAAATGGTTTGGAAAGGAAGAGTGCTCTGTGTACACGGAATGGATGAGACAGTGTTAGAGCTGTCTGCCAACACAGTCTGCCAACAATAAAATGCTGCTCTTGTGTAGCCTTCCACTCCTGAATGTCACCAAGCAGATAAATGTGAAGGGGTGCCAGAAATGCATGTTACTTTGAAGTAACTTGATTTTTGTTTTGTTTCCTTTCTATTCTGGAGCAGAAGAAACTGCAAATGGCAAAAGTCCCCTGAACCATATTCTACTTTTCATTTATCCTTAATGGTATCATTGAGTTATGATTATGAACTCTTAAGGGTTTTTTTCTAGTCAAGAAACTACATGAAATTAAGCAAAATTTTCTAATCATTACTTACTTGCTTTTGCCATATGAAACTTTTAAAGTAGGCATCAATTACAAAAAGAATTTAATAGTGATATGACCTCAGTTCTAATCTCTGTTGTTTTTCAAGAGTAACCTATTTATTTGTGGAATTTTAATTCCTTCTTTTGCTGATTAACATTGTCGTGTAAAAACAGATACTTTATTACCTTAAGATAACTGAGGGGGTTTTTAATTGTTATTCATTCTCCTGTATGGTACTTTTACTAACAGTTGCCATATGCTATCTGTTAATCTCTTGATGTGTAATAATATGTGTATTTGGTGGATTTAAAGGTTAAAGTTGTGAGAATAAGTCTTAATACCTTTATTTGCCACTTAAGTCACAAATTCAAGCTATTTCTTACATCTGCCTTATTGCATTTCTTGGACCTCTCAGCTCTCTTTTACTCAGCAGACACTCCTCTGCTGCAAAGTTGTTTTGCTTACTTAAATTTCCTTGTCATTTGTTGTACACCATTGCTGTCCTGTTAGATCTCCTTGTGATGCTTTTATCTTCTTGGTTTTAGGTTAACCTCTCACATGCAAGATAACAGCTGAGCTGAGAATCTCTCTGTGAATTTTTTTGACCCTATAGCTCTTTAATAAGCAGAATACCAGTGGGGCAGGAGAAGGGAAAGAGGAGCATGATTTTTTGTTGCTGCTAGTACTAGAACTCTCTGTTCAGTTCAGCTTAACAGAGGTCCCTGAGTCTTGCCACAGCAGACCACATGCATGGTGGCACTTCATTTGATTGGCAAGAGTGGCTTTTAGGTCACGATTTACAAATACTGTCTATGATTGGAAAAAACAGCATTCAAATTTGTTTAGAGCTTAGCTTCCAATCTAAACTAAGTGCACTTGGCTTGTGTATGAGATTTTTTTATATAAATGTACATGTATCTGTAAAGTATATTAAGCAACAACATTACACCACTATTAGAAAAATTACCTAAGGATTTCAGTACAGCTAAGGTAGTTACACTGAGATCTCCTGTAACCTGAGGAGAAACTAATTTCAAAACTATCAGGTTAGTCCTAGGAGTTTGCCTCCCTCTGTGTTAATCTATTTCCAGTCCATTTTTAACAGACTTGCAGTTTGGTTCTTCTGTAGCAAAGCTGCATGCAATTCTTCTGTCTGATCTCAATCATATGTTTAGGAATTGATTCTTTTTAAGCAAAAGGAAACCATCTTTAAGTAGAAATTTTAGTATGTAAAAGGTCCCATTTTATGCCTACTATTTCAAATGTGACTATTGTATTGTGTTTTACTTACAGTAGTTGGTAGAGAAAGCTGCAGTTTTGAATAAAAATGCTTACCCAAAGTTTTATGAATTTCATCCAATATTCGTTTGGTCAATGGCATACTTTCTTTGCTCCAGGGCTTAGAGGGAAGAGTCTCTGCACATGTGAGCTCCCAGGAAAAAGACACAAAGAATACAGTTTATTTCCGCAGAGATATTTACAATAATTTCAGTATAATTTTAGTAGCTATAGCCAAACTACCCAAAACACAACATCGTTTTTACCTGCAGTTACTCTTATGGCATTTCTTGCTTACAGTTACACATTTCTTACTGTTGCAAGAACTAACCTTGTAAAAGGATCAATTTTGCTAGAATAAAAGGAGGACTGCAGGAGAAATGATTGATTGTGAAATACAGGTTAACTTCTTGATCCCTTGGGGGAATTTTGCTTGTGTCAGCTTTGCAAATTCTGAATCATTGTTTGCAAAAGCACAAGGCTTTTTTGCAGAAACCAGAGAATAACAACGAAGTCCAGTACTTGAAGTACTACCAACTATAGAAGACAGACTGCTATGTCCTTCCACCCAACCTGCTGAATTTGACTCAAATCTTAGTTGCTGCATGGTAGTTACCATATGAAGTGTTATTTTACTCTTGTTCCCCAGAGAATATCACTATGAAAACTTACGGTTGTATCAACAGGCCTTGAAACTTTCTGTCACTTCCTCTCAAATGCAAACTAAGAGTCTGAAGTGAAGTTTGAAAGAAAAAACACGCAAAGAGGTATGTGATGCCTGTCTCCAGAAGTGCAAGCAAGTTTCTGAAGGTCACTTAAATGATTTTAAATATCAAATTAAAATTAGCGACAATTCTTGTGGAAAAAAATCTCCTTTCATGAATAATCATCTTTGATGCCTTGCCTTTGTGTAAAAATGCTTTAAAGAAATTCAAACAATACCTTGTGTCTACATGCATGTAAATTTCCAAACACCTGATGCCTCAGATTTCTTGGAAAACAGTAGAAATTAGTTTTGAAGGCCCTGTGTAGGCAAATGTGGTTAAAATGCAGCTTTTGTTCTTTAATCAAGACTTCTTGTGCTCACTCTATGGTGAAATTACTCTGCAATCTCTTGCAGTTGAAAATAATTCTTGGTTTCCTCTGTGCAGAGAATCCTTGGAAGGAGCCTCATCTATTCCATTACTGGAATAAAGTACTTCTGTACTTGTACTTCTGTCACTCCTGACAGATGCGTGTCGATTCTGATCTGAAAGACCTTTAGCAAAGAAGATTTAACACCCACTCTTATCCCACTCTTCTGCTGTTCTTAACAGATGAAATCTTTCCTGAGTATCATCAGAATCTCCTCTGCAGAAGTCCACTACTTCTTGCTCTGTTTGGACAGGTGAAAAGCTATAAATTTTACTTTGACTTCGGTAAAGATTTTGAAAGGAAAATTACAAAATTACTTAGAGAAATACATAAAAGAAATTAAATTCAACAAAAGAATGTGAAAAGTAATCCTACGTAGGAATAATATTATGAAGATTGAATGGGATCAGCAGAAGTGTCTTTCTAGCAGTTATGCAGAAAAACATAGAATAGACTACAGAGGATGATGAGATGACTGTGTTACAATGTCAGGATACTGTGAAAAGAAGGAAACATCACTCTGGGAAGTATGCACAGACATTAAGTAACTCTGCTATGTAAGTACAAAGTAAGGTAAGTCAAACTATGATCTGAAGAGGCTGAACAAACTGGGACTTCAGGCTTAAAGAACAGAATGATTCATAGAGTCATAGAAAGGTTTGAGTAGCAAAAGACCTTAAAGAACAAGTTCTAAGCCCCATCCAACCTGGCCTTTAACACTTTCAGGGATGGAGCATTTGAAGTGGTTGCAGTTGTTCTCTTAGCCTTTTCTAGCATGTTTTGCATCAGTCTGTAACCATAAAAGGCATTTCCAAGAGTTGGTGACATGTCAGGACTGTCAGAACAGCATTTCAGATTGACTTGTCATACTTCACAAGTGCATTGGCCTGCTTTGAGTGTATCCTCAGAATCTGCAAGACTTTGATGAGAACATCTTCACTTAGGTGTCCACAAATGTGGTCCCCTTGTCCTGTAGGTGTTTCTTGTGATCTCCCCGAAATTCTGAAAACAGGATTTTTAAGTAGGTTGTTACAGGGGTTGGACTAGATGACCTTTAAAGGTCCCTTCCAATTCAAGACATTCTATGATTATCATAGATTAGTGGTATTGGGTTGTTTACTGGATAATACCAACATGAATTATTCTGTTTGTTGACTTGTGTGCATTCCTTGCTCTCAGAAATTATGACCCTGGCCTTGCAAGCTGAAGAGCTTTTAATAACAATTTAGACCAAATAAAGCCACTGGGACAAAGCTGCATCAGCTTCAATGCAGAAAAGCAATGTATATCTGCATTCTTATTCTACTATTGTGAAAATCAGTGTTCAAAATACATGCTGATCATTGCAACACTATAAATAACTATGAAAGTGTATGAACACAATTTATAATCAATTTGTTTGAAATCACCATTCATGAACTCTTTGAGACTTTGTACAATGTCAAACTGTGATGAGATTTGTATCACCTGCATTGCATTGTCTAAGTAAAATGACTTACATATGGGACCTGGGATATGATATTCTTTCATTCTTGGTCTGTGGATGGCATGTTATAAGAGAAAAATGTTCTTTATATCAATTAGAAATCTAATTTTATACTTAGTATTTCTTAATTAGTTATATTTACTTGTTCTTTACATTATTTTGCTGTTTCTAGAGCAGCTCCAAGTGAAATAAGGGGGGAAAACTTTAATTTTGTAGAAGAAACATTATGAAGTTGTATTAACGATTAATTTCAGCAATTAATATACGTACTTAAGAGTTGATGGGTAACTAAAGGTCTCACTAACTGAAAATAAACATTGGAATAACAAAATGTTCATGTTGGCCCTTCCTCATTTTAAAGCAGTGATATAATTATCAGCAAGTAAGATTTTCTCCTTTTTATGTTTCCAAGACAAGCTGCTGAATGTGCATATCAAAAGCATCAGGTTTTTGAAATAAACCTTATAAAATAGAACTGGAAGGACTTTAGAAAGATTAAACTATTCAACCCCATATGCATGTTCAATATTATTGTTGTGAGTAATCCTGATAAATTAAGAGGAGTAGCTCACATGAGTAAATAAAAGGATGCATCTCTGCAGGGCTTAAACCACATTTGTAATAATTAAGTTGCAATTTTCAATTTTTCTGAAGTATATCAAATTAAATTGTTGATTTAAGGAACTCTGAATTTGTCAACAATTTAAAAGCCAAAAATTCCACATATTTACCAGAAAAAAAGGATACCAGAAAATGAAAAAAGTTTTTTCAAATAGTATTGTTGGGCATTTAAATAACAAGTATTAAGACAATTACATGTGTAATATAGGAACACCAGATGCTGACATTTTTTGGTATTTTTGTTCCTTCATACACTAACAGTTTTAGTTGGTTTCAACTACTTTTTTATACTATATTTCTAAAAGGAGTAAATAATATCACTCCTGAAAGGGAAGGACAACTGTTTTAAAAGCACCATTTTAGGCCTTCACAAAACAATACAATTTTCCTATTATCCTAGATAGATATCAGAAAGTAGATCTAACCCTGGTGATCAATGAACCAGTGAAAGAAGACACTCTGTATAACTTGTTACTCACAAACAAGGGAGAATTTACTATGGAGGGTGAAGGCTAAGGTCAGATTTGTCTGCATTGCTCATGAACAATGGGAGCTGATGGCATCTAAAATCCTGAGAAAACTAAGCAAAACAATAGAAAAATCAGAACTATGAATCTCCTTAGGAAAGAATTCTGCTTGTTCAGGGTAAAGGAACCAAGGAGAGCTGGTAGATCTTCAAGAATATCCTCCTCAAAAATAACAGGCCATTCTGATACACATGTAGAAGGTCAGCATGAAAAAGGACCTCCTAACTGAGCTCAGTCTCCAAAAGGAATCCCATGGCCAGCAAAGGTGTGGCCAGCCTATCCAGGGGGAACATAGATACGTTACCTAAACAAGCAGTGTTGGATTTAGGGAAGCCAAACCCAGCTTGTAGTTGAAACAAACAAAGGATGGAAAGAATGGCAACAAGAACCTCATGTACATCAACATACAAGGATATACAAAGCATCTAAGTACCCAATGCCTTTATATTGTCTTAGTTTTCACTAGCAAGGTCTGCCATTTGGCTTCCCAGGTCACCAAGCCCACTGGCAGAGACACTGGGAATATATCAGTACCCATTATACAGGAACACAATTAGGAAGTAATCAAGTCAGATTGGCACACACAAATCCACAGCATTAGGTGGGCTTTACTTGAGGTTGCTGAGGGATCTGGCCACAGTCATTGTAGGGCCATGCTTTATCATCCTTGCAAGATCATGGCAACTAAGGAAGGTTCTTAATGTGCAGAAAAAGTCAAATATCACACTTATCTTCAGGAAGATCAAGAAGGCAAACCCAAGAAATAACAGACCTGCCAGTTTAACTTCTGTCCCCAGAAGATTATGCAGCAAACTCTCCTGGAAGCCCTATTCAGACACATGTATGACAAGAAGGTGATAAGGAAAAGGCAGCATAGATTTAACTGGAAGAAATCCTGCCTACCTTTTATAACACAATATCAGAGTCTGTGGGATGGGGACAGCAGTATATGACATTTACCCTGACTTTGGCAAAATGTTTGGCACAGCTTCACATAGTATATTCTTGTAGTCAAATTGATAAGATATGGGCTAGAAAAGTGGACTGTAAGGTGGTTTAAAAATTAACTAGACCTTCAGACTCAAAGGCTCGTCATCAGTAGTACAGAGTTCAAATGGCAATCAGTACTAGTGACATCTCTTAGATGTTGATATGGGGGTGATATTTTTAGTGCTAATAATTTGATGGGACAGAAAGCACCTTCAGCAAGTTAATGGATGACACTGAATTGGAGATCACAGAATCACAGAATCACAGAATCATTACGGTTGGAAAGGACCCTCAAGATCATCTAGTCCAACCGATAGCCCTACACTACTCTTACCCCTAAATCATCCCCTGAAGAAACACATCTATCCTCTTCTTACACTGAAGGACAGGACTGCTATTCAGAGGATCCTCAAGAAGCTGGACAAATTAATTGACAGGAGGCTCATGAAGTTCAAGAAACACAGATTTATGGTTCTACATCTTATTTGGAATATTTCTGTACAACAAGACAGGCTTGGCACCAACTGGCTAGAAAGTAGCTTTGCAGGAAAGGGGTGGGGAACCCTGGTGTACAAGAATTATGTAAAATAAACATGAGTCAGTCACGTGCCCCTACAGCAAGGATGGCCAACAATGTAGCAGGTTGTGTTAGCAGGAGTATAGTCAGGAAGTCAAGGGAAGTGATAATACCCCTGTGGGCTATTCAGAGCCTGACTGCTGTGCCTCCTTGTGGGCTTCCCAGTAAAAGAAAGACATTGTCATCCTGGTGTGTGACCAATGGAGTCTCATCAAAATGCTTAGGGGTCTGTAGCACATGGCATCTGAGGAGAGGCTGGGAGAACTGGGTTTGTTCACCATTAAGAGAAGAGTAGGCATAGGAAACATTGTTTTGAACTGTCTAATAAGAGCATATAGAGAAAGCAGAGCCAGATTCTTTACAGAGATGGATGGGGACAGGACAAATAGCAACAGCAGAACCATAAATTGCATCTGAACAATGTTGCCATATTGGAATGAGCCCAGTGGAACTGATTAGAGGCTAGAGACCATGAAGTGTTAGGAGAAACTGAGAGAACTGGGTTTGTTTAGTATTAAGATGAGAAGTCCAGAGGATTTATTGCTGCTTTTATAAAGTTCTTAACAGAATGACATAAAGAAAGTGGAGATAGGCTTCTCTCAGAGTGCAGAGCACATTGCCCAGGGGGCAAGGAACCTAGGTTACAACACAGAAAATACTGATTAGACTCAGAAAAGCAGTTTTATTTTGAATCTGTTAACCACTCAAGTTTCCCAGAGACGTTGTGGAATCTCCCTATATTCACCTGGACAAGGCCCTGAGCAACCTTATTTGGTTAAGTCTGTTTGGAGCAGGAAACTGCTTGGATAACAAAACCACCAAAAGTTGCTTTTAATTAAGATTTATGGATTCTGTGATTTATTTTTTCATAAGTATAGCGTAAGTTGGTATGTATTCTAATGTAAAAAGACTGGCTATCAAAATATTGGAATTATCTCATTTTATAAAAGAGAACTTCTGAAAGACAATATAAACATTTTTCCATATTTAGAATGCAGAATTACACAGTTTCCAGAAGTTTGTTTGGTTTCATGTAAATATAAGGCTTATCTTTGCTATCCATGTACTACAGAAGGCTGGTTTTGTTATGCTGTACAATAAAAATAGTCCTTAAATGAATTAATCTTAATTTTATTTTTCATAATACATTTGTAGAACATGTGTTTATATATTACAGCTGTACATGCAGTAGTCATGGACAGCAGAGTTCTGCTCTGAGGCTGTGTGGTCCTTCTGTCATGTCATATTCAGGACTTTGAAGGAATGAGAGACCAGCAAAGCAGATATATTTATAAAATACACACACACATATTTATATACATACACATACAAAATTTTTACATATTGCTTATGCAATCTGGAACTAAGTCTGCCAAGCAGCCTTCTAGACAATTCCTCTTTACACAACTCTTACAGTTATATCAAAGACTAAAAGTAATTCTGCCTCTACAGATACCTTTGCACAATGCACAGGTGGTTTCCCAAGACTGTCACGTGCTCAGATGGTAGGGTAAGACGTGGAAGGTTATGTGTAACAGCACCACCTGGTGAAATACTTTTAAAGTCTACATAAGGCAGTACTAGAAGACAGGCTGGTGGTCTGTGAAAATCAAGACAAAGTTGAACCAAGACTTTCTGAAAATAGTTTTTTCTGATTTACTGCATATTTCAGAGTTGCTTTGAAGATCTTACATATTAAGCCCAGCCATTTAGCATGGAATTTGCAATTACCTGAATTTCATGGTCACACCATTGCAGCAGTTATCACAGGACTGGAAGTGAAACCTCAAGAAGTCATTTAGCCCATCCCATGGCCCAGAATAGGATCTATCTTGTTAAACCTACAACCTATTACTTCTCTCCCTGTTTATCACATGAAAGAATGATTCCCTTCCTTTTCAGAGGTTTTTTTATCTTTCCTTCAACTGCCCTGTTTTCCAGTCTTCTACTCATTCTCATTTTTCTGTTATAGATTATCTTTACTCTGGACTAGCTCCTCCTTGAACGGTAGTGTCAGACTCTGAACACAGTGCTCTAGCTGCTGCCTTACCAATACAAAGTGGAGCAGCAGAATCTCTCAGTATGAATTACAGGCTATATTTCTGCTTATAAACTCCAGCTGGACATGCAGCTTCTTGAGGGAATTTATCATGATTTCTCTTCTGCAACAACCTTTAGATTCTTTGTTTTTGCAGGTCTGTACCAGACCAGTGCTTTGTTTTTGTTTGATTTGGTTTGTTGCCTTAAGTTTCATTTTCACTTCAAATATACTTGAGTCCTCTTCCAGACTGATCTCACTTGCAGATTTAGTAAACTTGTTCTCTTATCTCATTCCCAAGCTATGCCTGAAAATATGATACAGAATCATGCTGAGAACAGAATTGCACAGAATCTTTCTAGATTGCTCCATTCATTCAGACACTGCATCAGAAATAGCTGCTCACCTGGTGAAGATTTTCTGATCTCTAGTAACTCTGCACCCATTGTACAATTATGCAGTCTGTGGAGTGCTTCTCTGATTTGCATATGAGAATACCATCTGAGATGGTATTAAAACCCTTATTCAACCATCTTCTTTCTCTGAAGCCTGCTACCCTGTCATGGACAGAAATCAGATATCATCAGCCAATGCCTAGGATGAAATTAAATCAGGTCCTGCTGATTTGAAAACATCTGTTCTGTCCAGTTATTCCCTCTTTATTTACCCTCCTACTAGAAGGTAGACTCTTAATTTTTTCTTAATTACGTTTACTTTGATAGCCATATGATTGGAATAGACTGAAAAAATCTATACCTAACCATCAGGTCTCCCCAGCAGAGCCTGTCATAGCATCCCCACATACTCAGTAGATACTTGATTTTGCAACTAAAGTTATTAAAAAACTTTTCTTACTACAGGTTTTACTGTTACATTTCTTATACATGATTTCATGCCATAGTCTTTTATTTTGTTCCTTCATATTAGTATTTTCTACTTTTTTTATCTGACCCAGATTTTATTTCTGCATACTTTTTCCCTTTTTTAAATGAGGAAAGTACATTTTCTAAGAATTCATGAGGTTGTTTAGCAGGAAAATTATAAAATCCTTTTTGTTATTGATATTAGACTTCCTGGCCACTTCATCTGTGGACTTAAATTTCTAACATGGAGCATAACCACAACAACAGCAACATCTCCAACAAAAAAAGCCCAGGAAACAAAACCTAACCAAATAAAAATATTGAAAGCAAATGGAAAACAAGGAAAGCAAGAGGATAGAAGAAGCCTTTTAATTAACCTGTTTGCCTGCTTTTAAACCCATGAAAAAATCCTGGAAGAAAATTGTTTTTCAGGATTTCAATTGGATGTTCTTATGCCTCTGACGTAGAGACAGATGTGGAAAGAAAGTGTAATGGATGATCTGCAAGAAGACAGGCACAGTATTAAAGTAAAATTATGGAAAACCAGAAATGTACTAACCTAAGAATGAGAAAGCAGGACCACCCTTCCAAGGAGAGTTGACTGGGGTTGACAGCCAGCGACCTGCTTGCCACTCCTGAATGTCTGTTCTTATACTTACACCCAGCTCTGCACAGGTGATCATGCTGGCTCTGTATGTCTCCCAGACCATAAAGATGCTCATAGCTTTTGCTGGGACTATTTAAACATTAAAAACCTATTGTTTTCTACACTGCTCATGGTAATAGGGCTACCAGTACACAAAAGGTACTCCAATATGAAGTTAATGTTTGTATTTTTCCTGCAAATATACAATTCCAGAACTCTATAGTAAATACAGAATTTCATCACTTTGTCTTGGGCTCCAGCTAAAGCTTTTAACCACAAAGATCATGATTCTTCAAAAAAAGTCATGTATAATTCGTTGGGTTTTGGTTTTTGGTTCTTATTTTCCTGTTGAGATGAGCTGTACTGATGCCAGGAATACTCAAATTTGTTGCCTTTTCCTATAAGAGGTAGACATATCAAGGCACCAGAAAGACACAAGCTTTGCATTATCTATCATCTGTGTGATGTGCAACCTTCAACACTTGTGAATCTGCTTTTGTTGCAAAATCAGTTCACTCTTTCTGCCAACATTTCTTTTCAGAATGAGAGCTCCAGGGATAAGAAGTCTGTCTTCTGAAATTTTAGTTTAACTACTCCTTCACTAATTGTTAATTTCCAGTTTTCCTAAACATAACATGTTTTGTAGATCACACAAATTAAGGAAGACTGTATGCTCTATATGTTCATTCATTATGCTAAGTAAGGTACTCCACATTGTCTTACAGCACATTACAGTTTCTTTACCTGTCCCTATACCAGCGGCAAATAGATACATGAAGCATGGTTAAAGCTTTCAGCCTTTGTTCTGGCACGTTCAGCACTTGATTTTTTATCTTCACGATTGTCTTAATGCCATTGTCTTGCTTATAATAACAGTAACAATGTTATGATAATCATATCCCCTATTTAAGCAAAGTGAAGCCATATTTTCAGTAATAAAACAAAGTAAAGCAGTTATTTATAGATGAGGGAAGAAGAAAAGGCTACCTCTGGCAAAGATGGCAGTGAATATTTTACATTAGGAATGACTGCCTTATCAGGAGAATGTATTTATCCTAATGGGACTGCAGCAAGGATAAGTATTTATTCTGAGCTAAATTCTTTGGTTTCAATACTCACATATTCTGGAAAATGGAAATAAGTTTTATTCTCAGGCTGAAGACTTCCATGCAAAGCCAGGACTCAGTGTCAACATTCAAAGGGTCTCAAGACCTTCAAAGTCAATGATACCTGTTGCAGTTCCTTCCTTCTCATACCTGATTTCTTCTGTGTTACAGGAGCACCTTTATTCTTTATCCATTGGCACCAAATAATTACACATTTTCTGACTGTTATGGCTTCTCTGCTACTGATCCTTCACCCTGGTTTGCAACAACAGAAAACATTCACTGTTAATGAAAACAATGGGGGGGTTTTGCATTCTCATATGTTCCAGGTTCATTTAGGAGCTCCTTAAGCTAAACTATTTAGCACATTTTCTATCACAAAAATAGCTAAATGTTAAAGTATCATTAATATTATCAGTATGTCCTGGGGAGAAGTTGGTAAGCTGATGCAAATCCTCTTTGATATGTCATAGCTAATGTTTTTTAAGTTACAGATATTTTTCTCAAAACAAGTCCTTATCAGAGGGAGGGAGAATGGGAAGTGTCAGTGTTTTCAAGGAGAGGTTATATTGCTTGCTCTGTTTCTGGTTTTCCATATATAAAATAGTGATATCTTTTCCCTTAGAAATTTCAAGCATTTAATATAAATTCTACAGCTTTTGATTCAGAACTGAAAACTGATGTAAGTAAAACATGCAGGGGGCTTGAACGATACTTTTGAGGTCCCTTCCAACTCCTAATATTCTGTGATTCTGTGTGATTCTGTGATATATGCCTGAAAGGTTTTCCAGTTATCCCTACTAAGCCCTGTGGTCTAATAAAATAAACAAAATAATCTAAATAAAATAAATGAGGCTAAGATCAAATAGGGTCCATGGACAAATCACAGAATCACAATGTTAGGAGTTGGAAGGAACCATTGTGGATCATCTAGCCCAACCCCCCTGTCAGAGCAGGTTCACCTAGAGCAGGTTGCCCAGAATAATATGTTTGAGTCTTGATTTCTGTGATACCATATCTTGTTTTTTTCTATAGCATCAAAGATCATTAGCCTTATAAAACCCAAAATGATGCAAGTCATTACTTCCTACCAGACCTGTGGATTTGGTAGTGAAAAGGACACATGCATGACTACTTCAAGGAGAGTGGCAGAAAAACAGTTCCCCAGCTTAACCAGGTATTGAGAGCAGACAAAGCAAGCACTGATCTCCCTACAACCTCATGATGTATTACTGTGACCTTTCTTAATCAAAATACTTGTCCAGCTTTATTATAGAGTTTATTTTTTTTCCCAAGAAGTCAATGACATGTTTAATTTTAAAAGGATCAGCTTTTCACAGATCCAGAAAGCTAACTTATTTCAGGAACCATTGCAAGAGTTTTTCTCTCTCTCTCATTTTGTTTGTTGTTGTTTTTTAATTGAGCAAGTTATCGTTCTTCATTCCTATAGATATTTCCAAATTTGCAGACAAACACAATCAGCTTATGAATTACATAAGATTGCATTAGACTTTTTCCTCTTACTTTTAGTATTTCAGCATGATAATTATGCACACTTCATGCTTTGCTCCTGGGAATTATGATTACCTTTTAAAAATTGTATTTTGAATTTGTATTTGTATTTAAACTTACAATTTTTTCTCTTTTATAAAAGTCTCAGCTGCCTCGAAAATGGCCAGTTTTGGAGTATTTTTTATCTACTTCACAATGAATGACCTCTTTGAAATATTTCCTATATTTTTATAATGGATACTTTTCATAAGCAGAAAATTAGATTACCTTATAATTCTTATTGTTTTCTGTATACATTGGAAACTTTCCAAAATGCTCCTTCAACACTATCACAGCTGTATTTGAGTATTCTCTACCAAGTTTTCTCTTGTATTTTTTTGTCAATCTGTTGCCTTTTTTTGACTTTACTGTTTAGCAGGGAACTGATGCTGGATTTTGCACAAATGTTTGAATTTTCAAATTGATCCTTAATTGGTTTCCTGTAGCTGCTATCAAGCTGTTGCTTGCTCTTTGTTCTTGAGTCTACTTATTTATTTATTCTGTGACTCTTTCTACCCAGTCTTTGAAAGGAGACTTGCTCTGTAAATTCTATTTCCTTTCCAAAACCTCATATTTGTTTTTTACTAGTACTTGGCATAGCACTGTCTGTGTTTTACTTCCTTTAAATATCTCTCTATCACATTTGTTTTGTTTATTTTGCTGCCTTTACCTGCATATGAATTTTAGATGCTACACTGTTTTCAACCAATAAGTATGTGGCCAACCTGACTTCACCACCCCGTTACTGAATGATCACACACTTACAAATGCACATACAAGGAAACACATTACTAGTGAAAAATCATGTCAATAGCTAAATTACTGGCATCACAAAGAGTTAACTTTTTCATGATCAAAAGAAAAGGTTTGGGATTTTTTTGCAGCAGGAGACCTACATAGAAATGTAATTTAACTCTATATAGCAACAATGATGTTAGGAGCTTATAATGAAACAGGACTTCAGAATAAAAGATAATTGTGGTGAGAACTGCCATAATTAGTTAAGGCAACTAAGACTAGTTCTTATGTCTTTCCCACAAGGATAAAAAGGATAAGTGTGTCCATACTGCCTTGAGCAAGCTCCTGCCTATCAGTAATAAAGATTAAAGAAGACACATAAGAAGAGGACATGTATAGGATAATACTCCCTCCAGTTTAACTACTTAGTTTCCATGGATCAACCTGTTTTTGGTTTTCCTTAGCAAGCTCTTCTACCCTGATTATAATTTTTAATAGTCCTTGATTAACTAGTTCCTTGATTTTTTTTCTAGTCTATTTTTAATTAATTTATACTTGGTTTCCATAACAGTGACTAGTACTGAATACAAAAAAGCAATTATGTTATGGAACCTTTTTGTTCTAAGAAGAAATGTTTCTTTGTTTTAAGCCTACCATATGACAGTTTTATCAGATGTGTGTTAGTTTTTGCATTACAGAAAGTAATGAATGGCCATTCTCTATTCACTGCCCTTACAGCTTTCACGTTTCACAAGTTTCAATCAGATTGGAAGGATATGTCCTCCTTTGAAAAAAGTTCTGTTCCATTAAGTCTCTCCTCCAATTGGGATTCTCATTTTTTTCCATACTTTTTCATGTCCAGTACTTTTTTTTTCTTTTTTTGAGATGGTAGTTGTGCAGAGTAATCAAGGTGTATTGATACATGACCACACACTTTAACATAATTGCTAGGGTTTTTGGCCCTCTGCATATTGTTTTGAACTACCTTGTACATAAAAGTCTTTAATTCTTGGTTCAAGAATCACAGCTTGTGCTCTAAAAGTGAAAATGAGGTGTAGCAGTACTCCATCATACTAGTGTAGTGACATTTATTACATACAATTTACTGTAGTAAGCAAGATTTAATCACAATAGTCCCATGTTCGCCTAATTAGCATGGCTTCAAGAACACTTCATTAAGTGATTGCTTCCAGCTAGCATAGATGGTTTCCCAGTAACAATCCAAATAACTCATATGTCCAGTAAACATGCATCTGAGAAGCATGAAACTGACAGTATTGGTATAAAATACATGATCAAGGTTATCATGTTTTTAACCTAAAAAGAACATCGACTGGATACTTCCATGTGGCTGTGAGCTTGCCCACCATATTGTAACATACCATAGAAAACACCTAGTACAGTCATGGAAGTTCTAAATGGCAGCCTACTCAAACAAGACTCTTTGATCATTATAAATGAGACATATTAAATAAAAATATGCACAACACCAAAATCAGTATGTGTACCTTTTAAAAAAAAACACAACAATTTAGAGCTGGTCAAATGAATCTCAGAATCATAGAAACATTATGGCTGGAAAAGATCTCTCAGATCATTGAGTCCAACCGTCCATCTAACACTACCATGCCCACCACTAAAACATGTCCCCCGGCACCACATCTACATGTTTCTTTGAACATTTCCAGGGATGGTGGTTCCACCACCTCCCTACTTTATCAGTAGCCTGTTAAAATGCCTGATAACCCTCTTGGTGAAGAAACAACATCTGGTACCAAAACATCTAAAATACTGATCTCTCTTTTGCTTCGATCTTTAATAAAAAGTTTATCTGTGGTTAGATGACAAAGGCAGTTACCATCTGTGATGAAAATAGGAAAGGGGGAAGATTACTGATGTGTTTTCAGGTCATCTGGATCTCGAGTAGTTCTTTCAATAACCTCAGAACTTACTGGTAATTACTCCTAAAATTTTTTGGAGACTGTGTGAGGCCGAATGTCAGATACTAGCTTCAAAAACAGGGAGGAAGAAAAGTACAAAAACACAAGGAATTATAGATCAGTCAGACTGCAATTTAGCACCTGAAATAATTATGTTAAACAGCTAAAGCAAGTCTGTATCTAAATCAAAAGTGAATTTCATCAAGTTCTATGTATATGATATCAAATATTATTCTATAGGAAATTCTATCATTTTCTGAAGAGCCACAGTAGCACATAGCTGCGGTTATGAGGCTTAAGAGAGCAAATCCTAATAATAGAACTCAGTAAAATGAATTCAGACAAATTCAGTAAAAATTAACAGTTTTCAGTGTTAAACAATATGGAAAAGTTGTATGTTATGGTTTGGGTTAGTGACTGTATTTTCTAAAGGTATTCCATCCCATGAACTGGACTGTCCCTTTAAGAAACCTGAGATTCCTGAATCTTAAGGACACTGCAAACCTGCCCCCCGCCCCCCAGGGGGGAAGCCAGGGGAATGCTGGCTTTTTCTGCTGGACCTTTGTTAACTGGACAACGAGGAAGTTCTCTCTTCTCTGCTGGGACCTGGGTGTTTTGGAAGCTACTTGTGTTTCCTCTCTGCGCTGGGCTGCCCACAAAAAAGCTGATACCGCGGCTCTGCCCCTGGGACGCTTTCGCAGCACGGAGCAGTCTGCAACCTCGGTCCTGACGTAATTACTTGTATAGAGGGGAAGCGGGTTTCGGTATTTGGGTCCTGTATATGTTCATATTCGTTTCATTTATATTTGCTGTTATCAGTAAAACAGTTTTTAGTTTTTAACTTCCAATCTAGTCTGTCCTTTAACTGCCGCGTGTTGAGAAGGTCCAGAAGTTTGCTTCTCTGGCCACGACAGTTGTGTCTCTCTGATGGAGAAGTTAATGGTATTAAGTAATTGCCCATGTAGACTTACTATTTCTCAGCCTGTGGATTTCAAGGACACAGGGAGTGCCAGGCACAGTGCACAAAATTTGATCCCCCTTTCTACAGCAATGGACAAGGCAGGTGTATTGATATGTTGCTCTTATGGCAGGGATTGCTTATGGGTTGGTGTCCTCCAAAAGCAACACTACACAGGGTTTGTTCACCTGTCTTTGGCCGTGCTGACACAGCCTCTGGAAGGGCAGTTTAGCTAGCATCTGTGTGTAGTTTTAATGGCAGGACAACTTACCCTGGCAATGTAATGTCCTGATGGACATGGGCACTGGCAGCACAGTGTCAAGATAATAAGATGGGTTTCCTCTTCTGGGCAGCTTTGGTGGCCAGCTGCTGAGGAGGGCAATCTGTCCACTAGTGGACTTGTGGGCAGGGTATTTTGCTCAGGCCAACTGCTATAGCTCTTTTGTGTGCTTGTTCTGTTGCAGGACTGTGAGATTCCACATCTCCTTGCAATTTATTTCCTGTGGCTAGAGATGTTGTAGAGCTGAGTGGAGTATCTGAGAGCAAAGGATCTGTTTCCTCCCACTGCTGAAAGCTGGTCTGAATCTCTGGCCAGAACGTCAATGTGGGAGAAGACAACAGAGAAGGGAAAATGAAAGAAAGGGGTGACAGAGATTAATTGAACCTGAGTGGCAAAGAGAGCGATGCAGGGAACAGGAACTTCTCCTGTACCTCCTCTTCCTATTTAGCTCTCTCCCTAGGATCTATCATGGGTCCCTTTGACACTGGTAATAAGCTCTGACCATGCAGAATCACAAAACAGTTGAGGCTGAAAGGAACCTCCGGAGATGGTCCAAGTATAAGTTCTCTAGGTTATAATGAATTCACTACTAGAAAGTGTAAATTCAATGCGTGGCTGCTTTGACAAGCAGCTATGAACCTCAACCTTTTCTTCTGTGTAGGTTTGCTTTTCCAGAGGGGTAGAGCAGATGCTTAGACACCAGCTACTCAAAGAAGAAATACTTTGGCATTGTTGGAGTTCCAAGGATACACAGTGGATAGTTTCTGATAATTTTAAGTGCTAGCTTTGCTTTTTTCCCCTTTTTGAGAAATAAGTTGGAACACATGGAGAGATTTTTTTCTGAAAGTCCTTTGCTTTTCAACCCCAGATTATAAAATTCACTATATTGTCTTTTTTCCTGAGGCACAGCAGACTTTCAGGTTGAGTCAAGTAAGTATGCATATTTTAGGCTATTTAGGGAAATTTGCCTCTAAAAACATGGTATTTCAGCTTTAGCAATGATATAATTGTCATTTGACTGTAATAATGTTCATTTAATTAAGTGCATCTTGGGGTGGGGGAGTGTTAATATATTAGCTAAAAAGCAGAGCATTCAAATTATAAGGTTAAATTCAGTTTTAGGTACTGTGCAGTTTTAATTACCTTGTCCATCTAGAGAATGGTCTGGTCACTTTTTACACGACAGTACAGTATTTTTTCTTCACTGGAACTTTGCCTCTAACTGTAGATCTGCTCTAAGGACTGATGAGCATTCCAGACACTAAGGTGTGGGATGTTACCAGCTGGAGTTTGAAGAACGAATTGGAAGATGTAGGTTTCTAGTTCAGAAAGTGAAAGTAAAGGCTGTGAGTCCATCAGGTGAGCAAGAAAACACACAGTCAAATGGAAATATAGCTTGGTGCTTCCTCTTGCTCAGTTGTTGAAGCATCTGATGTCTGATCTTTCCGAATGGAGTTATGCTGCACTGCACTGCACTGTTCTGGAAAGGCATGAGATACCACTGGACAACCTCTGGCTTAATTAAATTTTTGCTGTGGTTTTATAATTTTATTTCCTGAGAAATTGCATGAGACTAATATAATGAGGAATTAATTGTTACATGCATAAGATCTTACTGACATAGCAAACAAATGATACAAACGTCAAAGTAAACTCTTTGGAATGGCCTTTTCTGTTCAACACCAGAAAGGTGGAAAGCAGAGGAAAGCTGTTAAAGCAAAATGAGCTGGGGGAAGAAAGACAGCCAGTACTGTCATCTGTATTAACACACTGTCCAAACTTCAAGTACTTTTGGGGGGGATGGTTCTTATATATATGGAACAGAGAACATCTTTCATTTTTTCTGTTCTGATCTTTTACACTTTTGTGAGACCATACAGAATCATGTAATTGTCAAAGTACAGATATATGATATTGGTCTTCCAACCATTGAGAGATCAAGACTCAGATGCCTTCAGATCCCAAATATTGTAATCTGCTTTTAAAAGAAGTTTTATACTGTAATTCTGATTTTTTTCTTGATTTAACTCTCCTTGCTTGTCCCACTAAATATGTATGTGACAGTGAGGGTGGCCAACTCCACAATTTTTGAAGTGACTGCAAGACTTTTCATGTTGCAAAAATTCTCACACCCACCTCTACTAACTCCTTCCTAGCAATTAATTCTGCCAGAATGTTCTTTGCACATAGATTTGTGTTCACCCTTCAATCTTATCACTGCTGCTGCTGAGAGTTTTTCTCCCTTTCTCCAGAGTAGTGGGTGCAGTTGTAACTTTCCACTTTTTCCTCATCTGTTCCTTCTACCCCAGCAACCACTTCAGGGGAAGGAAGAGTGATAGCCAAGTAGCTTTTCTTCCTGCCAGCCAGCTGAGAGGAACGGGCCAGGGAAGCACAGGCCTCACCCTTGTTTCAAACCCAAGGAATCTATGAAGTGCGAAACAGGGATTGTGAGTTATATGTACTATGGGTTTCTCTGCTTTGCTACACTGGTGGTTGATGCTCCTCCTTTTCTTCTGGATAAAAAAGTTAACAGTGCCAGAGAAAGAAGGCACCATTAGGTGTTAAAGGAACAGTTTCGGTCCATATCATCTTAGTTACCTGCCTTCTCTTCCACCTGGCTAATGGTCAGCCCTCTGCCCTCTGCTCTAAATCTCTTACTTATGATCTCTTACAATAGCCCCAGTTTTTCACCTTTTGTAGTACTCCCAAGTCCTTCTTACTCCTGACATAACACCAGGAACCACCCTTGGGA
Organism: Galbula dea; assembly: GCA_013399015.1. NCBI lineage: Eukaryota > Metazoa > Chordata > Aves > Piciformes > Galbulidae > Galbula > Galbula dea. Next base: position 410,979 of record VWZX01003348.1, on the reverse strand, counting down.
CATTTATGCTCTGTAGTATCCTTGTCAGGCTGGTGTCTTCCCCTCCATGAAGCACTTACGTGGTCCTGCATCCCCTAGGAGATAAAAGGATGTAGCAGAACAACAGCAGAGGCCAGGAAGTGGGACAGAGAGGGTTGAGAGGGATTTATCCTGTGGGGCATTCAGGGAGGCAGTAAGTTGGGGAAGAAAGCTCCAGGCTGGAGAGGGCCTGTTTACAAAGGCCTGTAGTGAAAGGACAAGGGGTAATGGTTTTAAATTAGAGAAGAGTAGATTTAGATTAGGTATTAGGAAAAAGTTCCTTACCGTGAGGGTAGTGGAACACTGGAACAGGTTGCCCAGGGAGGTGGTTGAGTCCCCATCCCTGGAGGCATTCAAGGTGAGGCTAGACAAGGTTCTGAGCAACCTGATCTAGTCGGGGATGTCCCTGCTCACTAGAGGGGGTTTGGACTAGGTAACCTCTGGAGGTCCCTTCCAACCCAGATGATTCTATGATTCTAAGAACTGCCTGCATCTCCTTACAAATCCGGTGAATGCTGTGCATGGACTGGTAACTTTGGTGTATTACAAGCCCGGTTTGTTTCGAGTGCCTGCATTGTTAGGAATAACGAAGTTCTTCAAAGCAAGGTAAACTGCTGATAATGTTTGTTATGCTGCTTCCTAACTTGAATGCGTGTTTTTGACAAAAAAATTGAAGTACCCTTCTTAAAGGAGATTCAGCCTCTGGGAAAAGTACACAATGAAACAGACCTGCCAAGCCCTCTGCCCGCAGGAGTAATTTCAAAGAGCTTTTCAAGCGCATCTTCCTCTTGCGCACCTCGGCAGATGCTGCCACGCACCCGCGGGAGGCGCGGCGCTCCCCGGATCTGTCCCGCTGCGGCTTCCCCTCAGAAGCCGGACAGGGCCCGGGCCGGGGGAGCCGGAAGCGGCACACGGCGCACTCCCGGCATCACTGTCGCCGCAGGGAGAGGCACCTGCGGGAGAACCAAACCCCTCCATGGGCGGTGAGGTTTCCCGGGCGGTGGGAGCGGAGGTGGCCGCGGCAGGTGGCCCTTGCCCCTAGGGCATCTCCCGGCGCCGGGGCGGAGGTGCGCTGGGCAGGGGCTACTGTCATGGTGTTCTTCGAAGGCGCCTGCCCCCGCCGCCGCCGCCGCCCTTGGGCTCTTGCTCTGGGCGGCCCCCCTCTCCCATTCCCGGCGAGGAGGAGCCAGTCTCCCGCCCCCACCTCCGGAGGAGCAGGGCACGACATCTGCGTGCGGGGTGGCGCCTTCCGGAGGCGCACCGAGCCTCGGGCTAGCTACGCGGCGGCCGCCCGGCGCACCATGCCGCTGCCGCTGCTGCCGCCGCTGCTGCCGCGGCTCCTCCTCTCCGCCTCCCGCGCGGGAGCGCGCTCCGCTCCAATCCCCGGCTGCCTCCTGCAGCAGCGGCGGCGGCGGCGACGCTGAGGGAGTTGCGCGGGCTCTTCCCGATGTGGCAAGAAGCGATGATGATGAGGAGGAGACGCCGCTACCTGCTGGAGCGGGCAGGGCAGGCGGGCGGCGGCGGGGAGAACGGAGAGCAGTCCCGCTCCCGGGACTGGCTCTACGAGTCCTACTACTGCATGAGCCAGCAGCACCCGCTCATCGTCTTCCTGCTCCTCATCGTGATGGGCGCCTGCCTGGCCTTGCTCGCCGTCTTCTTCGCCTCCGGGCTGGTAAGAAACGCGCTCCCGGTCTGGGACACGCTCTGCCCGGCGTCCCTGCTCCAGCCGCCCGGCTGGCATCCGTCCCCATTCCCGCCGCCCTGCATCCCCGCTCCCGCTGCCCGGCTGGCATCTCCGCTCCCGGCGCCCTCCGCCGAGCTGAGCCGAGCCGGGCGGGGTGGGACGGGGTGGGCAAGAGCCTGTACTGCTGCTCCCGCGGAGGAAAGTTGGTGGCGGGAGGCGCCGCGGTGGCTTGAGCAGCGGCTGCAGGTCCCGGGGACCCTCCGCCCAAACTTTGCTGCGCGGTGTGTAGAGGCGATGCTGGAATAGCAGCAGCGTGGCTGATGGGGCGAAAACTGAGTCAACAAGCGCATCGAGTTTAATTCACTTAATTCACTGGCTCTGCTTGCTTCCAACTGGCAGCTTAGCCGTGTTGGCCCTTTCAGTGGCAGGGTTTAAATCGCCGCACAAAAATGCGGTCCGTACCAGTATCTGAAGTAACATTTTTATGGCAAGAAAGCAGGGGCTGTTCCCTCCTTGTCGTATGTCCGTCCGTGTCCCTTCCCCCTTTATACCATTTTCTAGCGTTTGACCCATTTTCTCAAGAAGGCTTTTGGGGCAGCACAGCTTTCCTTTTTAAGGGAGGTGAAGTTTGGTCGGTCGGATACCTTTTCTGCATGTCCAGTACGGGGCTTCCAGTTAAAATATGTCACAGCGGCAGATGATAGTCAGTATCAGTTTATCTCGCCCAGAAATCTGTGGCGTTTTGCCCTTGCTTGAGCGCAAAGGAAAAGCTGCAGAGGGCACTAAAATTCTTGCTGCTTATAGAGTTTTCGTACTGTTAATGATTAGAGGCAGGCTGCTTGCATTACTTAATACTTCTGAAGTAAAAAATGGGGATTTGAGAGATCTCAGACTTTGTTTTTTCCCTTTTAAAAAAAATGTAATGATCTTCTAGAAAGCTTAATGTTTATTGAATAGAGCTAGTGATCTCTTAAGAGCAAGGATGAGCAAGTTAGTCCAGGCAGTGCACATAATAGTGTTTGCTTAGACAGAGAATCCTGCTCTTTTGCTTGTTGTGACCAAACTTTTGTCTTAAAAACTACAGGAACTGCTTGCATGATCAGTTAAACTTAAGAGTTAATTGATGGCTCATTTCCTTTTGGTATTTGTATTTTTTTTTTTGAGCTTTTTTATTTAAAGTGCCATTCCTACTGAATACCGAAGAGTTGTAAAAGAGCTAATGTGAGACCAGTAATGGTGATGCCTCGTAATTCACTTGTTTAATGCCTAAATTTTTCAAATTTTGGAGCTCTGTGTACAAAATGTAGGTTCGATACCTTATTCAATTCTGGTGTGTTAACTTGGGTGCTTGTCCATTAGAGCTGAAGGGACCAATGATAGGAATGGAAGGCCATCAGATACTAAGGCTGAGGCATAGTTAGGTATGGAGACGTACACGATACTTGCCTACAGTCAAGGTGGCAGAACTTGAGCTTGACAGTGTTTAGCACTAAATTTCATACATTCTGGTCATGGTACAATCTACACCTTGTTTACAAGGTGCATATGCTTACTTTTGTAATTCTGTTTCATGAGGTAAATCATTCATGATAACAACAGTAGCATAACACTGGGCCTGGATTGAAGGAATGCTGAAAGTTATGGAAACAAAACTGTTAGCTGGCCAGATCCTGCCAGGCGTTACTGCTTCAGAAAGAGTAGATTTTATAGTTCAGTCTGGATTTGGAATTCCAGACATACCGGAAGAGGAAAAAAAGTGCTTTTAAAACCTTTTTCCTGAGCCTTTATCTTCCTGTGGCTAACAACTGGACGTGTAAGTGGAGAGAGAGGTGGGGTTCATCCTTAAAGTTTCCAGTCATCAGATGGAAGTAGCTTCAGGCGGAGACAAAGCTTGCCTATACAGACTTCCAGCCACAGGATGTTGGACAAAATCCTTTGGAGCCCTGCCCAGAGTTTCACCTAAAAGCGTTTTATTATAGTTGAGCTCTGGTTGCATTTGTGATTAAAATATTTCTGAATGTTCAGATTTGTTTGTCACACATTTGAATAAAGAATATTCTTTTTATATAGCTGTGGAACCTTAGTCTTTTTTTTTTTTTCTTTTTTGTGTCTAATGATATATAAAAGGGGCATGCACTTAGGAGTGTCTTAGCCACAAGAGCCAATAATAATATCGCTGTCTTTATTTTGCATATCTAGTTCAAATGCGATTGTTTTGACAGAAGATTTAATTTTGTAGAGGAGGTGTAATGGAAGAGAAGTAGAATAGTTCTGTGTAGGGCTGTGCTGTGCATTTGAAGTTAAAGGAAATCTTTCTTAACAGTTGTTTCCTTTAGATTTTGTATAAAGCAGTTAAGATTCTACTGAAAATTACTTTAGCCCGTTGTGGAAACAGAACTCAAACATGACTCACCATAACACACGATTTGTATTTCGTGCTTGTACTTCAGGGAATGTGGAATGTGGGATTGGACATTGTTAAGAAAAGATGGATATTCATGAAGCATGAACCACTTTTATATTCTGGGCTTTCTTAAAAAAACTAAAACCAGTGGAAGTGAGAGGCTTTCCTTCTATTTTAATATTTGTTTGGTTGTTAAAATATATCACTGTGATGTCTGAGTGTTTGATTTTTTTTCTTTGATTTTTTTTTTTTGGCAGTGTATTCTTAAGTGTTCCCAAACAGGGTCAACCACACAGGGATGTATTCTACTTACTCAGCTGTTTTAACCTGTCAGAATATGAGCTGTAGCCTTCCTGATTTCAGATGAAAAATTTATAAAAGCTGTTGCAAAATTACAGTAAACAAGATTACTTACAAAGTGTGACTGGAAATCTGATTACTTTTCTTTCAGACAGTGTACTGCTATTGTTACTGTGAAAGGTTTCTTGGGAGATTTTGCTTTTGTTTTTTTCAAAAAACTATTGTGATTTTGACCTTTGGGATGAAGCAGTCTGTCTCCTCAAACACAAGAAATCAGACTCCCAGAGGCTGCTTGAAAGATGACCAGTCACATCTTGGAGTTTTAAATAATGTAGCGATAGTATCAACCTTTGAATTTCCTGTGTCAAAGTACCCTCTGTATTTCTCTGTACCTGGCATGAATGGAATACTGGCAACATGAGATTAGTTGTCCATGTTTAGCTGCTGCTTTAATCAATAGAGAGTAAATTATTTTCCCATACCTGTGAAAGCCTTCCAGTGCTTAGAAATGCCAGAGGTCAGCTTCATTTTCTCTCTGGTTATTGTCCTGTTCTTTCAATATAATATGTAGGACAAACTAATTATTTGCACCCCTCTCCCTTTTCAGTAGTAAAAACTTATGACCATTTTTAGTGGTATCTAGAATAGTTTTGTCTCTGGCCAGAGCATATCTATTATAACTGCAATTTGTAGAGGAAAAAAAAAATAGGCCACTTTTCAATTCATGATGTAAAATGTGAGTACATCTGAAATACCTGCACTTGTGATTTTTTATTTCTTACGTGGTTAAATGAAACTGACTGTAAACAGCAATGATGCCTAAATTATACAGATTATTGGAAGGCCCTAACTTTCCTTTATCCATGTATTTTCTAGACTTAAAGAGTGCCCAGTCCATAGATACCGGCTTCAATATAAACCTACAGTACAGAGATAACAGGATGTTCTAGCACTTGTGGTGTAAGTGGGAGAAGACCTAAGACCGTCAAGATCTTCTTTCTGTCCCTTTTCTCAAAACTCAGGGTCCACCACTCTGCTGCCCAATGCACATGTGTTTTCTTTCAGACTGGCCTGTGCCCCCTGCTCCAAGACTGCAAGCCTGCTATGCAGTGTTTACCTTTAACACTAGTCTGCAGCCCTTATCTGTCTCCTGAATCCTTGCTGCTACATGTGACCTTGTAAATCTTCTAAGAAGTGATTGTTGATGTGGAACTGTGTGCTTGATGGTATCATTGCCTGAGTGGAGCATATAATGAGTATTATGAGTATGAGGAGCATATAATGCTTCTGCTTCCCTCTTCTAAATGAAGATGAGATGGCTTTGGGTTAACTGGTAGCAATTGTCCGTGGAACAGAGGTATTACTTATCCCCTTCAGCTGCTTCTTTGAAGTTCCTGAAAAGTTCATGATCATACTGGTAGGCTCTTTTATGATGCCTGAACTTTTTTGACTGGTTCAGAAATACAAGAAACTGCAGGTTGGCTGCACATGTACATCACTGACATGCCCAAATGCCTTCTGTAGTTAAAGTGGGAGTAGGCAATCCTTCTTTAAGGAGCAAAACAATTAGCTATGGAGGTGTACTTGTAACATAGCAGATGTACATTCTGCAGGAACTCGTTTTCTGGCATAAGACTGACTTAGTTTACCTTAAGTTGATCCTGCATGGAAGCAGAGGCAGCTACCTCATTCTGAAGGAGAAACATTAAAACTTTTTAGCTGCTGACATGGCTGGCAGGAAGCTTCCACTATGCAAAGAGAAGAGGATCACAAGAGTCCTGTAAACCTCCTGGAGCTTGAACTAGGGTGTGCCATTTCTTTGGGCCCCTGGTCAGAATGACAGCAAATCTTTTCTTTCTCTAATTGGTCTTACTCCGTCTAAAAGAAATCCTCGCTGCTTCTGGTAAAAACTGAACATCAGCCAAACCCTTCCAGATTTCAGTGATCAGAATCTCATCCTGAAATGAAGGGAGAAAAGTCTTCAAGTCCATGTGGAAAGAGTAGCTTTGGAAGACATGTTCTATTACTCTTACTGCAGTGTCTCAAGTGATTAGGTCTCTGCAGAAGGGCCTCTGTTGTATGCCTCTGCTCATGTTCTCATCAGTACTCTGGATCTGAAAAATTAATCCTTCCACACCAAAAGGTCAGCACAGTGATGTTGTGGTGATGTTTATCCTTATTCATGAGATGTTGTCTTACAACCTACTTGCATAAAATAATACAGCTGTTCTGTAAGTTCACAGCTGCATTGTAAGTTCACTTGTACTGTCAATTTTAGGAACTCTTTTGAGATCAGCCCTGTGTAATTTAAAGCTTCCCAAAGTCCAAGAATACCCAAGGTATTCCTTGGAATCCTTGCACGCTGAAGATAAGCCAAAGCATCTGCTGTACTGTTTTCAAACTCTGGCATATCCATTCCCCTCAAAAGATAGCTAAGGCACAGCAAAGATAATTCAGTAGGATAATCCTTATTAATTGAAGGACAAGCAGAGACATAGTTGTTTGTATCCTTGATGCTGTGGTGGTTGTGCCCAGGAGGTATTCTACTTCTTAAACTCATTCTGCTAGATTATTGCTACTGCAAAGATAAGAAAGAATTCAAAACAAACATTAGTGTATTTATTATGCCTTTTATTTCTATAATTCCAGCTATAATTGAGCATACACTTCTGCTTTCAAGTCCCCTATTAAAATGTTCCATGAGGAAGTCCTAGGTTTCTAATTTTTTTTCTTGTCTCTGGGCACTATATTGCGATACATTCTTCCAGCTGGAGTTGCTGACTGTTTGACAGCTATAGTTACTGGCTATTTGATACAGTCTTAGGATATTACCATTTCTGTCAAGTGTTCCTCCCAGTAGTATCTTGGTTGTCTGAGCATGACTTTTATAGCTAGTATTACCTCTTCAGTGGGAGGTCTGTAAAGGTTGCTGCATCTTCCTGTCTGAAGCAGAAATTGCCTAGCTTTGTGTCTGGTTTCATTCCTTGGTACTACATCAGTCTGGGCCTTATCTTGTTTCATTTGCTAATGACAGTCCCGGTACATCTGTGGTTATTTTTAATGCTGGTAAGAGCTTGTCTCATTTGCCAGTCCCTAACAAGCATAGAAACAGCCATCAAGATAACAAGGTGCTGGTGGCAACCTCACTTTGCATACCTGTTTCATCCTTCATATCAAATAACTTGAATGCTGAATAAGAACTGGACAGAACTGTAGGTATGACTGTGTTGGAAAAATACTTAGCCTTGGACTGTAATCTTAATAAATAAAAGTTTTATGAGTAGCCTTGCGATGGAAAACTTGTTTGATGTCACAAGTTGTGGATCCACAACTCCTAATCTTTACTGTAGCTGACAAAAAGACAAATAACATACTGACTAGAGCTGTTGTTTACTGATGTGCAAAAGGCAATAAGACAGATGATGGATTGGGCTACAATTGTCTGCTGTCTTTACCAGCATCAAGCCAGGTGTCAGGATTCACGAATCATGTATTGGCAACTTCATAGTGAATCTGCCATGGACTTGTGAATACCTGTCTGCTTGTCTTGCTTAAAATTTTTTATGTGTTTCAAATTCCTTGTTGTGGATAAAGACATCTGACTCATTTATGGGGATCTTAAAACTCCTATAAAACTGGCTAATAGACTTCTTTGGTTGAGCCTTCAAGAGGTCTAGATCAAAGACATTTAGTAGAGATCACAATCCTGTTAATGTTGTAAGAAAAATTCTTGTTATAATGGTAACAGTCACAGGAATCTTCCAGAGTGCATCATCTTGCATCACTCCTAGATGATGGTGGCATGGATGTTCAACACAAATAGGAATGATCTGCAAATCTCTTTTGCTGCTAGGTGTGCCAGCACAATGTGAACAAAGTGCAACTGAACACCTGTAGTGTTTCATCTTGCGCCTACATCCGCTGTCTAAGCCAAACTGTGATCCCAAAGAAGCTAAGTGCTTCTGCATTTTTCAGAAAAAACTGAGTCAGCTCAAGCCTTATATGATGGTGAGAAGGTGCCAGCAGATTGAATTTCTTGTTTTGGGGATCTGGACCCCAAAATAAGTGAATTAGAATGGTTCTTCTTTTCTCTGCTTTCTCTTTTTACTTTGAGCATCACTCCTGATACTATTAAACAAAACATCTCCATAGATTTTCTTCTCCTGTTCTTTTATTTTTATGTCTCAAATAAGCAACCTCCGGACACTGAACCTTATTCAGATGATGCTAAAAATTCAAGAGACTGTTGCACCATCTGTGCAGAGGAGTGTGAGGCTGTTTCTACACTTTTCCTCCCAGTTGTCTGTTTCTCCAACCTGTATAAAAACATTTTCTTTATCTCTTGTCTCTAATCAGAGTTGTTTTTCTTAGTGTTACCTAGGTGGTATAAAAGTTCTTTGCTGTTTCTGTTGAGAACCTGTTCCAGGCTTGTGTCTGGGAGAAGCAGAGGAAGCAGCACCCATCATCGCTGTCCTGCCAGCCTTGCTCTCTGGTCTGTTGTCTGATTATTCAGTTCTTGCACCACCATGGTTCTAGTTTGAAATTTCTGTAACCTAGAAGATGTAGAGTGCAGGGGCAGTGGCTTCTGGTTGGATGCTCAGAATGTGCTACGGAGGGCAATTGGGGTAGGATGTACTTTGGCTTGGATATGTTTCTGTTGTATCTTCAAGTGCAACCAGTTTGGTGTTTGATCATTGGATAGTCCCATGGGATCCCATGTGGACTGATGCCTTTTCAGAGCCACTCACTGTAATTAGAACTTGCTTTTTCGTTTGCCTTGTCAGGCAGCTGAACTGTCTGCTGTGTGACCTCTTGAAGACCCTTAAATGCTATGGCATGCACAGTGACCTGTCCACTGATTCAGTAAGTGGGATTGCTGTCCTTCCGTTCCACGTAAAGTTTCCCCATCCATGTCTCCAATCTACTAGTACTTTGGTCAGCTCTCCAGGAAAAACCAAGGAATAATGGATTCCAGCAGCTCCTTTTCCAGCGAGACTGGATTCAGGCTGAAGACTCAGACATCTTATTTCTCCCGAGAGGTGTGTTTGGAAAACAGATGCTCTTTGATCTCAGCACCTGCTTGCTAGTGCTTTCTACTCTTACAGACTGATTTAGGTTGGAATAGACTCTTAAGATCATCTATTCCAACCTAACACTGCCAATTATACCACTAAACCATATCCCTAAGTGCCACATCTACATGTCTTTAAATACCTCCAGGGATGGTGACTCAACCAGTTCCCTGGGCAGCCTGTTCCAATGCTTGGAAACCCTTTTGGTGAAGAAATTTTTCCTCATATCCAATCTAAACCTCCCTGGTGGCAAAATAAGGCTGCTTTTTGTTGTCCCATCACTTATTACTTGAGAAAAGAGACCGACACCCATCTCGTTACAACCTCCTTTCAGGTAGTTGCAGAGAGAGCAATAAAGTCTCACCTCAGCCACCTTTTCTCCAGACTAAACAACCCCAGTTCCCTCAGCCGCTCCTCATAAGTTGTTCCTCTTTAAATACCTTAGAAGGTGGATGGATTCCCTTTCTTTGATGCGTCCACTGTGGTGGTCCTTGCTGGTGGCAGAGTGATCTGAGCAAAGTCTACTCTGGTCAAGACTTAGGCATTGGTAGATTGTCTGGACCAGTAGCAGGTCCTGTAATCCTCACTGGCACCCTGCTAGCTTGTGCAGAAGGTAGCCATAGTCTCTCACTTGGGCTTGTTTTCTGCCCCAGCCAGTCCAGACAATTTCCAAACCTGACTAGTACGTAGGGGAATTTTTAGACACTTCTTCAAGAGATGCAATGTCTGTTTAAAGCAATATGCCAGTTTGTTTTTCATATCTTTGATTTTTAATAGTTGCTTATGTAGTGGGTTTAAAGGCTCTTCTCAACCCCCACGCACGGCAGTTAATGGAGAGGTCTCTGAATTGGAAGGTAAAAACTAAAAACTGCTTTAATAATAACAACAGATATAAATGAGACAAATAGAAACATATACAGGACCCAAAATACTGAACCGTCCCGATGCCAGCTTCTAGTCCCAGTGTTAGCTTCCAGTGGATTCAGCACAAACAGTCCAAAGTAGCAGCTCACGTGGGCAGCCCAACACAGAGAGAGCACACAGGTGGCTTCCAGCAGCAACCAAATCCAGGCAGAGGGAGAAGAGGCTTCCTCGTGGCTATGAGTTAAAACAAAAGTCCCCAGAGAAACCCAGCATTCCCCTGGCTTCCCCCCGCTAAGGTGGGGGGGGGTTGCAGTGTCCTTGATTCAGGAATCTCAGGTTCCTTAAAGGGACAGTCCAGGCAAGGTGTGTTGGGGGAAAACTAATAACGGTATTATGTATGTGGTGGTGGAATATCTTTTAGAAAATACAGTTACTGAACAGAATTAATTCTGTTCTAATCCAAACCATAACAGCTTACCTGTGCCTTAATGAAATGGGATAACAATACTGGTTAACAGCTAACACTAAATAGAAGTCCCTGGATTTGCAGAAACTGTTTTGCTCTTGTTTCCTATGAGCGTGTTTAAAGTTTTTTTGCTTTATAGATCTCAGTTATATTTCAAATGTAAGTTGCCATGTTGACTACCTTTATTTGAAATTTTATCATTATAGAAGTAATACCCATTGCTGAACATGGGCCTGATCCTGGAGTCAAAAATAAAGTAAGAAATCTCTTTGGTTTGAAGTCAGTTGAACTGAGAGACATAGGAGAGTGTGGAAAGTGTCCTTAAGGAAGTAAATTTTTCTGCAATAATAATAACTGTTTAGTAAGTGATTGCAAAACCTTAGGAAAAACTTGAAAAGTAATTACACAATGACAGTATTGACTTTTCAATATTACAACTGTTTTTAACATTTCCTTATTATGCTGATATGTTAAATCTGTGGAATATTCTTGCAAAATATGTTTTTAAAAGACTCAGTAGACAAAGAAGCCCAAGCTTACCTTTTTCTTCATTAAGCAGATCTTTAAAACAGTTTCCTCATGTGCTGAAACTCATGTGCTGCCTGGTTCAAATTTTGTGATCCTTACTTTTAAGAAAATCCATTTCAACATTTTTTCTTGTTTACAGCCAGATTATCAAGTTATTATTTTGGGAATAAAGTGGTGAGGGAAAGTCACCTTTTAGATTTGATTTAAAAGTGACAGCCAAAATACCTATCTGTCAGTATTAAATAGCTCAAAGACCGAACAAAGTGCTTTGGTATTTCTGACTTCCATGGGTCTATATGGGTACAAGAAAGGGCAAAATTTCACTTCTAATATGTCTTACAGTGCAGTTAATCCAAAAAAACATGTCTTTGAGTGCTGTGGAGTAATGTATTATCCATAATGTTTAACTGATGGAGCTGTTTCAATAATGGCATATTTTGAATGTATTTAACTGCAAAGCATACATTTTTCTTAAGTGTTTTACTCAATTTATCTTCATATGTCTGCATTTTGGGATGTTGCATAAATAGCAGTTCTATTTATTCAAGAGTTTCTTTAAGATTATTGTGGTAGTAAGAGCAAGAATGATTTTGAGAACATCTGAAAAACAAACTAAACTAAATTTTTAGGCCACATTTTTGGAGAGAAATTCAGAACCAATACATGTAGAATAAAGCATGCAAGAAGGATATGTTGATAACTGCATTTACATTAAAATAATCTAAGTGATATGAGTAGGTGCTAATTAAGTCTGGAGCCTGAAGTAATTTGTTTCATCAAAGTACAAACTTCTTCTCACTTTGCTGCATATTGTCTCAGCCCTCTTCTGAAGGGAACGCTTCAGGGAGCAGAATGTAATTAACTGTTGTTACTCTCTGGGACATAGTTTATCTTCTGTGGTTGCCAGCTAGTGGCATCAAGAAGGACAGTTTTATATGTTTTATAAGTGCATCAGCTGGGTGCTGTAGCCACTAGTAACTGGGTTGGGCCATCTTGCTTTTCACAGGCTCTTAAGAGTCTTAAAGTAGAGCTATGCCAGCCTGAGACAAGATTGAGATGGTGCTGGATGACTGAAAGACATGGCAGTCACATCACGTTCTGTGACCTTCTGTGGGCTCTCTGAACCCCAGCTTATTAAATAAATGGTTGTGTGCACTGACAGATTTTATATGATGTGCTTAATAAGATGAGAGGATACAAATTGATGGAAAATAAATAGAAAGGAAACTGCCATTATGGTAAATGAGGATGTATAAAGAAATAGGAAAACCAGCTTACTATTCAGATTGGGTACATGGGGTTTGCAGAAGGTATGTTTATGTATATAAAATATACATAATATACAAGCACACAAATCCTGATTCTGTTAATTATGTTTTTGACAGGGATAAATGTCTGTGCTCTATCCCATAGCATACAATATAGTAGCAATGGTCACAGGCTCATGGAGTTCCTTAGCTATGCATTTGCATGCAGGCAGCTCAAGTGGAGGTTCTTCCCTATAGGTCTGAGATAGACACTATCTTTAAATATCAAAGAGCTATATCAAAGGACACTTCTACTCACTGAAAGAAGAGAAGAGAAACAATAAAACCAGATGTTACTTCATCAGTGACTAGCCACTGTGTTGCAGCTCTGACCATCCTTGCAAACCTATCTTTTCTGGTTCTTTTGTATTCATTTGAAGGTGGTAGTGGTATGACCAGAACTTTTTACAGTGTTCATCATGCATTGAGGTTGCTTCATGATGTTCACTCTCATTTATTCTTTCCCTATTCTGCATTTTGGGTTGTCTTTTGACTGCTAGTGAGCACCAAAATGATGTTGTCATGGGCCTGCCTATGATAAACATCAAGTATCTTAATTTCTAAGTGTCAGCCAAGAGCCTGTTGTCATGTTTGTGGAATTAAGAGTGGTTTGTCTAAGCTGCTTCACTTCACATACATCTCCACTGAAATTAATCTGCCATTTTCTTGCTCACTAGTGATTATTGTGTATTTCTTCATCGCTGTCCCTCATCTTCGTCAGATTGCTATTCACCTCTTTTCCCAAATTGTTTAGGGATATGCTGAACAACATATACCCTAGGTCTCCTGAAGACTTTTGCAGGCACTTTGGGACCTTTTTAACAATTTTTTCCAGGGTAGATACCAGACCTACTGGTACTTTGAGAGGGATCTCATGAGAGACTGGCATCATATCACATTCCTGTCTTTGGATACTGGGACATGTTCAGGTGGAGGTTATGTGGTGCTACAGTTTTAGCTCTTTCTCCTTTGGCTCTTTTTGGTGAACTCTTATCTGCTTGTGGTGATTCTTTTTACATTTCATATTCATGCTTTTGTCTGTAATGCCTTATATTGATATTTCAATTTGAAACACATCTTCTGATGTGTTCCCCTTGTATAGAATATTCTGGAATGAGAATTACCTCAGGCTGAACACAGATACAAATACAAAAAAGCTCAAAACCTTTCTGCTACAATCTGCTTTTCTCTAAATGTTCTCTGAGTTTTTTCTTGTCTTCAGTTCCTTTTAGCTGTTTTAATCTGTAAGCTTCTAGCTCCCCCTTTCAATTTTAGTGTTTGGGTCTTGTTTTTCATTTGTTAACAAGCTTTGTCACTGTTATAAAGCAGCTTCTCAATAATAATACTTTATGAATCAGGCTCTTTCCACTTCTTGAGATCAGGTTAAATGGTTTCTTGTTGTTTGTATGGGTGTTTCTTTGGGTTTTTTGTTTTTCAGCTGTGCATGAGACATAGACAGAAGTCTCAGCTTCCATCTGCTGTTGTGATCCTTAGCCAGTCAATGAAGTACCCCTTGACTCATTGTGTTTTCTTTTTTGACAGCCTTTCTTACCTCTGCATTTCACAAAATCTCAAATAGTTTCCATCCTGGTTGAATGACTAGTCCTCTACATCCTTTTTAAGCCTTTACTCTTCAGTCTATTTTGTTGGTTCATAGAGACCTTATGTTATTTGTCGATTCTCCTAGATTGTTAATACAAACCTTTCCTCCGTCTTTGCTGCAGTGTATGGCTTTCAGTCTTTACTGATTTTTCAGTATTCTACCAGTGTTCTTTTTTCCACCAAGTTTTCAGTAAGACTTTTGTGTAAGTAATATTTTATTAACAGCAGGCATTTTAGTTTTTCCATGTTGCTTCTTAGGCTTTCAGTGTTTATACAGAAGAGTGTATATATGTGGGTGTTTTATGTCTCTGAAAAAATTTTAGAAAGAGAGTCTGTCTATTCTGACTTTTCTTTGCCATTTGCTTCCTACTTGAGTTTAATCAACTTCTGTCCTTTCCTTTAGTTGAGAATTACAGGTCTCCGTGACATTAATTCTTCTCTTAAACCATCTACCTTGTTTCTATGACCTCTTCAGTTTGAATGTTTTCCTATGACCTTTGAAGCGACAGAAAACTATTCTTTTCTAGTTTAGAGTAAGCTTTACTGCCTTTTAGAGGCTCCCTACCTATTCTCCAAATTTCCCTGTTTCTTTGAATTCCCCTTCAAACACATGTTCTTAGCTGCTTATTGAACTTTTTCTTGTCAACCTGTCCTGCTTTGGGAGCATGTTTGCAAATGCTACCATAGTTCTCTGCTTCTTCACCAGCAACCAGGATTTTACCTCCAGAACTTTGCTTTTAACCTTCCTTACATTACTCTTATTTGCACAGCAGCCATGGCCTTTGACTCTTCCAGCACACCTGCAAGCAGCCTTTCCAAACCCTCTCAGAGATCTGATATTTTTGCATTAAGCAAGTAAGTCTGTGATTTGTGGTAATCAAAACTTCATGTTCTTAATAGTCATTGCTGGGACACTGAGGCAAGCAAAGTTCACTCAGCTATTAGGCAAACCTGGAAAAATCCGAATGCAGTTGTTTTCTACTGAGGGAGAAGATGAATAACATCTGTATGTAGTTGGATTCACTAAAAAGTATCCACTGGCAAAAAGTGCTTGGCACTGTGGTCAAGCACATACGTGGTCAGAAGGGTATTCACAATACCTACATGGTTGGTCACTGTGTTAACCCTATAAGTCCTGAGTCAAAGATCAGTTCCTGTTGATTTCAGCAGAATTGCTGCCCCGTGGCAAAGTGACGCACTTTCCACGTGGAGAGGATTTTACAGCACATGTTTTTCATGACTTTCAAGGAGAGGCTCCAGGTGACCAAAATATTATCTGAAGGATCTGAATGAAGTCTCACTACTTTAATAGTGTCACAATATTTTGTAACAAATACAAAATAATCTAAAATCTGGCCATGAATGCAGAACTGCCTCTTGCTGGTTATATATGGCATCACACAGCAGCTTGGCAGTTGTAATGCTGGTCAGAATATCCTCATACATGCTGTGTGAAGCTTGCTGGTTTGATTGTGGACTAGCGAGGAGTCAAATATCACTGTGCTAACAGCAAATGTAGACTGCACATCAAACTCATTAACAGAGAAAACTGAATTTGTCAAGACAACAGACATCACAAAACAACTGAATTTGAGCCTGATGCTGTTACCATTGATCTCTGAAGCCAGACAGGGAATGCCGAATCAGAGGGAAAAAATCTCAGGCATGCAATTATATAGGGCCTTGGTGAAAATCAAAAGCTTCACTGACAGAAACTTCAGGACAGGTTGATTAAAAGGTACAGTTAAATTATTTTTCTGCCCCTGAACATGTTGCACAAAGCTCAACAAAAACTTGAAAAACAAAACAAAACCAAAAACAAATAAAAAAGAAGTGGCACGTGAGAAAGCTTCTAACCAGGCAACTGGGCAAGGAAAACCAAATGCTGGACACTAAAGGCAGAGGAGTTTTTCTAAGGTGTGCATCTAGAAAATACAATGTGGACTTGGAAGCAGCATCTGGCCTTTAAGACATTGCCCCCTTTCTGAAGTGAAAACGGGCTAGTAATGGTGGAATTGATGGAAATCTGAGATGGGAGCCAAAAACTTTTCAGTTGTTTTCCTAAATTAAGAAGCCCTAGGTGAAGCTGTGTAGCTACTTGGCCAGGTGAGATTTTTCAGCTGTCTAGCAGATGGCACACAGTGCAGTCAGCTGTAATTATGTACATTATATATAAAACCATGGCATTGAGATTAGAGTCACAAATAACTAGAAGACTTTAGCAGCCTGTTGGCTCTGTAGAGAACTATTTCTTGAGGTGTTAGAGAATTGAAATGCTATCCACTTTTACAAAGGAAAGAATGATATATGTTATGAAAATCATTCTAATTCAAGACCTGCAAAAGGCTTTACAGGAAAAATAGGTAATTTCTCCTACAAATTCTTTCAGTCAGTTAGTCTGGTTAAAGGAAGATGTTGTCCTGTTTTGATAGAGAGGTCAGTAAGTTAGTAAACCTTAATCCCTGCAACTTTTTTTCTTTTTTTATTAACACTGAAGATTTTTGGTGATAGATGTATGAAATTGTCCGTAGTGTTATGTCTGAAGAACATTACTGACTTGTTTTTATATTTACATTTAGAACATGTTTCACTGATCTCAGCAAAAAGTGATTTTAGTAGGAATTCAGTGTAGTAAATGGTTTGAGGTAATTCAAAGCATGTGGTATTTCAGATCCCAGGCAGGAGTCCTCTGTATATAGACTGCTGTCAAATTCCAGTAAATGAAAAGAATAAAGGAAAAAGTATCAAAAGAATGAGAGACTGTACCAAAATAATGAGGTAAAAGATTTTATGCTAAAACTGATATTTTAAATCCTCTTTGTTTGTTTTTGTAAAGTACTTCATCAAGCTATATGGTTTATATAAAGCAGTGATGTGCTCTACAACAGCTTTGCTGTTTAAAATTAAATTGAGGGCATGGCATTATATGGAAAAGGAAAGAACAGGCTATAGAATGAAAGAAGGTTGTGGTCTTTGGAAAGGTAAGTGAATGTGTTTCTTCAGATTTCAGCAGTGATAAGATGATCGCAGACTTCTGAAGAATTTATGGGGGTTAGAAAAATTTCTAACAGTAGACTTTAATTTCTTCAGTAATTAAAGACAGCAAGATAGAAAACACTCAGGAAGACAGAGCTGTTAGGAAAGATCCATATATTGGAGGCTTAGCCATTATGCTTAAAAGTGTCATGCTGATATTTTAATCCCATTACCTCTGTTGTATTTTATTTCTGAGACTGGCAACAAAAAAGGAAAGTGTTTGGGTGATTTTTTCCCCACTTCCGTGGGAAATGGTTAGGGAATCAGACCAATTAGCCTTCAGGATTTGTCTTTGCATTCAACATCATCTTTTAACCTACTAAATGCACTGACGACTGCATATATTGGTCAGGAAGCAACAAGTTTTAAATGTCCTGCTCTTGAAGTTATAATCTCATAAATATTTAGTTCATCTGAAGTAATAGGAAAATACTTTCCCAAATAAAGCCTCTTCTCACACTGCCTGCTTTTGCTGACCTGACATTAACATGTATGTTCCAGGCAGGATTATGAAGAATCCCCCATGTACACATAATGGCTTTCTGGAAAGGATTCAAATTGATAAAACAGTTGTTTTCTCATATATTTTTTAATTGTCTAATGTATATACTGTTCTGTCTTTACATTTCAGTTTTGCTTCAGAGCTCAGACAGGTGACATCCTTCTGCAGTCAAGGCAGGTTGCATTCAGTTACTTGTGATGAGAAGCTGATACATTGCGGTCTACTTTTTTCCCTGCATATGTTTATACCAGAACAAAATGCAAAATGGTGTAATAGCCACCAGAGAAGGGGAGAAAGCAGAAACAAAATTTTAGATTTAGTGATTAAAAGGACACAACTAAGTGCTGTGATCAGTGTATGCTAGAAAACCTATACTGGCTGATCAGCTGTTAATATTTTCAAAATTTTTTCCCAATGAGGATGCTGGAGCACTGGAACAGACTGCGCAGAGAGGTTGTGGAGTCTCCTTCTCTGGAGAGATTCAAAACTCATGTGGATGCAATCCTGTGTGACCTATTCTAGAGAATCATAGAATTGCCAGAGTTGGAAGGGACCTTAAAGATCATCTAGTTCCACACCCCCTGCCTGGCAGGGACACCTTCCACTAGATCAGGCTGCCCAGGGCCCCATCAAGCCTTGCCTTAAAAGCTTCCAGGGAAGGGGCTTCCACAGCCACTCTGGGCAACCTGTTCCAGTGTTTCACCACCCTAACGGTGAAGAACTTCCTTCTAATATCTAATCTAAATCTACCCTCCTCTAGTTTGCATCCATTCCCTCTTCTGCTTTGGCAGGGACGTTGGACTAGATGATCTTTCGAGGTCCCTTCCAACCACTAACATTCTGTGAAACTTGGAACAAAGTTTGATGGACTGATGTAATGATAGAATACATACAGAAATATGTAGCCATGTAACCATATATATGCCCTAAACTGAAATATAAATATTGTTGATTTGTTATGAAGCAAGATAGAAAGCACAATACATTTTTTTCTTTTTCTTTTTTCTTTTTACTAAAAAGGAGAAGTGTGATATTAAAGTGCATGTGGATATTCTCACTAGTATATTTGTAGCACCATCATTATCATCAAAATGCCAATTTTCCATCATTTAGAGCTGTGGTGTTCCTGAATCTTGGCTGCCTCCAGGAGCTTGCAGGTTCCTTCAGTGCTGCAATCTTGACTGCATGACAGGTGGTGCAAGGAATTTAATACTGTCCCATTACCTGGTAGTCTGGTAGGTCAAAGGTTGGAGTTAAATGCTTTTGGTGTTACCTGGGCTGATATTGGTTGTGACATTAATTAATCAATTCACTGAAACAAATTTCAGGGATGTGAGTAATAAAAAATCACAAAACTCAGAGACATAAATCACTATCTTGTTCTACTTGTAGTTAGGTGCTTGGAAGCCTTCATGTGTATATTTAGTATTTGGAGAATGAATGTTAACATTTCAAAATTACCACTGTAACAGTTTCTCAACTCTTCTTTTGCTGATACCCTGGTCCCAGTGCTGCAGTAACAATTGCTCAAATGTGTGACTGTAAATTTAAAAGGGAAGAAAGATTAAGGAGAGTCAAAAGATGAGCTGCCTTTTCTTTGATTAAGGAGAGTCAAAAGATGAGCTGCCTTTTCTTTGGCAAGGTGTAATACATGAAAGGTAATCTGCAGTCTGCATGGCCATATGTAAACTTTCATCGTGGTGTTTCCCTTGGTTTGAACCTGCCAGGGCAGTGGCTGCTCCTTGGCTAGAGGCTCTATGGTGGTGTTAGTGCCCAGCAGGGGCTCAGCTAATGCTCTCTTCCTCTCCTCCTGTACTTGGTACTGATGGGGTTGCACCTCGAGTATTGTGTTCTGTTTTGGGACCCTTATTACAGGAAGGATGTTGAGCTGCTGAAGTGTGTCCAAAGAAGGGCAGCAAAGCTGGTGAAGGGTCTAGAGCATAAGTGTTATGAGGAGCAGCTAAGGGAACTGGGGTTGTTTAGTCTGGAGAAGAGGAGGCTCAGGTGGGACCTTCTGTCTCTCTACAACTACCTAAAAGGAGGTGGTAGTGAGGTGAGGCTCAGTCTCCTCTCGCAGGTAATGAGTGATAGGGTAAGAGGAAGTGGCTTCAAGTTGCACCAGGGGAGGCTCAAATTGGATATTAGGAAGTATTTCTTCACTGAGAGGGTTATCAGGCATTGAAACAAGCTCCTCAGAGAGATGGTGGAATCACCGTCCCTGGAAGTGTTCAGAAAATGTGTAGATGCGGTGTGTGGGGACATGGTTTAGCGGTGAGCATGGCACTGTTGGGTGGATGGTTGGACTCGATGATCTCAGAGGTCTGTTCCAGCAATAATGACTCTATGATTCTGTGAGAAATGCTGGAGTTACTATTTGGGATTTGGTAGCACATCTGTGTCTGTGAGTGTGTCCTGGCATAGGCGAGGGTAACTGCTGCTGTGGTGTTGCTGGGTTCGCAGCAGTGAGGAGTGGGGGCCGTATTAACAGGCAAGACCCTGATCTGGGTCCTTCATAGGGGAAGCTAGGCCGTAGTGCCACAGTGGGCACTGCTGCCATATGCAGCAGGTTGGTGTAGTCATGGCCATAAGGAAAAGAAAGAAATTTGGAGAGAGAGCAAGAAAGAACCTTACCTTAGTTTTCTCTATAAGTGTTGGGTTGTTAAGTTTATTAGATCTGGGGAAAAACTAAACATAAACAACAACAAATTGCTGACAGCATTTGTAAATGCACACATTTACTTGTAAATTTGTGGCTTTGCACCCACTGTAGCATGTCTCATGCACACAAGAAAGGAAAATAATCACATCAAATGTCTTTTAAATAGAACGTTGAAGTTTTTAACCTGAAAAACAATGAATAAACTGGATTTACAGGGGTATTGAGAGCAACTACAAAAGAAGGGGAAAAGGAATGTTTTTCCTTTGTGCCTGGATGTCTTACAGATTATCAAATAGTTACTTTCAGATTGTTCCCAAGATTTCACCAGCATGAAAAATGAATATGAAGCTTTTCTGCAAAGCATGTGGTTAGTGGATGATTTTAGTTGCAATTTGGGTTCTTGCAGTCCTTGTTCCTACAAATGAGGCTGTTAGAATTCATAACTGCTGGGATAATGAGTAAAGATCCTGTGACCAGACTTTGATACAGTGCTGTTGTACTTCAACCAGAGATACTTTTAAACATATACAGAAATATAAACCCAAATAGTTATTAGTTTTTTAATGCATCCATCACTAGGTGATTGAGGTATATTAGGGTAGTAACTTCTATGTAAGCTCTGAAAATGAATTTAAATATTGTTTATTCTGAATCTCACTTCAGGTTATATTCCGGTCCTTGCTCTGGGTGTTGTTTGCACATTTTGAAATAAGTAGTTGCTAGGAGAAAATGTATATATGTAATCTAGAACTTATCCTTCCTTATAAATACTTTAAACAGAAGCAAAATGTGTAGTAACTTGCAAATACCACTGCCAAAAAGGCTTTTGTAAAGTTATGGACACGCAGTTGATTTGGGAGACATTTTGAGATCTGCAGTCTTCAATAGGGACGTTCAATTTCACTTGCAAACCATACTAATCACAGAAATCTTTTGAATTCTGGAGCAGAAAGGCCATTCTGCTTCTGAAGGTTGGGATTGCTTTTTAATTTGCTCAGTCCTGTGGACTTGTTGCATTACTGTAGTGATTTGCAGTTTTCTGCTCCAACTACTATATTTCTTAATTTAGTAAAAGAAGTACAATGCAGTAGTGTGGTTGATAGTTGTCTATGAAGTTAATACTCCACATAACAGCTTCTTACAGTGAAAGAAATCCTACTTTGATTCAACTCAGTTTTGATATTCAGTCACGTATTTCTGTGATTTGGGTGTGCAGTCAGTTTAGAATATGTTATTGCTATCTGAACTTTACATTAGTTTTTAACTTCCTTTTCATTTTCCTCTGTTTCCAGGAAATTGAAGAGCATGTGGCATTTTTAATAACTGTTCCAACTGCCCTAGCAATTTTTTTTGCTATATTTATCCTTGTCTGCGTGGAACCTGTATTTAAGAAGCTGCTTCGAGTATTTTCTCTGGTGGTCTGGGTATGTCTTGTTGCCATGGGATATCTTTTTATGTGTTTTGGAGGAATCATCTGCCCCTGGGACCAGGTAAGACTGCCATTATTATTAATTTTACTTCCATTGGATACATTTCCAAGAACCATTCTATGCAAAACCACTCATTCATTTTTGCAAGACATCTCATAAAATGTTTTTGTGATTAAGTGTTGGCATGCTGAGACTCCCCACATCTATTTTATAGACATATCCAAAGAGATGTGCATACTTAGGATATGGAAATATTTCAAGGATTTTGCCTTTATATTTTTAAGCTCCTTTGCATAATGAGCATCTGATCCAGTCACCAACTTCCTTGTATATTGAATATTTGATTCTAGTGACCTATTAATATGGCAGAAATAGTGGTTTTGTTCAAGACTACTGACTACTTCTTCAGCTTCATACGTTCAAGCTCTTAGTGTAGGCTTTCTGGGGTCTTCAAGATGTTCTCTAGCAATGCATGAGAAAAAAGGACTGGAAGAAGAAATACAAGTTTCCTTAGGGAAATGAATGAGAAGGGAGTAGAAGTACCCTTCATATTTTTAATATTTTGTAATGAAGACAAAGCAAAAACATAACTGCATCTGATCAGCAGCATTTTTGAAATACTGATAATGTGCAATATCCAACACTGCACCTGATTGTTTCTTCTGTGTTCTGCCATATTCTTTTCCTTTTCCCAAGCCTCTCTGCATGAGAGAGGCTATATTATATCCTGATATAATAATTGTAGAACTCTTCAGGGATAGAAAAAAGCTTTAAAAAGTATCAATCTGTCATGCTGAGTCCATGAGCTTGTTATAACCTTTAAATGGTAGTGCTGTATCTGTATGTGGGGTGCCTTCTAGGTCTTTAAGATAAACTTGAAACAAATTTTCTGACTTGGTATTCAGATCTTGCAAAAACTTATGCAAATACTGAACTTTAAGTATGCAACTAGTTCCTTTAAAATATTAAATTCAAATGATTTAAGTTACAGGTGTGCACTGGTAATATTAGTTTTGGAGCTCTTACCTCTCTGGGTGACTTTTATATTCTCATTTTCTTGGAAGTTGCAGAGATTATTAGTTATTTCAGAGATTATTAGTTATGAAACTGCCTTCCTGGCAGTTTATTTTTGGTGTTTGTTTTTTCTTTTTTTTTGAAACTACCAAACCAGGCCAAACTTGTGTGTAATAAAAAGAAAATCAGAAGATGTAGTATTTTTCTCTAGATAGAGATTTCACCATGGGATTCCCTATATCCTTGTGATGTCAAGTCTAGATAATCCATTATTTTCATTGCCAGTTATGGAATGGCATGCTAGAATATTTCAGGCTTTCGAGTTTAGATGCAAGTACTTAATTAGCCATATTATTTGTTCATTGTGAATTCTACTGAGTTTATTAGTTGTAAGATACAATGATGATTTTCAAAAGCATGTGACATAAGTAAGAGAGATGATAATGTCTCTGTCCTGGGATTGTATTAACTTGTGAATATGGTTTGTCTTGCTTTCCTTTCCTCTCAGGAAAGTGTTCCAACATTCCCACAGCATTGGAGGGATGCAGCTGGCTGTGTGAGGCAGGCAGGGCTGCAGAGCTCCGGGGAAAGGCATTGTCTTCCCACAGGTTGCCAGGACACAAGTCCTCTGATGTTTCAGTCTGCGCTTTGCTTTGCCTGCAAGTGTTGCTTGGAGAAGAGGGTGTTTGGGAGGGAGCTGCGTTGGTGGCTCTGCCAGCAGCAGTCGGGTCTGAGTAGCAGGCTTGCCTGGCACTGCCCAGGCTCCAGCCCTGGGTGGGCAGGGCTTCCCCAGGCAGCCTGAACCTGGCTGTGTGTCTGTGCCTGAGCGCCACCCTGTAGGTTCTTCTCTCTGTGGGGAGAGAGCTGGTGCCAAGTGGCCCCTGGCCCCTGCTGGGAGTTGGAGGTCGTGTGGCTCCCTGCAGTGGGAGCCTTCACTTCCCCAAAATAATTTCCCTTCCCTGCTTGGCATAGCAGTGCTGTTTTGGTGATCGCTTCTGTAGGTATACTTCTGCCTAGTGTCAGTCAAGAGTAAACTTTGGAAATATGGGAATCTTTCTGGGGATTTGACACCTTACACAATAGACTAATTGCAGGTTTGATGTTTTTGAACATTTGTAGAAAAGACCTGAGCAGTAAAATACTGCTGTGTGTTCCTGTGATGCTCATGTTTTGATTGCTCTGCAGCAAGAATATATAGGTCAATAATCCATGTTCTTTCCTATAATTAAATGTGAAAGCAAATCTGAAAAATCTTTCCTCAGTGATCACTGACAGTTTCTTTGTTGAAGTTTTACATTTAGTGAATTTTAAAACCATTTTGCTTGTCTTATTATGGTTGTTCCTTTGTTCCTTTTGTCAAAGAAAAGAAACATGTAAAATTTAAATTAGTTCTGTTTCAAATGTGTCTTTGTCAACATAACTAATTAGAAAATTATTTTTAAAAAGAGCTAGTTCATGCCACTTACCTACTAAGGAAGTGCTTTATTTTAATCTTCTTCAAATTACAGCCTAATTTTTGTTCTGACCTGGCAGATACTCTTTTCATTATTTCTTTCATGGCTTCTGAATCCTAAGGTTGTTAAGAATATGGCATTTCTTACTTGTACTAATAACTATTAAAGGGTAAATTTTCTGCATACCATAGTTTATAGAAAGAACATGTTATTCTCTTATTTGTGCACAAGCACTCTCCCTTTAAAAGACAACCCTGGATCCTTCAAATTTTGGCTAACGACGTTAATGTTCCTTTTGGCTGTTTGCAACTGCTAGATACAGTTTTTTCTTTGTTGTCTGAAGGAACCTTAGGTGTGAACTTTTGCAGCTTTTGTTTACAATAAAAATACTACTTCAGAGAGACTATTTTGGTTAGGAACTCAATATATATTTTAATGCAGAGCAGTTCCTCCTGAGCCTGCAGGCACATATCTGAAATAACTTTCATGAGGAGTAGAAGGCTGGAAAAGAAGTGGCTGGTCAGTGACATTGGGTTTTTTTGTTAGAAACCTGTGGGCTGATGTGAAATAAGTGCAAATCATGATTGGTTGCAGCTATCTTTTTTGCTGTTCCCTGCAGACTGCTTTTATCTGCATTTCCCTGTCTCTTGTTTGTCTGCAGCTACAGCTTTAGAGAGAAAGCTATTATCAGGTAGGTATCTGGCCACTGTTTGAAAGGGGAAGGCAACACAGCTGTAGAGGGTTACTCTGTCCCTTGGGCAGGCCTGGAAGCCCCATGCTGGCTCTGTAATTGCCTGCTGAGCTTGATCTAAAGGCTGTTATTGTCACTAGGCTGCGTGGGCATAATCACAAACCCATGTACAAGAGGAGGAAGGATATTTGCACTATCAAGCATACCAACTAACTTACCTCTAAAGTTAGTCCAAGCTCCCTTGCTCTTCTTTGTGGACAATGAAGAGAAGAAAGTACATTGAGAGGGAGAGCGTCATAGTGAGGCAGTGGGTGGGCTTTACATGATAAAAATGAGGACAGTGATAGCAAATGCCTTTGGTACCTGACAGACTTTTTAAAAGAAGTGTGGCAACCCTGTCCGATTGGTGTCAGCCCAAATTTCTGTCAGTGCCAGACTTGGCAGTGAAGCCCCTGGTTTTCCCTAGGGGCCCTGGGAACTTGGATGCTTTAGTAGGACCTACATGCATTACACTGTTACAGCCCAGGAGGGAGGCTGGGCTGTCTGGTAGGAATTGCAGGACACCTGACCAGGGTTGGTAGGAAAGAACTAGATCGAAGGAAGTCACACAGAGGCTCAGAGAGGGCAATCGCCTGCTGGCAGTTCTTTCCAAAGCTAAAGTGTGAGCAATAGATGTTTTCAAGTGAGAACGACCCAAGGGTGATGCTTAGGAATGTCTGTGTGGAAGTCAGTGGATGGGGCTTTTGGTGGAGAGCAAGGAAGTAGTGCTGGTGGGAAAAGGTAATATATTGATTTAGTCATGTTAGGACTTTTCCAACTATAGAAAGGAGTGCATTTCCTTACAAAATTTAAATCAAGTATCTATCTGTAGGGTTACATACCAGGCAATGGATTTAAATTAGTTCCCTCTTGTTTCACTGGAGTATAGTTATCGTACAACAGTTGCCTTTCCATGTCATCTGCTGACATGTCTATTACTTCCTCAGCCTTTTATACAGGGTGTACATAAATATGTCATAGTACTTTGAAATCACTGGGTAAAACAAGCTCTTAAAGCACACAGTGGATGATATAAAAAAGAGAGTAATTATACAGCATTATACTACTCGAATGAATTCTATCATTGCTGGATTTTGGTATTCAATTCTACTTAATTACAAATACGTTTGCACAGCCCAGGCACCAGATGTGTTCCTCCTTGTCTATATTCAGTTACAGCACAGAAATCACTTCAAGCAGGATTTGACACTTCTGGTTTCTGAAAAAAAAAAACCCCAACAAACCACAGAGTGAAGTATTTAGAATACATGTTTGGCTATTTTAGCCTAAATGCTGCTTCTTGAGCTGAATCGAAAGCACTTTTGGTTTGGTTTTGTTTTAATGTGTTTGTATGGAATGGTTCAATTTGGGCCTTGAAGCAGCCCTGGTTTACAAAGTGTGAAAAAAGTTTACTGTATTACTATTTCTAACTCTCAAGGGTTTTTTATGTTCTCTTGGCACCTGAGGACATCAGTCTATCACGTGCTGAGGGGTGAGGGCATGCACAGTATTTCTGCTGTTGCTGATTAGCTCCTGTATTAGGAAGCAGGGCAAGCCAATGAGTCTGCAGACAGGGAAGAATTTTCTTTGCACAGAGTTACATCAGGTTTGAATTCTGCACTTTGGGACTTCCCATGTCTAAAGTCAGTCTTCTTTTAAATTATTAATAACGTTGTGTGGTTATGCTGTGCAAAAAGGTGTTAAGACTTTTGAGAAAGAGCAGGATGGATGTCAGTGCAGTCCCTGTGGTGCAGGAAAGTGAGGATGAGCAGCTGTCAGCTGTGGCTCTGGCTCAGGATCTAGAGTGTGGGGGAGACATGACATTTTTTGAAGTTTAAGATTAATCAGACTATCAGGAATGAGTATCCTGAGCAAGGAACTAAATCTTGTAGGAGCATGGTTCAGTACCTTGCAGGTGAACAGTCATATGAAAAAGGACATAAGGAAAACCAAGAGACTTGTATGAAAGAGGAGATGCTGCCCAGCAGATGATACTGTGCTTTAGGCGTAGGTGTGATAGAAAAGGAATAAACCCACAATCTGCAAGTATAAGCCATATTTGCAGTTATATTCGAGGAATGAGAAGAACAGATGATTTTTATCTTAATATTCATTTTTTAGTAGACATATGAAGTCACAGGCTTAATAGCATGACATTTAAATGTGTTTATCAAATCTGGTATGGCTGTATCTGTATAGAAGACAGGAAAAAGCTGAGCTATTAGAGACCTGCTAGTCGTTAAAATCAGTAACACAGTTGATCGATATAGTAAAATAGTGCGTGAAGCCTTGGAACGCCCTGTTGGCATAACTAGTGCACCATTGTTAACCTTTGGTATGTCATGGCAATGCATTGTGATAGCTGTTTTTTGGAAAGAGAACTGATTTCTTTTTTAAATAGGGAAAGCAGTTTTGTAAAGAGTAAAAGAATCTGTTTTTGTGCCAAATGGAAGACTAGGAGCACTGCTAGAGGACATGGGCGTTATTAAAGTAACTGTACATACAGGTGAGGGGAAATGGCAACTAGTGTGAATTCAGAGAGCATCAGGCAGTAGGAAGATTGCTGTTGGAATTTCTCAGGGAGCCCTCTGGAGAGTGTTTGGGTTTATTATTGCTTTTTACCAGTGGTGGGGTGACAGGATGTCACTGCTATAACAGAATTTGTTGATGACCCAGTTAAAAGATTCCTAATACAGCAAAAAATCAGAACATTATGGGGAAGAAAAGCATGACCTTGAGGACTGCAGTAATCACAACTAGATGAAATTTAATGATAGGAAATACAAGGTCCCTGCATTTGGGAACTAATAGCAGAAATTTCAGCTATAGGCTGAAAGTTCTTGGTTGAAAATGAGCAAGTACAAGCAGAATGTCAAAGAGAAGCATTAAGTGGTCACTGGGTCTTTGGGATATGCATCCAGAAAAGACTGAGCTGTGATAGCAGAGTACAGCTAAGGATGAAACCTCACCTGATGACTATGTACTTTTCTGGTGACCTGCATTCAGAAAGATAAACTGAAACTGTAAGAATGCAGAGAATGTCAAGCAAGATCACAAGAGATGAGAAGAGCTTGACTTGGGTATAGATGAGCAGAAGAGAAGAATGCTGAGAGTGGTGTGACTGCCATCTACAGATAATCTCTGGTTGCAAACATCAGGTTTGAGGAGAAACTACAGAAGATAAAGGATTATTGACATGTAGAAACACACACACAAAAATCAGGCAGCCATTAATAATACTTAGACTGAAAATAGGAAAAAATCTCAGCCAGTAGGGCATTGTGTTTGAGGAGTGACTAATATCCTCAGCATAATGAGGATTAAAATAATGACTTGGTTTTACGGTGGAATGTTGTCCTTAGTTGAGTCATTCAGTGTCTTTGGTAGGAAGGGCACGGACTTCAGTGATCCAGGAGCAAGCATCCTTTTAGTTCTTTATTCCCATGCACTACTTACATCTGGGGAGCACTGAACCACTTTAAATTACAATTTACTTTGACCTGTGCCTGAAGTTCGTCTGAAAACTGAAGAGCTGGATTTTCTGACTTATGAAAGTCTATGGCTTTTTCCTATTTAAGTGTCTTTTATCCTTCCAGCGTTTTTCTGGACCAGTAGTCTCAAAACTAATAGCATCAGGGGACAGTAAGCATGCTATATTTCTGATTGCTTCAGGCATTCATTTTAAGGCTTATGAGGGAGGTTTAAAATAATGTAAAGTAGTAGAGACTGCTATTAGAAGAGTCTTGCACATTTATCAGAAGAACCTTATGAAGCCCTTGTTTCCCTGCTAGTTTATTTTTCTTTACTCCATTTCCTGTAGTGATTTTTCCATCTCAGAGTGTACAATTGGGTACAAAGGCTGAGCTGGTTGTAGATTACATCAAGATTATTGCATGGTTTGTGTATGGTGTGACATTTGCTGGGCAAGTCATGGGAGTGAATTTTGCTAAGGGAAGCATTAACGTTAACTCCATCGAAATACAGTCTCAGCTAACTATGCCAAACTGAATGTGGTAAGATTTGTCCCTCTGATGGGAAATAACATAAATAAGAATATTAATGTTTCTAAGAGTACTGAAACTAAGCAATGCCAATTTCAAATATGATCATATTGTTCAAATGTTGCTGAAGTCAAGAGACCTGTTGACAAATGGAAATTAATAATTTAAGCTATTCATAAGGCTTTTTATGTGCTTAATAAGTGATTTGACATAAAGAAATAAACATTTGATAATTTCATAGTACATATTAGTTGAAAATTGTCTGATGGAGCTACCAGAGAACCATTAAAGAAACTATCCAGAATTTCTTGTTAGGAAGTATAATTTAGGGTCCCCATGAAAGCCTTTACCTTGGAATTGTTTTCCACTCAGAAGAGTGACAGTTTACCTGACTTTCAGGAGGGAAGGTTTTGGCATGACAACGCATGATTCTCTTGGTTTCAGCTTTTTGACTTTGTTTACCTGCCAGTCATGGAAAAGCTTGGAACTTAACATGACTATTGGACATATTGTATGTTTTTATTTTTGTGAATTAGGTAATGAAGGGGTGTTTCATCATAGATCCTGACCTTTAGTCCTTTTATACCATTTATCTCAAATCTGTTCCTGTTTGCTGGTTTCTAGTGCTGCAATAATTGTGCTAGTAAGCTGTTACACAAAGACAAAATAAAATAGATGGTGAAAATGTTTCCTACAAGCTGTGTAAGAGGACCTCAGTTTACTTGTTTGAGAGTGTTCCCTGTTTCTGTAGCTTTTATGAAGTTTTAGACACAACTGTGGCACTAAATAAACGAGTCTCAGTATCTGGATTGTCAGGGGATCGCTTCTTTTTTAGTCTAGGAAGCTGGTAGAAGAATTTAGCCTCCAGGTACTTGCAGTTTATAATATGCTGGCTATGAAATACCTTTCAGTTTCACTTGCCAGTATACAAATCTACAGTGCTTGCTTACCTGAAATTAGATAATATTTGAAAGAAGGTGATATGGTCTACTGGTTACAAATCTGTTGACAAGCAAGGTCCTAAGTTTATAAAGTTTTACCAAGGTAAGAAATAAGGCGGTAGAAATACATTTGATATAGTAAGACTTACTCAATAGGGGTTGTAAAGATGTGTAAGTTTTATATATTCATATAAAAATATAAATTACTAAATCCATATAAATAAAATTTTATAGATTTCCAATGTGTTGGAATTCACTTTTTAAGAATTATGTGTAATTAAAATATGAGTTATATAAATAATTATACATTATAAATGGTATATTTATTGCAAACTAGAAACAAATGTGCTTTCAAATGATTGTGTTCATTTAGTGATTTGTTTTAATTTATTTTATTATGTGACAGATTTTTTTTTATAGAAACCACTGTATATTGCTTGTTTATTGAGATATAATTTTATGTTTATATTGGCTTAATTTGGCAATAGGCTGTCTAGGGAAACAGGAAGGAGAAAAAAAATGGATCAAGATAACTGCCAGTTTCCAGAAAACATTTCAGTGCTGCTGAGGGACAATCCCAGAAGTATTTATCTGTCACGATTTTGCTACCTCTGTAAGAAATGGAGGAGACTGATTTACATGCTGATAGGAGAAGGGATGAGAACAGCAAAGGCAAGAGAACTTCAACAGGTTTCAAAGAAACAGTTTTTCAAAAAGGATCAAGTAACTACTGGGAGGACACAACATCTCCCATCTTCCTTATCGTGGAAAAGCTAAACCTCCTGGATCACTATCAGAGGAACTTGAGATGCCACTTTTTGTTTGTTTTTTAAAAGCTTTGTTTCTTCTGCAAAAATGAAAAGTGTATGAGTGCTAAGAAGAAATGCTGATCCAGACTCTTTGTCTGACCACAGAAGTTGTTACTGCTCATCCTCACAGAAGGATGAGGCACAGTTGCCTCAGTTTGTCTGAACTTGCAGGGTGAGAATACCAAACATTAATAGTCTAAGTGAAAGCCCAGGATAGGCTTCAGTGATCTGAAGGATGTTGGACAAGGATATGGTTTTTCTTCAAAAAAACCCAACAACCACCAACACAAAAAACCCCAAACTGACAAACTGAAATACTGGAGGTTTCATTCAGAGCAAACGAAAAGCCAAGGAATTGCATACAGCCAAAAAGCCTGTATACAGCATACACTTGACAGTGTGCCGTAAACTTCATAAAGCTACAGAAACAGGGAACACACTTGAACAAGTGAACTGAGGTCTTATGCAGCTTGTAGGAAACATTTTCACCATCTATTTTATTTTGTCTTTGTGTTAACAGCTCACTAGCTGAATTATTGCAGCACTAGAAACCTACAAGCAGAAGGTTTGTGACAATGGAGGAAACCTTTTTCAGTCTGTCAGGGAAAAACCCACTCTCTCTCCGTCCACATACATGCATTCACAAAGCTTGAAAAACAATCAAATCATGTTTTCATGCAATGCAGCATTCACTGTCGTGCCACTTAGGAAAAAGGTACATTTCTGTTACTACTACAAAGCTTCATGCTGATTTTATACTGTAAACTTACTGTAAAATAACACATTTATCACTATTATCAATTTTGTATAACTTGAGTTCTTCTTTTCTATTGTTCTGGCAGACTTAGCTTGAACAGTTTAGAACTTGCCTGCATATTAATCAGGTTGTGTTCTAGATTGCATTTTTCTTACTTGCTTCTTGTACATACAATTTTAGCTAAGTTATATATTTATATAAATTATATATCTTACTTTTCAGGGTATTATGTTTGCTTAAATTGCCAAATCTGTTAAAAAACAATCTGTTCTTAAATGTTGTGATTTGTATACCGCTTGATGGATTTGCAAACGTGTTTCTTTTGCAAGTCATGCTCAAGATGGCAGGTGGAGTGATGACTTAGTAAATGCAACCTCTGTCTCATATCTTCATGTTACATTGCAAAGTAATTTGCATTTTGTAATCTGCTCAGTCTCTTTCCACATTACTGCTTTCTAGATTTCTTCCTTTTTGGAATATGCCAATTTGAGATGGTGTCTGTAATTTATCAGTTTCCACTTCTATAGTATGAAAGTCCTTTAACTATTTTCTGATGAGTTTGCTTATTTTACAATTCCTTTGTATTCCATTCTCAGCTCTTTCTTTCATGCATTTCATCCTGAATTTTCATCACCTTCTCATATTTACCATGACAGTTGTCTTCTGTCCTACACATTAATGAAGACAGGCTTTCTTCTGTTTAATACATTGTTGTTTTTCAACACCCTGTACTTTTTGTCTTCACAACACTATTTTTTACCACATTCAATATGGATGAGTTTACATAAATAATTATTTTTAGGTGTCATTGGTGATAGCAACAGTCTCGCAAGTTCAAATATCTGTGGGCTGAGTTCTGTCATAGTCTTCTTAAACACAGTTGCAGTAAAAAGCTGTGTGGCAAGCTTTTTAGATGAAGACAGGGAAGCAAATTTCTAACTGATAACAAAGCCTCCAATGCAGAAAAGTGCAATGAATGCACATTATCATATATGAATCATATTTATTTTTATACTACTACATGATTTGTTCTAGATAAGCACAGTAGTGTCAGATTCATTGGTGATGTAGGCAGATAGCAAAATAATCTGTGCTTTAATACCTGTTAATGCCTTTTCTTCTCACCTCTCGTTGTTTGGTTTTAATCACATTTCAGTAAGTACTGCTTTTCTCAAGCCATGTGAACATTTTACAGACAGCATTTTACAGTATTGCAGGGACATGTAGTGACCACTGAAGTCTGCTATAAGTGGAAGATCTTTCTGGATCCACAGATTTTGCATCATTTTTATGACTTGTTTAGCTTGTGGTCGTGAACATAGATTGGTGATTTCACATAATGTAGAAATGCAGAACAAAACAACTTTGCCTGTTGTGTTGTTCTAGAGTTTGTATTTTCCTTTATTTCTTCTTTATTTGTCATGCTGAGCAACCACATGCTGTAGGGATTTACAAATAAAATGGGATTTATTTAGTAAAATGTCAAGTTTTAATTTTCAGTACTTTTGCAATTGTGTTGCAATTCTTGCATGAGGGTTTTTGAGGGTTTGTTTGGGTATTTTTTAATCTCTTTTAACAAAACAGGCTGAGATTACCAGGCCAGATGTATCCGTTTTTTTCAGGATGGCTGCTGTTTCAGTGCAAGTGGGAGAGGACCGAAGTGAGGACAAAAGTCCATGACTGCAGTGTCTGACTTCTGCCTTCTGCTGTTTCCATGAGATGAGACCTGTGCCCAGGAGCATATGGCTGCAGTTAGATGTGTACATGCAGAATGTTAGGTGCCACAGAAATGTTGGAGTTGGTGTGTAAGGTTGATAGGGAGGATGGAGGAAGCAAGTTATACTGGCCACAACTCTTGGAGGTTGATACAAGGTCCTGGATTTTTAGTGCTTGGAAGAAGCTGCTTGCTCCCCTCACCCTGGCTTTGTCTCTGTCCCCTACTTCCGAGGTTTCCCATCCATGTTTTTTGCTGCAGTTTTGTCTGCTCAGGCTTCAGTGGTATTGTAGTTACTCCACCCTGGCATGGTATTCCACTGCTTGCTAGCAGATTAGCAATCTTTAGATGTCTTTAAAAATAGCTGTGCCTGATTTATCAGGTAGGTCTTCAAAGATGCATAAACACAACTTCTGCTCTGGTTTAAATATCTCACATGGGTGTTATTTATCTAATCATTTTGGACAACACTCTTGAGGGCAGGAAGAGCAGTGGAACACAATAGGTCTACTCATGATGCAGTAAAATTTATTTATAATTTCTGAAATATTTCAAATTGCCACCTCATTAATTTTCATTTCAAGATGTAGGATAGTGCATACTGGAAACATTTAGGCAGCTTTCAGAATATGCTGTTTTATGTCTTTCAGGTTTTAAAAAAGATATTATATAATTTTATTATAATAATGCTATTATTGTTATAATTTTATTATTAGAGAATAATAAAAAATGTAGGGAATGAAAACATCCTTAATGACTGAAGTATGCAATTTTTGTGAAAGCATCAAAATAGATCAGAAATCATTATTCGCTATTAAGAGATAATTGCCACTGATTTGTGAGAGCTTCTTGCCTTTCTTGCTGCCTAGTAATCTTGTGGTGGGCAATCCCATCAGATCCTAAAGATTTGGGGATCACTGACAGTGGACCTTGTCAACACAGTAAATTAATCCTGTTATAGTATGGTAGTTAGCACACTGGTGCAGCCTTTGAGAGCTGAGTTCATTCAGATAGAGCTGAAGATATAGCCTGTTTCTACATTCCTCTGAGTGTGCAGGACCTGCAAAGTTGGGCAAGTGTGATATGGGACAGTGATTAGTTCCACTGATGTATCCAGAGTAGAATTGTTCCCAGAAGAACATTTCTGATCCAATCTGTCAATCTTTCCTCCTTGTGAAAGGCTTTGCTCTGTTCCCAGTCCAGAAAACCAAAGAAGCCTTCTGTAGGATTGTTCTCGAGTTCTTCTTCATTACAGTTTAAACCTCTTGCAGTGAGGAAACAATATTGTAAAGGTTGTAATTGGATTACTACAGTTAGAAATTCCCAGGTGATGTATTGCTGTTGGCCACTTTGACATTCACATAGTTTTAATGTTGACAAACTACTGTAGAAAAGCTCAGTTGAGAGTTTGCTGCAATCATTAATCCATTGTGCTTGGGCAAGTGTTTCATCATGATTATCAGAAGATATTTGCATGAATATAGGCAAAGGTGACATATGATATAGCCTCTTTTTGCTCAGAGGTAATGGCTTTTCAGCCTACTCTAAGGGAAGGGAGAACAGCTAAGGAACCAGCTGGAACAATTCCAGTGTTCCACAGGGCCTGAAGCCAAGTAGATTTTCCCTGGAGCAGCATCTCTTCTGAACATTCAAGACTAGCAATCGTTTGAAACTCTTTGATGCAACATCTCACACCCTGGTAGTCCTTTTTTTTTTCTGAATCTTAGTATGTTATGTTTAGATGTATTGCAATACCCAGTATTGCATTACATGTGTTTATTTTTATTTTAAATATCAGACTTCCAGTGAATTTTGGAGGATGCATCATGTCCCCATTTATTTAATAGGTCATCATGAAAGTAATACTAAGCAGTGATCATTAAAGGGAATATTGTGATCATTAAAAGGGAATGTTGTGTATGATGAGTGGGAAGTTATTTTTAACAAACTGAAGAGCACTGTCTTCTATCCTAGTCTTCTCAAACCCAAGAATGACTCATTTAAATTTCGGATAAGGTACAGATGTGTTGTTACCAGCTTCATTCAGATTTGTGATGAAGCATTCAATAGATTGCTTTTGGATGAATAAAAAAATGATGGGTTATTCAGTCTATCAACAGTCATATTTTTTCATCTTCGGTTACCCTGGATTTCCAAGGGATAATGTATTTGGCCAAATTGCATTTCATATTGCAATTACTTAAAAAAAATATTTTATTTATTTTTAATTCAGACCTTTAAAGACAGTAAGGGACACAGAAAAGCCTTGGTCTCAGAAGCCAACAGGCCTTGAATTCTGTGCCTAGTGTCTCAGCTTCCCACTTGAGGTGTTTTGATGGGAGAAAGAATAAAATATCTTCCTTCTCCCCCGTAACAGTGCCCTGCTTTGAGGTGAATTGCTCTATCTGGCATCATTTGTATGTTTCTGTAAAAGCAGCAGCTTTTATAGCTAAAAACTACTATTTTGTCTGTACTGATAGTTAAAACTGAAAGTTTTACCTGCAGGAGAATAAATCCAGCTACTTGTAACGACAGCTATAATTTTGGTGGAAGTACTGAAATTTCCTCTTCAGATCATATTTGTGGATTAGAGTCCATCACAAACATTTGCCTCATATTTTTCAGGGAGCCCTTGCAGAGCAGAATCCATTCCTTGTCACAGAGCATTTTGGCAATGTCCTAATTTCTTTCAGTTCACAATAGCAGCATAAAACCTCCAAGGACCATTTGCAATGGATCGGGGTAATTCTGTAGAGACAGCATTCCTGTCAAGCATTGGTTTGGGAGAACATAGGAGGCAGCAAGTCTAGACAAAGGCAGAAGCAGCAAAGACTTTGCAAAGTGTGCATGGATTAGGCTGAGGAAGGAACCTGTGGAGCTGTTGGAGCTTGGGCAGGGCTGATGAACTGGCAGCAATGTTGTGCAACTGGTGCTGCCACCAATTGCCTGCCAGTCCCCTGATCAGGAGCCAGTTCTGGCAGCTTGGCAAGCTTTTGCAGGTGCATTAGAGGTGTGTTCATGGTGTTGGCTGAAATAATTAAATAGTGCAGGAAAAAAAGTTAAGGAAGAAATCAGAGCATTCACATTTGGAAGAGGTTATCAAAGGTGTGATTGCTCAACTGCAACATAGTTCTGCCAGTAGCAAGACACATAAACTGTCCACAGGGAACAGAGTGGCTTGTCTGATGCATACCTGTGCAGCTGGTTATTTAGAGGACAGCTATAATCCATGTATGTGCGAGAAAGTGGGTGTGGGAAAGTCAGTATGTTTTAGGTCAAATGATTGTCATGAGCTTCTGTGCCATCAGTACAATTGAGAAAAGAAAGAGCCTGTTTTATCCGCAGCAATACTGGAATTGTTACATGCACCAAGAAATGGGGCACTTTTTGCTGAATCAGGATGCATAGAGATGAGATCTGGCTGCAATCATTGCAGGCAGACCTGCTCTCCTCTTCTGTACCCCACTGTGCAGTAGGCAGGCAGTGTGCGGCACCAGCCTTGAGTGGAAGGTTTGCTCAGCCTTGGCTCCTGGGAGTGCTGAGAGCTGCTGACTGCTCTGAGTGGCGACCTGGGGGCACAGTGGGGAATAGGCTGCAGGGCATGGCAGATAGTGGTACTGCAGGGGGGTGATGGGAAACCTGATGTTTGTATTTCCTAGGAGAGGTGATCTTAAGTAGGATTTGCAGCAGCAGGCGCTCAGTTTAAAGATACTGCAGTGGGAGACAAGAACACATTGCTGGAACTGTTTTCTCTGCCTCTATTTAAGTATTAGTAGCACTGATCAGTTCTCATTGCTGGTGGAGAGAGCACCAGTCTATGATGAGTTGGTGAAATGCTCTGAAGCCAGACATTAACATGCGCAGCAACTCACTGAAGTTAATTCTATTTAGTTTTGATTAAATGTAAGTTTTCCCTCACAGGATCCACACTATGACATTGACACCTAAAAAAAATGACACAAATACTTCCAGTATAGTTCTGGTGAGTATAAGGATAATATCCAGTCATTACACAGTATGATTGTCTGTCTTCATATGATACTGGATGGTGATGGTAGCAAACACAGGGTTGACTACATACATGGAATAATACATAACATCCTGTCAGAGGCATCAGAGCCTTAACTTCAGGTGTACTTTGTGAATATAATCTTCACATAGATACACCTTCTGTTTTCAGCTGCAACAGAAGTCTAAATAAGTATGCATATTATTTTGTGTTCTGTGGTTCCCAAATCTGGTTACAGGTAACTGATTGATATATATATATATATATACACACATATATATATATATAGATAGCTATCTGTGCTTGATTGGACCTTCAGAACTGGAAATGGTAGCTAGAGATGTCTTTGCACTCAAGGATAGGGAAGAGATTCAGATGGAAGCAAAATAATGAATTGCCTGTCAATGTACAGTTTTTCTGTCAGTACCATAAAGATAATACTTGTTTTGCTGCAGGTGACCTCCTTTTTTGAAGTAGAAAGTATGGAAGAAATAAGAAATCAACATATATTTTATGTTTCTTGTCACAGATGTGTAATTACAAGGAACAAATTAAAGTAACGAGAGAGAGAAATGTCTTCTTTAAATGTGGAAAACCTGAAAATGGTATTTGGGTAATGTAGTTTCTTCCCCCATACCAGCACTTCAGAGAGATATGCCAGCACTACAGGATAAATGGGACGAAGCAGGCACATATTCAGATCTTTCTCTACCCACCATCCCCCGCTTTACTGTTTCTAAATGTTCGTTTGAGTACTTCTGAATTCTCATTTTCATCACTGAACAGATCTAAATCCAATCCAGGAACTATCAGCAAAATAACACATCAGAAATCAATCTGGAAACATCCTAATAGTTAAGCTACTGTGAAATCAACATAATAGAGACTAGAATAATATTTTGCATGTCTTTAAGTTCTGTTTGGTTAGTTAATTTACCCATGTGATAGAGCAGGCTTAGCAGAACTTCTTGCTATTTATGCTGCCTTACATAATACTGGGTGAGTTGCTACAGTAGTGACACTGATGCAGGACGAAAGCACCTAATGTTCCAGATGCCAATTTGAGTGTATATTTGTAGTTTACAGAACAATGTTTCTAAAGCTCTAGATGAGGGTTTTTAAAGCATTCCTGCCTGAATGCTTCATCTGGCAACAGCAGCAGCAGCTATAGGAATCTGAGAGTGTTTATGTGCTATTCACTGTTTGGGAGCCCTTGTTCTGGATTTGTCAGGAGTTTAGCAGATGAAAAATTAAGGTTGAACACCCTTTGATCCCCATCTACAAAAAAGGCAAGAAGGAGGACCGTGGTAACTACAGGCCTGTCATTCTTACTTCAGTGCCTGGTAAAATAATGGAAAAGATTGTTCTGGGAGGCATTGAAAAACATCTGAAGGACAGCGAGGTCATCGGTCACAGCAAGCATGGCTTCCTGAAAGGCAAGTCCTTCATGGCAAAACTAATTTCCTTTTATGACGAGGTAACCCACCTAGTTGGTCAAAGGAAGCTGGTTGATGTAATCTTTTTGGATTTTAGTAAAGCATTTGATACTGTCTCTCACAGTATCCTTTTGGACAAGATGTCCAACGCACAGCTGGGTAAGCATGTCATGAGATGGGTGAGCAACTGGCTCACAGGTTGGCACAAAGACTTGTAGTGAAAGGGGTTACATCAGATTGGTGCCTGGTCATTAATGGGGTTCCACAGGGCTCCATCCTTAGTCCATTGCTCTTTAACACCTTCACAAACACCCTGGACGCTGGAGTTGAGGTGGTAGTAAGCAAGCTTGCAGATGATAGAAAACTAGGAGGAGCTGTTGACTCCCTCAAGGGCAGTGAGAACCTGCAGAGGGACCTTGACAAATTAGAGTGCTGGGCAATCACCAACGGCATGAAGTTTAATGAGGGCAAGTTCTGGAATCTGCAGTTGGGATGGGACAACCTTGTGTATAGACTGGGGAATGAGGGGCTGGAAAGCAGCACTGTAGAAAGGGACCTGGGGGTCCTGGTTGATGGCAAACTGAATATGAGTCAGCAGTGTGCTCTGGCTGCCAGGAAGGCCAACCATTTCCTGGGATGTATTAAGAACAGCATTGCCAGCTGGTCAAAAGAACTGATTGGCCTGCACTACTCTGCACTGGTGCAGCTGCACCGTGAGTACTGTGTGCAGTTTTGGGCATCACAGTATAGAAAAGGTATTAAACTATTAGAAAGCATCTAGAGGAGGGCTACAAAGATGGTAAAGTGGAGTGGAAGCCTTATGAAGAGCAGCTGAGGTCACTTGGTCTGTTCAGCCTGGAGAAGAGGAGCCTGAGGACTCATTGCTGTCTG
This sequence comes from Galbula dea, assembly GCA_013399015.1. NCBI lineage: Eukaryota > Metazoa > Chordata > Aves > Piciformes > Galbulidae > Galbula > Galbula dea. The sequence goes on along the minus strand of VWZX01003348.1, from coordinate 371,351 downwards.
CAACATCCTTGCAAGGAGCTGCAAAGGGGCAGGCACTGATCTCTTTACTCTTGTGGATCATGATAGGACTAGAAGTAATGATTCTGTGATTATGTGTGATTCTGTAATGGTATGAAGTTGAGTCAGGGGAAATTTAGGTTAGATATCAGGAAAAGGTTTTTCACACAGGGGGTGGTTGGGTTCTGGAACAACCTCTCAAGGGAGATGGTCACAGCACCAAACCGGACAGAGTTCAAGAAGCACTTGGACATTACTCTCAGGCACATGGTGTGATTCTTGGGGTGTCCTGCACAGGCTTAGGAGTTGGACTAGATGGTCCTTGTGGGTCCCTTCCAGCACAGAATATTTATGATTCTATGATTTCATAGTCATATTCTCATTAGGGGAATACACCTGGCCTTTGTTCTGTGCTGCTTAAAGTATATGGCATCTGTTAAAAAAACCCCAACAAAACAACAAAAAAACAGGGAAAAGAAACCTGTCAGAGGTTTCAGTAATTCTAAAATAACTAGCTACCTGAAACAGTAGGTAGCGGTATTAAGTGTAACACAGAATTTTCCACTGTGTGCTTAGAAGTCCTGAGTCATTTGAAGTGTGGGATATTACTTTCCCCATATTTCCCAGTTGTGATTGCTACTCCCTCTGCCAGTACAAGCATGATGAATTAGCATCAAATTCTCCTGCCTTCTTGTCTCAATTCCTTACATTCTCTGCCAAGTGCAAGTGCACATTTTCAAATTCAAAATATCTGTCTGTGGACATTTATAATGTCCAAGTTTCTAGGTATCTGAATCTGAAGAGTTATCAGAAAGTCAAAGATATCTTCTGTCTAATGTCTAGTGTCTTTAAAATTTGCAGGATTTTTCTCTGCCTTGCTGTGAAATTCCATTCTGCCTTCTCCTCTTAGGAGGTAGGAAAGAATTTCTGGATCCCCTTATCATAACCACTGCTGCTTCTTATTGATGAAAAATACTAAATCCAAATATCCAGAAAATTGTTTTTATTACTTGATGCATTTGAGATTCATATTTTAGCAGGACAAGGTGACATTTTCTTGCAGATATCTTGGTCAATAATGAATAACAAGGCCGCCAAGGAATTTCTTTAAGAACCACGTTTTATCTTAAAAAATGCACAGAGAAAGAAAGCAAAAACTGCCAAGAAGTCTGAAGGTTAAATAATTATTCTGTCTGAGATTTCTGACTGATTTGAAACACCAGCTTTATAGGAAAACAGGAATGCAAGTATCATTCGAAGACAATTTTAGAGCACCAGCCTTAAAATAGAGTTGTTCCCAGGCACTTCCACGAGGATTTTGTGCATTCGGAGGCTTGAATTGTTTAGAGAAATCATATGGGTCATTGCTTTACCTGAATTTATATACATAAAACTGAATTTATTCCATAAAACTGAGAGACTAAATCTGACTGTAGCCAGCTCCTCTCCCAAACCTGAAACCACTAAGGACTGAATTCATCTATAACAAAAGACCAGTGTAAAATATGATTGACTCTGAAGTAGATATTTTACCTTGTATTTAAATTCATGTTTCATAAGCGCTGAAGGCCAGACACCAGGTGTGTTTAGAGTGATACACTTCTGTAGCTTTGTTGAGTGAATACCATACTATACTAGAAATGACGGTTGTTAGTCTTGAAAACAGAGTCAGTGAAAGAAGTTAGACCAGCAGCAAACATTTATGAGAGACAGGCATCTTTTCATCCACCAAGAGCAGCTACAGGCCAGACAGCAAAATAAACAAGAGAACTGTGTTGCAGCTAGGTATGTTCCTGGATAAAACTGACTCTGTTGCTGGTATGGATCGATTTAAACCTAGAGAGCACTAAGGAAGGAAAACAGCAACCAGGATTGATGAGAAAACTATTATAGAACTTGTTATGAATAAATCAGTAACATAATTTTATTTCTACCTCAGTGATTGATAATTGTTAATTTTTTCTCCAAAAGTCTCGTATTATCAATATGTAAACATATTATGCATATGTTCTTCTTCTCAACAAATATTTCCATTTCTCAGGTTGTTCAAGTTTATGGGCAATCCCTGTATAGAGTATGTAAGTGTAAGACCCATGACTTGTGCATAGGTCTTTGAAAACCAACTGGCTGGGCAGGATTAAAATTTTTTAGAACTATGATCTCAATGTTGTTTTCCTAAATGAAAACAGCTCCTGAGATTTCTAGGGGGTGTTTCACAGTTGGGAATGAATTTGGTCTCTGCAATTGCCAGTAGGTGAGTAATGGCTTCGAGAGATAAACCATTCCTATAAATATGTTGCCTGTACTGTCAAGATGTCTGGAAGCCTTCTGCAAAGAGATCTTGTTCTAGGAAAGCCTGTAGAAGACGTTTCTCATTTCCAAACAATTATTTGCTTGCAAAATATGCCTTCTAAAGATAATTCCCTCATTACGTTTTATATATAGATTAGTAGTTTATTGATTCATTTGCAGGCTAGCATAAAGGACAAGAGAAAAACCTTTCTTTTTCCTTCTGTTGAGCAAATATTCTTGAAGATGATTTTTACCTGATTGTGTAAATGTGAATAAGTCAAAGAACTGAGCTTTGCTTTTCTTTTACTTAGAAGAAAACTGTCTATATGTTACAGAATTTTACTACCTGTTTTTTGTCCATGTTGAAAATAAGTGCTGCTTAGCATCAGTCCTGTGGAGAAATTATGTGATCACAACTGGTGTTAATAATGGAAGAGAAGCAGAAGTGTAGCACGTATCAGTACTGTATTGATCTTTCAGTTATCATTGCTTGAATTCTGTTTGAAGTAGTGTTTGTTAGATTTTCAATGGATGCAGAGTTAATTTTTTCCCAGATTTGGGTGGAATAAGTTGGTACTCCCAACAGACAGCTGTCTTTCATATGTGAAGGGAGGACTGGTTTATAACTGGTGCTTTTACTGCTGATGAGAACTTAAGTAGGAGGTTTATATGATTAAACCTAGGCAAGTTGATGTGGTACTTTCTGTAGGGTCTGCAGGGTACTTAAAAATAGCGTGCTGCATAATTCTCCCTGTTTTTTATAACTCTAATTACTAGGTGAAAAATCTCTGTTGCTTAAATGTTCAGTAAGTTGTAAATGCCTACACAGTATAACCAAATGAGTGGTTTTCTTAATTTCTGGCAGCCATTTTTTCTCCAAAATAAAACTTTCTGAGTCTTGAATGGGTAAGTTGCTATTTCTGAAGCTTATTCTAGTATGTTTGGTGGTGGTTGAGAAGATTTGTTCCTCGTTTTGTACGCTCCTGTGGGCTGATGATCTGAAGTTGTTCGTGGTTGCAGTTGTGTTTTATGTTTGAATATTTGCCTTGGAGATGAGCTCAAACCCTTCTCCTCCTGGATGGACTCCTGGGCCCTCCTATGTTTGAATCATTTCATATTTTGAGTCTTGTCTTTGAGAAGTCAGTTACGGTTTGACAACAGTAGGAATCTGTCAGGTTAGCCGTATTACCTATTTCAGATTGCTTAAAGCTCTTCTGAGACTACTCTCCCTATTTTCAACAAATGACTGGCCACTGTGATGTTGCCTAACAGTATCTTAAATGGTCTTTGTTGTTGCTGTTCTTGAGCAAGAAGGTGGCCTCAGAGAGAGAGAGGGACAGAGGAAGCAAGCCAACCTTTATATCATTTAGGCCCAAGAGACCATATCTGATTTACTCTGTGGTATGCCTTGTAGACCTGATACCTGTGGCTGGATGCTGGATTAATGGAATGTTTTGATGAGACCTAGGTGTATGTTGTTCTTTCCACGTTGCTATTTCCTTTGGAAGGAAATCCAGACTCATGGAGATGGACGGAGCTGTAGCGTGCTCTACCAGGATTTATCTTCCTAGTAGGGTGTGAAGACTCTAGGTGCACATCTTTTCCACCCAGCACAGCCATGTTCACATTATTGTATGTTGCGCATGCCAAGTGGCTGTTTTTCCAGATGGATTGCTTGAGTTCTGTTTTCAGAGTCCATACTGTAAACTGAGAAATCACTTTCAGAAGTAGGAAATACTGCTTTCCTTCAGCAGAAAAGAGCACTGGAAGAGGGAAAAACCCCTCGTATTTTGGAACATTCATAATGCTAAGGAGAAGGATGAAAGACAAGCAGAAAAACAGTGTAGATTTTTTTAAAGGTAAATAAATAAAGGAAGTAAAAGGCAAATTTAGAAGGAGGAGAGAATGTAAATATGTTTAAATTTTGTGTCTTAGGATTCTCAGTAGAACAGCCACAGACAATCCTAGCTGTCACCTAAGAAGGATGCATTTCTGGCCTTGATGATTGCGAACAGAAGGACTCTGACCAAAAGAGGGTTTAATCTGTATGTGAGTAAACCAGAAATCTGGAGGAATGTAGTCTTTTCTTGTCTGAAGCAAAGACAATCTGATGCTTTAGTTTGGTTGGTCTTTGTTTTGTTTTGTTTCGTTTTCTGTGGGCTTTGTTTGGTTGCTTTGGGTTTTTTGTTTGTTTGTTTTGGGTTTGGTTTTTTTTAATGCTTGGGAAGCAGTACAGCAATCAGAGATAAAGATTATCCTTGGTTTGGCAGCAGGAAGATTTGTGTGAACAGTGCCGAGCCTGATGACGCAAGGACATTTTAGTAAGTTGCTTGGGGAAGGACAGTTTGGGAAGTAAGCAGGATGTGCAGAAAGAGCCTGTTTTTTTTGATAAGAAAAAATACCCACCACAAACCTCCAACAAGTGGGACCATTTTCCTTTCTAAATCAAGTTTCATCCTCTTCCAGATGTCTTTTTGATTTTTTTCCAGAGGACAGGCCTATTAAGCATACTAGTACAACTGTACTGCCACAGAAGGAAAACTTTTAGATGGATGAAAGTCCCTATTTAGTTCCCTACCCTGCAAATGAGCAACAATACCATACCATTGGATGGTTCATTCCTTTTCTTCTTTTCATAAAATAGTACTAAAGGTAAAGCATTGCACTAGAAAGAGAAGATGATGGCATAGAAGATGCTTAACCAAACTCTACAGTACTTAGTGATTTGTTTTTACTTCACAAGTAAATCAACACATAATTTTTCTTGGTTGCCATAGTAAGTAAGACATTGTCTCAGGAGTGGAAGTAAGAGGACTGTTTACATCAGAATGGATTTGTTCTTGGCAGACATGAATAGGAAGCTTGCTGGTGGAGTGGGTAACTCTGGATGCTGCATCTTAGTTTTTTATTCTCAAAAGGCATATAGGGAAGACAGCAATATGAAAATAAAGCATCAATAGAATTTTGCTTCTCATTAGCACTCTTTTTGATGAAAATTACAGTTGCATTTCATTAACTTGTGCATCAAGCATTAGAATTGCTGTTACAGAAGGGCACTTGTACTGAAATAGTAAATGGAAGCATATTTTAGTATAGGGCTACTGCAATACCTTAATAATTATATCAAGAAAGTATTTAACCAGTTTTGCACAACTTGATTCTTCTCACATAGCAGTGGTAGGAGACAGCTGTGCTGCTGTCAGTAATGGAAGCATTCATGAAGTCAGTGTGAATGGGAAAAGAACTGGATTGTCAGGAGGATTCTTTTCACTCCAGTGAGCACTATTTCTTCCAACAATACAGACACAGGGTAGTATTCTTGCTGCCTTCATGAGAGGATTTCCCTGGAAAGGCCATTTTTGGGAAGTTGTCCACTAGCTTTGCTTGCATACATTAGCATGGGGACACGCTATGGAAGAAGGTTGAGGCCTCAGGGAGGTGAATTTTACACTGCTGCTGCCAAAATGTAAGTACACCACTGAATTGGCAGCGTTTGGGAAGCTGCTGCTCTGATTTCTCCTGAGGAATGAAGATGATTGATTGCATTCAAGAAGTTGAAGTGATGACCTTCAGGACTCTTTGCTGTTTTCTTCTTGGTTTCTTCTCTGTTCTCTCTTCATCTCTCCAGGCATCTAGTCTTGCAGTTTCTGTGGAGGGAGTCTTTTTTCTGCACAACTCCAACCGTAGGTTATAATAGTGCTTCTATATTATTCAGGCTTGCTAGCTTTTTTGATCAGGGAAGTGTGTCAGAGAGAAGACAAAATAGACTAAAAATGCTGTAGCAGTGTCTTGTTGTCGCTGTTCTCATTTTTTGTCTGGAAACAATTGGTAAATAGGGTCCTAGAGTAACATGAGAAATGGTAAAAAATGTTTGTATTTTATTAAGCAGCAAAACCAACCAATTCAAGGCCAAATTTTAAACCACAAGGACACTCTTAACACTTTTTTAAATAAGCCTGCGAAGAAGTAAATGACTGTGAAATGATTTGAATAAGAACATACCCCGTGCTGCTGGTAACTGATCTTACTGTGATGGGAGATTTCTCTGGAAGTACTTTTAATTGTGCCAAATGACCTGGTGTTCTGAGAGCAATGTCTTTGTTTGTCCTTGATTTGCTAATCTATAAATAAATAAATAAATAAATGAGAAAAGGATTAAGAAAGGTGTAAGGCAGAGACTGGTGAAAAGCTGTATTGCTCTTCCTAGGGAATTTCAGCTGCCTTTCCAATATTACTGCATTACATTAAATCTTCAGAGATGAAAGCAAATTTTTCTTCAAGATTTCAAGTGATAAAAATTAATCGATTGAAGTGCAAATTTTATGGGATTTGAAAGTTCTTGTAGAAAAGTTAGATTTCAGAGAGGAAAACTAAAAGAAAAATCTTTTTAATAAAGGCAGAATCTATGTTTGAGGCTTTTGTTTGATAAATAGACTAGCATTTTGTAGTGGATATGTGGGCCCAGATTTAATGTTCACAGTTTAAACCAAGAAGCTATTTACTATCCCCATTAAAAACTAGCGACCATTGATTTACACATTTATTAAAAGGAAAATAACTAACACATCAATTGGTAGCTAAGGAAACAGCCTTAAATCTAAGACCATTTTCTGGTAGTACATTAACTATTATTTTTTCATAACCTCACCAGAGGATAGAATTAATGACACATCAGGAGGTGTGAAGTGTTTTATTTCTGAGGTCAGTGGACATACTTATTTGTCTAAGAGAAATACAGGGGATTTTGGTTTCTCCAAGGGAAACCTTTAAAAAGAACAATGCCATTAAAAAAACCAAAACAAAACAAGAAGAAAGTTTTAAATTATTTTCTTAGTTTGTTATAGATCTAATCAAACAGACTTAGTTTTGTAAACAATTGAATTTTTATTTGGGATTTGATTTCCTTATTTACCAAGATCAAAAGGAAAATCTGAATGTCAGTTTGACTTCTGCTTGTTTTAATGACCTATATCAGAGTTTCTGGACAAACAATGTCCAGATTTATAGAGTATTTCACCTTGAAAAGTCAAACAGATTTCTTGTAGTTTGTTTCTACAGCATTAGGGGGTACTTGACACAATTATCAGCTACATGAACAAGACCTGTGGCTTTGCCATAGTGGAATATATACTCAGCTACCGCTTGCCTTAGCAAAATTTAGATTAGCTTTACATAGTCTTTTTTAAACACTGCTGCACTAGCTGTATGTATTTCTGCTCTGTAAAAGCTGTAGTCTGGGGTTTCTGATACGGAATTACTCATCTGGGACCAGCAAGACCAGCAGGAGGAGCTTTTTGTTGTGAGTGAGGAAGGAACAAGTATGCCCAGAGCCCAGGAACCTCTGAGTAGCTCAGTTTGGGTGCAGACATCTGCCTGCCCAACGCTCATCTATTTTTAAGTTTGTCTTCAGTACAGATCACTGAAAAGTGCAGAAGTGCAATATTCCAAAGTACTCCTTTAAAATAATTTTTGCTTAATTGAGTAGCACTATGAATATGTAGTGATATTTGTTACCTTTTTCTGGCCTCCTAAATAAATTATTATCACTCTTTAATTTCCAATTATCTGTCCTTAATGGAAGGCTTTGTATCCTGTTTAGATTTCTTTTCCACTTTGCTAGTACATGCAGAGTACCTGTGCTGCAGTGTATTTAAAAGTAGGCATTTTTTGTGTGATAAACAATTCTTACACCCAGTGCTGACAGCTGTGTAACTCTGATAGGTTTGTGTGGGAAAGCACTACAGAACTTGTGACCAGCTTACTTAGAAATAAGTTCAAAGGTTAGCAGAGCTGTAGACTCTTGTACATGTATGTATTTGCATATTTAATTATTTTTACATGAGAACAATACTATGTAAATGCTGGCAGAAAACTTTTTTTATGAGCAGCAAGCTACAATAATGAGAGCTCAGAAGATACACCATGTAACAGAGCAATTTGGGGAAGTGCATGGAGCATATATAGCAGGGGCTGCAGTGTACCATGCGCTGGTCACAGTGGGGTCCAGGCAGCTGTGTGAGCACCATACAGTGTGCCAGCTGCAGCAGCATGCAGCATCTCTGGAGTGGCAGCCACTGTTGGAAAAAGAGGCAGGCAGGGAGATGCTTTTGGGGAGACACAGGGAGAGGGGTTGCTGCTGAAAGGCATCCTCCTGGAAGGATGTGCCTGTGGGCACCCTTCTGAAGAGACTGTGGCTGTGGATGACCCACACTGGGGCCCTAACACCTCTGAGGTGCAGTGCTGGCTTAGTTGTTTGTGGGTTTTTTTTTTTCTTCAATAACTAAAGCAATGATCAGAGGTTGGTGTCAGCTGGCAATAAATTAAAATCTCTCAAGTCAAGACCATTTTGTCTGCAACAAAAAGTTAAAAGGAAAAGCTTATAAACCTATGTGGCTCAAGTCCTGCGTGCTGCCACTGAAAGCACATACATTTTTTGCATTTACTCTTTGCATTTACTATGTCATAGTCTGATAACATTACAGCTGTTTCCTAGTTAACAGCTTTCTTCCCTTTTCTGCAGATTATTCCACCTTCTTGGCTTGGGGCTGCGGGTTTTCCTTTTGTTTTTAAGGCTGAGTTAACTGTGTCCAGTATCAACCTTTCTGCTTTCAATCAGAACTCCCAATTCGGCCCTTAAACCCAAACCAAACAGTGAGTGGGAGAGGCAAAGACCTGATGCCATTATGCCAGTACTCAAGAAGAGGGATGCCTGGCTGCTTTGGAGCATTGGGATCTTATCTATCTATATTTTAATGTGTGTGTGACATTAGCAGGCATTTGGGAATAAAAGGGTATGCATTTGGGAATAGAGTAGTGGTTTCATACTGAACATCATATTCCTTCATACTCTTAACACTGAAATGCAGAGGCATTTTCTTTATACACAAGCTAAAATAATTATTTAATATCCTTTGAAAGGAGAGATTTCTGGTTTTTTTTTCTTACTGCTCAGAACCCATGTCTATCCCTAGCAGGATTATAGGTAATGAACCTTTTAACTGTGAAAGTTGATAACTCATCTTAGGTAGCTGCATAAGAGCTATGAAACCTATCAGTACTTCTCTGTTTAGAACCTCCATTTGTGATAGCACATGCAGATTTCTTTCAGATATTTTTCTGCAAAGTATGTGGAATATTGCAAAACAGATGAAGTAATGTAACATTATTAGTTACTGAGTAATGCAGAGATTGCCTTGATCAAGGTGGGGCATGGGAACCATTTACAGCTCTCTGAGCTGCCTTTCTGGCCCCACATTAGACATGGTACTGGTGCTTCTCAGGCTCATGGCAGATCATTAGTGATTCTTCTTGCTGGGCAAAACTTGACTATTTGGCTCAGTGAGTGTTTGCAAACTGAATAGGGACGAAGTGTGAGCAGAGAAGATAGAAAAAAAAGCATACTGAAAATGATGGTTCTGCGGAAGCCAATGTACTGTTTCATTTATTCTAGTGCCTATTCCTATGGATGTAAGTAAGTTTATGCCTAAGGTAAAAGTGTGTGAGAAAGATAAGTGGATTTAAGAAAAAAAGTTGCAGTATATTGCCAAATAAAATTATTATTGATAAAATTACACTCTAGCTAATGCATGTTGTGATTTCTCATTTACTTTAGACATATAATTTTCTTCCATCTGCAAATATTTTCAGAGAATTGTCATAGAATTTTAACTTAGATGTTTCTGCATTCTGAAGGTTTCAGGGGTTGTGCCTATCCTAGCTTCAATTTCACCTTCTTTATGATTTCTTCCAAGTTATTTTTTAGCTATTGCCCAGCTACTGAAATAAGTTAAATGAGCATACTAAAATATGAAAAATCAGTAAAATAGAAGATTGAACAAGTTTAGAAATTTGAATTTGACTGCTTGAATCCAAGTCTGTTCTTAACTTATCAAACTAGATTCTGATCTCATTCTATTGTATCTCAAAAATTACTCCCTTGCTACCAACTTAGTATAACTGGGTAAGCAAGAACAGAATTATGCCTGTACTTTGTACCTCCCCAACAAGATTTTCTGTTCTGCTGTTTCTGTAAAAGTAAATAAGGGAATGAAAAGCATTATTATTATTCCATGAACAGTGGCTAGTGTCTAAAATGTCTGACTGTCATTTTGAGATAAATCAAGCTTGTAAAACAGCTTGACTATAAAGTTTCAAAGAGCATGAGAAATATGGCTTTTCATGTGCGAGGATAGAAGGGGACCTTGAACTCTTGCATTCTCAACATTTCCTAGTCCTGTTCAATCCCATCTGCATTAAATTGTATCTTTTTTTGCCATTATGTGGTGTGGAAACATCTGTCAGTGTGGCAGCAACAGAAGAATGGTGCCTTTTCTTTTCCTCTCTGTAGGATGTGTGCTGTGACGAAAGTTACTTTACTCCGAGGGTTTTTTTATATGTAATATAGATACACTGACTCTGAAGGGCATAGTTTTTGTATCTTTACTGAAAAACAAACAACTCTCACATTAATAACACTTAAAAAGAGGAAGGAAATTACTGAGAGTTACTTGCTTCTCTATTTTACATGACAACAAGAGAAAGCTGATGGATCCAGTAACATTGATGGGAGTGAAAGGAATTGGCAAATTTAATACTTTAGACCATGAGTCTCCAGGATGCAATCTGAGGAAAAATCCTTGCCTACATCTATGTTAATATCACTGGGCATTGTATTATTAAGCTTCAATGCCAGAGATCAGGGAGGTTTTCCTACTCCTAAGAATTTGTGTGTTGAGCTGTAGAAGAGAACATATTCTCTTAAATGAAGATGTAAATGAAAATGTGCATTTGCATGGCTTTTATATGCACTAAAAATGTCTCTGGTATAAAAATTATGATGTCTGTGGTAAAAAGAAAATTATAATTGGGATAATGATAATTTCACCTAGAAATAGTTGAAGGGATACATAAATTACCTTTTTATTCAACTTCAGTACAGTGATGGCAAATATTGCTTGCCTTAGCAGTCTCTTGTGAGAGCTGTTTTTTAGAGAAGCAATGATAGTAAAAGGTGCCACTAAAAGCCCCACTTTTTATAGTGGTCTGTTTTTTTCTTAGGTTTTAATCCTGTCATCTTTAAATTATACTTCTTTTCATTTGTAGCTAAAGCTTTCACTAAACTATTTCTTTAGGAAAAAGCTGCTTGCAGTCCAAAGTTGGACTGGATGCATAATAATGCTGGGATCTGTCCATTAGTATCTCAAAATATAGAAGATTTCATCTGGAAGCTGTGGAGCTCTGGTTCAGACTTCTCCTGTCATATTGGCAAAACAATTACACTGTCAGATGTGTATAATTAGATGTTGTAGTGGGATTTCAGAAGTACTTTCATGAATGTTAAGAAGTATGAGTAAGAGAACGCTCAAGTCTTGTGATACCTGATTTTCTCTCTGTTTTCTCTTCTTGGTAAGCACAGACATCTCTTTCAGATGCTATTAGAGTGTACTGGCATACACTGGCTTATTTCAAGCACCGAGGATAATGATATTTATCTAACCTGTCTGTGACTGCCTGGAGTTTACTGATTGCTAATTCATGTTCCTGACATAGTTACATTGCACCTTAAAATAGTAGTATCAGTAAAATTTGGAGACATGTAACTATCAACAGATTTGAATAGCCAGTATATTAGAATTAGTTGTCCTGTGTCATCTATTTGGCATTTTGGTGCAGCTGTGCTACTTTCATTGACATCCTTAGCATGAGTGGAAAAACATAAATGAACTGTGATTTCTGACACAGAGTAATAGATTAAATAAACTGAATTATCTTCATAGGTGCTCCAAGCTTGCTGGAAGACTCTTGGAGGTAAAGCTGTTGCTTATGTGTTTCTAAAGTCATTCATTCATGCTTATCATCAGAAGACATCTATTGCATGCAAACTCCTGCTGACCCAGTTTCCAAGCATTTTTATCTAGCCTGACACTTACTATTACATTCTCTGGAGTTCTACTGAGCACTGTGAGAGTGTAATTCAGTAACTCATTTTTAAGGATTACCACTTTGGCAGGAATAGTATTTACCAGTTACCCACCAATCACCTGTAACACTATGCTGGTTAAAATAATTATGAAATAAGCTGTTTGCTTATAAATAGGAAAATGGAAAGCTACACACCTGCACATATTTTTGAGATGGGATAGGGCAAGTAAAGGAAGATCACAGTTAGGTCTGGTTATCCTTACATCAACTCCAAAGCTTCTCTCATTCTGTCTGGTTGGTAGCAGCATCCATCTAATCATGTCCCTGGGCATCATGTTCTTATGCACAGGGAACTTGTTCTTACGCAAACACTACATTTTTATTCAGGGAAGAGAAATTTGATCTGGACATGTATATTTCTTTTACACTCAATCTGGCCTCTGGTTCTGTTCAGATTCACATCAGCATCCTTTTCTCATCTCTTGCCTGGATAAAGCTATTCCTACCTGATGGCAGAGATAGTTATTAAGTCCCCACTCGCTGGACTGTTGAAAGACCCAGCGCTATGTAACTAGCAAGCCTAATGTCAGGTGAAACACTCTCCTTCACCAGTCAGGACAGTGTTCATGCTCTGCATACAGTCTTTTTAGTCTTTAAAATCTTACATTGTATGTTACAGCTGTAGCTTGTCAGTCTTGCTTTATCCAGTCATTTAGGTGGAATTAGTACCTGTGGCTTAGCAGTTTACATTAGACACAGTGACAGTCACTTACTTTCCTATGGCTGACTTTTAACCTGCCACTGCAATAATGAGCCACAGTTGGCATGCTAGTGGGTAGAAGCAAAAATGTATCCTATTGCTCCCAAGTAGTTCCCTTTTTTTGTTTGTTTGGTTTTGTGGTTTTTTGTGGGGGTTTTTTGTTTGTTTGTTTTGTTTTATTTTTTCCATCTACAAAAACACAAAGAATCACAGAATCACAGAATGTTAGGTGTTGGAAGGAACCTTAAAAGATCATCAAAGCTCAGTGACAAGACAAGAGGCAATGCTTGTTAAGCTGAAGCATAGGAGATTCCATGTGAATACATGAAGAAATTTTTTCCCAGTGAGGGTGCCAGAGCACTGGCACAGACTGCCCAGAGAGGTTGTGGAGTCTCCTTCTCTGGAGAGATTCAAAACCCATCTGGACCCACTTCTGTGTGACCTAGTTTAGAGAATCCTGCTGCGGCAGGGGGGGTGGACTAGATCTTTCGAGGTCCCTTCCAACTCCTAGCATTCTGTGGTTCTGTGATTCTATAACCCAACCCCCCTGCCAGAGCAGGATTCCCTACAGTAAGTCACACAGGAACAAGTTCAGGTGGTTTTTGAATATCTCCAGAGAAAAACAGAGGAAACATTTTCCCCCAGTCTGAATGAAGCTTTGTTTGTGCTGAGTGTTGTAAGATTCCTCTGTACCACAAAGGCAGCTGAATCTATTCAGGGAGAAGAAATGAGGCAGCTTACTTTGTGTAAGAATGTATATTGGCATAGATTTTTTGGCTATGGTAGTGTTAGTCTTCGGGACAGGCTGCCTGGGAAAGAAATGCAGGATTCAGGACCTATGTTTAGTTTATACTTTATTTCTCTGTCTTATTTAAATGTGTGGGTCTTTGAATTGACTGCAAGAATGGTTTGTTTCACTTCTAACTGTCAGGAGGTGGTGGTGTAAAGTCCAGCTGCTTCTGAAGTGCATGGTATGTTTTTTAATTTATTTTGTTAGCACTAAATGAGGTCAGCAGTGACTTTGGATTTAACATAGAGCACCCATTTGTAGTTGGCCAGTCCTCTCAGAAATATATTGAGAATATCATCTTACAACTGTAGTCTTCTTCTACAGGCTATGCATGGTTTCCATTGATTTCTGTAGTAAGATCTACAAATATTAATTAAGAGATAGCATTTAACCTTATCTGTTAATGTGGTTGTCTATGTGTTTCCATTGCTTTCTGTGCATGTGAACAATCAGCAAAAAAAGAGAGAAGATCACTACATATTGTTGTAATAACTGTGAGGACCATATTTGTACTCCTTGCTTTGTTGCAGTGTCTCTTCTGTCATTTCACTCCCAACAGTATCTGGAAATGCTTACCTTTACCTTCCAGCTAATTTTTCATGGGCAAAGTTGTGTGGTTCTATTGAGTTAGACTGTGGCATAATTTGGGCAGAATGTGACCATTTATTTTTTAGCACTCTGACGTGTCTAATTTTGGCCATTGTTTTCTTCAAGTCATATCTACTAAGGTCAGAAATTTGACTGGATTTGCAGGTCTGGATTTGATAGTGATTTAGGACTGGGTATGTCAGAAAAGAGCTGAGTAGTATTCATCAGATTTTGGGGGAGTTGCCTTGTTCTGTTACTTGCAAATTTGAACATCATTATTGATATACAAAGGTTATTTCCTGCTATAGGAGAAAGACTTTAAAGAACAATTCAGGCTTTTATGTTATATTTGTCTGTTTAAAGCTTTTATTTTATTTAACTCGTTGCTGTATAAAAGCACAGACAGTTTTGGTAGACAACAATAAATCAATTGAAGATTTGTACCCATTATATGAAGTAATTTGAATTTTGTTGCTCTTTGAAACCAGCCAGGAGCTTGGGCTACATGACCTCCAAAGGTCCCTTCCGACCTAAATTACTATATGGTTCTATTAAGTGGAGAAATATGCCAAATATTTCATTGTTCAATTAAGATAAAATTCTGTGTGATGTGTGTGATGTATACAACATAGACACATTTCACTATAAAAAGGTGCTATTCTGATTTCTGGAAAGTAATGATATGTTATCTGGGATGTTGAGCATGCTTGTTATTTCCTTTGGGGATCCAAAATTCCATACAAATTGTTCCACTGAAAACTTTTAAGGAGAAAAAGCTGTAGTGTGAAAGGTGTGAAAAGGAAGGTCTGAAACAAAGTAACACTTATCTTTTAGGCAAGCAACGGCTGGAACCTTCTGTAAATTAACATCTAAATTAATTTAACATTTAATTTAATATTTAACTTAATTAATTTTAATATTTGCATCACACTGATACATGAAACTCCATGTTTGTTAAAACAGACTGGAATACCTTTTCCTCTATATGCCTATAAATTCCTGGGATTTATTTAGTCTGCCACATTTAACTAATCCTACAGCTACATAATGAATCTCTTTGTAATTAGAAGATAGCTATAGTTAGGAGCTGCACGGTAAACCAGTTCACTAGTCCATCAGTATCTGGGCCTACATTATTCATTAAGTCAATAAACTCTTTATAAAAATAATTGCAATATTTAGAATGTGAAAGACTGTTTAAAGTCAGGATTATTAAGATCACCTAGCATAAGGGTATGCTCCACTACTGCTCTCTATTTCAAAATTACTTCAAATTTTACATTATATTGTTTCAAATACAGATGCTGAAGTAGCGTAAGTTTATGATTATTTACTTACATACTGAAGTGACCAGGATTATATTTTTCATTTCCATAACAAAGTATGTGTCTGTGTGTGAGAAAGTCATTGGAGACTTTCTCAGTAACAGAAACATTATCTATATTATCAGTTTTCATTAATTTCCACATCTCTATGTTCACAACCCCCCCAAAAAATACACAAAAATCTCTGGAGAACAAACCCCAGCTGCATTATGACAGCCAGGTTTGGATTTAGGAGGAAAAGAAGCTCACTGTGAAAAAACTGGGATGAGAAAAGCATTTGACCTTGGAACAGTACACAGGTGGGCAGTGAGAGAAGTTTGGGAACACTGCACAAATGGGGAATCTGCTAGTAGGAAGGACTTAAAATTATTGTGGAACATTGGATCAGTGCTGATGGTCCTTGGGTCACTCCTTCCAGATCCCATCTCTCTCCTACTGATCCCATTCAGTAAAAGAAAAGATTCTGTGACACAGAAAGCAATTACACAGTAGACAGCCTGCAATCAGATTATAGCTTGCTTATTTCATATGTGAATTTTCCTTCCTTTTCTGGACTCTTTCATCTTCCTGTCACATTGACCCGTGACTGTAGCAGAACATTTGAAGGTCCCTTACTGCACAGTTATTTGAAAATACCCTTTTTCCTGCAGTCAACGTGCTTTTTATTCTATCCACTTTAGCTAAGGGTTGTGGTTAATTTTTTGGCAGAGGCTGTAATGACTGTTTGTTTCCTGATGACATTTAAACCTAGACCTTTGCACAAAAGACAGGGATTATCAGTTTGAGAGTTCGCCATGATCAAGAGCAGCGCAGGATTTACAGGGATCTTTACTACCTCTGGGATAACTACTGGAAAATGAAAGTTTATGTTTGCTAAAATGCATGAAGTGATAATTTATTATGGATCTTATTTTGTGGAGTAAATCACAAGCAGTCTTCCTTGTTGATTTTATTTTTGAGGTTCATGATATACCTGACATTTGAGAAGCATTGATTTTGTATGAATTAAAGGTTAGCTTCTTGTATATTTCATCCTGTTGTTGCTGAAAGTTGAACTTTCCTCTCACAGTTCCCTTGCCTTGCCTTGCCTTGCCTTGCCTTGCCTTACCTTGCCTTGCCTTGCCTTGCCTTGCCTTGCCTTGCCTTCCCTTCCCTTCCCTTTTTCTTATCCTTTTTCTTATCCTTTTTCTTATCCTTTTCTTTTCATTTTTCTGTTTTTCCAATTTTCCTTTTCTAGTTTTCCTTTCTTTTCCTTTCTGCCTTGCCTTAGAAAGGCTTTCCCTTTTCTTTTCTCTTTGCTCTGCCTTTGCCTTGAAACTTCCTGCAAGGTCAGACCATGGTCCATCAAGCACAGTATTCTGTCTGCAAGAATGGCAGGAGAAGCTGCTATTAAAAGGCAGCACACAAGCTTGATCGCTTTTGGTGGTCTATTCCCTTCATAGCTCTCCAGCCTCTGTGTATATCAGGGGGTACATCCCTGACCTGTCTTTTTTTTTTATTGGTTTATGAACAAGGTGTCCATGAATTTGTTTAATCTCTTTTTGAACCTGCTGGCACATCATGATCTACTGTGGCAGCAAGTTCAAGAAGGTCACTATCTGTTAGGCAAAGATGTCCTTTCTTTTCATCTGTTTTAAATCAATGTTCTACTAGTTTCATTGAGTGCCCTTTTGTTCTAGTGTTGCAGGGTTTGGTGAACAACAGCTCCACTGCCACTTTATCCAATGCTTGCATAATTTAAGCCTTTTTATAGACGATTCAGAACAGAA
Organism: Galbula dea; assembly: GCA_013399015.1. Taxonomy (NCBI): domain Eukaryota; kingdom Metazoa; phylum Chordata; class Aves; order Piciformes; family Galbulidae; genus Galbula; species Galbula dea. The sequence continues at coordinate 353,909 of VWZX01003348.1, read as the reverse complement.
ATTGGTTTTAGTACTCTATGAATTTTTTGGTTTATGTGGGTAGCATGTTTTGTTCTTTGAACATTGCCCAGCTTTTAGAAGTCTTGAATTTGAAGGTTTGATTCTGTATACAGACAACATTGGAAATCAGTAGCTCTAATCCAAGTGTCTTTCCATGGCAAAATTATTTAATTATCTGATGAATTTCTACTCCCTTTACATTCTTAGAGGAAACCTGGTCTTGAAATACCTCTGAAAGTGATCCTTTAGTGGGCTAGCCCAGTTTGTGTGAATATTGGTAGTCAGTAACAGTTTAATTGTGGCAACAAGGTCTTTTCTGGTTATACAGCGAAAAGCTGGCACTATTTTACCAAGTGTTTTGCTGTAATTATTCTTGTGTATAAGAAGTTGTCCTGAAAAACTACAGATATTTTGTTTGCTGTAGCCTCATTACTGCTGTCTGTGCCCAAAGCAGTTCTTTCCCCTAACTCATACTGGAAGGGTACATTCAGATTTGTGTGCCTCCTTCAGTACCAAGATGTCATACTGCTCAAGGGGAACTTCTGGTAAGAGTTACATTAAGTCGAGTGAATTTTACATATGACATGCCAGTTATGATTAACCATTTAACACATCTTGAAAAGGCTGTCTGCCTGAGAAATGGTGAGTCATTGTTGCAACATAATTAGTATAAAATTAGTATATTTCTGTACAATAGTTCTTGGTGTCAAAAGTTAAATCCTCTAGGAAAGACAATTTTAATGTGTAAAATATGTTAAACTTTCTACTCCGGATACCCTTCAAGTCAAGACAGTGCCACTCAGAGTAGAAACTGGTGACACCAGCAAGATGAGGTTTCTGAGAACAGATTGAGTCTGCAGGCTTCAAAAATGGATTCGGTCCACAAGTTGGATTCACTGCAGTTTGTGCCATCACAGTCCAAACCAGTGACCTTTCCAACAATATTTGTGAACTGCCAAGTATTATTAATTTCATACCAGTTCTTCTAGATCCCAGTCACCAGGGTAGGTCATAGGCTGAAGTGGCCAACAGACATCAGAGATGCTAGGACATAAATACCTGTATTAAAAATATTTAGATGGGCTTGACTTAAAAAAAAAAGAACTATATCTCTATCCTGTGCAGCCAAAATCTTTGCATTTTGCAAGATGCTCAAAGGTGCTTACTTGTAGTTTTATATTGTGTTCCGTGACAAGAATGAGTGTGGGTGTTCATGATCATTAGTGATACACCACAACATGCTGCCATTATACTACTTGGTGTCCAAGTCTCTCTAATGGCATCACTACAGCAATCTGTATGAGAACTTACACTGCCCATTTGGACAGCCACACTGTGTCAGCTCATCATCCTTCAAATGGCAATGGAAAATAATTGTTTACATAGTAGATGAAAATGTGGCACTACTGAAGTGTGAGAGAAGTGATGCAGAGAGCAGCAAACATACTGAGGGTTTTCCAAGCTCTGACAGTCAGGAACAATGGCCATCAATCAGAGCAGGAAAGCCACATAGTTCTCTGTAAGATGTTACAGCATCATTAACCAAAAGTGAATGCTACATGCTATGATGCATACCATCAATGCCCAAACACTCCCCATCTCAAAGGTATGAATAACATAAGCTTGTTGAAAAAGTCTCTAAGAATCAAATTCCTAGAGCAATCTAAGTTCAGATAAAGATAAAAAACTGTGTTTCAGCTAGGCAGCCATACTGATGACTCACATCAAAGACTGCTTCCAACACAGTTTCAAAACAGAGACAGGCTTTGTGGTTATGGCACTCTTCAGTGGAACAGGCTGCTTTTAGTAGTGTTAAAAATAGTGCACAGTAAATTAATACTGTGTTTACTGATGGATGCGCATGCTAAGTGCAGACTTGCAGTGACACACATTAGTGACTCTTGTAATGGGATAGTGGGGACCTTCAGAGCTTGGCATCACTGCTTTCTAGTGTTTTTATCAGCAATATTCTGCTAATTTTTCAAAAAGATCATGAAAAGGGTCAAAGGCCACTCTCCATTTTGAAATATGTAGAATATTGGAAGATATGTACATGATCAAATAAATATGTTTTTGTATTTATAGCAAAGGAATCCTTTTTGCTACTACAGGTTGGGTTGTGCATTTGGAGAGTTTGTTCCATAAAGTTAATGTGGATGCTAGTACCTTTTAAAAGAAGCTAACAGTAAATTCTGCTTATGACCTGTCATTGTCTGAAGTTGTTTTTCATGTCCAAATCAGTGTATAAGCTTAAAATGTAGTGTTTTAGTGGAAAATGACATACATTGTATAGATACACATGAAGTATAAACTAAATCAAAATGCTTGGCTGAACTTGGGATTTTTTGCATAAAGTTATGCTATATTAATTTGCGAATTTTTAGTGCATCTGGATGAACAAAATCTCTCTGCCTTGAAAGTTAGGCCCTGTGGCGGGTGGTGGCAAATTGTTTTGTAATGCAGCTCACAATCTTAACCAGTAGTCCCAGAAGAACTACACTCTAATTGTAAGCAGATTGTTGATAAAATTAAATTTTTAAAGATAAATTGGAAGTTAAATTTGAAAAGTTGGGAGTATTGTGTAGTTCTTGAACCATGAGGTAGTGTCTAGAAGCTGCACTTGTTAAATCAAATGTAATGTAAATTTTCCAACACTTTTAAAAATGAATTCTCCCTACATTGATTTTCTGCCATGGCTGGCAGTAAGTTACCAATAAAAAACTGGTGTGTAACTTTATGGTAAAGAGAGTTCACAATTAAAGACTACTTTTAAAATGTTGTTCCAAAGTGAATTTGACATGCTTCTTTTTTGTCTTACTGTCTTGCACAGGTGTCATTTTTCTTGTTCATTATTTTTGTGGTATACACCATGCTGCCCTTCAACATGAGGGATGCTATAGTTGCCAGCGTCTTGACCTCTGCATCTCATACGATTGTGCTGAGCATCTGTCTGTCAGGCACTACTGTTGTAAAGGAACACTTGGTTTGGCAGGTAGGTGCTTTGTGGAATTAATGATTGATTGTGCACTGAAGAGCCTGGCAAATGAGCCAGGAGAGCTCCAGTGGGTGTTTGGGAGTATAAACTTACTTCTCTGTTCATTTCTGAGTTGCTATGAACTTAATTCACAGGTAGTCACTTTCTAGTAATGAGGGTGTCACTAAGGTTGTATCTTGCTGACTCAACATACTTAAGTGGTAGAATCTACAGCCATGTAAGTGCTTACCAATGTAAAAACTAACATTCCTCACAAAACTGTGTGAAGCAGCAATATTATGGTAGATGTATTACCACTCTGGTCTGTGAACCACAGTCCGTCTCTTGTCATCTCATTAAAGCCTAAGTTTCAAGAACAAGAATTTTTCCCAGGTATTAGTGTTATCTCTGACACAGAAAAGCACTGTTCCTTTGAATAACCTGAGGTCTGCTGGGTTAAAGATCTGTTGGGAAGATATTGGCCTCTCCAAGTCTGCCGTAAGGCTTGTCTGCTTTCTGCTATTCTCAGCTATTTATAGGAATTTTATACAGAGTCCTGATTGAAGGGGACTGTCTGGCTCCAGACTCCTTGACATTTAGGGAACCCATCTGTGTTTGCAGTTGTTATTAGGAGGAGATAGGAGTTGGTTTACTTGCTGTTTTGCAGAAGATCTATTAAATGTGTAAATAACACAGTTTTTGTTGTAGCAGTACAACAAATACAGCTGTCATTGAAAGAAAGGAAAAATTTAGATTTCATTTTGAAAAGCAAATACACAGGGTTTTTAATTTAGTTATGTCATTTTTAGGGAAACAGAATTATTTTAAATTTTACCTTAAAATGACACTGAAGTTTAAAAGTAAGTACATTTTTATAGACATACCAGTAGAACAGGAAAAATAGACAACATGCTATTTATTGTGAATAACATGAAGAATGAAGCAGGTAGTTTCTACTTAGCTTTTAAGTTACTTGAACCCTATTTTGAAAAACACTGTACCTCAAAGCATAACTCAGAATTGTAGTGATTTTGCAGAAGTTGTGCCTTGTAAGTTGTTGTTCAGGAAAATACATTTTATTTTCAGATATGGCTGCAAATCTGTATTATATGGAATATTGAAACTGAAGTCCCATAAACAAAGTATGTTCTAAGATGTAGCTCCCTGTAGAAATTTTAAATGGTGAAGTAAGTGGGTTTGCTTTTCACTTGCTGAAAGTTTTGGGTTGGTTGCTTGTTTTTTTGTGAATGTTGCCTAGTTGTGCTGTATAGTAAGCAAGACTGTGGTCATATGCAGTCAATGTAGTATTTTAACAATTCAATAACACAGTTATCGATATTGTAGTGGAATAAGTCAGGGACAATTTTATTCTTCATTTTATGTCAACCTTTGGCTTTCATTCTGGGCATAATACTGCTAAAACCATAGTAATGTTTGCCATTCCTTCCCTTGGGTTAAAGTTGCTGTTTGCAGAATTTAATCATTTTTCCTGCCTGTCTTTTTAGACCGTTAAAGTTTGGTATATCTAAACCAGTAACTTCAGAAAATGTTATATCTTAGACATCATATCTCCAGAATCAGAAGAAATAAATCATGGCCTGTGATGTACAATTAGTCTCTTTCATCTCTTCTTTAACTTCCAGTTTCATTCAGAAAGACTGGAAATCATTGAGCTATTTGTAAATTTCTTTAGAGTGTTTAATTTCTAGGATGTCATTAAATTTCTGTTCTCTCTTTGTAAAATGCATTAAATATGCTGAAGAGTTAGGCAGCTACTGAAAGTACTTAGTGCAGTGTGTTCTTATGAATATGTAGAAGGGACTGAATGCCACTATCGTGGTTCATTTGCCCTCTGTGCACTTTTAGATTACTATTGTTTATACTTTGGAGGGTAACCAAAAAGCTGTTTGTTTTGTGTTCTTTGCTTTTGAAAATGGAGATCACCAATAAAGGATTAGATTAGAGATACTGATTACACTAAAAAGAGAAATAACATTTGTCAGTGACATATTTCAAGTTGGTATGGTTTAAGTGTGTGTCATTGACAATGACAAACCAGATGGGCTATAGTTGTTTAAAAAGACCCTACTGTTGAATGAGGTTTTTATGGGGAGAAATATATATATATATATTTCTAGAGAGAGACACACATATATATTGGTGAGGCGTGGACTGAAGCTGCTTTGCAGAGTTTGGTCACTAAAGCTCAGACATGAGGACCAGTAGACTGAAATTCAAAAGATTAGAGAAACACATTCACAGATACACAGAATGTAGGAGTTGCAGGGCTAAGCAGAGTGAATCTGTCTTGGGGAGCTACACTTAGCTTTGACAAAAAAGACACTATTTTGTTTTTCAGGGCTGCCAATTTATCTCAGCAGAAAACCAGAACATTACATTGGTAGCAGTGAACAGTCTATTTTCCTTCTGGTATGGAATATTTTTTCTAGAGGACAGATAGGAAGACAGTAGTATGCATTTAAGAAGCAGAAAGACAGTGCTATAACAAATCTTTCTGTAGGTGAGTATAGGGTATTAGGGTGTATATATCCTGTATATATAGCAAATATCCTTCTGCAGAGAGTGCATGCATCTCCTTTATAGCTACTTCCTATGTGTTGGAAGACTGATTAAATCTTCTCTGAGTTTTCTGTTCTGTTGGCTAAACAAACGCCATTCTTTCAGTCTTTTTTCTTATGTCAAGTTCTCCTGCCTTATAATACTTTTGGTAGGCCTCTGCTGGACCTCTCCAGTTTTTCAGCATCTTCCAGTGATTCTGGTTGGCATCCCATAGCATTTTGGAAGTTACTCATACCTTCAGTGTATCAGTAGAGAAAAATCAATATTCAGAAGCATTTGCTTATTTTGAGATTTAGCAGAGCCTGTCTTACTGGTTTTGTCATTCCTTGTGTTGTCCTCTGTAAAGTTTTACACCCAAAATTGGCTTCACTAAAAATGAAAAGCTTAGCATGCTCGATTATTCATTTTTAGTTGCAGTCAGAAATACTGAGGTAAAAGTCTCCTGCTGGGATAAACAATCCTTCAACACAGTCTGCTGGTTACATGAACTAGTTTCTGTTGGTCCTGTATATATCTTTTTGTGGTTAGGAATCCACCTTGGTTTAAAAACTGGCAATGGTGGAGATGTTCTTCCACAAGCCTTCATATTTTTAACATGGGTGCTGACCATCAGTATAAAATTTTGTTCCTCTTTCCTAGTAGGAATTTGTCTAGCCTTGTCATCCAGGTTTTTGATCTTGCTTTATGGTCCAGTCAGCTTACAGACCTAATAGTATCCGATTTCTTTTTCTCCTGTGAGAGTACTTCTAGACTATCATAAATTTGTCTTGTAACCTTTTTGTCAGTAAAATAAATGAATTGCCTGCATTTGCATTAGCTAAGCCTTTCATCACTTTCACAGTTCTTCTTTGAGTTCTCACTTGTGCTTTGTCAACACCTTTCTTGCAATGCGTATTTTATCCTTAGAGAAACATGCCAGGATCATCTGCAGCAGTGCCAAATGCTAATAGAGGGCTAAGTCAACAGAGGGGTTAGTGTGCTGCAGTGCTCAGCATGGAGACACAGGCTCTAGAGTAAAATAACCCACTTGATCTCTGCTTGCAGTTCTGTGGGAAGTTTAATGCACAGGAATCTGTGACAGGGAAGAGGAAAAAGGGTCTTGTGTTCCAATCTCAGTTTATGAAAAAATAACTGTCTATGCGTGGTTTGATTTTTGTTGCTGTTGCTGTTGAAAATTTTAATCCTAATGCTTACAAGGAAGATGGTCTAGAATCTGGGAATCTGCCCCCTCTTTCCAGATGAGCAGCCTACTGGCAAGTGGAGGATGTTGTTCTCTCTGCTCCTGAGAGCCTGGTGGTTGGGACTGCTGCAAGAGAATGTGACTCTAATTATGGCATTAAGGCATTTGGCTCAGAAGACTTTTGTGAGTTAACATGCCTTTCAGTTAGTACTAGAATGGAAAGTATTTCACTGCCATCCCTTACTATAAACACATAACCTGTTTTTCCCCAAACCAGAACAGATTCTAATCAAATACTTGTGTTTTTCTTGCTCTGTTATGAACTTGCCAACCATTCTGATCTCATAATGAGTTGACACTATGGTTAGAAGTCATTTTGTTCTTAATTTCTTAAAAAAGAGCTAACTAAAATAATTAATCATCCTATAAACTTCCATTTTTCTTTTCCCCATTATATATGAGAAGTGTGAGTTTTTTGTTTTAGTCTTTTCAAATAGTATTGTTGTTTTACTCTCTCAGAAAGCAGTTTTGTCACTCTTGTAATCTGTAGCTAAATGAACTAACTAAATGAGACTATGTTAGTCTCCCAGGTCATGTCACCTCCCCACCAGCTGGTCTAGCATGATTGTTGCTGGTGCTCAGACACTCACTCACACACCTGAACTTGCTCCAGTTGCTGAGGCAGGGTCCCCTGTGGACCGTGGCCATACCCCAGGTGCTGCACAGGGCCCCCTGCACGCACATCTGCACAGACTACAGAGTCTCTCATCAGAAGAAAGAGTTAGAAATGGATTTTAATGAGAAGGCAGGATAGACTGCAGTGGTCAAGTGCAGGGTATGGCCAGGCCAGCGTACCAACAAGTAACCTGTTTACATGTGACTGACTCCTTTTATCTCCTTATCTATTTCCCATATATTTTGTTGTCCCTCTTCAAACCACCACTTCTGCCTTTCCCTACCTTTCATTCCTGCCTGAAGTGTTCCATAATAAGGCTTGACTTGCCCTGCATCTATCATGCGCCCCAAGCCCCTGGGTAGTGACTTTCTTTAGTGTAAGAGATGGTCTGGAGAGCTGTTCCTGATGATGCATGGGTATGGGTACACACCTGAACACTGGGGCTAAAGCTCCCTTGGGGCAGTCCAGAGAGGGGGTTGGAATGTCCCTTCCTCTAGGTCCTTCATTTGGGTTCCTGTCTGTCTTTGTGCCTCTGTTCCCCTCTGGCTGTGTGCAGGTGGGCTGGTGGCTTCTATGATGGGCCTGGCAGTACCCAAAGGTTTTTCAGGCTTCCCCCACCATTGCCTCTCTGTGCTCCTCTATGAGTGAGTGTGTGTGAATGCGGCTTTTGATCACTTAATCTAACAATAATTATATTATTATTTCTATTAAGATTCACGAAATGGTGCTTAACACATTTTGCAATTCATACTTAAGAGGAATCGTTAAAAAAACATATGATATCTAAATTACCAATATTTCCATAGATCTAGTTAGCTTTTTCAGAATTAGTAGTGCTTCTTATGCTTCTATATCTTATCATCTCCTAGAGAAATATATAACTGACAGTATCAGATGGTGGGCTGGATTTTCAAAGATGGGCAACTTGGATATGGCATCTATAATAATTTAGGTGTTCTAATCAACACGCAGGATACAGGCATGTATGTTCTGTTTAGATCACTGATTTAAACTGAGCTGTTAACTGAACATCTTTAATAGGTGATGATACTTACAGAAAAATACTTAGTATAATAGAGTGGCATAACAGCAAAATAAAAAAAGCATCAGTATTCACTGGCTAATAAATGAAGAAAATATATAGCTTTAGGGCTAAGAAATGGAACAGAAGTTAGTTTATGCTGTTATCATACTCTACAAGAAAAAATCATGTTCATTAAAAAAACAGGCTGCAAAACCCCCTGTGTCTTTAAGTACATTCATTACTGTATAACCCCTGAGGCTGTATAGCTACACGGTGAAAGCTGAAAGTACATAGAATTTCTAGTAGTCTGAATGGCTGAAAGCTGTTGCTGTGGGTTGAATTTATCCTTCTCTCTTGAATACTTTTTTTTTGAAGGAAATGGGATCCTTCAAAAGAGAGAGATTTGAGAGAGGAGTGTTATGTCCTGCATAGCAAGATAGAGTAGGCATATTTTTTATTACTGCACATGTTTCTTTACTCTTGATTTTATGCCTAACTCTAGGGAGATACTGAAATGCTATGGTTCTTTAACTAATTTTTACAATCTGCAGGTATACTTTGGGTTTTACTCATTCTTTAAGAAAATCTGCACAATTTGGATATGCTTATGAAGAGCCCAGTTGCCTACAGGAGTATATATTTGTAGGAGAATATGTAATTATATTTCATAACACTCAAGCCTTAACATGGAGAATTTGAACATCTTCCAGAAAGTCCCTAAGGCTGTAAAGACAAGACCTGGAATGCTTAATATGGTGGAAAATTGAGCAAAAGCTGAGAATTGCAATGCCATGATGAAAGTTTGATTCTTAGGGCTGAGAGTCAGGCACACAGAAAGCTTGCTACTTCGGACTTCAGGAGAGCAGACTTTGGCCTTTTCAGGGATCTATTTGGTAGAGTACCATGGGATAAAGCCCTGGAGGGAAGAGTGGCCCAAAAAAGCTGCATAGTATTCAAGGATCACCTCGTCCAACCTCATGAGTGATGCATCCTAACAAAGAAGAAGTCAGGCAAAAATGCCAAGAGGCTGCATGGATGAACAAGTTGCTCCTGGACAAACTCAGACCCAAAAGGAAGCCTACAGACAGCAGAAGCAAGGACAGGTAGCCTGGGAGGAATACAGATAAATCATCCGAACGGCCAGGGACCAGGTTAGGAAAGCTAAAGCCCTGGTGGAATTAAATCTGTCTGTGGAAGTCAGGGACAATGAGAAAAGCTTTTATAGGTATGTCAGAGATAAAAGGAAGCCTAGGAAAAATGTAGGCCCTCTCTGGAAGGAAACAGGAGACCTGTTTACCTGGGATATGGGGAAGGCTGAGGTATTCAATGACTTTTTTGCTTCCATCTTCACAGACAAATGTTCCAGGCACATCACCCAGGTCACAGAAGGCAAACACAGGGACTGGGAGAATGAAGAGCTGCCCAGTGTAGGAGAAGATCAGGTTCAAGATCATCTAGGCAACCTGAAATTGCACAAGTCAATGGGACCTGATGAGGTGCATCTGCAGTTCCTGAGGGAACTGGTGGATGAAGTTGCTGAGCTGCTGTCCCTCATATTTGAGAGTGGCAGTTGAGTGAAATTCCTCCTGACTGAAAAAGGGAAACTGGAACCCTCACTTTTAAAAAGGGGAGGAAGGGAAGAACCAGGGAATTACAGGCCAGTCGGTCTCACTTCTGTGCCTGGCAAGATCATGGAGCAGATCTTCCTGGAAACTGTGCTAAGGCACATGGAAAATAAGGAGGTAGTTGATGAAAACCAGCATGGCTTCACTAAGGGTAAATTGTGCCTGGCAAATTTGGTAGCCTTCTTCGATGTGTTAGAGCATTGGCGGGTAAGGAAAGAGCAACCAGCATCATCTGCCTGGATTTAAGCAAAGCATTTGACACTGTCCTGCATGACATCCCTGTCTCTAAATTGGAGAGACATGGATTTGATGGATGGACCTTTTGGTGCATAAGAAATTGTCTGGATGGTCACACTTAAAGTGTTGTCCAAGTGGAGACCAGCGACAAGTGATGTTCCTTGGAGTGATATTGGGACTGGCACTGTTCTAACATCTTTGTCAGCGACAGGGAGAATGGGATCAAGTGCAGCTTCAGCAAGTTTGCCAATGATACTAAGCTGTGTGGTGCTGTTGACAAGCTGGAGGAAAGGGATGCTATCTAAATTCTAAGGCTGCTATTCCTCCAAAAATGTAAAACAGTTAAACAGGTGATTAGAAATTCCAGTACTTCTAAATTGGAACAGAATGCAATCTGTTGTACCAGCTCTACCTTCCTTTGTCACATAGATTCCTGGAGCAGCATCTAAATTCTCATCATACAGAATACCTTTTGCAAGAGTGTTGTATTCCTTATCCTTTTAAGGATGACATTAATGTGAATAAATTACCAATGAAAGGCTAAATCTGTACATTCAGAATTTTGTAATACCGTCCTTTCAGGTAATTTTTCTAGAGTAAGGAATATTTAATTTCTTCAGTTAAGTTAGTTTTGCTGCTTCCTTTCCATTGTCACAGACATTGCCTGGTCATTTCAGTTACATGGTACCTTTAGAGCTTGGTGTTATTTGTTAAATTTCTTGTGAATTACTTCTTGTTGCAGCTGAAGCATAAAATGCTTGTCATTTTATGTACTTGCAGAGTTATCACCTATCCCTACATGTTATGTTCAGAAATTCAGTAGAAGAAAAATACCTTTCACTATCAAGGTGTGGGTACATTTCCCCATCCTGTCATAGTGTGGTGTAAAATAAGACAGATCAGGAGCAGAAACACCTTTTGTTATGCAGAGAAGCCTTTGCTGAGTCAGAATCCAGCTGAGATCTCTCCCTCCCCAAATTACTGACCTCTGGAGTTGCAGTGGTTCAAGCCCCCATCTTTTTGGAGACACTTGCAATAGTATGTGATCTTTTTACTTGTCCTCTGAGACCCTGCTGTCCCCCAGTGCTAAGCTGCTGGTCAGGCAGAAGAAGTCATTCCTCTTCCAGTCGCCTTCCAAAATTTGCACTTCTGTGCATTTCTGCAAGTACTTGCTCACATGAGTCCTTGGATAACCCTTGTTTCCCTTTGCACACTTGTGCCATATATTGGTCCTCAGTGTATTTCAGTAAAATGCTGGCTACAGATCTGCCCAGTTTTTAGTTATTAATTGCAGCCTCCAAGTACCAATATTGTAGGTGCTGTGGAAGTGTGTGATGGAATTGGTTAATGATCCTAAAAAAAAGCAAGTGGAGGCCAGAAGCAAATGAGGTAACACAAACTTCTGACACATACATTTATTTTCTTAGCAGCTATAGCTACACTGCTGGTAGAAGGTCAAGTGCCAGGTCCTGCATTTCAGTCACAACAAACCCATACAACACTACAGGCTTGGGGAAGACTGTCTGGAAAACTGCCCATCAGAAAAGGACCTGGAGGTGCTGTTTGACAGCCAGCTGAATATGAGCCAGCAGTCCTGTTGGCCAAGAAGGCCAACAGGATCCTGGCTTGTGTCAGAAACAGTGTGGCCAGCAGGACTAGAGAAGTGATTGTGCCCCTGTACTTGGCACTGCACCTTGAATACTGTGTTCACTTTTGGGCCCCTCACTACAAGAAAAACATTGAGGTGCTGGAGTGTGTCCAAAGAAGGGCAGTGAAGCTGGTGAAGGGTCTAGAGCACAGTCTTCTGAGTAGTAGCTGAGACAACTGGGGTTGTTTAGCCTGGAGAAGAGGAGGCTCGGGATACTTTCTCACTCTCTACAACTACCTGAAAGGAGATTGTATCAAGGTGTGTTATGGTTTGGGTTAGAACAGAATTAATTCTGTTCAGTAACAAAGTGGGAGGCAGTCTCTTTTCCCAGGTAACAAGTGATAGGACTAGAGGAAATTACCTCAAGCTGTGCCAGAGGAGGTTTAGGTTGGATATAAGAAAAAATTCCTTCACTGAAAGAGTGGTTAAGTGTTGGAACAGGCTGCCCCGGAAGTGGTGGAGTCACCATCCCTGGAGCTGTTCAAAAAATGTGTAGACATGGCACTTCATGACATGGTTTACTGGGCATGCTGGTGTCGAGTTGATGATTGGACTGGATGATCTTAAGAGGTCTTTTCCAACCTTAATGATTCTATGATTCTTCTGGAAGAGCACCCCTGGCCCTGGGGCTGTCTGGCTGGCACAGCTCTTGCTTATGAGCTTAAACTCCAACGGCTTTTTCCTTCCTCAAACAAGGTGGCCAGATGTCAGTTTTCTCCAAATAATCACTGTGTTCTATCCCTTAAGACCCGTCAAAGCTCTGTGAAAATGTTGGTTGGCCCAGATCAAAATGGTACTAGCAAGCAAGATAAAAGCTATACAGCAGTGATGATCACAGAGCTTAAAAATGCCTTCCAGTCTTACTCGGTTTACCAGCAGAGACACAGCTGGAGGACATCCTCTGCAAACCCTGAAATAATTCTTAATCCTTCCCAAGGGTTGCACTTTTGATTAGTACACAGCGTATGCTTTCCCTTCTCAAGGTACATTTGTTACGGCACGCTCAGGGAATGGCATCACTATTTGTTCTGTGTGGGCTGGAGAAGGAATAATGTCTTTCCCATGGCCCTCACTGTTTATGTATAATAAATTATGTTTCTCTGCAGTCAGTTTAGACAGGTTCTCTATATACCATAGATTATATGCTGTGTATGCTGCAAAGGTCACCAGCATGAACTCTGCTAGTTCTATTGGTTTCTGAGTGGGACAGTATGCATGCAAAAGACTAGATATTCAAGATCCCAGTGCCTACCCTACAGTTGTTGCCAATACCTGATACTTCAGAATAGGATGGAAAGAAGAACTTAAAAGTTTTTCTGACCAGTTTTAAACCAAGAGAAGTTATTTCAGTCAGTTCCCATGCCAATGAGTAGCTCAAATTCTGAAGCATGAGATTTTGAGTTCCTCAACACAGATGCATTCTTGTCTTCAGACTCACTGCTGTCTTCTAGAAGCAAAATCTGTGTTTTGCTCTGAAGACATAAATCAAGTTTTGCTCTGAAGATATTTGCTCTGTTTATTTAAAAGATTTCTATGGGCCATCTTTGAATAATCTTTATCTTGAATACTGTCTCACTCTGTATGCTCTTAGTTCAGCAATGGCTCTACCACAGCATCATTTGTTCAGAATAATCACATCAGGATTTTGCTGTCCTATTTACTAGCATTGCCACACTTTTCCCTGAGACTCATAGAGATGAAATCTTGCCCAATTTTTTTTCAAACAGGAGAAGAGACTGTCCTGGTGAGCATTTACTCCCATACATACTTCTAGTGAAACTGTCTGGATTATTCAAGGAGGTTTGCAGCAGCTTGCCTGAGAGAGTTTCACACTCTGAATGCAAATATGAGGTGTGTGATAATCTTGTTTCCTCTAGTATGCAGGAGGTGAGGTGGAGTTTCAGCTTCTGCCAGGGGTCTTAGGGGTTTTGCTGATGACCTCTGAATGCTGACTGTTGCTGACCTTTGCATACACATGCTCATGGGCTCTCTTTCTGAGAGAGATGTTTTGGGTGCTTACACCCTGCTTGGTCTGTGGAAAGAGTCATTAAAATTGGCCTAATTAAGTTCATAACATCAATTCCACTCTGGTTGGTTGAGAACCTTAGGTCACAGAATTAGTATTCTGCCTAAATATATCACTATAACCATATGTGCTGTGTAAAGAAAAACATATACTTCTTTAAAATTGCATGCAATTTTTTCTTTTACTAGTGTGGTTACTTCCCTCATGCCCTGGTTTGTAGCTCATTTTTGCTTATTTCTTATTTCTTACCAACCTGTTTATTACTTTTGGTCTAGCTGGGCCTTTTAAAAATTTTATTTTAGGGAATAATTTTTTTTTATCCTTCAGTGTACTTCATCTTGCTCAACAACATCTTGTGACAAAGAGTTCAGGAGCTTAACTGCATTGTAAGAGCTATCTTTTGCTTGTTTCAAACTTGTCACCTCTTTGAGTCCCCCAGATTCTTAAGACTTGAAAAGGCTGAACAGTTGATCTCAGTTTACACTCTCCAGGACATTTATGATTTTATAAATCTCTTTCACACCTCTCATATAATCTCCTTTCCAGGCCGAAGAACTGGAAATTATTTCTTTCCTTATTTAGAAGCCATTCTATACCTTTGATCTTCCTTTTTGCTTTTCTCTGATCTGAAGGGAGTTTTCCCTTACACAATATGAAAGCACGGTCAGAAAATCCATTAATACTCCATAGTATGCTTGTTTAGTAAGGAAGTAGGTCACTGTGAATTCTGATGACCTTGAATAAAGAGAAAGAGAAAAAAATGATCAGCTTTATCCTTAAGGCAAACACAAATTAGCTGAAATGTTACTAGTGAAGAAAATGAAAAATCTGTGACCTGACCCATGCAATTTTGAGGTGAAGACTTAGAATATTTTACTTAACAAAATACACATGATTCTGTGGTTTGTGATGGAGGCTGAAAAGAAATATTATACATTTATTAAGTGAAGTAAGAGAAATAAATATGTTTACTTTTAATGTCAGAAGTTAAAAAGTTGAAATTACTTGTACTAAAAATAATTCTAAAGGAGAAAAGAGCAGCCATGACTATGCTGCATTATGCTAAAACCTGGACAGTTAGGATTGTTTCCACAGGGCTGTTGGTAATTGGTTTCTTACTGTTATTATTATTATTATCATTTTATTATTATTGTTATTTGAACAATGCCAATATGAGGGCTGGTAAGCTGAATATTTAAAAAAAAAAAAGTGCTGCTATACCAGTATTACTTGGGATGTGGAAAATGAAATTCTGTACTTAGGAGCAGACAAGCAATCCTTCTTAGACAAGGAGTAATAATTTGATATGCCTGATTTTTCTAGGGTAACTGTATTTACAGAATCACAGAATCACAGAATGTTAGGAGTTGGAAGGGACCTCGAAAGATCATCTAGTCCAACCCCCCTGCCAGAGCAGGATTCCTTAGACCAGCTCACACAGAAGCACGTCCAGGCAGGTTTTGAATACCTCCATAGAAGGAGACTCCAGGACCTCTCTGGGCAGTCTGTGCCAGTGCTCTGGCACGTGAACTGGGAAAAAATTCCTACGTGTATTCACACGGAATCTCCTATGCTTCAGCTTACAGCCATTGCCTCTTGTCCTGTCACTGGGCTTCACTGAGAAGAGCCTGAACACATCCTCCCGACAAAAAAACCCAAAACCAAACCAAAAAAACCCAACCAACAGAACAAACAAAAAAAAAGGTGTCCACCAAAAAGACTTATAAATGTACATGAATTCAATAAGAAGACCAAGTGCCGTGTATCTGAATGATAATGCAATTACTGTCTTATTTAATGGATGCTGAAGGAAAGCAATGATAATTCTGTAGCTGCTGCTAGGAGAATTTTCAGAATGTTTTATGCATGTTGTGCCTTACTCTGACAAATTCAGTTCACAAAAGGGCTATAAGCTGTGTCTCAGTGTTATGTTTCAGACCTCAGAGAATTCCCTTATCAAGTGTCCACGACACAGATCAAAGTAGAATTGCAGAGTGTGTAGGTTGAACTTCATACACATCTCCTTGAACTTTTTGCAGTTCTGTTCATATTATGGATACCAGATAGTTCACAGTAGTTTCAGGTAAAATTAATGGTATTTTCTTTGTTATTCAGCTGTGATGGAATGTTTCCGATTATATGAGATCCTGACTGTATTAATGTATGTATGTATGTATATATATAATATGCAAAATTATATGTATAGTATAGATAACTATCTGGTTTTTCCTTTTCCTACACGTGTAGTTTTAGTAGCAAATCAAATACTGTTGTATTTTATCATTGGTTAGCAAGGTTTTTTTGGTTAGGTTCTTATGTAAGTACCTTCCATTTTAGTTCAGTAAGTCCAGCTGGAATTAAGCATGTCCAAATATCACAGGATCTTTTTATAAGTCTGAACCAAAGTGTAGAAATATTCTTTTGGTGCACTGTATTTGTTCATCAATTTCATGCACTTTGCCATGAGGTGAGCACCAGACCAACAGACCACCAAGTCTGATTACCCATAGCTTAAAAAGGAGTCCACAAGATGAGTGCAGTGTTGGCTCTGAGAATCAGGCTATCTGGAGGGGCAGGACGGGCTTAGATGAGCAAGTAATGCATAAACATCCTACATAGATTTAAGAGAATTTATGTTAAATTTTATTCTACTGCCATTTACAGTTTTTTAGGGTGGGGGAGATAGCAGAGGTTAGGGACAGCACTATAGTACATGGAAAAACAATTATTTCTCTTTAAAACCCCAGATATTTTTAAGAGTAAGTCTCCTGCACACTTGGATTTACATAAGTAAGCTTTTGGAAAGAGAACAGCAAATATGATTAATCCTCTATTGTGGCAGCCAGTTTTGCCTGTTCTGTTGCTTTAAGTGCTTTTGGTTTCCCTTTTCCTTATAGTGTTGTAGAGAACCAAATTAAAATACATTCAGCAGAAGTTAATTCTTCTCAACCTTTTAAGAAGTTTGCTTAGCTGGATTAAAAAAAAATAAATCCAAAGCTGTATCCAGTTACATAAGTATTTGAAACTTCTGTGTTTTCTGAAGATGGAGCAGTGATAATATTTCATCAGTGCCAAAGTGCCACAGTACATTGCTTTGAGATTCAGAACAGCTGACCTGTATCTCTGGCTTTGTCTCTTGAAGTCCTGTTCATTTATTTGAAGTCCTTTGAAGTGTCATCTTTCTGCTGTATGCCTCCATTTCTTCTGTTTCTTTATTAGTTAAATGCTGATTTTAATACTTACTTTCATACAGTTTGACCTCAAATGCTATACAATGTTTGTAACATGCTATAATACTTTACTTTGAGGAAGATTATTGCAAAGGAAAAGCTCAGATCCAGCAGTGGAAAAAACATCTTGTATTTGGCCATATTCTTGTCTACTCTTGACAGATCTGATGAATATCGTTATTATGTTTTATTTCAAGATCTTTCATCCAGTACATGAAGCATCATCCTGCTTTCTTAAGGTTTTCTAAAAATCAATATAACTTAATGGGTTTCCTTATTGTGATTTTGTTTGTTGTCTTTTTCTGCACTGTGGGGAATTGAATTACTTTTCACCTAGAACAGGAGTAGCATTGCATCATCTGCGTGAGCCTGGAAATTATTATAACCCTTACTTATCCAGGTCCAGAAAATGCCTTAGGGTCTTAAGTGTGCTGATCAAGCAGAAATAAAGGCTCTTGTGTATATAAGAAAGCCAGAAGGAGCTGCAAGGATCATCTGGTGCTATAGGTTATAGTCTTGTAAGCCTAACTGAACCAGTTTTCATTTACACTCTAGCAGTGGCTCCCCTACTCTGCATCTAGGCCTACCATGGGCCCACAGTAGTTCCTGTGGACCACAATCCATCACTGTTATTGAACTTCTAGTTTAAAATACCACAAGATCTGATTACACAGGCTAGCTTTGACCATCTTGCTGTAACTTTGCAAAACCACCATAACTAATGGAGAATAGTTAGTAGCCTTCATGTCATGACTGTAAAAACAAGGGGCTCCCACACAAAACACCCTAGGAAGTCTGTCTTGTAGTCACTGAGCCAGGGCTGGATTGATAAGCAGGCCAAACAGTGTGGGTCTTAGAAAACCTGTGAGAGGCTGGGGCTTTTCTGCCGTGTGAGCTTCATCTTGGTGCATTTAATTTGGAAGAGAGTTGCTTTATTGACTTGCTGAAATGCAAGCCTGGGCTCCAGATGGTTGAGACTGCTTCATGAGATGCATACAAACTTTGAGAGGGTGAAGTGATTGGCAGAAGTAAACAGGGTGAGTTGAGTCAGAATAACACAGTCTCCTGAGTTGCTCGCTGCTGGCCGTGACTGCAGTGCAAATAGGCTATTTCAATGGAAATGAACTGCCACCAAAATTTTAAAGCTATTTATGTGCCTAAAAGCCACTTATTAATATTATATAAAGTGATTTGGTTTCCATGAGTTACAGATTTCCTGCTTGCCTTGCAATGGACTTCAAAGTTACAGGAGCTAGTACTTCTAGAGTGGGGTACATGACCAGCAGGTAATGGTGCTGAGTGGGCCTTTTGTTCTGAAGGCTGACACAAGAGTCTGTTGGGGCTCTGAATAGAGACTTACATAGAAATGATCAATAAGCAGGGGGAAAAAGAGTGAGAAATAATCTTAGGCAGCCACCTGTGAGTGTTGCTGAGATCAATATTATGTTCTTCACTTGACAATTCTCATAAAGGTTTCTGGCTCCCCCCCCATGCAGTAAGTATTGATGGTGATTGCCTTTGACAGCCTTTGAAGCAGCAAGAAAAGAAGAAAAGCAAAATCTGTTTCTGCTCATCTGTCATGGAGCTTCTAAAGAGCCTTTCTGTATCTGCTTTGACACCGCTATACCCATGCTTTAGAATCCAGATTGATTTGTTTCTCCTAACATAGAGGAAACTTGATTCTATCTTGTGAATGGATTTTCCCATTAGAATTAAGGCTTGGAGATGTTTGCTATGATCTAGGTCATGCTGACCTTAATTAAAGACCAAATCACTATGTGTCAGGTAACGTCATGCACTATTTTGATAGTCCCCTGCTGCAGTAGTTCCTCCAAAAAATAGCAACTAAATACAGCATAGGCAAGCTAAAAGACAGGCAGTTAACTTGTTTCCAAAACATCTTTATTCAAATGTGATTTAAATTTCTTCAGTTATGGAAACATTTCCCATGGTATGATAGAAGTCCCTGTAACTACCATAAACATGCTAGATGGGAGACAAATTTGGAGTATTTAATTTGTTTGTTTATTTTTAACAGCAGTAAGAGGCATGTCTTGTCTAAAATGCAGCACATGAAACTTAGTTATTTGCCACCTACTCTCCCTTTTGTGTTTGTTGGGGTTTTTTTCCCCTGCAGTTCCTATATTACATGCTATTTTGTGCACATGCTGTTGTGTGCAGTTTTGTCATTTTTTTTTCCCTGGGGACCTGCTCTGGCAGGGGATCTGGGCAGACTGCCTAGGGCTCACAAGGGAGGGGAAGTCACTGTGCTGTTACAGAAGAGGGAAGGGCACTGTACTTGTTAAGGCACCACCTTCTCCAGCTCCCTTACCCTGTCAGCCAACGAGCACACCTACAGCCTATCACATGATGCAGAACAAGATGGTTGATAGCTCAGTAGCTTGCTAATTTTATTCTGCTATTCCTGTTGTGGATGTAAGGTCATTGTTTTTCTTTGAAAAGTAAAGACCTGTGGAGAAAGAAGGTTGGTTTATGGGTGGTGAGATACAATATTTTTGATACTTTGAATATCAAATGTGGAGAGCTTAAAAATTATTTATGTGCCCCAAAGTATTACTTTAAGGAGACCTTTTTGTTTAGAATCCAGGATACATCTTACAGCCATGTGTATAACTGAAGGCATTTTCCTAAACATCTCTATGCTAGTTGTGGTGTTTTTATATCCACCTTGATCAGCATTTTTTTTTTAATCTGAGTCTATAAGGCAGTTGTTACTAGCCTCTAGTTGTGGTAGGAGACTAATAGTTTCTTTCAGCCAGAATAGAAATTTTCAGCAGACTTCCAGCTACATTGTTCCAACAAAAAAATGATTTTTTTGTTTTTAGATGTGTTTTCAACTATATGAAATTATAATGTGTTAGGTTGTGAGGTATTATTAAGTTTTATTTTAATTGACTACTGGTGGCTGTTCAGATTTTTCCCTTCAGCATTTTCAAAATTATTATAAGCATTTTAATTGTGATGAGCTCTGTATTGGACATTAAATTAATGTTGAAAGACTGGCACATTGCCTACAATATAAAACAGAAATAAGTGATAGGACAAGAGAAAGCTACCTCAGATTACCCCAGGAGGTTTAGGTTGGATATTGGGACACATTTCTTCACAGAAGGGATTGTCAAGCATTGCAACAGGCTGCCTAGGGAAGTGCTGGAGTCACCATCCCTGGCAGTATTTAAAAGATGTGTAGTTGTGGTGGTTATGAACATGGTTTAATGGTGACCTAGCACTCTAGGGTTAACTGTTGGACTTGATGATCTTAAAAGTCTCTTCAATCCAAAATGATTCTATGAAAATAACAGACAAGCATACAAAGAACTTATGAAAGAATAGACTGCTGAATAAAAGTACATTAAAGCCAGCTATATATTTTTTAGATGCTTTTAGAATTAATTCTAGTTTGCTTTTAATGCATAATCATTAAATATACTAGTGTTCTAAATCTGTTTTTATTTCTTACTAGTTTAATTCCTGCTAAGCTCTGTGTGATTACTCATTCATTATTGTTGTATTTGTTTTAAAGAAAAACATCTTATTATAAGCTTCATTCATTTAGTCACTTACTGAACACAAATAGCCATTGTTCACTAGCAAGAAATGTTGAAAAATGCTAGGAAACCTTACAGTATTTGAAAAGCATGAAGGAACTTACTATGTCTTTTCAGTTAAATTTGACTGCTGATTTTTTAAAGTCTGAATAGACCAATATTTTTGCTTTTTGAGCAGGATGAAACAATTATTATTCATAAATGTGTATTTTTTGTGTCATTTGCTTCTAGGATTTTTGAGTATTAACTGTTTGATCAATAAGAAAGATTTAGGATTAAGTGGGCATATTATTTTTAGAATTTTATAATTTTACCAATTTATCAAATATTTTAACAATTATTTACAGTTTATCAATGTATTTTGCCAGTGTTAAACAGGTTGTGTTCCCAGACTAAATGTAGCATTTATAATATCTAAATTAAGTTCTTATACATTAGTTGCAAACATACTGTAAGTTGCTGCAGTTATGTAGAAATTAGTGAAAGATTTTATGATTGTATTAGTAATTTTTTGTCACTTTAAAAAAGAATATTTCAATATACTTTGTAATTGGGCCTTCCTAGGGAAATAGGTCTGAAGATACAAAAGTCAACTTTCCTAGTAGTTAGCACCTGTGTTAGTCAAAACTCCATTTTGCTGAAGTTCCCAGCCCTATAGCTTCTGTGCAGTTTAGAAGATATGCTTATACTTAGTAGTACTTCATGTGACAGTTTATAAACTTCTGGATTTTTACCAGCATATGGTTTTATAATGAAAACTGTATTTTACTTTCATTTGTTGAAGCTAATATTTATGCTTCATAGTTCAGTACAGAAAGATAATTTATTTTACAAGTTGATGCACAGGCATAACTTGTTATTCCCCAAAGCATATATGATATGGTGTATAATTACAGTAACTGGAAATTATGTTTTTAAAAATGAAAAATGCTTTGATGCACTTTTATTTAGTAAATAATGGATACTTGCATGGAAGATAGATGCAATGTGGTGTATTAATTGGCCAGAATGTTCCTGCTTATGTATCTATACTACAGAAAGTGAATAGATACTGTTCATGTTATATCTTATTCCTGACTTAGGGTGCTATTTTAATGTGTAGCAAATAGAAATAGATCTCACAAATTCACTCTTTCTGTCATTGTCTTTCTGAAGCACTGTTGAAGTTTTCAGTACTGAATCCAATGAAATTGCTTGAAAATCTTGAAGGCAGAGAACTGAAATTCTTAGGTGAATCATATTATTTTAATGAAAATGGAGTGAATTGAATTGCATTTCTTTTCAGAGTAACATGTGAAATGGTTATACTGCCAGCTGTCTGTCTTAGTATAAAATGGTACAAGAAGCAGCTACAACTCTCTGACCATTATCATTCAAAAACCATGCAACTTTTTTCTTACAGATAGTCAAAATCATTGGTCCTTGTCATGCTGGCTCATGTCTTTCTTTGGAAGCTCCATGGTGCTCTGGTTAGGGCTCAGGAAGGCCTGAACTCTTTGAAAGGGAGCAGATAATGGAGAAGACAGCAGTGATGGGGCCTCACTGCCCAGATCTCAGTTCCATAGCACCTGAACAAGGCAAGCCCAGATAGTAGCCAGGTTCACCAAAGAGTCAAGATCATAAGGCAAAATCATGGCAAGGAGACAGGTGCAAGGTCAAGCCAGAAAGTCTATCCATAGGGCAGGGTAACATCCAGCTATTGCTGGGCACATCCCACAGTAACAAGATGGGAGTGAAGGTCAAGTGAGTCCACAGGTTGAGGTCCAGATCAAGGGTATCTTGTGGTTGGGCATAGCTTAACTGGAGACCAGCATTCCTTCAATATGGCTCAGGCAGGAGCTAAAGGCTCTAGGCTATGCTTAAACTGAGCTCCTGTGCTTGCAGATGTAGGTGGAAGCCCTGGGTTAAGTTGGTAAGGGCTGTTAGGGGTTTTGAGTGTGCTCAAGGCCCTGGCACATCCACCAGCCTCTCCACAAAGCCAGTCGTTTCATCCCATAAGGCTCTCTGGTTGTTCAGGTGTGGTTTCCCCTTCATAATTCTGTGCTGGGTATTCCCAGTCACCTTCTTACCCTTCATAGGGTAGGAAATGGCTTCTAGGAAGATTTGCATTATCACCTGCCCAGGGATCAATGTGAAGTGATCTTCCTTGAGGATAGGAGTGACCTTTGCTTTCTTCCAGATTTCATGAACCTCCCCTAATCACCATGAGCTTTCAAAGATAATTGAGAGAGGCTTTGTAGTGATACCAGCTCTTGTGGTTGCATTCCATTATGGCCTTGAATTGGACCTTGAACTGAAGCTCTACTGAGGTCTCTAAGAACCTAATGACAAAACAGTACACTGGGTCTTCTGCATCTGAGACCATCTCCAGGCATTCTGATTTAGAAAAGACAAAGAAAAAAATCTATTGATCTGGATTGTGTGGTATGCAAATGTGGAGAAACTACAAATCAGAAGACAGTTTTTGATGTGGAAATGGCAGATTGCTTTTGGAAAAGAAACTATTTTGTTAACAAGAGAGAAGCACATTCATCACTGTTATAACATTGCTGGTTTTTGTGGTGGTGTTGTAGGTAAGGCATTGGCTCAGAATGCTTATCCAGTTTCAGAACTAAAGACATTTCTGTGGTAAATTCTTGCTAAGAAAGAGTACTTAAATTTTATTACCTTCTCTCTTCAGGATAAAGTCAGACAGTAAAAGACATTTTCATATTATCTAAGAGGCTGTAGCTTCCCAAACTGTAATGGAATGAAAGAATGTTGAGTTTTTGTTGGAGGGAAAAAGACATTTTCCAGGAAATAGTTGCTGGGGCTCTATAGCAGTGCTTGTACAGTTAGTGTGCACTGCCTTAGTGTGTTTTCTGCAAATATTTTTCTGTTATTTGGCAGGCAATAAGTATGCTCAGTACAGTGCTAACTATAGAAACATCTACACTGCAGTGGGTATACGTCTGCCCTCAGATGTTGGCAGCTCCATAAAACACCAAGAAAAAAAGCATACAAAGGGCATACAACTATTTTCTTTATAAACCTATGAAGTAGTTTTGGTGAAAAATCTTTTGGAGTAGGAACAGAACAAGAGTAAAAAAATATTTTTTTATGTCAAGCATAAATCTATTTTCTATTCATTGATATTTTTCTTTGCACCTAAGACTGCATTTGCCTTGCTAAAGAAGGTTGACTCATGCACAGCCTGTGCCTCTCTAAGCACTGATTTAAGATTCCAGGACTGTTTCACCCTCTCCAACTTTTTTTCAGTGCTGCCCTGCTAGCTGTCTGTAGCAGCGATTACTCTTGCTGCTGCTCGCTCTTACTGAAGAGTGCCTTGTAAAGGACCACTTTAAAGCAAATCACTATCCACTTTTGTGTTACCTCCATGGACTCTGTCTACGTTACCTGTACAGTACAAACTCAGATGTCTATCTTCTGCTACTGAAGTGGACAAGTGGAGATGGAGGAAGATGAAGAAATCTGTAGGGAGACAACAGAAAGTCACAATTTTGAGTGTATACACAACGACAAACGAAAGAAACCCCAGATCATCCAAGGAAAAAGTCTAAACAAAGTGACAATTAAGGAGTGCTAACAAAACCCAAAGTAGGAGTTTTTAAGCTTTGACTTGAGGAAGCAGAGTTCCTTACTCATCGCAGTTCTCTTCTGGTACTTTAAGCCATTAATCATTTTTGTCTCTCTTCTGGCACTTCAAGCAATGAAGTGTTCTACCTTTCCTATTGTGCCACCCTTATATGAGCCTCCCCTCATGATGGCTGGGGGCCATCATGTAAAGAACTCTTCTGTGAGCTACTGTTCATGTTCTTTTTTCATGCTTTTGCTTCAAAAGGTCCTGATGGCAGGGGCCAAACCTGTCTCTGTGCTGTTGCAAAATCCAGCCCTACTGGTGTTGCCCATCTAACTGGCCATTCAGAGACTGGGGTTTACCTCATAAATCCTGCCTGGTCATTTTGAAGTCTGTTACTGTGCCCATAGCTATTTGCCATTAACCCTGTTGTTCAGAGTCTCAAGGCAGTCTTGGAACATTAGATTTAATGTGTAGAAAAAAAAAGGAGAAAAAAAATGCCGGTTTTTGTTAGGATCTGGCAACACATAATGCACTGAATTAACCACTATACTACTCTCCTATGACACCAGTAGCCAAATACTAAATTCTTCAACTTTGTGTGGATATCTAAGCTGTCTCAGAAGGCTGCTTGGGGAGAACTTCTGTGCAGAGTGATAAACTTGTGCTGCAATGAATTTGGGAAAAATGGAAAAGCTTAGGTTAGCCTGTGTTGTTCTTCAGGATCCCACACCTTGTGGAAATATCTAGCAAGAAATGGGAGTGGAAAGGAAGGGAGTCAGTCTGTGTGCTCTTTTAAAGCCATTGGATAACTTGGTTCCTAGCTATGATTTTGTCACTTCCTCAAAGACAAGAGTAGATTGAAAATCTTTTGTTTTAGATGGTGGTGAATAATGAGGTAGCAGAGTTTGCTTATCAAATTGATCATGAATTTACAGTTTTACAGTATGTTTACAATATTAAACCCATTTGATCTTTAAAATACATTCTTTGGAAGAGAAGATTTTAAGTTCACCACCAGAATTTAATTTTCCCTCCATGCATTCATAGCCTAAAATCTGCTTCTTGTATGGTGGACAGAATTTGTAAGGTCATCCCTAAAGCAAAACCTCTAGAGATTATTCTTAAATAGAGACTAGAGTAAATTAAAAGAGGAGCAATAAAAATATTACAAAATCTGTCAGTAAATTATAATATAGAAATTAAATTGATTACTTTAAATATTACATAATCATAAATGGGTTTAAATTCTAATTCAGTTAAAATAACATCTGCCTTAGATCCACAGTAGTCTAACTATATAAGAATGTATCAGTTTTGTCAGTTCACCTTGTGTCTTGGGCCTGTTGTAGTCGCAATTTTTACTGCTAGAAAAAGTCATTTTGCTAATTAGTGGTGATCTGGCTTGCTTTATCAGCAATTCTAGAATCTGTTTGCTCCACTGAAGTTATTCATCCAAAGGGAAGACTTTTCATCTATGCAAATGTTTTTTAAAGTGTTGCAAAATGCCTTTTCATGCAGATACAGAAGTCAAATAGGAGTTCGAAGAACATCTATCTAAAAATATGTAATTTATATACCATCTAGGGCCATGGCAGTGTACCAAACCAATTTCCTCTTCCTTGCATGCTCAATCCTTCTTCCA
Source organism: Galbula dea (assembly GCA_013399015.1). Taxonomy (NCBI): domain Eukaryota; kingdom Metazoa; phylum Chordata; class Aves; order Piciformes; family Galbulidae; genus Galbula; species Galbula dea. The sequence continues at coordinate 327,918 of VWZX01003348.1, read as the reverse complement.
GCAGTTGAGTAGCAAAAGGAGTTCCAGGTAGACTGTAAGGCCATTTGACATCCAAGTTATAAAAATATTCAGGGAAGACAAGGCCATCACAAAGAAACATTTTCTGTATATCTGTTCCATGAAAAAGAAACTGAAGGAATTCCCACATTAAAATCCTTCTCTGAGGTGTGGGGAAAGGAGTGCTTATATAGATTGGTCTGAATTAGACCTTGGTTCCTGAAGACCATAAAGCAGCAGATGGGAAAATAAACTATAAAAAAAAGGGTTCTGGAAAGGGTCACAGAAACTGTAGGTCTAAATATTTAGTGTCTTCCTGGGGCAAAAACTGAATAAGAATGAAAAATGGGATAAATACATTCTGTTTTGAAAGAAGTAAAGTGAAATCTTCCCTTAAAAATGTCTGTAAGTTGTCTGAAGGCATCAACAAACACATGGATTGGGCCGGTTTAATTGATAACTGTACTTGGATTTCCAAAAGGCCTTTGAATAAATCCTTTGCCCTAGCATTTTCAGTGTACTGAGTAGCTGGGAGGGAAGATCCATGCATGGATAAATAGTGTTTTAAAAGATAAAGAACAGAAGGTAGGAGTGAGTGGTAGATTTGTATCTTACAGAATCACAGAATATTAGGAGTTGGAAGGGACCTGGAAAGATCATCTAGTCCAACCCCCCTGCCACAGCAGGATTCCCTAGACCAGGTCACACAGACTTAAAGAAGTGTGGAAGCGTGGAAAATGTCTCTTTTCTGGACAATTTAATCATTGCTGTCATGTAATTCAAGAGTAATAGCCTATTCCTAACAATGCTGTGTAAGATTTTAGGTGCCTGTAATGTATAACCACATGCTGTTATATAGAGGTTGCCACTAATAACTGTATGAATGTGAGGTACTGTGCTAATTTTTGAGGTGTTAGAAATATATTCTCACAAACCATGTGATGTAGAAAAAACTGTTTCAGGGTACCCAATGTGCTTCACACTAAGGCTCTGAAATAGAAAGCCTGACCTGACCAAAGACATCTTGACAGTTTTGAGGCATGAAGGAGAGAAAATTGCATGTTTTATGTAAAGATGGAATGAGTTAGTGGCAGCAGCATGAAGAGGGTTTAATATTTACTTCATTCCTTTCTGAATGTAAACTAAATTAAGTACTTTGTCCCAGTTTGCTGACTCTTGATAGCATTTGCCTGACCCCAGGAGACTGAACTTTTAAGGTTTCCTGAGAGTAATGCCTTCCAATTAAGAATTAGTTCAAAACAATTTGTTTAAAATGGTAACCAATGTCTTTAAAAAACCCCAACATTCCAAACACTTATTAAAAGAGTGTCTTCATAAACACTTTGGCTCTATGGAAATTCTGAATCAGTTTAATGCAGTTCTGTGAGTCATCACTTTTCTCAGTTGTACACCACAACTGCAGTTGGGCTAGATGATCTCCAGAGATCCCTTCCAACCCCTAGTATTCTGTGATTCTGTGATTGTTAGCCTCCCTTCTGCTCCATAACATTCTTTGTGAAGTAGTCAAAGACCACTGTTTCCTAGCATAGGCTGCCAGCTTATGAAAAATGAACTCAATAATAAGTTTGTCATAGTCATCAGACAAGCAGAACAAATACTTCAGGAGTATTTCCTGTTAAAAAGCCTATCCAGTTCATTATGCATACTGATAAGAGAAAAAGATTACCTTAAAAAAATATTCTCATCTAAATCACAATTTCATTTAGTTAGAGATTATATAAAATACTGTTTCAAAATGTCTAATTACTTTTTATCAATTAGATTAAGACATATTAATTGACAACAGTTTACAATGCAACAGAAAAATGTTCTTAGTGTAATTTATTAATTTGTTACTTAACTGCCCATTGATTTTAATTTCACTATATATTGATAACTGAGAGTATGCAGCATATGTAATATATGGTGCAGTTATGCACAGTATAAACTACAATGATTGGGGAAGAAAGCTGAAATGGGGTCATTATGGTTTTGAGAGTAATCTCATTTCCAGTTAGGCATGCCAGAAGTTAGTACATTAATAAAGAGCACATATATGATTATCAGTTCATTTATCTGTTTGTCTTACCTTCTGGTAGCTTTTGAACCTATTAATTCCCTGTAAAACTTGCCATAAGAGGAGATGGTTAGATATATCTAATATGTGAAGAAATTTCATGAAGACTGGTAGATAGTACAGGAGAGAGAGCCTAGCAATACTCCTGCTGAAGGGAAGTAAGGAGAAATCTACTGTTATGCATTTAACTCGGCAGCTTATTGCTGGTCCTGTTAGTAAATGTATTGATTTTACAGATTTTAGCCCTTTTTTAAAAAGAGTAAAGCAGATAAATTTCCTGGAAAGGACTGAAAGTGTCTCAAAATTCAGACATAGGACTGTCTCTATAATATATCAAAGATTGACATAGTACCCCATAGATTATTCTTTTTAAAAGTAAATTGTTTACACATTATAATATTAAATGTATTGGTGGTTTTGGTTTTTATTTTTAATAACACAGTAGTACTTATTTCTATATCAGATCCAAGGACCTAAGTGAATCTCTGTCTTTTTGGGACAACATTTTAGTTTTTAAGATGGATGAGAGTATCAGTTGTTTACAGATTGTGCTTCCAAAATTCAAGCCAAACCCAAAGTTACTGTTGACTTTGCGTAAATACATATCTGAATAGGCTGAAATTTTCATGAGCCTTTTTTGGTTTGTTTGTTTTAATTAATTGTATATTTAAATATGTTTGAGCAGTTTTAGTAGTAAAGAAATAAAATGATCCCAGAGGCTCATGTAAACAGAAAAAGAGCTCTCTTCAGGCAGGAAGGGGAATACAGTAGATGGCTGGTTCCTTCTGAATGAAGAAAATCTGAGTCCCCCTCTGGCAAAAATATATTTGAAGAGTCATTAATTAGAGTCAATGATATTGATTATATGTGTTACACAGAAGTGATCTAAAGGGACCATAACTCTGATTCTTGTTTGTAGCTTATTTTTCCTGGGTTTGATTCAAGAGCTTAAGTTTATGATCTGTTTTCATCTACGCTGGCATATAGATAGACTCTGTGTATGCCTGGAGCTGAATAAAATAAATCCAGTCATTCCACAGAACAGCCTGAAGCTATGAGAAACTTCAGTCCATAATAATGATAAAAACCAAATCACAACAAATAACACAGATATTACAGAAAAGGAATATCCTGCTAGTGTCCACAATGCTCTGATTGCAAAAGATACAATGAGAGTTACACATACAAATTAGAAAACAGTGTCACAACTTCACAACTTCCCGGCCTGTAAAATTACATCAATTTCCCTTCCAGAGTTGGTCTTTTTACCAAGTATATTTTAGCATTGAAAATATGGACCAGTTTGTTGATATCTGGAAAACTTAATAATTCAAACTTTTTTTTTGTTGATTCCTGCTAATAGATGCAGGGTGTGTGGTTTCATTGGTAATAATTTCCAAAACTACTTGCCATCAGCTCAGTTCATGCAAGAACGCTGTCTGGGTAGCCACTTCCCTACTGGCAATGACTTTCCTTCTAGTACCAGCCACTGCTAGGTGTTTCCTGGCTGAGTGAAGATTAATAGAGGAATTCGCCTCTGAATCTGGAAGGGTGACTGCACCCCCTGCACGCCCTCCCTGCTCGCACAAACTGCTGTGCTTGTATCTCGCTCCTTTCTGCTTTTGGAAAGGCTCAGTGTAGTCTCCCCATTGCAATCCTTCAGCAGATCTGACCACCTGGGTGACTTCACTTCAAAATCAGTTGACCTTCTGTATAATACAACACAGTTTTTATAAGCCCAGTGAACTTCAGTACTCCCTTGAAAAACTAGTCATAGCTACTTAACTTTGTCTTCATTTGCTTTTAAACACAATCTATTTTGATAAACACTAGACATCAGACTGTGTTTACTGATACTGAAAAAGTTTCTGTGCTTGAATATAAAAATGCAATTTAGAAAATGACCCATTACCTGGAAGTGCATACAGTTTTCTGTAGGTCAAAGGAGAAAGAGGAGAAATCAGGCATGATGATGTGTCTTAAATGATTAGGAGTACAAACTAGTACTTGGAGTACCTAGCAATACTTCCCAGTGGTATCTTGCTGTTCCTTGGATTAATTTTTGAGTCATATTTAGATCACCTTCTGCAGACATTGAATTTATTTGTAGATTAAGCAGAAACATCACAACAGTGTACACTTAATATATCTAAAGGGCTGCAGATGGCCCAGAAGAGGGACTTGCCTCTCCACTGACTTTACAGAGAGATTAGAAGTGCCATGTGACTGCGTTTCCCTATGGTAAAATGAAATGGGTCTTTAGACTAGAGTTTATGTATACTTTTGGTTTGATCCAGTGTCTGCTTGTAAAGAAGATCAACTAGGTTCATGCAACACTGTCTTAGAGGTCACCCTGGTGGTTTTCTGCTGTTGAATTACAATTGTTAGTTACACCTTTTTCCACAGTTCAGGCTTGTCCTTCTTGCAGAAGCCCGAACCATGTTGTGTAGTCTATTCAGGCCTCCATTAATTCCCTTCTAGAGGTTCTTGGCTATAGTTTTATCTGCACGGTTGATCAGAGCTGTCACAGCAAGATGCAGTTTCTTACCAGAAGATCTATCACATCATCTTGTATTATCCAGCACTCATCTGCAGGGGAAGGGAGGAAGGGATAGGGACAAAAAAAATGTAAAAAAAAAATGACCAGGAAAAGAAAAAGAGCTGTAGAGTCCTTGTCCAGAGAAATTACAAGGTAAAAGACTGATTTGACTTGGGATTTCATTTCCAAGTGCTTCAGTACAGGTAAAGTTCACAGCATAGAGTCTTGTCAGAGGCGGTGCCTGAACAGGAGGAATGTTTTGTACAGCTGCATACTGATGAGTGTACTTGCTTAGGAAGTGGGAAGCTCAATTAATTTTTCTGAACTGAGGAAAACTTTGAACATCTTCCTTCTGGGATAATGTCTGTGAGCAAACATGGGATAGAGCTTATCTCCAACTTGTATGTTGAAACATTTTTCTCAACCACAGTTGAGAAGAAAATGCAAAACTTGGGAGAATAGATACTCAGCAAGAAGCATATATGTTGTTTATTTCAGTTACTAATGAATTGCATTTTCCATTGAACAGACTATTAACACTATGTATTTCACTCAACTCTTCCGTGACAAATACAGAAATACTCACTAAAGCAAGGCTACATACAGGCAAAAAATCTGTTGGTCTGAGTTAAAAACTAGTTCATCCATTGCTCAGAATTTTTTTTCTAGATTAATACTCTAGTGACACATTTCTGAATGAACTCCATGATAGGTGGAAGAGTTAACAATGTTTTAAACACAGTTTCTATCTACATATTCACTTAAACACTTAGTGTTATATCTACCCTAAGTATGGCAATGACTGAGGTATCTGAATTGTCTTTGAACAGCCTAATTCAGGTACTGGAAGCCAGCACAGAGCTTCATGTGGGCTGAATTACCCCATTCAGAATCTAAAAAGCCTAGTTAATTAGCTTCCTTGCCTGTCAGTCACTCATTTCCATCTATTTTCTGATTTCAACTAGTTCAGTCATAAAACTGTAATCTGTTATTTCTATGGCTGTGGAGATGATACTCATAATTTACTCCTTCATCTACCCATCACAGTATTTCTTTTTACTTTGGTTGCATTCTTGAAGTTTTGTTTTAAATAGTCTGTAACTTTGTGAAAGTGGACAATACATTTAGCGAGTTCGTGTGCAGCTTTTCAACAGTGATCTTTACTTAGAGGTTATGACAGCAAGGTGTCAATTTCAGTTCAATTCTGTGTTCATTTTGTTATTAAACATTCCTACTGCATATCTTAGAATTTTCTGTGCCCAGCAATCCTTATTTTCAGGCATTTGTTCTCATTTCATGATTTTATTTCAAAGCCAGCAATGACTGCCAGTTGGAACACTCTACCCCTATGCTGTATCAGTCACACATCTTTGTTCACTAATCCACGTCTGCTGAGAATACTGAGACATAGCTGACGTCAAAGCAGAATCAAGCAGTTGTGATTTACAAAGTAATATAAAAGTAGTTTGAATTCAGAACTTTTCTGTACACCATAATCTCTTAGTTTTTTTTAAAGTATTGGTTGTTGTGAAATATTTCATTTAAGCTATTTCTTATGCTTCTATTTCATATCAGTGAAGAGAGTGAAATATTTAGATTTTTCTCCTTGTTTTTACATTTATGCATTTCAGAACAACTTAAGAACTCAGATTTTGCTTTTAGAACATTATAATGCCACAATCTTAAAGTTTTAGGGGAAAAAGAAAAGCTTTATCCAACTGAAAGCTTCAATCTGTTATGTGGCAAAGGTGCATAGCTCCTGCTTTCAGCTTTGTGGAACCATGAGAGATGTCAGACTTGTCACAGATGGAGGAACAGCTATTGCCTGTAATGATGTTACAATTTGTGAGGAAGATAAAAGCATTTCTTTAAAACTTTCATTTTAAAGTGTGCCTTTACAAAAGGAGCATTAATACTCAGTGCTTTCTTTGTTGTTGTTGTTAGGTTTTGTTGTTGGGTTTTGTGGGTTTTTTGGTGAATAAAAATGTATTCCTCAAGGAGATGGATTTCTGTTAATAGGAGAATTTATCTCTTTTCTCTGAACCACTGGAGCATACTGTCAGACTTTGTTTCTAATATGTCTGGCTCTTTCACTGCCAGCAATTCAGAGAAGATTGCCTGGTGCATAGGTACACAAAAACCAATCAGTAAATGATCAGTTGGGAAATCTGTCATAAACCTCATGATTAGATTAGCTATGGAGAACTAATGAAATGTTAGTCTCCTATCTTCCTCCTTCCCTTCCAGACCACGAGTACTATCACATCATAGTGCAGGCTATATGGTACAGTAGAGCTTTGCAGATAGAGACCTGCTCTGACCAGACTGCAGCTGTATATCAACTTTAGTTCTCTTTTAATATCTTATTTTTTTTTAAATTGAATTAAGAGTTGGTTTCATTACTCTGCTGTGTTGCTTCTGCTCTGAGTGAGCTAGGATGGTAAATGTGTCCCTTTTTTGCAGCTATAAACTGGGGACAGTTGAAAGTTCTAGAATTGACACAAAGCATTTCTGTCCTTTTTGAAGTTCGAGCAAAGGAAAGGCCTCCCTCCTCTCCTTGCTCCCTGAAATGTCCTAGACAATTACTAAATAAAACTGGATTCCTTAAGCAAACTTACTTCTCATGTTCATGTATTGTTGTGTACACTGAGCATCTGATGTTGTAAGTTTGACCATAAATCTTACAGGTTAAGTTTTGTGTTCTAGGCAAATGCATTTTTTTGGTAATTGTGAAAAGTATATTCTAGTAGAGAGCTTGCTGCTTAACCATGGCTTACTAAGATTAATATTTATATTAAGATTAATATAAATCCAAGATTAATATTTATAGCTGACTGACAGATACTGTGAGTCAGGCTGAGGAAAATGCAGGTGAGGTTGTTGGTAGGTGAAACTTTTCACTCCTTCTTCGTATGGACTGCAAAAGAAAATGTCTTGCCAAAAAAGCATGGCAGTACCATGGCTTCTGATGTTATTATTAGGAGTCATAACTGTTGTTTTACATTAGTAGATCATTATCCCACCTAGTTAATACTCAACAGTAGATGTAGAACATGAGATTAATTCCTTTTCTGAAAATGTATACCTTATTGTGTAGGCAAACATGCTGTTCATTATCATTCTTATTTAATCCTAAATTAAAACGGCATTAGTCCATGGGATTTTGCTACTAACCTTGAAGGCTTTTTGACAGATGAACTTTTGCTAGAAATCAAACTAAAAGAAAACACATGACTGCAACAATCTTTCATTGCAGGTTAGGATTACGTGCTGTTAATTTATGTCTATAAATTCCTTTACACTTTTTTTCTTTTAACCCCCTAGATATTGGCAAACGTGATCATTTTTATCTGCGGGAACTTGGCAGGAGCATACCACAAACACCTCATGGAACTTGCACTGCAGCAGACGTATCAGGACACATGCAACTGCATCAAATCCCGTATCAAGTTAGAATTTGAGAAGAGACAACAGGTAAAGTCACACCTATGGATGAGTCTGTTTGCGCTGTTTTCACACTATCCCTCCATTCACCACTGTATAATCCAGTTTGCTGATGCCATGCTGCTAGAACACTTAGTGGATTACTTTAGAGATGCTTAACAAAATGTGCAAAGTGTTTTGAATGAAGTTGTGCACAGTTTCCATCTGAATATAAGAACTCTAATTGTGTTGTCAAATGCATGTTTTCTTGGATTTGTTCTATGAAAATATTTTATGAAGAAGTTGACAATAGCATACAGATTCTCTTTGCATATTGTCTCGTTGTCCTCATTGAATGAGCTGTGAGATGTACATGTGCACTTCTGGGAATCTTCAGTTCTACAAGCCCAAGACCAATACTTCCAAAATCACTGCAAGAAGATATTGCTGTACTGTTTCTGAAAAGTATTTGAAACTACAATGCCTATGAATCATGTGATATAGTTCTAGGGGTCAGGTATGTTGAGAGGAGCTAGGGGAATTGCATAATGAGACTTTCTGTCATTTATTGTAGCAGCTGAATAAAAGGCTTCTCTGATTGCTTTATATAGTTCTTTTTCTCTTTGCAAGTTCTGTACAGTGCCTATCATCCTGACAGATAGGTGCTTCATTTAGGAGAATTTGAAATACAAATTAGTTCATCAGGTAGTAAAAGTGATGGGTGTACGTTGCTTTGAAGGTCACCAAACTCAAGCTTCTATGAACTGTTAAGGGCCAGGGAATAGAGCCTTCACTGACATGTTTCTGTTGTCACAAAAAGTGCAGATTTACACTTCTTATCTCCCAGCTGACCTTAACTGTCATGTTTGTCTCACAGATACTTATAGTTGTTTTAAATTTAAGATCCATCACCAACACTTTTTTGCAGAAATAGCAAATGGAGAGTCCATAGCATGTCTTTGATAGGTCATATGTGTTCAAGAGGGGCAGCCTTCTTCTGCTTGGAGCTCGAGTTAGGTACCGGCTGAAATGGCTGCAAAACATTTAAGGTACTCTTAAGGAGAACATTTTGAAGTAAAGGCAAGCTTTGATGGTTAGATGTAAAATCTGCATAAGGTACTATTGCAGGAGAGGTTGTGTAAGAACAGTCATTTGTAAGTTTCCACCTCTGCCCTCATGAGCTGTGTGTGGTGAATCAGTAGACTTTATAACTGATAGTACACAATGCACATTTTACTGTCTGTTGAGAATATGGGTAAGAGTATCTCCAAACTAGTTCCAGTGAGACAGCTTGTGAGTGCAAAGTGATTAATGCCAGGTATCTTAAAGCAGTACTGCTCCAGACTGAGCATTCTCCTGTAATGATGGCTTGTGGTAACTTTGTAGAAGATGGTTAACATGCTTCCCTGGGCTTAGGCCTCAACTGCCAGAAGGATGTATGCAGACCGTAATCAAACAGCATAATTCATAGTAGGGATCAAAGTCTCCCTTTTTCAGGAGAGACCTGAGCTCTTAGCTTCCTGAGCACAGTTGTAAGGGCTCCGATTTCTACTATTGGTTATTTTTCCCTGTGGGCAAAGGAAATGTGTTGGTGTATCTGCAAGAAAGAGGAGGGTGTGTTGTTGGACACTGTCAGCAGGTGAACTCAAAGGGGTAAGGATACTAGGTTTAGAAGGCAGTAGTTAGAACAGATATAATACTAGCTGTTAGTTTCTGTTAAAGTGTTCTATCTGCTAAACACTACCAATTTCTATGGAAAGATATAAGGAAGTAGTTTTTGTTTCCTGGCACTTCCGAAGGTCTTGCAGAAATGATTGAGAACCTGACAACGGAGAGAAGCAAAAATATCTGGAATTCTGTGCCAGGTCTTTCCTCTTTGTAGTTTGTAGGAGTTGTGTTTCTAATATGCTGGAGCCCAGCAAGATTCAAAGCAGTAACAGCCATCTTTCATTGATAAATTGTGTTGTTGTTATAGAATAATTAAGGACATTGTACTTAATTTCTTTTATGTATATATATGTATGTGTTGCCATATTAGGGTTTTGATAGAAATAAATATATCAAATTAGTTAAGACATCTACAGAGCTTTATGTAGTGTGTTGCAGGTCTGTCTCATTAAACAGAAGTGTTCTATGAATGTTAATGATCTTTTTGACCTCTGATGGACCATTAGCTCATCAGATCTCCTTATATAGATTTATTTAGCCATCAACCTCTCAAGCCCATAGTATGTTCTTTAGCTCATGTCATAGGTTTTCCAAACAAAAACAGAAGGAGGCACACCTACTTATTAACAGCTTTATGAAAGCTAGATATTTTAATGTGAAAAGGTAAATGAGGATTAATCTGATAAGTTGTGAGGTTTTTTTCCCCCCAGAATTAACATACTTCTTTGTTTGCAAAACTTAGTTCAGATGTGGATGTGCTTTAGTCTGCTTTTTGATACTGCTTGTTTTGCCAAGAAGATGCAGAAGATCATCCACATTGTTAGTATTCAGGGAGCAAGTCAATCATATTGCTGACTATTTTTAGAGGGCTGGGGTACATTGAAATGGTAGGAGCAGGAGCATTTTTAAAACTGTCGAGTTTTATCAAAGCCTTTATTAGTCTGTGAAAGGTTGTGGCATGACCCTTGATTCTACATGTCCTTAACAAGAAAAATTTAATTTACTAGAATGAGAAGTAACACAAGCTACTTTTATACAAGTGCTGAGCGTAGGATGTGCTTTTAGATCCTTAGAGCTCCAGGTGAAATTTGTAAATTTTTCCAGATCATGGACATCATGTCTTCTATAATTGTTTTTGAAAGATGTATAATTTATGTTCCAAATTATTCCATTCATTTTCTTTTTGTTTTATTTGAGAGTAGGCTCATGCAAATATAGCCAACTACTGTTTTTCAGTTGGGTTTTTTTGTGTGTGATTTTGAATAGCCTTTTTGAGAAGACCCTTTTGATTGTATCAATAGGTAAATATATTGAAATACCTCTCAACAGTTATGCCAAAGAACTCAAGAGAAGCACCACATTCATTGTTTTCAAGTGAGACCAGAGTATCAATGTGTCTAGTGAAACAGGGTTGTGCATATATATACAGAGGTACAAGTTATACATGTTGTACCCACACCACTGTATATTTCTGTTAGGCACAGCAAAGGCAGGCCGATCCCAAAGATATGAGAAGCAGTGGGTGATGACACTACCCAGCAGGGCAGATGCCTCACTAGCCAGGGCTCTGTCCCACAGCACAGGGTGATCTGGGCAAAGCTGGTTACTGGCAGTCAGGGTCAAGTCAAAGTCCAGAACACCAGCCAGGTCTGTGGTAATGAGGTATGTCTGAGGCCAAGCTAGAAAGTCAATCCACAGCTTAGGGTTAGGTCCAGCAATTGCTAGGCAGGTCTGTGGTGAAGCAAGGAAGTCAGTCCAGGGGCCAGGATCAACAGGGTCCACAGCCAACTCCTGAAGCACAACACAGGAAAGGGCTGAGCTGAAATGGTGCTCCTTGGCCATGGGCAGAGGCTGATCAGGGCCAGTAAGGCCAGTCAGTGCCCCCACGGCCTTTACATTTCATATGATTTATTGCATAGGAGTCAAACTTGCTTGGGTTTGCACTATATAATGGGTGTTTGCAGGTGTAGATCTGTTGGTATTTCTGCATGTTATGAGCCACAGCTTTGTGAACTGTGGTTTGATAGGTCTGTGTTTGATAACAGTGGATACTCTGGGTTTTGTTTCCATTAGTGTACTTTGTTGTGAGAGTCACTTTTAAACTCCCGTGGTGAAAGACAGTATTTTCAGTGGCAACTTTGTTGTTTCTCATACAGCTTTTCCATCTATTCAGTGTATATAAAAGTGAAAAGTCAAACTATTCTGACCTCTATTAATTTGCAGCCTTATTTCAATATAGATATTTAAAATAGCCTCTCATAACATTATTTTTCTTACACAGCCTGCCTGACAGTTTGTAGGGGCAATGACTCACTAACACTGAGTGCAAGATCTTAATGCTGTCAAGCAGTTAGCATAATTGCTCTTCTTACTCTCTTCTGGTGCTTTGCTTCATGAGAAGTAGGAATATACACTGAGAAATTCTTACAACATTGTAGGGAGGTGTTTGTAATGTGTTGGTGTTCAGTAGGTTCTCTAAAGTGCTGTCTTTGAAAAGGAGGCAGTATAATGATGGTTTTAGAAACAACACTCACAGAATCACAGAATGTCAGGGTTTGGAAGGGACCTTGAAAGATCATCTAGTCCAACCCACCTGCCAGAGCAGGATTCTTCCCTGACCAAGCAGTCGAACCCAGGCCCCAGTGGTGAGAGCACCAACTCTCAGGTAGCAGATGAAAATTAATGAGGTTTCAAATCATTGAGTGGGATTTTAATTTTTTCACCAAAACATGGTGAAGCAATACCATTCATTACATTAAGCTTCATACATTTCTGAGACTTGAGGCTGTTAGTAAAGAACAGAAACATAAGAAATATATTATTTGGAACTAATATATAAAGTGTGGATTTCTGTAAGTTCAATTAATGCATTTTAAAATGTAAACTACCAATATTTTCATCAAATAGAATTGTTTATCTAAGAGCTTCCTCATTTTTATTTTTTCCACATGGCTTCAAGGCTACTAAACAGGTGAGTTAGTAAAAGAGAATTGAGCTGGAAAAGGGTTAGCAGGTTAGGACATTTGGCCCAAAATATACAGTGAAGAAAAATAGGGTTAAGGGAGGAGTAGAGTAGGTCTGCAAAGATAAGACACAGGGACTAAGAGGCCCCACTAGGAGATAACAGGAACCCAGCTGCAGGACTACCAGACAGAACCAGTTTTTGTGACCCTTACGGCTGCCAACTCATTAAAATTGGACAAAGTTGAAAATGCCACCGTGAAGACTTTGAGCCTTCCTCAGAAGCCCACTGCCCACGACCACCAGGAGGCAGTGTGCATGCGCCAGGAGGAGGAAACTTATGATAATGAATTCCTGGAACTAATTTTAATGATCCCACCTATTTCCCACTGCATATGTATAGCCTAGTAATTCATAGGTATAGATTAGTGCATTAAATAATGGTCTGAAGCTTGTCTGGGTAGAGTGGCTTGGCAAAGCTATTCCCCCGCTCTCCAGCACTGCAATAAAACATACCTGCTTTAGAACCTTTCGTGGGTTGTAAAGTTTGTTTCTACATGTCACAGGAAAAACAAAAACTAGTTTTGCTCTTTTGAATTTTAGAATCTGTATTCTACTCCTGGCATGATCGTACACATACACAAAGGTGGGGAGCCAATCCTGTCTATTAATCTGCATGTCATTACCAGAATTAAAGCCTCTTCTGAGAAAGAGCTAAAGTGCCAAGTTCTGCATGGTGGACCATGTGGAAGATATAAAGTATGCAAATAAAAGGTGGGGAGAGTCCGCCAAAGGGCTACAGGGGCAATTAGGGAACTGGAGCTCATGACAGATGATGAGACTTAGAGTGTTTTACCTGCTGAAGAAAAGGCTTGAGGGGGACAACTAACATCTAAACTGGTTAGATTTACTTCAGATGCACACAGTGAAAGGGTGAGAGGCAATAGACATGTGTTGTGGTAGCAAATCCTGGCTGGAAGAAAGTAAACAATTCTTCCCCAAGGGAGGAGTTAAGCACTGGGAAAGGCTGCCTGGAGAGGTGGTGGAATTTGTGTGCAGGGAGGTTTTCAAGACTCCAACTGAACAAGGTGTTATGCTTCAACTCTTGAGGGCAAAAGGGAACACACTATAAATACAGAGTTCAGAATCTATTGTTAGTCCAATTAAAATCTTAACAATCTAATGAAAATACAACAAACTAAAATTATTAGTAATATTTCAGTTACAGTAGTAATAACAATCACAGTGCACATTATTTAATTAAGACAGACAAGTGTAAGTACAGCTCAAAGTGTTATTCAGAAAATTTTGTAGTATATCCCCTTTTTTCTCAGGTATTATCCTCAGTCTTCTGTAACCATGTAGCCTTGCAATACAGTACTGCCGTTGCCATGTGCTTCATTCTCAGTTTGCAAGGCCTCAGGGTTAAGGCTCTCTGAATTTTTTTTTACCTTCCTTGAACTTTGTTTTTACTTTGTTTAGCTGTAACAGCAATTTTTCTAGTGATGATGTGGCTGCAACTAATTAGTTTTATTTTTCTTATGGCATGGTGCAACCATGGTTGTTGTATAGATAACAGGAATGAGCAACTATTGTGTGAAGAATAAGAAACATAGAACTTAATATAGTGTGGAAAAATACAAATCTGGAAGCCTTAAGAAGTGGACACGCAGAATGTAGTGCAGAGGAATACAGGCATGCTATGGTTAGAGATGTGGCATAGGCTTGACATTGGAGACCCCAGGTTTATAGGTAGTTTACCACTGGTCACTTAAAGAGATGCAGACCTGGACCTGGACGTGGACAAAAGTGTTTTTCAGTTGTGTGTGTGTTAATCAGTTTTGTTTCCTTTTTGTCCATAAACAAGATTTTGAGTGTTACTCTTTGCGTGTTCCTCTGGGTCCTAAGGTGAATGATGTTAATGTTACTTGAGCAGAAAGCAAGGGTGTCACAGCAAGTTGTCAGTGTCCAAAGTTCTTCATCTGGAGGAGATAAACGCTGGTGGTTTCCTTCCCTTCCTCCTCAGTTCTATTCCACTTGAGGCTATATTTTATGTTTTCCACAGCCTGCCTTCTCCCTGTTTCCCAGACAAAGTTTGGGATCTTCATGCTGCCCTCCCCCAGCCTCATTACCCAAGATGAGCTGTTAGTCCCACAGTGACTACTTAGGGCCCCTGCCCTGGGTGCTCCCAGAGCGAAGCCAACACAGGGAGGCCAACAGGTGCAAACCAGCAGGCAATTGCTGCAGTGGCTGAAGATGAGGCGAAGACAAGCTCAGTGGTATCTGGAGATCTTGTGTTGAACACAGAGCTTACAGTGTTATGGTAAAAATTATTTTTTCTGAGCTACAGAGGCCCTGAGTGGCTTCATATATTTTTGAAGTTAGCCTTTTTTTGGAACAAGAGATTAAACTATAGATCTCCAGAGGTTACTTCCAATCTGAGTCTTTCAGTGAATCTGTAGTTTTCTTTAATGCCTTCCCTATAGCCAAGTGCTGTGAAATAAAGGAATACTGTGATTTCTGATAGAGAGAAGTGGGAAGTTAAATGTCCCCTTGAATCATATCCTTTGATATGATATGATGGCAAATTAAGGTTTTAAAAATAAACAAAAAATCCTATCAGTTACTCCTAAAATTCTTCCAAGAATTTCTTCACAGAAGCTTCATTACCAGAAAAAATATAGCCATTTTTGCTCCAACTGACTTATTAGAACAATAATAATAATTTTGCAAAAGGAGTGTATATTTGTTATCAAAAGTTGAGTGATTTGAAAGTTACATAGGTACCCATTGTCACTTCAGTATGTTCGGGTTGCCCAGTCACTGACGAAGTTGAAATGGATTGCATAAGCAGGATGGTACTACAGTAAGAAAAATATTTTCTGGTATCTATTTAGAGTCTGCAATTGATTTTTCCCCAAGCTTTAATATTTCAATAAAAACATGAGACTTTGATTTCAAGAAACATCTAAAAAGGTTCCTGGTTTCTGCCTGGAGGCTTAGAAGTACTCCATTGATTCTGTGCTTTAGAACTGCTTCTTTATTATTTTCATGCTGAGTCATTTAACATAAATGGTATTTTTAGATAGCAAATTGGTACATATTGATAAATTTAAACTTAACAGTATTGTATAAAAATCTTTTGGTTACAGAGACATTTAGTGTAGACTGTTGACAAAAAGTAGGTCACTTGTTAAGGGTCCAAAATGTGAATTTAAGAACTTGCTTTGGACACTAATGTTGATAGTCCAGCTGTCTTAGTTTATGTTTTGATCTATGTCATATTTTAGAAAGCACATTTCACTGATAAATTTCATATGGCTAATACCATAATTATTTTAGATCATACATCAGTCATTTACTGGAGAAAATAGACCATGTAATATTTATGATACCCTTCCCCTTTTTTCTGTATAGATTATCCTTATCATACAGTATCTGTTTAGTACTGTTATTTCTATTTATGACAACCTATAATGCTGTTAACGAGTACTAGTGGTGATTATGGTGTAATGCTGTGTGGGAAGAGCTAAAATAAATGTGAAATTTAACATTGGCATTCTCCAACCAAATAGGAAGCCTGATTTAGTAGAAGAGGAACTAGGGAGAATAGCTTATAGTAGAATACTTCCAGTTGCATGCTTCTCTATTCTTTGTCTCTAATGTAGAAGTGTGCTTTTAAAAGTCTTCATTCAAAAATCCCTGTGTCACATATGCCTTTATTAAGTTTGCCAGAAAAACAGGTAAGTACATAGCAGCACTGCAGATCAGTCATTTTAAAGTTATAATTATTCTTTTTATATTGTCCTGTTGATACTGATGTTTCAAGAGCATTTATTTTTGGCTTCAGAAATTAAGACTTCAGAGGCTGGCAGAATAGAGACATTTCAGTATTGGTGCTCATAGTCTTTGTTTACTCTCACTCATATATTTAACTTTTTGCACTGATGTTGGGATGTAGTATTCTGCTGCCTCTTTAACCAAGATGTCTGTACCTTCATGATTCTTAACAAGAACAATCTTTGAAACAATTTTTTTTTCAGCTGAAGGTACTGTTGTGATTTGGATAAGGTTTGATAATGAGATGTATTCAAAATGAAATCTTGGGCTTGTCCCAGCTCACCACCATTTCCCTACTAGAGCTGTATTTACAGAGCCCATCTGCATCAGGGCTAAACTATCTGGTTTTCAGCTCTTTACAGTAAGGGTTTTTTTGTTATCTAAATATATTCTTGAGGGTTAGTTTGCCATAACAGTATGGAAGAGTATTCTTTCCATTTTCTGGAACATACATTTAATTAATGAATGTCTCTGGGGAAAATTCAAAAAGCATGGGTGTATTTTAAGTGCAAGTGAAGAAATCATACAGAATGGAAACATTAATAAAACAAGTGAGACTGTAACTATCCTTTGTAGTGAATCTGCACTAGCTACTGAATTACCCCAAAGATTTTTCCACTTCTTTAAATAGATCAGCTTATTTAATAGCATCATTGCATGTGTGGTAAATGTATCTCTGACATTTACTCTGCTTTAATAATGACTGTAGTGTTCATTCACTTCAATCCTGTTTGGAGACAACTCAATATAGCTATTTTGTGCTGGCTTTCATTGCTCACTAAGAAAACAAGAAGAAATGGGTTTTAGTATTTTCAGTTTGGGGGAGGTACTACATAAGTTTAATATGTTCTATATTTAGTAATAACAATTATTTTATTGCAGTTATCACCAAAGAAGTGTCTGTCATTTGTGGAAAAGATGGTGATGTTATTGTAAGAGGCACAAAGAAAGCATTAAAGTGGCTGGATTTATTTTTGATTGCTTTAGACAGACCATAAAAATATAATATTTCTCAGATGTTTACTTTTTTCTTTTTTCCATATCCACAATGGATTATAATTCTTGGATCCTGGTTTTAGTGCTGCAAACATTTCAATAAATTCATTAGGCAGTTTTCAGTTTGTGTGTTTTCATTTGCCTTTTTTTCATCTCTTGATTCCTTTTCATGCTGCTTATTGGTTCAATTGATGCTTTCATAGTGCTAAATATACCACTGTGTTTTCTGAAAAAAATGTCTGAGACAACAAAGTAGCCAATAAATGTAATAGCAACTGGCAAAATGATTTCCTGCTTCCTATGGCTTGTAAGCCTCAAAAAGTGACTGTGGAACATTCTTTGCATAGGACATGTTGACAGGGCAGATACTCTAGACTTTTATTATCGAAGCCAGTTCCTATGCTTTACTTTTATGCAGCAACCAAGGCCTGTAGATCAGAAAACAATGACAAAGGTAGTGATATGAGGTAAAGAGGCTTTGTATATGCCTTGCTGATCAGAGCTTTTGTAAGGTAGAAAAGATGTTCAGTTCCTTGCTGGCAAATGGATCATGCACTACACTAGCAATCTGCATCTTATTTAAAGTCCTGCAGTTATTCTTTTATAATACTTCACTATTTCAAAGTTGCTTTGAAGCTTCTGCCCTGTAATGAAGAGAGGTGGTTGGTTACCCCTCTTTGCATGCAGCTTTTCAGTTTACCCCTTTGTAAACCTCAGAGGTCCATCAAATGTGGGATATTGCCCTTTCAGTGCTTTTTCAGGGATGTGAGAAATGACCTTGAAATTTCTGGGGAAATACTGCTGGCAGAAGACCACTTAAGCTATTTTCTAATTTTTTGCTCTGCTAAGTTGTTTGTAGGAGCTATATGAGATTCCTTATGTAGAAATAAGGCTTGTCATGTTTTGAAATGTTATCAGCTGTTCCTTTTCATCTTAGGGAATATATTTTTCATGGTTAGAGGGAGAGATACCACTGCTGGAAGTCTGGTTATCTATATGAAGACACTCATATTGTCCACTATTTTGAAATGAATGGCTTAGCAAATGCCTTGTGCAAGTATCTACTGCACAGGTCAATACAGTCAACGCTGCAGTTCTTGCATGTAATGTTTTTTACTACCTCAGGACTTCATGGAGAGAAAAGGTCATTTACCATTTTGCAGTGAATTAGATGAGATTTCAGCTGCTTCTCTGTGTGTTGATCTGCAGTAATTTATTACATCTAACATCTTCAGAAAAAAACAGTGATTCATGCTGCTTTGCTTTAAGAGTAAAATGTGTAGTTTAAGCAGATGCTAATTGCAACATTTTCATAGATAACCTGGTAATTCTGACGAAATATATAGCTGGCAGGCAAATGGTAACTTTTGTCAGGCCACCTGCAGTTCTGGCAGCCACATTACAAAACCTAAAATTAATAGCTAAAATGTAGTTCTTTTTAGAAAGAGAATGCCTTTTGACATTAAGTTCAAAGTTTTAATTAATTATTCCCATAATTAATTACCTCATTTTTAAACTACTGTTTTATTCCAGTTAAAAATTATTGCAATCCAACTATATCCCTTTGTCCTTACTATCCTTTCTATGTAATTTTAAGCTCTTTACATGAAAAAATATTCTCTACAAGTAGGGATTACAGAATATTGTGCCTACAGAAACTGCACTTAAATTTTGATAACTCAGAGGCCTCTTCCAATTCTATTTCTTTTTACATACAGAATTGCTCCATGATGTCATAAGCATCCTTATACTATTGTAAATAGCTCAAATGTCTTAAAATATGCCCTTGTAATGAGGATTTTTTAGGCCTCTGATCATTTTTTGTACCCTTTTACTGAACTCTTTCATTATTTCTTACATCATTTGTATAGCAAGCCTATCTACACACACACACTATTGTCAATAATGCTCTCAGTGAATATTCTATTCTATAAAGTCACATTGGCCTTGTTAGCAGAAGCATCATGCTGAGAGTTCCTGCTCATTGTGTTAAGTACCATGAACTCTATATCCTTTCCAGAATTACTGCTTTCCAAGGCACATTGTAAATAGGTGTTTTGATTCTGAATTAATTTCCTATGGGTGTATAAATAGCATCTGCTTCTAGCATTGATAATAATCCTGCCACTTCTAAATATCTTCTTTATGTCACTTGTAATATTTTTTATTCTTCATTTTTTTTTCTATACAAATATAAATGCTAAAATGGGGATTGTAAGTGATGTGAATGAAGGAAATCCTCTTGGCTAGAAGAACAAGAGTCCATAAAATTTTTTTGATTGATGTGTTAACTGTTCAGTGATTCTTGAGGAAATCCCTCTGCATTTGATTCCAAAATTTCTTTGAGAATTAAGATATTAATTCTTTATCTAATCAGGAAAACCTCATTTGCAGTTATTTTGGACTTGCACTTGCAAGAGCTATGAAGTTCAGATTTTTCTCATCTGCCTGCAGAATGTTTTCTTAACAGACTCACTTGGGTTTTTCCACTTGATCTGATATTTGTGAGGGGAACTAAACTTGTGTTCGAATAGTGTAAAAGGAAAATAATTTGAGCAATAGCTTCTTGTTTCCTTCTCAACATTTTAATGAAATAAGCCTTGCTTTTAGTGAAGATTTGGCTACAAGTTCAGAAGTGGAAGGTCGGCATAACCACATCAATTACACTGGGCTTTTCAGGGCAAGTTCAGACACTGAATGTAGCTGATCTTTTGCCTGGTGTTCCATTCTTGATGGGCTTTGTTTCACAGATGGCATTAATCTTCAGCAGAGACAACTCTTTTTAGTGGGTATTTGTTTTCTTAAATTCAACATGATTTCTCAGAAAGATCTTTTGGGTGTTCCTTTATAATAAAAAACACCTTCCTTAGCTTTGGAATGGTCATTGGATTCAGCAGCTTGAACTCAAAGACAGTGTTAGGAATTTTTTGTTAGTGTTAGTATTTTTTTGTTAAAATAATTAAATTTGTTTATTCATCCAAATTATAAAATGTGACATGGTACTCAAAATACTGAACATAAAAATATGTTTCTCAGTAAATTGCATTTTCAAATCTGCCAGGAAGTTGGATTGTAAATCATTCAATCTGCACTACTGTGATAATTTTTAAATCATCATGTTGAAAAACACTAAATCATATGTTTGTGTAAATCTAAGTTATCACATAAACAGTTATCCCTATTAGCAACAAATGTCTTCTTATTTAAAAACAACAGTCTGAATTCAATAGTAAAGCAAACAAACTCAAAAATTACAGCTACTGTAGTTCTTGAGGTAGCTCTAGTTGAAATGAAGCTTTGTGTATGATTGTAGCTGTAAGTAATTTTGACACTTTGTTAAAGTCTGCTTAACCTTTTGAAAATGCTGTAGTGGTGAAAATAAACACCCTCCCTGAACATCCTCTCACTATTTCCTTATTTTGCTGAAACCTGACACTTTCCTTCTAAACTCATACCAGAGCCACTAATGAATTCTTTCTGGCCTCCTCCAGTTTTAATGTGTTTTCTGATGACAGAAAGGAATAAAGAAGAAAAAGAAAATTGAGAGAGAAAGAAAAGTCCTCAGGTTTAACTAGTTACCACTTTTACGTTCAGCTTTTATGTGTCTACTAAACCCATTTTGTGAACTTAATTTGTTCCTTTTAAAAAGAGGGATTTGAATATAACTGAAATGTTCAACCTATTTTCATAAGCAGAATTGTAAACTAGGCCCTACTAGATCTGTTTTCAAAATGTAATTTATAGAAGCTTTTACTTCTACTTCAGAATGTTCCTGTAAAATATAGAAAAAGTGTAGCTATATAAACTGTCATGCCTTTAATTGCAATACAGGTCTTCATTCAAGGACAAATTATTTTTGCTTCTTTGCTGTAACCAAACTCTCCAGCACTGCAATAAAACATACCATTTCCCTCCTAAAGAGAGAAAAAGAAAATTTCCTCTAGCACTTGAGACTACTGTAATTTAAAATGCTTTCCTGTTTTAAATATCTTTAATACAATTCAGCTGTCTGTGTAGGCATTACTCCACACTAAGGAAAAAAAAAATGGCTGCAATGTTGACGTTCTGTAGTCAATTACTAGGAGATAAGATCTGCAAGATCCCTGAAATCTTGTAGCCTAGAATTGAAAGGAAGTATATTGTCTCAGCCTTTTTGTAACTTTAGATGCCCCCCTCTTAACACCAGGTGGGGATTTTGTTGCAACTGTTTGTATTTGAATGCTCTTTCATAGTCTTAGTCTTTTAACTGTGTAAGAACCTTTATAGTTCATCTATTGAGCATTTGTGGCTGCTCTGTGTTTTAATAAAATAACTGTTGCCCTTCTCCCACACTTATTTATATCCACTGCTTTGGATTTGCTTTTTATTAATGAAGTAATGAAATCTGATGGAGCAAAGAATTACGGCTGACTTCTCCCAGATTCATTGCTTTGAATAGCCAAACCCATCCTATAAATAACTTCATCAAGAAGCAGTCCCCTGTCATTTTGGCATCCTTTAGTCTTTGTTACATACTCTTGTTAAAAGGATCTCAAAATGCATTTTATGCTCTTAAATACTATTCTATTTCCTTCTTTCATGTCTCTTTCTGCCAATAAATTGGTGTCTTCCTCCATGCCTCTTTTTATCTCCTGGGACATCTCCTGTGTCCCTCATGTATTTCTTTCTTCTTTTAAAGTCCTGTGTGTTTATGTGCACAGTGTCTCAGGGAGATCTTTCACAGAATCANTCTCCTCATAAGGCCTGTTTTCCAGACCCCTGATCAGCCTAGTTGCCCTTCTCTGCACCCTCTCCAGTACCTCAATGTCCTTCCTATACTGCAGTGCCCAAAACTGCACACAGTACTCAAGGTGTGGCCTCGATAGGCCTTTCACCCTATTAAAACCAGGACTGGTTTACTCTTTGAGAACATACCATTTTTGCTCTTGTTACTGGGAGAGTGATTAGTCAGATTAGTGCTTGTAAATATCTGTGAATGTCTGATATGCTGCTCCTGTTCAGACTTTATTCACCTTCCCTATCCTCACTTCCCTTTTTTTTTTTAGATGGCCATTCAGTGAAAACCTCAAAAATGTAAAACAAAGAAGGATAAACTCTTTTGAAAACACTAAAATGCGAAAGCTAAAGTCAAGTCCCAGTTGTTCTATATTCTTAGCCTCTTGCTGAGGATGATGAGGAACAGTTCAGGAAGATGAGAGTATCTTTGCCTACGGCAAATGCAACAACAGCAGGAGGCTTCAGTCACATCCATATCAGCTGGGTAAACATCACAGGCTGTAGTCTGTTGTGGGTCATGATACAGCATGCATAAGCACGCAGACACAAACTTACTAGAGTCAAATTTTTAAGCTAAGTTCCTTATTAGTTCGTTAAGCTAGTTGGAAAAATCCCATAAGGAAAGTAACCTTTGTTTGTTCCTGAACATTTTATGTGAGCATCCCTGCATCTTTAAAAAGGAAAAAAAAAATAAAAACAAACCAAAAAGCAACACCACAAAATTCATGTTACCTTTAAAAATAAAGGGAACTACATCAGAATCAGGAAACTGATTGAAAACAGCATTTAGGAGATAACTTGAAATCTGAAAAAGGCAAGGAGGAGACATGAAGACTACTCAAACCAGCAGAAGACAGGTATACTTAATTAAAAACATTTTAAATAGACTGAAAGAGAAAAGTTGTTGAAAAGAAGAGTAAAAGAGATTTCTAGGAATAAAGAGCATAAGAACAGGCACTCCGAGACAAAGGAAATTGCCATCTAGCCCCAAATCTTCCTGTTAGACAATAGCTTATGCCCATGAAAAAGTGGAAAAAATAAGATTATGCACATAGTGACACTTCCCTGGTAATCTGAGTACAAGGAAATCTATGGCTGAGTTACTTAAGGAACCAGAATTGCTGTTGTTACATTTAACCCATTTTGACATCCATAGGTCCTGTGGCACACTTTTTCAGATCAACTGCGTATGGCGTGAGAAATAATTTTGTTTGTTTCAGTCATTGCCTGCATAGTTTTATGTTATGCCCACTTAAGTCAATCTCAAATAGTCTAAAACTCAGATCATTGTGTGCCTATTTTGAATTTTCTTCTTGCTGCTGTCACTGGACTTTTCAAATACATCAGTTTTCAGCATTCCCGTTATAGGTCATGAAATGTGAGCACTCAAACAATAAGACAGTACCGAATCTTAGAAGCACGTTTTAGCTATTAGCAGACAGTGGAAAATTACTGTATTGATGACTTTACAAAGGATAATGAATTTTCAAGATCTAATGATGTCTCACAAGCACAAACAGTCTTGCAGCATTGAACAGGAAGATTCATGTAGTATTTAGAAAGCAGGGTAATATTGTGGTGTGTTAGCCACGGCCCACAGCCAAAATCCCAGCCAGATACTCACTCACTCCCCTCCAATTGCAGCAGGAAAAGGGGAGAAAATTCCAAAAGAACAGGGATAAGAAAGCTCATGGGTCAAGATAAAGACAGGGAAATCACTTAGCAATTACCATTGTGGGTAAAACAGACTCAACTTTGGGGAAATTAACTTAATCTCTTGACAGCTAACATAGCTTCTGCTAGTGAGAGGCAAAAAGACAGATAATTAGTTACATTTTTCCTCCCACCTTTCCCAAGCACAGCTTCCCTGCTTCACTCCTCTATCTCTCTTCAAGCAGCATGAGGAGGGATGGAGGGGTGGTCAGTACACAGCAGTTCCTCTCTACTATCGCTCCTTTCTCATCATGATTTTCCTCTGCTCCAGCATGAGCTCCCCACAGGCTGCAGTTCCTTCAGGCATACCCATCTGCTCTGGCATTGTTCTTCATGGGCTGCACCTCTGATCTTGCTGTTCCCTCTGCTGTTTCTCACTCTTTTGTTTCCTCTTTCTCTCTCTGTCTAGCATTTCCTGCCCCTCCTTACAGGTATTTTCCCAGACACACCACCAGCTTTGCTGATGGGCTCAGCTGTGTTCTACAGTGGGTCTGTTGCAGAGCTGCTGACCTCTTCCCACAGAGGCCACCTCTGCAACTCCTCCACTGTCAAAGCCCAGCCACCCACACCTAATGCAAACATAGGTATCACAGAAGAGAGGTGACAGTGGGGGGGGAGGCTGGAAGTGAGCTCTTGGTGCTTGTGTTGTGTGCCCTGTGAATCCATGGCCTCAGTGTTCTGAGACCTTCTATAGCTTTTCTCCTAGTTATTATGAATAACTATGTATCATCAGAAAAAAATTGGCCTGATATTTGTTCCTTTTCAATTTGTCACTTTGCTCTAAAACCTGTTCTACTGTGACATCAATTTGTATCAGCTTCTTTGATTCATTCCCCTAAATTAGTAGTTTTGCCTCTCCCCAATCTCCTCTCGTTGCTAGAGATGAAAGAAGTAGCCTTGCTTTTTGACAGTCTTTCTGCAGTGTATTTCAATTTTCTTTTGGCTCCACCAACTCTGGTTGAACATCCTGATAAAAAAAATCCTTTGTTTCTATTGCTCAGAGAAAGTTGCTCCTCCAGAACTTTTTTGCATGCCTTTTAAAGATTTTATGCTCCTCTCTGCTTTCGGTGTTTGGAAGGAATATCAGTTTTCAGAGACTTCCTTTTATCCCTTCACATATGTGGTCCTTTAGGTCTAGCCAGAGTAGATCCTGACATATGCCTTCTATCCCAACTCCAAGCTATACTGACTACAACGATCTTTCAAATCACAGAATCACACGTGGGAGAACTGTGGGAAAATAAGGATGTAACTTGACTTTGTTAAATTCTCCTTGCTTTATAGGTTTTGTCTGGTTTTGTGCATGGGTTTTGTGCTTAATTAAGGCCTAATGCTAACAGGGATTATGTGCAGCTGTAGTACAATCCACACTGACAACACTCTTAAAACTGCAATTACATTAAAGAGTTGGTTCACTCCAGATGAATAACTCCTGATCTCTGATTTTGCAGTGTAGAGGTTGCTGGACGAAATCTGTCTGTGAAGAAAGGAAGTTTTAACAAATAACACCTCCATTTTCTCTCCATATTTATTAAAAAAATGCACTGGTAGTCTTTTTTCATTTTAAGTTATTCTTCCAGGATATTTTAAATCACATCCTTAAATGGTCACCGTGCATTAAAAATGAACATTTGCTTTCTGGTACTATCGTGAAGAAAATATGATTTGTTAGTGTGACTGAGACTGTTGCTGTGACATGTAAATACTCTGCAAATATGTCCGAGGATGTCTGGTTTTTTATTGCTCTAACAAGATAATTTAAACAAAACCACAAGCTTTTAATTTTCTTTTTATACCAGCTTTTTATGTTAACTCTTTCTTTTCTATGTAATCTTTTGTTACTCTATTAATATATGCTTTGTATGCCATTTTCCTCCTTTTGCATGAACTGTAGAGCTAATTTTTCTTCACCATATACATTTTCTAGAGTTCTTGTAAATCAATATATGCATCTTCAATGAGTTTGAGAAACAAACAATATGTCTCAACCCAGTTTAGAATCAGTAGCATATTGCTGCTAGCTGAAGGCCCATTAATTTTTGTATATAAAATGGATTCTTTTTGTTGATGTTGTTAGTGGTTTTGTCCAAGCTTTATGCAAGGATTCTCAATTATGCCAACAGACTATCATAAAAAGTCTATGTAATGCTGCAAATAGATGTACTATGACTTTCTCACATAAATCACTGTACAGCAGTTTCTTAATAATTTTTTTCATTCAGGTAAAATTATTATCCAGCCTGTGAAAGACATAAGAATGTTGTTGCACAGCATAACATACATTAGCATTTTAAAGACAACAACTGTCTGAAGGTGAATTGGTTGACAGGTGTGAGCAGTATAAATGAAGATGCACCTATGAGAAAAGGAAGTGGGAGCGCCATAGTAATTCATGTGGAATGCAAAGACGGATGTAGTAGGTGAATCTCAGGAAACTCTGATGGGAGTTAAGTAGAACTGCAGATGGTTGGGGTGCCTTAAAATGCAGGCAGTTGTAAGATCTGCAAACTTTATGATGTACTGTTAGGAACATACTTAAAAAAAAGAACCAAGTCAGCTTAATGTTTGTTGAAACTTTGGTAAAAATAAGAAGTGTATGTTATGAATATGTGTAGGAAAATAGCCATCCATTTTGAGGAAGAGAGGGAATTTTCTAGATTAGGATAAAAATGTAGATGTGTCGTGGTTTGGGTTAGAACAGAACTAATTCTGTTCAGTGATCTTACTTTTTAGTTAAAACTTGTCTGAGAAACTGCACTTTCTGAGACTAATAGCATGTTGTCATAGACACGGCCAGCTTCTAGCAGTGATAAGGCCTAATGTTTAGATTTGCTGCCAGGGATTGGTATGCAAAGTAAGGTCACTGCTAAATCGTGTGTCTCATGCTGGGGGTACAGGGTAAAGACTGTGCCTTCAGGGAGGAGCAGACAGGACAGGTGACCCCAAACTGACTAACTAAAGTATTCCATCCCATATATGTCATATTTGATATATAAACTGGGGGTCAGTTCCCCCTTGCTAGATGATTATTCTCAGTTGCGAGATTATTCTTGTTTGCTAGGTTTCTAGGTTGCTAGATTATTCTTCCTTTTAGGCTCCTTTTCTCCTGTGCTTCAGTGATCCCTAAATTCCTGCTTCCAGTACTAGGATCCAGCCCCTGAGCCTGACTCATCTGCTGCTGAGGCC
This sequence comes from Galbula dea, assembly GCA_013399015.1. NCBI lineage: Eukaryota > Metazoa > Chordata > Aves > Piciformes > Galbulidae > Galbula > Galbula dea. The sequence continues at coordinate 300,742 of VWZX01003348.1, read as the reverse complement.
TGCTGCCACAGTATCAGTGGTGACGTAGTTACCATCAAGGAGGGTTTGGGTTCGGTACTGGGTTTTGTACATATTTGTATAGANAAATAATATATTATTAATAATAATATAAAAATAACTTTTAGTTTTCTTTTCTAATCCACAAGTCTCTCTGTCTCTCTCACCCTCTTTCCCTTCCTGTGGTGGAGGGAAGAAAGGGTAACAGGGAGCGTCTGTCATTCTGTCAGTGGTCAGCCAACAAAAAGCTGTGTGATAAGCATCTGTTAGTCATAGTGATGATTTACAGTGATTTTGAGAAAAAAGCATACTGTAAGAGTAAACTAATTGATCAGAGTCTCAGTCACAAGATAAAAACATCTGCTACTATGGAAATGGGTAAGGACTTCATCCCTTTGGGTATCTTATATAAACAATGGGGCAGGACAACTAGACAAATAAACTGTGGACTATGTAGAGCCATGAGAGAACTTGTAAGAGACAGAGGGAGCTGAAAGAGTGGCATCAACATTTTCCACTACTGAAAGTAGATTGAAAGATTTCAAAAGGTTCAATATCCTTTTAATCCCAAAAACCACATTAAAATGTAGTCCTATTCCGTGACTTCACTGCTAAAATCAAGAAAGCCCTAACAGCATATACAAAATGATTTTTGTCCTCTATAGGTATCACCAGATGCCCTGAAGATGGCTGATCCTGACAGAGCATTATAGGGGATCCCTCAAAACTTGTTTCAGAAAATTTCAAGCTGATCATGAATTGATCTAGTTCAGTGGTACCTCTCAGATTTAAAAACATTAGGATATGCAATCCTCACTGAAAATTATTATAAGACATTCAGAAAACTCTTTAATAAAATCATAATAAACAGCTGTGGCACAGGGGCAAAGTGGAAAAAGATGTAATGTGCACACAAAGCAGACATCAAAACCACCTTACTCAGGCTATGGAGAGGTTGTTGCTGGTGTAAGCTTTTGCTATGTGTAACCTTTGCTACGTGGCCAACCATTTAGTCCATGGAAGTACTTGACCAAAGTTCTGCCAGTGAGCTACTGGTACTCATTTCTGCATCCTCCTCCTGACAGCTTATGTAGCCTTTTTGTGTCTTATCACTACTTCTAAGGGCAATCTTCCACCTCCTCTTCTGGGAGTCAAATTAGTGAAGCGACTAACCATAGAATAGTAATTTTCTAGCAAGTTTGGTTTCTTTAATACTAATTAGAAATCTGATACAAGAGTAGCATATGGTTCAGGCACTGTCTTTGACTAGTATAACATATTTCTTACAGTTAGAGAAGAGCTGCATTGCTACTGGTTTCAAAGAGAGAACCACTGCCAAAACTCTTCTGTCTGTTCTTGAGCATGAGCATAGACTCAATGTACCACTGTCATCTTTTAAGTGACTCACTAACTTCTTCCCTTTCCAGACAAAATATCTGAAATCTTCTTTCATATACTAAGCTCCATGCCCTAAAAATAGTAGAACAACTAGTCATTTACCTGCAGTGAGAAACATTTTCACTGAGAGGAAGAAAAGGTGGGTAATGTAACTGAAAAATCTAGCATTGGTTGACAAATCAACTTTATTATTTCTGGAATGCTTAAAGTCACTTGCAGTTCGCCAGTATGGTGGCATATCTTAAATGATACTGGAATTTCAACCTGCTAGTATGGGTAGGTAATAAGACAAATTTTTAAGAAGTAGGAAGGAAAATAAAATTACTAGTATAATTTGATGCAAGATTTTTATTCCATGGAGATGTGTGCTTGAGTTGGTCAGATGCTTAGCCTAGCCTTAATGAATAAATCAGTTTCTTAATCTGAAAAGCCCACATATTAAAAAAAACACAATAAATTAAATTCTCCTCTAAAGAAGTTTTTTTTTTGTGAGGTAGATTTGCCATTGGGAACATTCTGGTATCAGCTGCAGGGTGAGTGCAGTGACAGCTACTTCTGAGTCACTGCCTGTGTTAACACAGATGCAGGATTGTTTACCCCTTGGTGAAAAATGTGCTGCTGAGCAGATCAGAAAACAGCCCTGCAAGGGCTGTTGTAACCCCATGGTACCCATTGCTTTGTGGTAACTATAACTGGTGATGTGTTGCCATTCTGCCCCCATTGCCACAAGTTCCTATCTGTCTTGAATCTGTATCTTTGTGCAGGGCAATACCTGTGCAGAAGAATATGCTGATAGTTTTTATTTTCTTTCAGAAAAGGAAGATTTTAGCCTTTCAGGTGTAGAGCTGTGGTGTTGGGTTAGTTGCCTTTTTCAAAGGGACTAGACATGATGTAGGATAACTTATATTTGAATGTTATGTAGCATCCATTGTTGAATGCACTGTATTATTCTTGTAGACCTTACTCTTCTCTACAACTATCTGAAAGGAGGTTGTGGTGAGGTGAATGTCAGTCTGCCCTCCCAAGTAATAAGTGGTAGCACAAGAAGAAATGGCCTCAAGTTATGCCAGGGAAGGTTTAGATTGGATATTAGGGAAAAAATTTCTTCACCAAAAGGGTTATCAAGCATTGGAACAGGCTGCCCAGGGAAGTGGTTTAGTGACAAGATGTGGCATTACAGCCTAGTTTGCTGTATCAGGCACTGTTAGACAATTTTGTCTAATGAGTTTTAGTTAAAGTCTGAAACACTGGGTCAGGTAGGCTTCTGGGTCAGGGTCTCACATGGGAACGTGTTCAACTTCCATCCCTGGAGGCTTTTAAAAGATGTGTAGATGGTGCCTAGGATGTGGTTTCATGATGGACTTGGCAATATTAGGTTTACAATTGGACTTGATGATCTTGAATGTCTTTTCCAGCCTAAACACCTCTATGATTCTTTTGAAATCAAAATATGTTTTAATATATAGGTATAAAAAGTGTTTTTGTAATGAATTGCAGCAGAATAAAAAGCTGACATGGTAGAGTTTTGTTAACTTGTGTTCTGGTTAAATTTTAAGTTCATGATGCTAGTCTCAGCTTTAAGAAGTTTGTAAAGTACAAATTTAAGGCATTATATCATCTCTACCCTGAACATGTAAGTTAGTATAGAATGCTTAATTTTATAAATCACAAGCAGAACAAAGCTCAGAAAGGTATCTCTAATCATGCCTTAAACACATTTAAGTTACCCACTCCTGTGTGTCATTCTGGGTGAATTCAAGTCCTTGTTGATACAGAATGTAAAAGAAGGAATAGTAAAACTTTTAAAGGGTTAGGCTGTGTTGTGTAGCTTGCCTGCTTTGTCTTCTTGGAAGTACTCATTTAGTTGATTCTAGACCAGCTAGTTGTTCTAGGGGAAATGCAGGGGGGAAAAAAAGTGAGAAAAGGAATAGAAAAGCATCCAATGTAATAAATTCATAATGTTCAATACCTTGTTATAATGAGTACAAATTGGTAATAGAGTAATTTTAGATAGCTGCAAGAGCACCTGAAATTTTTCTTAGATGAAAGATACTGCTGAAAACTTTGAAAAGTTGAAAGAAAAAAATCTTTCTGGCAAATTAAATCAGCACTGAAAAGAGAAATGTTACTGTAAGGTTAACAATGATTAGAAAGAAGCATGAAATATTTTTTTAACTGTACAGATTTCTCTTTTATAGAGTAAGCTCATATTCAGGAACTTACATGGGATTCCCCATAGTAAATCTAGCAAGTAATTTTTTGCGTGTGTTTCTGCATTCATCATGGAAGAAAGGATTTTCCCATGTTTATAGAAGACTCATTACAGCATTTATCTCAAGGTGAAATGTGAGGAGGAGAGGTCAAGGATTAGATAGACTAAATAAAATAAATGGTAATAAATCCTCATATCTATGTATCTGCAGAAACTTGGGAATGAAACAGCTGAAGGTTTCAGTGATCCTGTGAGGGACAGTGATCCACTTGTTAGGGGCTGCCTGGATTTCTGCAAGGCAAGATCCCTCACAGAAGGGTTTTGAAGAAAATAAGCAGTCATAGAACAGGACAAATGTCTTTGCACAGTCAAATATTTTTAATTTGATCAGTTCCTCCCAATGAATTTTTTTTAAAAGTATTTGAAAAAATCCTATTGTGACCCTTTCGTGTTTTTTCATACTGAGATTATTTTTAAAGTAATTTTATGCATTGCTCCAAAAAGCAGAGATTTGAGTGAAAGATGCTTATTGATGATAAAATACATACATGTGCCAGGAACAATAATTTGTTGTTGGAGTATGTTCCACCAGTCAGCAGAGTGTTATTCACAGTAGTGCTTTAGTTTTGCATATAGTACACCAGAGCATGGAGATTTGTCATCTTTTGCAGTGAGCTTTATGCTACTTTATGCTATTTAGAAAAGTAAATCCATTAAAAATTTTGATTTGTTATGTAAGATATTTTTAGCTCTCCATTTATGTCTAGAATAAGCCTGAGTATGCAAGTATACAGGTGGTACTTCATGTGCATTTCTAGAAGATGAAAAGAATACTGAAAGAATAATTTTACTGGAATTCATAATATGCAGATTTGCTGGGGTTTCTTCTGGCCTTACTGTTGCCAGATATATTTCTTTATGAAATAACATGGACATTGAGAATAGGGTCAATTGCTACAGTAAAATTAACAGCAGTCATTTTCCATCCTTCTTCATAAAAATGTTTCTAGCTAGTGTTTTAAAACATCAACTATAGTAGAATCATAGAATGGTTTGCATTGAAAGTTACCTTAAAGATCATCTAGTTCCAACCTGCCTGCCATAGACAGGTACATCTTCCACTAGATAGACTGCTCAAAGCCCCATCCAGCCTGGCCATGAATACTTCCAGTGTTCCACTTCCACAATCTCTCTGGGCAACCTCTTCCAGTGTCTTACCACCCACATGGTGAAGAATTTCTTTCTCATGTCTAATCTAAAACTACCCTCTTTCAGTTTAATGCCATTAACCCTTGTCCTGTCACTACATGTCCTTATAAAAAGTACCTCTCCAGCTTTCTTGTAGGCCCCTATTAGATACTGGAAGGCTGAAATAAGATGTCCCCAGAGCCTGCCCTTTTGCAGGCTAAACAACCCCAACTGTCTCAGCCTCATAGGAGAGGTGCTGCTGCGCTCTGATCATCTTTGTGGCCCTCCTTTGGACCTCCTTGGGGCCTCAGGACTGAACACTACTGGAAAAATACATCTGGGTAGTCATCCTTTCAATGTGCTGCTGTTAGGTTCTAGAAACAAGCATCTGAAGAACACAAATGTGAACCTATAGATGAGGAAAATCAGATTAAATCAACAGAGGAAGTTGTTATCAAAGTGTCACCTTCCCCTTACTGTTGAGGTCAAAACAAAGTTTGAAGAAGTTGTGCTGGAAGACATGAAGTGACTGGTCTGGGTGGCTGTTACTATTATGAATCCAATGAATATTGCCCTGCTGGAAGAGCTGTAAGTTTGCCAGAGAATGATGGACCAGTTGCTCTCAAACAGCTGTCAGTATTTTAGCATACAGTCTCAGACCAGTGCCAGGCTTTTTTTGGAGACTACACAAACAAAAGGATATGTGAGAATAGCAGAGGAACTGGTATCGTAACAGAAGGATAAGATGCAGACTTTTATCTGTAAAGCATTAAGTGTTAATTGCCCTCTGTATGTGCATTCTCATTCTTTGAACAGCAGTTGTTATGAGCTAAGCAATGACCTTTTGCAAGAAAAGTTTCTCTTTGCTCACCCAAATGCAAAACAACCTTTTGCCCCAAAAATAACTTCTAGAATTTGCTCATTGCATGGGCTGCAGTCCATACAGGGATTAACCTTGCTGGATCACTGAGAAAGTTTATTCAAACTTTAAACCACATTTAGTATGATGGAGCATGACTCATATAGATCTTTGGGTGGAATAGCTACCAGTCACAAAACAGCCCAGGGGGTTATTTAGAGCACAGTTAACTTATTTAGAATGATATTAAGTTACCTTTTCAACCAAGGAAAAGTTAAAATTGCTGATGAAATAGAGGAAATACTAAGACTTGAAAATAAGGACTCTGAGTTCCTTGCAGGACAGTTTCCTCCAGCCTTCTTCTTTCAAGTTCAATGGCATCCAGCATTGAAAACCTCAGCAAGTCCCTTCTGGAATTCTAAGAAATCTTCCTGTCATAGTCTGCTTTGCAGAAGTCAATTGCACTGCAGCAGAGTAATATCCCAGTTCTTTGTACTCTCTCCCTGCTTGCTCCATGCTGTCTTTTGAAAGGTTTCTTCTGCTGCACCTCTCAGTGACTCATGTTTAGATGGATCCACTTGACTCAGAGTGCAGCGTTTGTAAAATAACAATTAATTTTCCTTTCTTCCCTGCCAGTCAAGCTTGGAAAAAAAAACAACTCTTTTTTAATACTGAGATTGTAAACTGCAAACAAGAAAGTTTTGCAGTTCCCCAAAATGAATATGTAGGGCACTTTTCTGTAGGAAGGCCTTGATTCATCAGAGCATGACAGTATATTTAGCACATGTTCTGTGGATTCTTGGCAGGACTTGGCATTTGCATGTTGCTAAGCTGTGCTGGATGTGGCAGTGCAAGTGGCTGTCATGGGGAGAACAACCATTTTAAGGAGTACCTTGGAGACTTTACCAAATCAGGATGGAAAAGGAAATTAGGTCCTTTTAGCTTATTAACAACAATAGTGTGCTAATAAAAATCAAAAAGTATATGTTACAGCATTTCTTACTACAGGTGGCTGAAAACATACAGGAGTCTTTTTTTTTTATCATTTTCCAAAATTATATAGTGTAAATGGTGGAAACAGCAATTCTAGTGTGAAAAGAAGTGCATATTCTCTAACCTTTGCTAATGTCATGCAGAAGGAGTTTTTAAGCAGTAAAAAAATGTCACCAAGAGAACTGGAAGAGCAGCCAAATACGAAAAAAATCCTGTTACTCTAAAGATGTGAATTTTAAGTTCTGTCTCCCCTTCCAAGAATTATAGTTCCTGCATGCTAAATAGTCAGTATTATGTGCATGTATTGGTGAGTGATCAATAATATTATCTGTGATAAATAATAAATTGTGATATGCAAATTATATGGTAAAATTTTATCATATATGATATATACTGGGGGTGTCTAGACCTCTGTTTGCAGAGAGTGCCTGAGCTTGGCACTTGCAATGGAGGGGAGTGGAGACAACCTGTATCAGATGGGAACAGGTGAATGATTTGCTCAGCCAGGTGGCTGATCTGAAGAATGAAGTGGAGAGACTGAGGAGTATCAGGGAGTGTGAGAGAGAGATTGACTAGTGGACCCACTCCCTGAGAAAAAGGAAACAGGTTGAGGCCTGTTTAGGACCCTGGTGCAGAGAGTCCACTGGGAGATGGTCCTGAGTGGCAAAAGAGTCCAGGAAGGCTGGACCTCCTTCAAGAAGGAAATCCCAAAGGTGCAGGAGCAGGCTGTCCCATGTGCCATAAGATGATCAGGAGGGGTAGAAGACCGACTTGGCTAAACAGGGAGCTATGGGAGACTTACAAAAAAAAAAAGAGAGTTTGCCACCAGTGGAAGAAGGGGCAGGTGACACAGCAAGATTACAAAGATACAGTTAGGTCCTGTAGAGAGGGTATTAGAAAAGCAAAGGCCTAGCTTGAACTTAGTCTGGCCACTTTAGTAAAGGATAACAAAAGTTTTTACAAGTACATTAACATCAAAAGGAAGGCCAGGGAGAATCTCCATCCTTTATTGGATGCAATGGGGAGCATAGTAACTGAGGATGGGGAAGAGTCTGAGGTACGCAATGCTTTGTTTGCCTCAGTCTTTAATAGTCAGATTAGTTACCCCCAGCATACTCTGCTCCCTGAGCTAGAAGATAGGGATGGGGAGCACTGTGAAGCCCTCTTACTCCCCGAGGAAGTAGTCGGAGACCTGCTGATCCATTTAGACATTAACAAGTCCATGGGGCCAGATGGGATCCATCTGAGGATACTGAGAGAGCTGGCAGAGGTGTTTGCCAAGCCACTCTGTGTCATTTACCAGCAGACCTGGATAACTGGAGACTTGCCAATGTGACGCCCATCTGCAAGAAGGGTTGGAAGGAGGATCTGGGGCTTGACCTCGGTACCAGGGAAAGTTATGGAACAGATCATTATAGTAGAATTGGTGGTGTAGTGGTTAGGATTCAGTGCTCTCACCACCGGGACCTGGTTTCAGTTCCTGGTCAGGGAAGAATGCTGCTGTGGCAGGGGGGTTGGACTAGATGATCTTTCAAGGTCCCTTCCAACCCCTGACATTCTGTGATTTTTAAGGCAATCACATGGCAAGTCCAGGACAACCAAGAGATCAGGCCCAGTCAGCATGGGTTCATGAGAGGCAGGTCCTGCTTGACTAACCTGATCTCCTTTTATGATGATGTAACACGCCTAGTGGACAAGGGGGAAGCAGTAGATGTCTGTTACTTCAATTTTAGTAAGGCCTTTGACACTGTCTTCTACCACATTCTTCTGGAGAAGTTGGCATCACATGGTTTAGACAGGTTAACCCTTCAGTGAGTGAGGAACTGGCTGGAGGGCCAAGCCCAGAGACTAGTGGTAAATGGGGTTCTTTCTGGTTGGCGGCTGGTCACCAGTGGTGTTCATGAATAGTTTAGCATATATCTGACATACAGGGTTTTTATTGATCAGGTTTCTCAAAGTAAAAAGAAATGGGTTTGAAAACTGGTTTTCTTGTTTATTTTATAGTGGGAGCAGTGTTTTATTTAAAACTTTCTATAATTAATAGCTAGTGTATATAACAATTAAAGAGCAATTGGGAGATTGCTACAAGAGACCTATTCTATGAATGAGCAAACGAGAAACTTTCATTCCCAAGATATAATGCAAGTCATTCTTGTTCCCTTTTATTTAGACCATTGTAAGGAAACAAAAGATCAGCTTTATGAATGCAGTAACAGTGTATACCCTCCAGACTTCTGCCTGTTCTTTGATTTCTACCGCGGGTGAGTCAGCTTCCTCTGTCTTCAAGGCTAGGAAGTGAGCTGTTGAATGAGTGGTGATGCTTAAGTGCTGCTCAGAAAAAAGGTGTTAAAATATCCAGCTTGCATCATTAAAATTTATCATCCCTGTTTCACAAGAAGTAGGATGGATCTTTACTGTAGGTTCACTTTTCATTTATATATAGATAAAATATATTTCCTGAATTAGCTTCTACTTGAAGAAACTTCTCCATCCGTTTAAACAGGCTAATGTATGGGCCAAACCAATGGTTATCTACCTCCACTTGTGACTGGTCTAATGCAGAGATTGAGAGTTTGGTTCATTTTTATTGCTATCTGGCCCTGCTTCTGACCTCTCTATCTGACCCCCTTTGAAGGATGTATGAGCTCCTGACAAGCATAGTTGGGTGACTGATCCTTGGTTTTGATCCTTCTTCTGTGTGGTCAGTAACATTTCATCATACAAATGTGTGGTATCTGTAAGGTATCTGATAAAATACTGGAAAATTACATGTGAAATACTGAAAGAAATGCTTAGTTGGTATTCTGTAAGCAGATGGCTAAAACATCAGCAGGCAAAGTCAGGTAAAACCAACCAATTTCACACTAACTGGAAGAGCATGGAGGAGCTATGCTGTCGTGCTTTGGACATGATCCTCTAACTTAACTGCAATGCTATGCCTTAGAAATGCTTTTGATTTTGCTTTGGATTTGATGCTTTTGGCCACAATGTATGACTCTAAACTGTTTAGGTGAACAGGAAACCTCTGTCTTTGGGGAAAGGGCCGCATAGATAACTTTCAAGGGGTACTCTCAAATAACTTCCTGATGTCGCATGGTTGGTTTGGAAGAAGGAAAAGATGTGAAGAGAGAGCTGTGTATGATTTTGTTAATTTCTAGTGACAAAATGACATAACTTCTCATCAAAATGTGAAATGAGCTGTACTTGAGTTAAAGGATTCATTGTTTAAAGGAATTGTGTTGATCAAATGCTAGCATTGTAACACATCACCTTTATTAAAGGATGAAATAGTAATAACCATGTTAATATTATCAGATTCTTTGCAAAATGCTGCATCTGAGATGTATAAAACTTAAAGCAAGAGTTAACAAGGTCAGGCAAAACCCTTGAAATTGTCAATTAATTAAGCAGCTCTGGCTGTGTATGTCATTATGTTCTGGTTTTACTCTATTGTTTTGCTGTTTGATGACTTGTCTCTTGAACAGCTGCAAGATAGGCACGTATTCTGAAGGTGTAGTGAGAATAATTTGCAAAATTAGTCATTGACAGACTGCATATGCAAACTGTAATCTATGCATAAACATTAAGGATCCCCTAGGTTCCTTGAAGGAATTTGTCTTTGCCAAGTGTGGTGAGCCTGTGCATTTAAATGAGCTTTCAGACCCATACATTGAAGCAGTTGCAGTGAATCAGTGCTTTCAGGTAGCGTTAGTGTTCTTTGGAGAGGAAGGTGACTGGCTAGATGTGAACTGTATATTTGCAGAGTTACTCTGCAGTAAATGAGCTGGGCACACTGAGGGTGCAGAATGGTGCATGTTTAGCCTGAAAACCAATATATCTATTTTTATTGAAAGCCTAGGTTGGTTGTACTGTTCTTCTTAAGTGATCAAGTCATGCCACAGATGTTTTGGCATTCCAGTATGATCTGAAGATGCCACACCCACTCCTGGAGACTTGGCTGGAGGCTGGGGCCAGTGTAGGGTGGACAAGGCTCCTGGTCAGCACCATGGGGCAGATGCTCATCTGGCCTCTCCACTTGGAGCTGCTTTCCAGCTGTGGCTCTGCCACTTGGCGTGGCCTCAGCTGCAGCTCCCATCAAGTGTCTGCCATACACATGACTGGCCACGAGCCCACTGGTCTGGACCCGACCCCAGCTTCTATTCTGAGACTGGCTTCCTAGACATCACTGGGCATCATTCTGGCCCTGGTCCAGTCTCAGCACCCAGGTGGACATGTCTCATCACCATGGTTTGGGCTGGTGACCTGCCCTGCTTGCCTGGCCATGGGACTGGACCCTGCCTTGCTGGCAGCCCCAGCTTGGGACTCTGTTTCACACTGGAGCAGCTTCCAAAGACCTATGTCTTGTCTTCTGCAAAATGTCTTCAGGAGGGAGTTTTTATCCCGTGGCTGGTGAAGTAATGAGGACTGAGAAGATGATGCTCATATTCCACTTGTGTGTATTGACTTTGTGGTTTTCCTATCAGCTGCTGGTATTGCCAACCTTTAAATTGCACCTACAGAATCATGAAGATAAAAAGTATTACAGTGTTGTGCTTGGGGGTTTGACAAAACTCATTTTCCACAGGGGAGGGGGGGGAAAGCTCAGATGAACATTGCTGGCAATGGGAGCCCTTAAGGAGGCTGTTTAAATAAACAGAGGAGAATTCATAATTCTGTCATCACAAAAGACGTCAGCTGTGACATGAAGCCTATACTAGCCGTGAATGAAAGCAAAAGCAGCAATTAGATATAAGAAAAGCTGTGATACGTAAGAGACTTCTAGATGTCAGGAAAAATCCTTGCCTGTTTTTGTCAAGGCTGATGATAGCATTTTGGAAGTATTCCAGGAAAAAAAGGCACTAGATAGGAAGAGTATAAACAATCAGTGTGAAATAAAAGATGCTACTGTGATGGGTTTGTATTTGGGAAAAAAAAATACACTGATGTACTCAAGAACTTTGTAGGAAATTGAGTCATATGCAGATGTTTTTCTGGTTTTTAATGGGGAAGAGGTTTGGGTTAAGTAACTTTCCAAAAGCAGTAGATTTCAGTGAGATGTTCGATGCAGTGATGCTGGGCATCCTGATTAGAAGCACTGACACTGTTCCCCACCAAAAGAGCACAGTCTAATGGATTTTGAGTGAGGTAACTGGAAACTGTCATTGGAGATGTTCAATGAATTGGTATGTGTGTTGTGTTCTGCAAGAACCAGTTCCCATCCTTTATGCTATTTTTCTTTTATTTTCTATTAATGATCTAAAAGGATATTTGAAAATGATCACAGACAATCATCTTTGCAGAAAAGCCAAATGTTGGTCTGATAGTAAATACCATAGTATGGAATATTTTATAAACTGTATTCAAGGTAGTTTATAATAACTATCTGGAAAGTTATAATTCTAAAAGCAAAGAGTATGGGTCATAGCTGGAAAATTGGAAGGCTGCAACTTTGAAAAACAGTTTGGAGACATAGCAGATAGGGAACTGCAAAGATGTTGCAGCAGAAGGTTGTCCAATGTAAGTCATTGGCACATTGAGGGGAATAAGGCAGGAGGGAATGTGTATGTCTTTGTGTACTGGAGCACGATGTTAGGTTTTGTGTCAAATGAATTTTCAAAAAGTGTTTGAAAGTGGTTGAGGGTTTAGAGAAGAAAGTGTAGAAAACAATTAGCAGGAGATTTATGGCACTAGGTCTGTTTACCTGATGAAAAAGAAAGTTATCTGATCAATATTTAACTTTACAGGGAAAAAGAGTATGGACATTAATCTGAACTGAGAAAGATATAACAGGACCAGGACTTCAAAGTAAGAAATACAGAACACATTTTTAACAGTTCAGTTGATTAACCACTAGAACAAACCACTAAGGAGTTGATGAATTCTCCATCTCCTGATGTCTCTGTATTCAAGATTGAATACCTTTCTTGGTGTATATGAGTAAAATGCCATTTATTGGTCAGACTACAAGTAATAAGGTTGGTGTGGGATGGTAACATAGGCTAAATTTAAGGGAATAATAGTTCCTAATTTTTAAAAACAATCTCCCCTCCCAGTTAGGAGTCCAAGTTAGCTTTAAGAAAAAACAATTTACAGCTGTTTATCCTAGTAGGTGTATGAGACCTAGGTAACAGTACTATAATTTGCCAAACAAGTACCCTGTTGGTCACTGTGATCAGGAATCCCAAGATTCCTTTAATCCCAAGATTCCTTTCCTGTAGGACATTTCTTGATACATTTCAAGGGCAGCTGAAAATTTAATTTTATCCATGTTTATTTATAAACTTTATTGTGAAGCTGGATGCATGTATAGACTGATTGCTTCTAGAGCTGTAACTGCTGACTTACTGACCTGGTTTGTCAAACTTGCTAAATAGATGATTGGACATATACCACAGGAATCTAAAGACAAAATTCAACCCACAGAAAAGCAGAAGTCAATACTCAGTGACCTAAATGACATTGTAAGGGACAAAAGTATCCCTGTCTCATTTTTTTTGTTGTTCTACATTTGTGTCAATTTTCTGCATACTTTTTCAACATCAGAAGCTCAACAACAAAGATGGACATTTCATCCAGTAAGACCAAAATTTGGATCTGAGTTTCCCCCAGAGAAAACAGAGAGAGAGGATCACTTACTGTCAAGGATTATGGCTGGGCTGGCCACTAAATGAGTAACAGACACTATTAACCCCTCTCCCTTCCCAAAGGGAAGAGAAAGGGAGCAAGGGAGAGACACTTATGGATTGGAAAAGGAAACTAAAACTGCTTTAATATAATAACAATAAAATGAAATCTATACAAATGTATACAAAATCAATATTGAACCCAACACCCTGATGGCAATTATGTCATTGTCACCACTAATGCTGTGGGGCAAGCACTGGAGATTCCCATACAGGACTCAAGGCAGACAGAAACTGGGTACAGGATCTGGATTCTGGAACCAGATTCAGGAACTCATGGATCCAGATTGAAGGCAGAATGGACAGAGTTCTCCTGGAACACTGGCCATTGTGGAAGAGAGGTTGATCTTCATGATCCCTCAGCTCTATACTGATTATGACAGACATGGAATGGAATACCTAGTCAGTCAGTTTAGGGTCACCTGTCCTGTCCACTCCTTCCTGCAGGTGTGGCCTTTTACTCTGCATCCTCAACGTGGTACAGAAGATTTACCAGTGACTTTGTTTTGCATAGGAGCAAGTATAAGCAAGAGCCTTTATGCATACCAGTCCTTGGTACTAACTATAAATATCAAGTGTTATCACTACAAGAAGCAAACAGTGTCAGCAAAAACGTGCTGTTAACTTCAGAAAGTGCATTACTTAGAAGAGACTTAGCTGAGAAATTGAATCACTGAACAGAATTAGTTCTGTTCTAACTCAAACCAGGACACTTGCCCACTATAGGAATTCAGTATTAGTGTGAATTGCCATGAAAGATATTTTTCTCTCCATTGAGAGTAAGATGCTAGATCAATTTTAATGTAGTGATTCCTATCAGAATACCTTTGTTTCTTCATGATGACATTCTGTTGTTTATATTATTCAAGATACCAAGCTAGATGGAAGAATGTTTTACCTTTGACAGTCATGTAATCTTACACAAATGAGTGAATCAGGATTGGTATTTTACATAACAAAACATGACTGAGCCAATAAGTAAAGCATTATTGCTCCAGGCCAAGAATCATAGAATGGCTCAGGTTGGAAGAGACCTTAAAGATCATCTAGTTCCAACCCCCCTGCCATGGGCAGGAGAATTTGATTTGTGAATTATGCACTTAAGCAAATGTACTGTGACAAGCATTTGAGGATATTTTGCTTGCTTACTGCATGACAACAGCATGACCTCCATTGTGCAAGATACTGCAAGATAAAAGTCCAGGTGGACTTGTTCTGAGAAAAAAAGGAATACTTAACTCTAGAGTATTGAAATTCAACACTATAATATCACATTCAGTGTGGATTTTGTGTGCTGTCTTTTATTCCTAGAGAACACAGACAGTCAGGAAATAGTCTTGAGTGCATGAATCCCATGTACTGGGTATAATGTCATGCTGGTCATATTTCAGAGAAAGACATTTGTGGGGGGAATTTTCTTTACTGCTGTAGCACAGCAGTTTCTCTTTCACCACATGCAGGTACTGTTATTTTTAGTCTGAAGACTCTTAAATGCTGCATCTTGACCTGCATTCAGAATTACTTTGGCTTTTTTCTTACAGACTAGATCTTAGAGTGGCTTCTCAGTCTACTACAGATACACAAGGTTTTGTCTCACAGTCTCTTGTATATCAGCTCACCGAGATTTTGATGTGTAGAGCTTCTGTCTTTTTGGGAGAACAGTACAGAGAATGTATTATCAAATAAAAAGCCATCGTAAGCAGCAGTCTTGATTTGATATGTTCCTCATGCTGTTCTGGTCTGCAAAAATTTCAGTGCACACCAGGCACTCCAATCTGATTAGTAATTGGACTTGATTCTTCCATTATGCTCTTTTGAGCCACCAGAAATGACAGAATGAAAGAAGAGGTGTTCTTAAATGCTTTGCATTTCTTAGGATCTTTTAGGAGAAAGTGAACAATGTATTTTATAACTGTTTTGTATTTGGCTAGCTGACCAGTCCAGTCAGTCTTCATCAATAGTTGAGATTCAGCTTCTTTCACAGTTTCCTTGTAGTGAAAGAAACCAAAATTAATAACCTTCATGAAATGTAATATGTGACTTGATAACACATTGTCACACAAATGGTAACTTCAGGATGGAAATGTGAGTAACCTGGAGAGGGTGACTGAAACATGTAGGTGTATCTGGGCATGGCACGATATTTTGCAGTGTGCTTCAACAATTGCAGTTCTCTAAAGCCACCTCTGGTTGTAACCTTCTTTTTTGTACAGTGGAAAGGGAGGATGGAAAACCTTCTTTGGAGGGAAGTTCTGGTGTGGTGAACAGATTCACCAGGACATTAAGCAGAATGAATAGTGGTCTGCCCCGGAGAGAACAAGAAAGGGAAATACCTTGTCTCTCCTGCTCTCTACAAAATGAGGGCATTCTATTTTCCCTTTCCCCTTGTGATTCTTCATCTTGTAGTTGACTTTACACTGCTTCCTAATAAGACTTTTTCTATTGCTTTTTCTACTGCTTCCTGTGAAAACTTTTTCTACTGCTCTTTCTACAGTGTTCTTGAAAACTTTTGTTGCTTTTCTCTTTGACCTTTTGCCAGCCTCTCTGGGTTTCAAAGACATAAACAGCAACCTGGACACTGAGTGTCTGCCACTCTTCATGTCTGGAATGATAACAAAGTAATAGGAAGATAGTGAAGTATCTGTCCAAGCTGTGGTACAACAGGAGCACAGTGATGTAAAATTAGACTTTCTGTTAGAGTGGTGTTCCCCAGGGCTCAGTATTTGGACTAATTCTGTTCAATATCTTTATCAATGATCTGGGTGAGGGGACCAAATGTACCCTCAGTAAGTTTGCAGATGACCAAGTTAGAAGGAAATGTTTATCTGCTTGAGGGTGGGAAGGCTCTGCAGAGGGGCCTGGACAGGCTGGATTGACAGGCTGAGGCCAGTGGTATGAGGTTTAGTAAGGCCAAGTGCCAGGTCCTATGCTTGGGCCACAACAATCCCATACAATTGCACAGGTCTGGGGAAAAGCTGCCTGTCAGAGAAGGACTTGGGGGTGCTGGTTGACAGCCAACTGAATATGACCCAGCAGTGTGCCCAGGTGGCCAAGAACGGCACCAGCATCCTGGCTTGTATCAGAAATAGTGTGGCCAGCAGGACCAGGGAAGTGATTGTCCTCCTGTATTCGGCACTGGTGAGGTTGCACCTTGAATTCTGTTTCAGTTTTGAGCCCCTCACTGCAACAAAGACATTGAGGTCCTGGAGGGTCTCCAGAGAAGGGTCTGGAGAATAAGTCTTCTGAGGAACAGCTGTGGGAACTGGGATTGTTTAGCCTGAAGAAGAGGAGGCTGAGGGGAGACCTTCTCTCTACATCTACCTGAAAGGAGGTTGTAATGAGATGAGAGTCAGACTCTTTTCCCTGGCTACGTGTGAGAGGATGAGGAAATGGCCTCAAGTTGCACCAAGGAAGGTTTAGATTGGATATCTGGAGAAAATCCTTCACTGAAAGAGTTGATAGACATTGGAACAGGTTGCCCAGGGAAGTAGGAATCACCATCCCCAGAGATGTTTAAAAAGTGTATAGATGTGGTACTTAAGGACATGGTTTAGTGGCGTGATGGTGATAGGTTGACAGTTGGACTTGATGATCTTAAAGGTCTTTTCCAACCTTAATAATTCTGTGATTACTGACAAAAGATAAGGAAAAATATTTAGCATGTTTTAAAAAATGTTCCGCTTTGGTTTAGGTTAATATTTTTTTAAAAATGAACTTGCCAATTGCCATATTAGAATAAGGGAAGAGTACATATCAAAATAGTCTGCAAAAGTTCAGTATGCTCTGTATCCTGATTTTATCTTTTAATTTTCAGTCTTAACAACTGCTAAAACTATGACTAAACATTTGAAATACATTAAAAAAAAATTAGCCTACTCTTGTCTAAGTTGAACTGCATTTCCCTGAAGTCCCCTGAACAGCCGTTGCAGCTCTTGCTTTATTTCCTACATCCTACTCAGCTATTGAATAGATTAATGTAAATAAATTCTTCAGACATTTAGTTTAGTTTAAGCTTTTTTTCTAATGTACACAGAACTTTGGAGACGTTAGGTATTACTTGGAAATTGTCAATTTCTTCAAGGAACTGATTAATTTAGTAGGCCATATCAGGCAAATGTCTGAGTGCAAGCTGGGTTATTTACAATGACATAAGCATTGCCTATTGTTGCTTCCATGCTAATTTCATTCTCCTTAAAGAATTTGTGGATATTTGATTTTAAATTTTAGGAGCGTCTTCTGCTTTCTTTGCTGCCTGCTCACATTGCCACGGAAATGAAAGCAGAGATTATTCAGAGGTTACAAGGTCCCAAGGCAGGCCAGCTGGAAAACACCAACAACTTCCATAATTTGTATGTCAAAAGGCACACCAATGTAAGGTATTGTACTGTAATAAAATTTATCAACAACATTCAGAAAAGTTTGAAAAGAAAGTGTCAAGGCAACAACTGAAAAAATGTTTTGATCAAATGCTAACAATCCCGTGTTTCAGAAGAGCAACAAAGGTGGTAATACAAAGGAGTTGTTTAGAAAAAGCCACAAATTACCAGGCTTTATTTATAATGTCTTAATTTTTCAACTTAAAATACTGCCGCTTGCTTTCATGTATACTAGTCAAAGTTGTTATTTGTGTCAGTTACATTATTCTGAACTTGTAATTTTCTTATCTGGAGCAATTTCTCAGGTTTTATATAATGTAAATGGAGGCAGCTGTATCATACATGTATTTTACAGAGTACCTCATAAAATATTTTGCTGATGAATATTATAAATTTATAGAAGTTAAAAAAATAATTCATTTATTTCAAATATTCTTTCATCTTTACAAGTTGTTTTGTCTAGATTTTTTTTAATTGGACATGTTAAGTTAAAAGACATTCTTAGAAATCACCTTTTTAAAGCAAATATTCCAGAACTTTTGAGGAAGTTAATTTTTATTTGCAAGCACAAACACTTTCTTTAGCCTGAGTGTATGAATTGGTCAAGTTTTCTTGGTGAATAGAAACCTAGTGTGTGGCTTGAATATCTTAGCAATCCAGGTTGAATTTAATAGTCTGAGTAACAAGTGAACAAAGGCTTTGATGCTACCTATCACTCCCAGGTAAATCTGGACAGAAAATGTCTACAATGATAAAAAGTTATGAAACAATTTCTGGTAATTAACATGTTTATTGCAATAATTGCCATTATAAAATTACCAATTTGTGAGTAGGAAGATTTCTATAACAAATATATATGTATAATGCCTATAAATACCTATAAATGTGGGTATACCTCTAAAGGTAATACCTGTGAAGATAAGACCTATGAAGGTAAATATGGCTATGTATTACTTATAAACATAATGCCTGAAAAGGTAAGTGTAGTTTTACCTATAAATACAGTTGTATTTATTGTTCTAGAGTTAGCAGTGACTCTTTTGGGAAGTTCAGAATGCCTACTTTCAGGTTTTGCTGTTGATTGATAAGTCTGAGTCCTGCAGAGGGTAACCGTGACCAGGTTTCTGTTCATTGCACTTGTAGCATCTTGTATGCTGATATAGTGGGATTCACTCGTCTGGCCAGCGACTGCTCACCGGGGGAGCTGGTGCACATGCTCAATGAGCTGTTTGGCAAGTTTGACCAGATTGCAAAGGTGGGTTTCTACTGGGCTGCTACTGTTAGTTTAAATAAGTAAAGTCATCTTTAAATATTTTTTTCTTCCTGGGGACTCTTCTACATTCAGGCAGCATTTCTGAGACTTTGGCAGGAAGATTAGTCTCAAAAAATCTGGCTCTGGTGTGAGTGCCACAGTGTGTTTCGGCCAGCGTGACAATACCTGAAACCCAAGATAGCTTTCTCTAATAGGGCTAATAGAGACAGCTCATTGAGCCCAATAAAGCTTAATGGCTGGTTAACAGCTCTTTAAATAGATTTTTTACAATAACAATATTAGAAAAGATTTTTTACATACATAAATAAATTTTTTTACATTTTTTTACAATACAAGAATTTTTACAGTAACAAGGAGTAAGAAAATCAAGATAGAAAACTAATACAGTCAATCTTCTGATCTATAAAAACACATTTAAGAAACTGGAGGGCAAGAGAGACAATATTGATCAAAGCAATTTTACTGACCACAGCCTCTTCATTGCTCAAGAAACTTTCAGGTAGAATCAGAAGATATTTTTCTGTTTATTTATGTGTCAATTTTTATTAAAATTGCATCAAATTTCATGCTGTGTGTGAGGAGCAAATAAAAAACACTAAAACATGTTACAGTTTCCAGTGTTTTTTATTAAATTAAAAAACTTGTATAGTTTTGGTTAAAAAAAATTAAAAATCTTTACATTGCCTTAGAGTACAGAGTAGAAATCAGATTATGATTGACAGTTTCAGGAAGCATTGCACAGTACATCTTCGAAGGTGTGAATGTGGAAGGATAGCTCTTTGGATTTCATGTTTCAAACAAATATACTTCATTTAGATTGTGTACATGATGCCTTGGCTCAGTGCTTTAGTCTAAGGTGTCAACAACACTGCAGATAACAAGTTTTGCAGTGAACTGACTTCCTGGTTTTGCCCATTAAGGACCATATCAGACAGAGGACTCATCTGTATAAAACTCTGACAGCACTTTGCTAGCAAGCTAAATCCTTGTCTACTGAAACAAGCTTAAGTAGAATGATTTTGCTAATATCATTTAATTCTTTGTAACAGCGGCCCTTCATTTAAGATGAAAGTGACCTTCTCACCCTGCTATTTCCTGCAGGAAAATGAATGTATGAGAATTAAAATCCTAGGTGACTGCTATTACTGTGTTTCTGGACTGCCTATATCTCTTCAAAATCATGCCAAGAATTGTGTGAAAATGGGACTGGACATGTGTGAAGCCATTAAGTAAGTGCTGAACTTTTTGTTAAATATTCAACAAGAAAAATTCTCTTTTCTATCTAGAGCTGTACTGCTGGTTGAAACGTTCAGACCTGCAGTAGTTGATGTCTTTCACTACAAAGTCCAGCATGGTAATCTTGATTTCAGCCTCAGCAAAGAAATGTTTTAAGATGTTGGGTTGTGCCAGACGCCCTCATCACTACATCATAAAGATGATTAAGGACCTGGGGCTTTGTTTATATGAAGAAAAGCGAGATAGCTGTGACTGTTCAACCTGGAGAAGAGAAAGCTGGGGGGCGGGGGCAGAAAGCTCATCAATGCATTTAAGTACCTGAAGGGAGAATGCAAAGATGGTGGTGCCCAGTGACAGGACCAGAGATGATGGGCACAAAATGAAACACAAGAGGTTCCCTCTGAACATCAGGAAACAGTTTTTCACTGTGAGGATGACTGAGCGCTGGGACAGGTTGCCCAGAGAGGCTGTGGAGTTTCCAGACTTGGAGATACTCAAAATCCAACTGGTATGGCTATAAGCAACTTGCTATAGCTGGCCCTGTTTTAATCAGGAGCTGGACTAGACAGACTCTAGCTGTCCCTTCTGACCTCAACTATTCTGTGATTACAAGATGGTAAATATTCCAACAGAGATAATTTAGGACTTAAAAGCTTTGCTTTGTGCAGGATCATGATGCTGCCACTCACTAGAATCAAAACAGCTCTGTGACAGGCCAGAGCTGCCATGTCCTGCTGAGTTTGGAATTCAGTGGTGGTCAGGAGCAGTTGTCTCTCCACAGTTAAGATGCCTCAAGCCCTAAGCATGTGGAGTGATACTGAGCTCCTCTACAAAAGGTATTTCTAACTGCTTACAGATTCCCGGGCAGAGAGGCCTACTTCCCATGTCGTTAAACAGGCAATTAAATATGCTTGTCCCTAGACCCCAGGTTTAGTTTCAACTTTTCTGTAATTCATTTTTTAGCTGAGGACTTCCTAAAAAGTTTTGTCACTTAGCAAATTAATGTACTATTGAGAATTCTGTACTTAGCAGCAGTATTTTGGATTTCTGGTTTACTGTATTTTTCTTATTTCTTTCCCATAATCATTGGACTTGTTCTGTCTTTGAAACAGAAAACAGAACAAGGTATTTGAAAATCCTAATGTGTTTGCTTTTGAAATAGCAGTTGTAACTTATTTCAGGTAACTCAAGTAATAACAAGAGGCTTGATATGATTGCGAAGGAGGAAAAAGAAATATGGTTTTGTCTGGTAGGTTAACATTTGTAAGGCCTCTGAGGATAATTTACCTTATTACTGAAGAGTAGATTGGGAATGGGTTGTAAGCAACTATAGCAGTTCTGAGGATGATGGGACTTCAAAGAAGTCTTGTGAAAGGGTAGCTTTACTTTTTCTCCTCTCTTCACATGACTGCTATCTGAACTCTCAGTGTAGAGTAGAAGTAACTGTTTTGCAAGCAACCTACCATGTATGAGTTCTACCACCAAAGCTGGACACATTTCAGTATGAGGGTACTAGTTTAGATGTTACACATCATGCTGAAGGGTCTTAAACCTGCCTATCCAGAAGCTTCAACTCAGTATTATAGTTTATTTATTAAGCAAAGGGCTGATGCTGTTACATTATTTAGAAAACATTTTGTGGGGGAAAGACAATTAAAAAGCCTTCCACCTCTGTGGGTGATTTTGGGGATTTTTAGCGGTTTTGGTTTGGTTGGTTTGTTTTTTTTCCAGGTAATTCATTATCTGTAATTCATACCTGAAGTTCTTTTTAGATTTTGGGTGTTAAAATACTGAAAAGTATTACTTACAGCAGTTATTAATACTGTCACAAATGTCTTTTCTATAGGAAAGCTAAGTTTCCTTTGACTAAAATTATAATTTATCTTGGTGAGCTACACTTTGCAAAAATACATATCATGTGGTGATTTGTATATTTGGTAGTCATCTGTGTGATTATTTTTCTAAATATATATACAATTGGACTTTGGTTTTAAAAGTTGGTATGCTGTTGTTCTGTAAGTTTCAGTTCTGATTTTGATGGTTTTGCCCAAATCACATTTCCCACTGTCTACGTAGCAAATTCAAGAAGTTACCTCATCCTCGTGAGGTATTTATGTGGTGTGCACCTCATCATGAACAGGATAGTAATGTGGAACGATGTGGGATCCATGATTAACTAAACAGGCATACAAAAGAGTTTTCTCTAATCCTTAAATGCTACCCTTATATGTATATAATTGTAGTCAGAAGAGGGTTTCAGCTCTCAGCTGTCTGGTCCTGTGACTTGATCCGAGGTAATTACTGTATGGGTGGGTTATTAATGCAAATTTGTTTTGTTGGTTTTTTTCTTCTTTTAAGATACTCCTGGAAAGGTGTAGTATTTGTAGAAACTAGGATTTTGATCTGCTTGCTGTAGGGATCTTTTGTAAAGCTAACATCACTACAGGAATCATGTTGCTGCATTTTCTGGAGTATTTTTTTCTTCATCTAGTTATGGTTGTACCTTACATAGTGGCCAAAGAAATCTGTTGGGGTTTTTTTTTGTTTTGGGGTATTTTTGTGGGGTTTTTTGTTTGTTTGTTTGTTTTAAATGATGCTTGGATGACTTCTCCTTGCAAACATTAAAATCTGCAGTTTTGGATGTTTACTCAGTTTATTTCACTAGATGTTTTCTCTTTTTCATTAAGATATACTAGAACATTATTATAATTAAACCAATTGCTTCTTTAGCATATCTCTTCAGTAGAACAATAGGTAAAATAATGTCCTTAAATTCTGATACCCTCTCCTTGGTTGTCTTAAAAATGTTGTTGGGCTTTTCCCCCCCCCGCCCCAGACTTTCAGTAAAAATGAGAACTTTCTGGTTTACATTTCGAAAGATCTGTGTGCTGTGTGATAGGTTTGAGTGAAAAGCATTTGTCTGGAGTTTCTGGTCAACCTGTTGCTTCTTTACTTAAGAGGAAAAAAAGGGAGAAGATTATAGGCTGGTGGAAAAACAGTGCTAAGCTCAAGCCATAAATTGCCCTTCATGAAGAACTCGAAGTAGAATTTTACACATCACAATGCAATACTTTACTTGAGCTCAGAGGGCAATCTGTCAGTTCCTCACACTTCAGAACATCCCAATTTTCTTTGAAATAACTTTCTGCTCAAGCTGCTATCAAGTATGTTCATTTTTAACACTCTTTGATAAGGTCCTCCTTGGTCAGAGCAGCCTTATAGACTAGAAAATTATGTTTTAGTTGTGTAGCACATTTTAGTCTAATTTTATTACTATAGTCAGAATCCACAACACTCCTGTAGACAGGTGCCTGATTATCACAGCATTTTCATCTCTAAGAAGTGAGGAATCTGTATGCTATGTTTTCAAATGCTTTCAAAGTATTATGTCAAGTGTTGCATCCTGCAAGTGAAAAAAAAAAAAATACTGATTATTAATCAACTGCATATTTTGTAGTGTGTTTGCTGCATTTGGGGTGGAAGCATCTCCTGAAATACTTCTGTGGCCTGTAAAACTCATAGTAGTAATACTCTTGCTATTGAAAGTGTCACTCAATATATGTTTGACTCACTCTGTCTAAAATATGTTTTTTTCAGATATTAGATTTTGTTATATTCAGTCACTGAGGTGTAAACTGACACCCCAGTAAGTTACTAAAGCAATTTGCTGTTTAGATTAACAGTTCTGTATAGATTTTGCCACCTAAATACAGTTTCAGTTCCAGTTCTCTTTGAAGCAAAAGGGAGGAATTCTACCAAATTGCCAGGAGATCTGTAGTATAAAGCCTTATTCAGTCTTGTTCCATGATAATGTGTTGCTCCATTTTAACAATTCAGCCTCACTATGCTGTGGATTGTTTCCATTTAAGCATGTTAGTAGTCTCATTGATTAATTGCTTTGCTTTTCTACTCTGTGTTGGAACAAATCCAATTTTTCGTACAGTCTGCAGCCTACTTGCTCAGGAGTGGGATACTCACCTTATCAAGCCATAGATGCCAGTCCTGCCTGTGATGTTGAGAGCTGGCCATCATTACTGGATACTTTAAGGCTAGAGCTTATCTTTTAAGGCAAAATACCTCTGTGCAGTTTTCCTTCAGCCCAAACTGCATCCCCTTCTCTGTCTGATGACTTCCTAATTTACATGTTTCTCAGCCACAGATTTTCGAAGGCTGTCTAAGATTTGGTAGCGTGAAATTAGTTCCATTTCAGAGGAAAGTGAAAGAAACTATTCGATGAGCTGGTTGTACCAATTTGAATGGCAGACACAAAAATAAAATAATATTTTTAGGTATGATTTCATTCCTGCAGGTCTGAGCCAAAAAGAAACTATACATTTAATGCTGGCAATTTGCAGGGAACTAAGCGCTCAAGGCTCACTGAATGCGTTAGAGAACGTGAGAGACAATTAGGTGAGGTTTTGATACATTAGTCCAGAATTGCCAATGAATAAAGCTCAGAAAACAGAGAAGATGCTTTCCTAATGACCTGAACTCTTGTTTATGTGAAGTAAAGTTGCTACAACTACCTTCAAGCTAGCCATGCCTGTAAAAATCATAAAATCCTTACAAATTCAAATTTTAGGCTGCAGTAGGAAAAATAGTCTTGAGGAGTATTTTAACTCCCCAGCCAGGATGGACACACCAACTATTATGTACTGAGGCAAACCAGAGACATCATGGGAGCAGAAAATGAAATAATAGTGAGAAGTATAAGGCATATTTGTGTAGGTAAGGCAAGTGTCCTGTGAGGATGTGGTAGGCTGTATTCTTAGATGCATTAGATGTCTGCATTGTAATAGCAATTGTTCAGGAAGCACAGGAGAAGAAATAGTAAATCCTAGTTTGGTCCAAAGTGATACTTCTAATTTAGTCTTCTGTGGTTTCTTTAATTTGTGAGACAGAAGAGACAGTTGAGTGAGGTTGGCCTCTCATTCTTCGTATAATGATCTAGCGGGTATAGTGTTCACCAGCATGTGGAAGGCTGTTGAGTCCAAGTTCTCCACAGTCTGAATGGCACCAAGTCCAGATATCCACCAGCCTGTAGAATATCCTGAGGTGCTGTGTTTTTCATCCTTCCTTTCAGAGCAGAACCATTTGCAAGCAGGCATGCAAGAATGGTGGGACCTGATAGAAGCCAGATTTGAGAAATTTCCAACACAGATACTAGAATCTTCAGGTAGAAGGGCTTATAACAGTAGTTCCAGACCTCCAAACTATGTTTATTGGATTGTTTCTGCATTAAAAGCCATACCAAAGGCTGCCTGTAGAATAAAAGAGTACCCAGGTTCTACAATAAGTCTGAACATTTCCACTACTTAGTTCAGCCCCAGGGGAGGTTCAGGTTAGATATTAGGAAGAATTTCTTCACTGAAAGGGTTGTCAGCCATTGGAACAGGCTGCCCAGGGAGGTTGTTGAGTCAGCATCCCTGGAGGTGCTTAAGAGACAAGTGGATGTTGCATTGGAGGGAGTCGTTTAGCAAGCTCATAGGGCAAGGACAAAGGCTGGACTTGATCTTCAAGGTCTCTTCCAGCTGTAACTATTCTATGATTCTAAAAGAAGAGACTTCAGACATGGACTTGAGAGTTAATACTTACTCCAAATAGTTGGAAATATAGACAATAGTAAAGGTAATATGTATATAAAATAATCCTAACTTTAGAAGAATGAAGGCAATGCTAAAACGAAATAAATGCCATCACCATTGTTACTGCTAATTTGGCTGGTAAATTAAAAGAAAATAAAGTCTCTATTATGCATATTAACACAGATTTTCTTCTCAACTACAGGAAAGTGAGAGATGCAACTGGAGTTGATATTAATATGCGTGTAGGAGTGCACTCTGGGAACGTGCTTTGTGGCGTTATTGGGTTACAGAAATGGCAGTATGATGTGTGGTCACATGATGTTACTCTAGCAAATCATATGGAAGCTGGAGGAGTCCCAGGGTAAGCTCTGTTAACCTTTGGACGACACATGGATTTTTATGCCATGGAAAAATGCATCAGTAAACCGTCTTCAGCCATCAGCCTTCAAGGAGAAGCCTGAATGAATTCTTAGTGCTGCCTTAAAAAAAACCCAAACAACCAAACACTCAGTATTTCCTGTATTTTAAAGAGTATTTTGTTGTGGATGAAAACCTTTAGATTTATTCCCATTGAAACTTCTAAAAATGAGACTAGAAGCACTGTAAATGAAGTGAGCAGTGTATAAAAAGTATATCCAGAAGTTAGTTAAAAAGGATAATCAGATTCAAATTGTGCTTTTGATTGGTATTTGATTCTATCATTCTTTTAAAATATAATTTCAGCCGTGTTCACATCACCTCAGTCACCTTGGCACATTTGAATGGAGCTTACAAAGTGGAAGATGGGGATGGAGATGTGAGGGACCCATATCTGAAAGAGCATAATGTTAAGACTTACTTTGTAATCAATCCTAAGGTTAGTAGTACTTCTATTTTGTGGCCAGTCATAGTTACTTTTGAGCAGGACCACTAATCTCTTGAGTAATTCACTACCATAAGATATTGATCAGAGCTATAACGTCTGCCTACAAATATGTAATGTTTGCATTGCAAATCTTTCCTGCTCTTCAGAAATAAGTCTCTGATATTTCCCAGCAACATCATTAAGTGTTGCAGGTTCTTAGCATCTCTCCATTTTTAAGTTCCTAAGCATGCAGATATGTGGTACCAGTTGATGCATTACTGATTTAAAAGGTAATAAACCTAACATCACTTTTTATTCTCTGTCAACCAGGGAGAGAAACGAAGCCCTCAGCACCACATCAGACCTCGGCATGCTCTTGATGGAGCTAAAATGAGAGCTTCTGTCCGCATGACCCGGTACCTGGAGTCTTGGGGAGCAGCCAAGCCATTTGCACACTTGCACCACAGGGACAGCATGACCACTGAAAATGGCAAGATTAGCACAACAGTAGGGGCCTACTTATGTCATTTCGTATGATTTAGCAATATTTGAAAGGAAAAAAGTACTCACTGCTAAATGCCTGGTTATTTTTGATAGAAGAAGATACACGTTTGTACAGGGCATAAATGTTATGAAGTTACTGGGAGCATTTCCATTGGCACGTGAACTTTGGATTAGACTCTAAGGAGCCATGTCTTGCTGTAAATGCATCTCTGAATTATAAGGAGTCCAACAAACTTGCTAAAATACACAATTTGACCCCCTGAGCTTTGGCCCCAGTCACAGCACATAACGTGGCTGCTTTTCACCTTGTGGAAAGATACCTTTGCAAAGGAACACTTTAGATACAGAGACATTCCCTGAGGTTCATTGGCTATTCAGCCACATTCTTCATTTGGAACATGGCCAAACCTAGAGCAAATGCTGTGATGTTAGAATTTCCCTGTGGTACCTGGAGTGGACTCCCTCTGGGAACCAAATCTATACTCATAGTGACATCTACCTTTAGACGGTGCACTGACCTCTGATTAGCTATAGTTGATGGCCTGCATTTCACAGTACTATAGTGCAATGTTACATCTCTTACACTGAACAGAAAAGATTTCTTTTTAATTTTGCTAATTAAATTAATTACTATTTTACTGCTGCTGTTGAGATGGTGTCCCTCCAAAGCTTGTACACAACATTATCTTCTAAAAAGTGCAAATGTAAAGGTAACTTCTAATAGTTTTCGACACTGTTACGTATGAGAACATAGGATAGAGCCACCTAACCCATCTTGTTCAATAAATACAGTGCATTAGAATATGGACTGTGATGTGTTCTTTACAGAAGATATGTTTCTTTACCCAGCCTTGACTATTAATTACACAGTAAATGTGGCTGTGGTGGCTGATGTTGCTTATTAATAAAAAAAATGACTATTGCCTATATTTGGCTGCTCAGGTCTGCTGGTTAGTTTTTTGTGTTTTTTTTCCAACAACACTTAACATTGCTATTTACTGAAGCTAGCTACATTAAAACAGTAGTGACTTTGAAGCCATAGCTTTCTAGTAAAGCAAAACATTCTTGGATTCAGACTGTTGTATTAGTTATTTAGTGTTTATAATAGATTATTTTGTCTTCAGGTCACTCCATCTTCACTCTTGGCTGGATTTTTCTTTTAGATGATTTTGACCTAATGCTAGATCTATTTTTATTGGAAACTTTTCACCTTACTTGACCCTGTTTTCAATACTATATTTAAAGCAACTTAATGTTGTTAAAATCTGTTATAGTTCATAGGTATTTTATTTTGGTTTTTTTAGGATGTTCCCATGGGCCAGTATAATTTCCAGCGTTGCAGAGAGAGGTAAATGAACTTTTAAAACATCACTTATTGATATAAGGTTCTTATAGACACATGTATGTTTGTATGCATTCACATATATGTGTGTGTGTATACATATAATTTATTTTCAAATAATGAGGGCCATTCCTCAGCTATTTTTTCAGCTGATACCTCTTACATAGAGAATGGCTGTGGAAACTGATTTGGCAGACATGTTACTTACAAATTGTGACTACAATTTCTGACAACAAATAGCATTATTCTGAATAAGATGGTCTACTATAGTTTTTCCTGACAACTCAGTGGGGAGAAAATTATATGCAGGAAAACTTTGAGAAGGAACAGAGATGTATGAAGAAGGAAGATGGAAATTACTGTGAATAATTTGTGCTACAACAGCTAATAATGTATAACAAAAGAGACATTTTATCTTTGTTAATGTCAAAATGTTAATGTTAAAATATTGCTAAATTCCAGGAGATGAAGAAGTTTTGACTAAATGTGCATTTCATTAATAAAGTCTCTGATTTTAAAACTGAACATTTACATTTGGACAGTATGTCAAAAGGACTTCTATCAGCCTTATGGTAAAAAGAAAGATCATTGGACTGTGGTACTGAAAATAATGCAGTTCTTTAAGATAATGAGATGTGTCTGCTTTTGTGTTTCTAAATTCCACTCCAAAATAGATCCAAAAGATACAAATGTTACCATGTGTCTTGACGTCATATTATGGAAGGTGTTTCTAGAATCCACTACTACAATATAATGTCCATAGTGAGACACATAGCTAGGGTTCTGGGTAAGCTAGCTAGGAAAGAGCTAAAATGATAATAAGCACTTTGAAAATCAGTATTTTATTAGAATATGAAAATGTGGGGTGTGAAGCCTAACTGTAGGCTTCTGTTTGTGGCAGTCTTAGCTCTTATCTAGTTAGTCTTATGTTGTTACAGATCTGCCACATGGATTAAGTGTGATTACCTAATGTCTCCTCATCTGTCTAGTTAATTCTCCTAGGCAGACTGTTTCATATGTGAAAAATAAGTTGTAAATGCTTTCTTATCCAAATTCTACAGCACTGAATAGGCAGGAAATCAGTTGGGTTGTTTAAAGTTAGTGTAAGTACACTAATAATTTCTGTATGAATTTGAATCCTTCAACAAGTTATCAGTTTGGGGTAAATAACCCAGCCCTTGATGTTGAAGAAAATCCATGTTACCTTTTACAGGGTTCAATTTGTAGGTTAAGACAATTTTGGTAATTTTGGCAAAGAACCAAATTTCAGATCTGACTGACTTAAGAGATACCTTATAAAGTAAACATTGGTTTTATTTTTCAACAGGAAGAGGCATAATCTAGCAGGTTTTGAAATATTCCATTTTTAAGGAGAGCACAACTGCTGAAAAGACTGATGATATTTGCAGTAGCATATGTTAGCAAGGACAAACCCATTTTGATAATCCTCTTTTGGGTTCATGCCAAGTCCAGCAAAAAGATCCTTTTTTTCATTGCACTTTTGTTATATGTTATAAATAGAAAAACATGACATGTTCGAAACTAATTTCAAACTTGATGCTCAGTGTTCTTACTAAAACCAAAATATTTCCACTAAAAGAAGAGTTAGCAGGCTTTCATAGAGAGTACTTACTGTGCCTTAGTGCACTAGTACATGATTGCTCCTCATACAATTCTGACATGAATTTTTAAAAGTAACTACAAGAAACAATGATATTTTATGAATTTGAGCATATTCCCATTCTTTTTCATTAATTTTTAACACTGTAGAAGACTTTCACACAGAATCACAGAATGTAGGAGTTGGAAGGGACCTCAAAAAATCATCTAGTCCAACCCCCCTGCCACAGCAGGATTCCCTAGACCAGGTCACACAGAAGCGCATCCAGACGGGTTTTGAATACCTCCAGAGAAGGAGACTAAAACCTCTCTGGGCAGTCTGTTACAGTGCTCTGGCACCTGAACTGGGAAAATTTTTTTTTCTTGAATTCACATGGAACCTCCTGTGCTCCAGCTTACAGCCATTGCCCCTTGTCCTGTCACTGGGCTCCACTGAGAAGGGCCTGACCCCATCCTCCTGACGTGCACCCTTCACATATTTAAAAGCATAGATGAGGTCACCCCTTAGCCTCTTCTCCAAGCTGAAGAGACCCAGCTCCCTCAGCCTTTCCTCAAAAGGAAGATGTTCCAGCCCCTTCATCATCTTTGTGGCTCTGTGCTGGACTCTCTCCAGCTGTTCCCTATCCTTCTTCAACTGAGGGGCTCAGAACTGGACACAATATTCCAGATGTGGCCTCCCCAGGGTAAAGTGGAAGAAGAACCTCTCTTGACCTACTAGCCACACCCCTTTTAATGCACCCCAGAATCCCATTAGCCCTCCTGGCCACAAGAGCACACTGCTCGCTCATGGTCATCGTTCCATCTACCAGGACCCCCAGCTGCTTCACTGCTCTCCAGCAGCTCAGTCCCCAACCTACACTGATACATGGGGTTGGTCTTTCCCAGGTGCAAAACTCAACACTTGGCCTCGTTGAATATCATTCAATTTCTCCCTGCCCAACTCTCCAGCCTGACTTTCCTTCAACTAGTATTTCCTGGTCTCTCGGGGTGTTATTGTTTTGTTTTGGTTTTTTACAAAATGTTTTTGAATGTTTTCTGTTAAGTGCTCCCTAATCACTAAACTTTAGGGGTGGGGGGTGGGGGGGATGTTAGTCTTTGTAGCCTGTGCTGGTTTTGTTAAGAACTTATTGTGAGACTCAATGTGCCTGAAGCCTATAGCTGCTATTACAGCAAAAATGTTAAAGAATTTTTATTATCCTTGCAAGTTCATGCCACCTATCACCCCTTTGTTCATTAATGTTAATTAATGTTTATTAACAGTATAATGATTTACAAAACAGCTTCTCACATTTTTCATTTCAGAACAAAATCACAAAAAAGAAGATTTGAGGAGGAACTGAATGAGAGGATGATCCAAGCCATAGATGGAATCAATGCTCAAAAGTATGTTTTTATCCTCTGTTGTCTCCTTCACAGAATCACAGATGTTAGGAGTTGGAAGGTATCTTGAAAGATCATCTAGTCCAACCCCCCTGCCACAGCAGGATTCCCTAGACCAGGTCACACAGAAGCACATCCAGACAGGTTTTGAATATCTCCAGAGAAGGAGACTCCACAACCTCTCTAGGCAGTCTGTTCGCAGGCTCTGGCACACTCACTGTGAAAAAATTTTGTCTTGTATTCACAAGGAATCTCCTATGCTTCAGCTTACAAGCATTGCTTCAAGTCTTAACATAAATCTACAGCATGTTACTATTTCTTGCTCCCAGATGCACACCAGTGTCTGAAAACAGTAAGAAATCCAAAAAACAAAAACCCCAAAACAACAAACCAAAAACTGATTGCACAGGAACAGGGACAGTCTCCCAGGCAAGGAAACACATCTTTTAGATTTCACAAATCAAAGCAAATAGCTTTCACTTCACTCTGTTTGCTCCTCTTCTCCTGCAACCTTAATTTAGGATATATTCCACTGTGGTTCGTTCCTGCTACTTATTTTCATTGCAGCCTGTCAGTTGAGACATCCCCTTTTATTTAGAAGGCATTAGCTGCACTCCTAGCTCAGTGCCTAATTTAAAGTTTTTGCTGGAAAGGTTTAAAAAAAACCCCTCAAGCTATTATTGTTCAAGCTCAAATATCACATGGTCACAGAAATAGTCTGATTATGTGGGGTTTTTTAATTTGTCTAGTTGCCTTGAGTTGCAAGCAACCTAATGCTCTTGAAATTTAAATACTGTTTCTTTTCAAGTGTCCATTAAAATAAATTTAGACTTTCATATTGGGAATTTTCATTTTCTAAAAGTTATACCAAGCTTTTGTCGCGATTCTTGTCTTTTAAAATACATTTGGCATTTCAGTGTGAGCACTTATTCTATTTTGTGTTTCTCATCTTTAAGCAGAAAAGAATTTATACTACCTCTAGGGTACAGGCTCAAAGTCAAGAGACTAATACAGCTCAAAGACAAAATCTCTCCGTCTCTTTTCATAACATTTCTTACATTTTAGGAGTTTACTTGCCACTCTAGCATATTATAAGAGTATGCTTCTTAAAAGTACCTTGAGAAGTACCTTGGTTCTCTTATCTCAGGTGCTCTTCTGTGCACTGGATATACTGCAGTATTTTGGACAAGTGGAATCACAGAATCACAGAATCATTACGGTTGGAAAGGACCCTCAAGATCATCTAGTCCAACCGATAGCCCTACACTACTCTTACCCCTAAATCATCCCCTGAAGAAACACATCTATCCTCTTCTTAAAAACCTCCAGGGATGGTGACTCCACCACCTCCCTGGGCAGCCTATTCCAATATCTAACCACTCTTTCAGTAAAGAAATTCTTCCTAATATCTAATCTAAACCTACCCTGGCTCAGCTTAAGGCCATTCCCTCTAGTCCTGTCACTAGTCACAAGGGAGAAGAGGCCAACACCCGCCTCCCTAGAATGGCCTTTCAAGTAGCTGAAGAGAGNCCCAAAATGCAGGACTTTACATTTAGCCTTATTAAAACTCATCCCATTGGTCTCTGCCCATCTATCCAGCCTATCTAGGTCCCTCTGCAGAGCCTGCCTACCCTCAAGCAGATCGACACTCCCACCCAGCTTAGTGTCATCTGCAAACTTACTAAGGGTGCACTCTATCCCCTCATCCAAGTCATCAATAAAGATGTTGAACAGGAGAGGCCCCAACACTGACCCCTGAGGGACACCAGTCGTGACCGACCGCCAACCAGACTTGACTCCATTGAGCACAACCCTCTGGACTCGGCCATCCAACCAGTTTTTGATCCAGCCAAGGGTGTGCTCATCCAAGCCACGAGCAGCCAGTTTCTCAAGGAGAATGCTGTGGGAAACTGTGTCAAACGCCTTGCTAAAGTCAAGGTAGACAACATCCACAGCCCTTCCTTCATCTAGTATCAGTACAAGAATCACATCATATAAATCTCTCACTTGATTGTCATTAGGAATGATCCTCAGAAAAAATGGTTCACCTGAGTTTTTGTTTCACGTGCATGTTAGCAATAGAAGTCAAAAAGAAGGGATTTGTAGTTTCCACTTTTAATGGCAGTGCAATTCACCATATACATTGCAATGCACAAGAACTTGCTTTATTCAGAGTGATTTTCTTCTTTTGCGGCATTTCAGTAATACAAAAATATAGGACTTGCTTTATTCTTATCTGGGTTATAATGTTCCTTTTCTCTTCTAGGCAGTGGCTTAAATCTGAAGACATTCAAAGAATATCACTTCTTTTCTATAATAAGACTCTGGAAAAAGAGGTAAGTTGTTTTCACTGCAGATTCATGGCTGATTCTTTCTTTGCCTCATCCTAAGAGAGGCTTGTATTTCTTGCCTTTGTTACACAGAATCATGCCCACAGCACCTCTCCTGCAGGGAGAAGTGCTCAAACCTTTCAATAATACTTTAGCTCATTTACAGAAATTTTATGATTGTGATGTCTGAGAGTGCTTTCCTGTTTGTAGGGCTCTGCAGTTCACTTGAATTTCTTGAGATTTTCACGGTCTCGCAGAAGTGGAAGGAGGTTTGATAGTCTAAATTTGATGTAACTGTAACAAAGAATTCCTAAGTTCCATCACCTACATCCTCAAAAGGCATTTATCAAACTCCACTGATTTTAATTTTTTTCTTTTGCCATGTCTCAAAGACTTCACCTGTGGTAATGACAGTCCTGGTATGATATCAGTTGCTCATTACTTTTCTCCATATGCACTTAATGCTCACAGTCATTCTGGGGAAACAATACTATAAATGTTTTTTTAAGAAAAATGCCTAGCTGTCTTGGATGCAACTTAATAACCTTTCTTCTCACTAATATGTCTAAGAAAACCCATTTTAAACATGAATGTAAGGATAATTTAGACATGACAGGTGGGGTAAAAGATATTGTTTCTAGTCCTTGGAGTAATAATCAGAATGAAAGGTTCCTCCCTTTTAAGTGACAGAC
The DNA here is from genome assembly GCA_013399015.1 of Galbula dea. Lineage (NCBI taxonomy): Eukaryota > Metazoa > Chordata > Aves > Piciformes > Galbulidae > Galbula > Galbula dea. The sequence goes on along the minus strand of VWZX01003348.1, from coordinate 266,230 downwards.
ATGACCACTAGCCTAGAAAATCAGGCCTTTTCTTTGTTTTATGTGGTCTTGTAGAGCTTAAGTGTATTTCTCCATGTCGTGGTTAGAGGTTTTGCCGACTCCAACCCACGGCAGATGCTCCTTATTACCCTCTCCTTTCCCCCCCAACCGGAAGAGATAGGGGACAATAAGGGCAGAGAGGCTTCTGGATTGGAAAGTAAAAATTAAAACTACTTTAATAATAGTAACAATGTTAAATGAAACATATATAAATATATACAGGACCCAAATACCAAACCCAGCTCCCCCTCTTTATGATAATTACATCACCACCGAAATTGCAAACGTCCCGAACGTCCCAGTGCCAGCTCCCAGCTCTCAGTCCCGGTATCAGCTTCACGTGTGCACCAGCTAGCCCCAGGACAAAACTAAATCCCAGCACCCCACACAGAGTCCCAGAAACCTCCGATTTCCGCTTTCCCCTGGGGGTCAGGGTTCTTCTTCAGATGCCTGAGCTTGGGATTCAGGAATTTCAGGTGTTAAAAAGGGAAGTTCAGGAGGGGGGAAAGCTGATACTGAATATGATGTATATGGGATGGAATACTTTTTAGGAATTAAAATCACTGAACAGAATTAATTCAGTTCTAACCCAAACCAGTACATTCTAACCCAAACCGGGACACTCCATACTAATACATCTTTAACAGGAAGACTCAAGTTGCTGATCTCTGCTTTTTCATAAGCATAGAGCAGCTGATAGCTGAACTGTTATGCTGTCCTTCAGGGAAGTAAGAGGTAGGTTTGACCACAACTGGCTGTATAAATGAGTGCAACTGATGAGAATGGGGTAGAGGAAGTATTACCATACTGTCTTCACACTTTACAGCTTAGATGCAATTATCCCTTGGGCCTCATGTGGTGGTCAAATACATATTTAATCATTTTTGTAGCTTTCTTTCAGTTTATAGCATCTGAAATAATTTTCAGATTCCTTTATAGCTTAGCAGAGTTGTGTTCTTACAGCCAGGTGCTAAAGATGTGGGTTTTGTGCCCTCGGAAATGGGTTAGGGTGAAAAAAGTTTCAAAGCTTGTTGAGGCTGTTTAGAAGGTAGCATAAGAGAGAAGAAGCTAGACCTAGTATAGTCTCATCCATAGTGTTTAAAGGGTGCACTGAATGGATCCAAGATGGACCTTAGCATCACATTCAGATTTTAAAGTAGGTGGTATTAACTCATAAATTCTGGAAGAGAATTTGAGAGAAAACCATGTGCACTTTGTGCAATCAGGAAGTCAGGACCTGGGAGAAAACTAGGGAGCTAAGCTGTTCAGCTGTGTAGATGCTCCCTGTAGGAGTCTGGTCCCTTTTAGACTGGTGAATGCTATGGAATGGTAAAGAATTTATTGTTCTTTTTGGATTCAGCTTTGTAATATGTTTCTTCACTGCCTTTTAATAACTCACCAGTTCAGTTTTGATTTTAAAGAACTCAGTAAGAAGCCTGCTTTCACTTTAAGAAGGCCCTGTAGGACCTGAAAGTACAGCAAGGTAATAAAGCAAAATAATTGTTTAACCTAAGGAGCGACTTGGCTGACTTCATTGGGAAATGTCTGGAGAAGTGTGAAACATTGAAGTGAAGTTACAGGTGGACTGGACTTTTTATTTTTCAGATTTGTAAGAGCAAATCAAGGTCCAAAATTCCTAAAAAATATTTTTTAAAATGCTTTCATTTAAAAAAAAAAAAAGAAAAAACCCAAACAAACAAATAAAAACTTTTATGGCAAATTCAGGGTAGTCCTGATGTGTGGAAGAGCAAGACAAAACCATTTGACATGGCTACTTAAGCTGCTCTTCAAGAAGTAAAATAATTTCATGGTACATCTGATAATCCCTAGCCCTATGTGAGTAGATGTGGTAGTCACTGAATAACAGGAAACTTGCTCTGCTAAAGACTGCCCATACATATCTGTGTGTTTGAGCTGAAATTTCAGTTGGGTGATATTTTATCTGCTTTGGAAATTTTGTTTTTAACATCTGCTTTTTTTCCTTCTAGTATCGAGCAACAACTCTGCCTGCATTTAAGTATTATGTGACTTGTGCCTGTCTCATATTCTTCTGCATTTTTGTTGTGCAGATTCTGGTATTGCCAAAGTAAGTGGTATTTAATGTGTCCTCATTCCAAGGTATATTTATTCATTAACATAAGTAATAAAAATGTATAAGTAAAAAATTCTAAAATTGTTGTGTTAGAGAGGTCAGCTCATGGAAATGAAACTGGACAGAAAAGGCTGAGAATTTCAGCCCATTTTCAAATTGGAGTTTGTTTCTACTCTAAATGCTGTCAATAGCATGGTGCCAAGCATTAGTGTAAGTTCTTGATACATTTTAGTTTTTCTCTTCACACTTAAAAATGTGTGATGATGACACGAATGACATTCATATGTGTAAAATAAGTAATGCAAGCTATAGTTTGTGCCATTAAAATTACATGGAAAATAACTCCCAACAATTGGACATTGAAGTGGGACAAAATGGATTGCAGAACTGAGACTGTGATTAAATTTATTTAACATACTACTGTGATGATGCCACTCTATGCAGTATGCAAGCGGAGCATTGCTATTCATAAAATGTCTCTTATTTAAAATCTAATTTTAAAATACTAAAATCCATTGCTGGAGTAATTATTTTTATCAGACTTTATGAGCTAATTGATACATGTCCATATAAATCAGCTATCTTTCTAGCTGTGCACATGCTAGGAAGGTGGAGAAAACTGGAAGACAGTGCCAACAAACAATATCTTACTAGATGTCTTAAAATGGAATTTTGCTATTGATAGCTGAGGTAGTGGAAAGTTGATATTTATTTTATAGCAATTGCTTCCAAAGCCAACACTATATATTCCCTGAGATACAGTATTCTTCACTCAGTGTTTTCTCCTGTGCACTGCTTTCAGGATTAGTATTTATAACCTCAGTTAATGGATTGATCTTGTGCTGTAGTACTTGCTCACATTTTAATTTGAAGCCAGAAGGAACTGTTAGGTCATTATATATTGACTTTCCATACTGCAGACTTACGTTTTATAACATGTATACAGTTTTATGGATTTCAGATGCTACAGCGTTTTCTTTGCAAAGGGTTTCCCAGCTTGTTCTAAAACAGAGGTACAAACCGCAAAGGGACACTTTTCCAAGTTTAGCAGTATGCTGCACGTGGTTCAGTGTGAATTCAGGCATTACTATTGCAAAACATGAAATTAAGACTCATGACTAATTGTATTTGTCATTTTGCATAAGTACAGTTTACAAGTTCATACTGTATTTTGACTTGTAGAGGATTAAATTCATGGTTTGTGATATACCAGAAACCAGACTTGGATCTAGCTAGTCCCTTCCAGCAGTATGATTTATGAATCTGATTTTATGTTTTCACACACACACACGCACACACACACACACACACACAGAATATTAGGAGTTGGAAGGGACCTCGAAAGATCATCTAGTCCAACCCCCCTGCCACAGCAGGATTCCCTAGACCAGGTCACACAGAAACGCGTCCAGACGGGTTTTGAATCTCTCCATANACCTCTCTTGACCTACTAGCCACACCCCTTTTAATGCACCCCAGAATCCCATTAGCCCTCCTGGCCACAAGAGCACACTGCTGGTTCATGGTCATCGTTCCATCTACCAGGACCCCCAGCTGCTTCACTGCTCTCCAGCAGCTCAGTCCCCAGCCTATACTCATACATGGGGTTGGTCTTTCCCAGGTGCAAGACTCGACACTTGGCCTTATTGAATCTCATTCAATTCCTCGCTGCCCAACTCTCCGGCCTGTCTAAGTCCCGCTGAATGGCAGCACAACCCTCTGGTGTGTCAGCCACTCCACCCAGTTTAGTGTCATCAGCAAACTTGCTGAGAGCACACTCTGTTCCCTCATCCAGGTCATTAATGAATAGATTGAAAAGTACTGGTCCCAGTACCGACCCCTGAGGGACTCCACCAGACACAGGCCTCCAGCTAGACTCCATCCCATTGACCACAACTCTCTGACTTCTGTCCTTTAGCCAGTTTTGATTTCAGTCAGGAAAATGAAGCTAGATTTATCACCTATCATACATGGAATAAGATGGTAATTTTGCTGTGTCCTTAATATGTCTCTTAAACGAATTGTGTAGCACATTGAAATATATCAGATACTTGAAATAAATGAATTCTAGGAAGCTGTATTCAAGTATGGAAATTGTTTTCCAACTTGTAAAAGCATATTTTGATATTACATGTTACTACCTGATTTCTAAAATCAGAGCAAAAGATACATCTGATCTATCATTTTCATTGCCAAAATGTAAATTATGTTTTCATCCTTTTATAGGACTGCATATTCAGTTATTAAAGCAAGAGTGTAAAATGAAGTATTGCCAAGGTGAATAGTGTTCAGCTTCAAGAGGTCTGTGGATTAATTTAAGGGATGCAAAAATGGAAGACAGAAAAGCAAGCTATTGTACAGACATACACATCATTGCTGGGAAAATGGGAGCATTACAAATTAAAAAGAAAACCAAACACTTGAAAAATCATCAGTGGATGTAGTCATCACAAATGTAGCTGTTCCTCATATGATTTTCCCTCTAGACCCTTCATCATCTTTGTGGCTTTCCTCTGGACACTCTCCAGCAGCTTCATATCCTTCTTATATTTTGGTGCCCAAAACTGCACACAATACTCGAGGTGAGGCTGTACTAGCACAGAGTAGAGGGAGACTGTCGCCTCCCTTGACCAGTTAACAATGCAGTGCCTCATGCACTCCAGGACATGGTTGGCCCTTTTGGCTGCAGGGCACTACTGACTCATGTTCAACTTACCATCAACCAGAACCCCCAGATCCCTCTCTGTGCACCTGCTCTCCAGCCTCTCATTCCCCAATCTGTATGTACATCCAGGGTTGCCCAATCCCAAGTGCACTCCTTAAACTTCATATGGTTGGCGATTGCCCAGCCCTCTAGTCTGTCCAGATTTCTCTGCAGGGACTGTCTGATTTTTGAGGGGGTCAACAGCTATTCCCAGTTTGGTGTCGGTGGCAAACTTACTTAGTATACACCTTCCAGTCCTGCATGCAAGTCGTTTATGAAGATATTGAAGAGCACTGGCCTTAAAATTGAGATCTGAGGAACCCCACTAGTGACCAGTCACCAGCCCGATGTAGCCTCATTTACTACAACCCTTGGAGCCCAGACCAGCCCATTAGCCAGTTGTTCACCCATAGCATGTTGTACTTATCTAGCTGTATTCTGGACATTTTGTCCAGATAGATACTGTGGGAGACCATATTGAAGGCTTTACTGAGTTGGCCAGGGAGGTAACCTTGTCATAAATGGAAGTTTGTTAGGCAGGACTTTCCCCTTTTGAATCCATGCTGGCTGTGACCAGTGATTGTGTTGTCTTTCAGATGTTCCTCAGTAACTTCAGGATTATCTCTCCATGATTTTACCAGGTACAGAAGTAAGACTAATAGGCCTGCCATTACCAGGGTTACACCTGTTGCCCTCCCTGAAAATAGGACAACATTTGCCAGCTTCCAGTCATTTGGAACCTTCTCAGATTCGCAAGACCGTTGGAAAATCTTTGGGAGAGGCCTCACAATGACATCAGCCAGCAATTTAAGTACCTTTGGATGAATCCCATCAGGCCCCATGGACTTACAGTGGTGTAGCAGCAATTCCCACACAAGTTCAGGGCTGGCTTGGATTTTAGCATTCTCACAGTCTTGGGTCTCTAGCTCAGAGCTCTGGGGGCCCTGGAGCTCATCACTGGTGTTGAAGACTGAGGGAAAGACAGCATTAAACATCTTTGCTTTGTCTATGTCCTTGTTTGTAAGGTGATCATCTTCTACATTTTCAGTATCTTTATCTTCATAATGTTTTTTTTTTTAGTTAAAATGTTACCAGTAAGATGTAAGTATGTATAAATACAACTTTTTTTTCCAATCTTCTACCACCTGATTAAAATGAATTATTGAGAGCAGATATTTTGTGATGAAACCAGAAAAGTAGGAGAAGGATAGCCAAAGTCATAAGTTATTTAAACTTGGAACTCTCTGAAGCCTGGGAAGTTCTTGTATTGTTTCCTCAATTTTAAACTCTGTCCCTCTGTAAGCTATTGTCAAGTGTTGTCGTTTGAGGGTTCCTAGTGAAGCATCATAGCAGAGAGCAGATATTTCAAAAATTAGATCATTCCCTGAAGCATAGAAAGAGGCAGGTAAAAGTCAGCTGGGTTATGGGAACCCAGGCATTCTTTTGACAAAATGGCTTGCCCATGTATGTCAGTGCAATGCATTTGGCTTGTACGATGTGTTTGGTGACTCTACACACTAAAGGCAAGTTTAGTTTACTGTAAAGGCCTGTAACTGTTTTTGTAATGTTCCAGAGACAAAAAATAAATGCACGTTATGGCTTTCCTACGATTGTTGCCTGAAAGAAAGCTTGTTTATGGAGGCACTTAGTTTTTAGTATTTTGCTTCCCATTATAGTATTTTCGGCCCACTTATTCCCTTCTAGGAGCAGCATGAAACTATTTCAGCATAGCCTAATTGAAACAGAAGTCTTGCTGTTCCCAGAAAAGAAAGGGGTGGGAGGAGCTAAAATCTTACAAATTTTTTTCTCTGTATTCACCACTCAAGATAGCACTTTTCCCTTTCCTTATCCTCAGTTGTTTTCTCTTTGTCCTGATAATCAGAATCTTGTTCAGCTTGCTATACAATTCTTTTCCTCATGCTACCTTGATAACATCATTGATCATGTAAAACAGCTACAAAGAGCTTTGTTCTTCCCTGTTGCCCTTGTGATTAAGTACTCTTCCATAAGCTCTCCTTATGCCATGTTCATTTTACTTCCTTTGCTCTCCAGTTTATCTTGTGAACATCTTCATTTTTTCTACAAGGACATGTTCCAGTCTTGACTGATAAGGTGATTCTTATGTTGAATCATTTCATAAGGTGTGCAGGTTCCTTTTCCATATCCATCGTATCAGAGAAAACATAGTAACAGTCTGAAATTCAGGAACGGTTACTTGAATCTACCTGAAGCATATATTTGGATTGGAAGTATGTGGTTGGAAGTGTTTATGCATATGTAAAAAATAAGCCTGTTAATTATATTCCTTTTCTGTCGTCTCTTCTGTTGCTTACTCGATTTTCAATCCCTAAGAGTAGAGCCTGTAGTTTTACATATCCAGCTGTACAGCTTAGTCTCAAATTCAATGAGAAATTCTTGGAGAGCCTGTATTCATGAGCAATAATGATTTTCAAATAACTTCTAAAAGACACATTATTTCAAGGTTAATGTATGTAGTGAATTGCCAGTTGTTTGGTTTTCATCAGCTGTTCACATCAAGGCAGTAACTGATGAATACTTATCATACAAGAGGTTCCCTGAATGATTGGCAGGGAAGCTAATCAATTACTCTCCAAAATCCTTTTAATGGCAGCAATATGGCATCAGTTTGGTTCATGAAGTTTATGAATAGCTTCTATAATACTGTTGTTAAAACAGATCAAAACGTTTTCCAATAGCTGTATGTAATCTAAGGCAACTGATCCATAGAGTTTTAATCCTAAATTTTGAGTGTTATCATTTCTAAAATGTATCTATTTGAATTCACATGACACCTCTAAAGAACAGAGATGTATGCTTTTATTAATAATGTATATGAATTCTGAATCATATGTTTACAGAGAAGCTAACTTAAACCAACATTCATTATAGTTTTGTGGAAAAAGCAAGGGATATAGAACATTTCTAAAATCTCTTGCCAATATTTCTAGCCTATGACATTTGATAAAATATTTACTCGTTCTCAGTGGAGTTGAGAGATACTTTTTAGTTCTGCAAAAATGTCAAATCTGTAGTTAAAACCGAAACCAGACACTCAGGTGACGAACTTCATGTCTGCGTCTTGTTCGCTTGCTTAAACAACTCAGATACTGATCTGCTCTGGGCATTCATTAAACATAATTAGGTCCCACTGCATCTTTCCCTAGGCAGCCATGCTAAGTAGCTTTCATATGATACCTGATGGAGCAATTATACTCTACTCTGGTGTTCATATAGAGAGATTTCCACATTTGCAGAATGAATGTATGCACAGGTTGTTACTGTATCCCTGCTTCTGTTTATTGAATATCCAGTGATGCTATTTTGGCTAGACTTTGCAGTTTATAACACACAAGAAAAAGATGAGCTAGAACACTGAGTAAAGGATGATTTCAGGAAGACTATAGATTATTCTTTTTTTTTTCATTTAAGGTCTAATATTTTTTCATTTCTTCATGATGTTTTGTTTTCCTTCCTATCCTGTCCTCCAGTAATTCAGAATCTACTGGCTAGCCAGTCAAATTTGATACAAAATGGAGTTTTCAGAGGGGTTGAATTCCCATCCATTCATGAAATAGCAATCACTATATAAGGGCCCTTACTGGCTGAGAGACAGCAGCATCACAAATACCCCAGGTTCTATCTGAGAGACACTGAAAACCGAACATCACTGTCCATGGTATTGTTTTTCCTACCTTTGGGAGGGAATGTGCACTACCAGCAAGTTTATTTTGTATATCTGTTAGACTCTTAAATTATTATAAAATCAATAGAATCATAGAATCATTAAGGTTGGAAAAGACCTCTAAGGTCATCATCTCCAACTGTCAACCTATTACCATCATGCTGCTAAACCATGTCCCTAAGTACAACATCTATATGTTTTTTAAACACCTCCAGGGATGGTGACTCCACCACTTCCCTGGGCAGCCTGTTCCAATGCCTGACTACTCCTTCTATGAAGAAATTTTTCCTAATATCCAATCTAAATCTTCCCTAGTGCAACTTGAGGCCATTCCTCTTGTCCTATCACTGGTAATCTGGGAGAAGAGTCTGACTCCCATCTTGTTACAACCTACTTTCAGGTAGTTGTAGAGAGTGATATGGCATAAAAATAAAGCAATTAGGATCTTCTTTAATACAGGATTTCTAAGTTATAATCAAACCAAAACTTCACTGCTGTTAATGCACTCTGACATTTAAATTACATGTATGGAAATTATTATCTTCTCATAGTAATAGTTTTGCAAAGTCAGAGGTGAAGCCAATTCAACCATTCCTGAGTTGAAAAAAATGGAAGGAAAAAGGATTGTCATTCTGGTAAGGACTGGGATTGTTTTTCCATGGTGTTGGTGTTTGGACGTTGCAAACTTGCACATGGTAATTTTTCGTATTATCATGTTATGTACAAAACAAGGTCATGTTACTAATGTATAACAGAGAAATTAATATGTTTTCCTTTTCTTTCTAGAACATCTATTCTTGGAATTTCATTTGGGGCTGCTTTTCTCTTGCTTTCCTTCATTTTGTTTATCTGCTTTGCTGGACAACTTTTGGTAGGTATCCAAGGAAATGAAATAGTTAATGGTTTCTTTTAAGTAAAATGTTCTTATTTTGCCCAGTCACTCTGTTTTTGCAGAGTACCAGTTAGATGAAAGAGACTTGCATGCTTAGGCTTCTGAGGACATCATTTTGTCTATGTTTTTGTTTTATCTTACTGTAAAATGTCCTAATTTATCTGAATAAGAGAAAATGCCAGTGACTTTATCTACACTGATAGTCTCTTTTCCTCATGAGGCTGGATCCTCTGAGAGGTTTGCTTTATTATTTGATTGATTGTCTTTTCAATTATTTTTACAGGAGGTGACTCATAAGTGCTTTGATTTGGGGGACTGAGTATTTGTTTAAGTATTGTATAAGACCATTTTCTGAGTTTAGAAAATATTTCACAAAAACAATTTGATATATTCAAATTTTGTAGTACAATTGTAATTTTGCCATTCAGTGATCCAGGTGTTACTGTAATGCCTATCGTTGTGCCCAATAATATGCTGAATTTAAGAATGTAATTTAATTCAAGATTTGGCTAAAACTTTCATAATTTCTAATATAATTTACAAGTATCATTGTCCTCCTTTCAGTTATTCTTTAATAGATCTAACATAAATCCATCTAGAACAAGGTATTTCAGGATTAGTATGAAAGCGAATGCAGCTTGAATTTGGTGTGTAACCTGGAGTAAAACTATCTAGCTATATTCTTCTCACTTAATCTCCACCACTTCTCTATCCTTACATCTTTCCACATGGTCCCATGGAGAGAAATGAAAGATCTTTTATAAAAAAGCAAAACATGCCCATGGGAGAGACAATTACATCACTATCAAGTAAAACAGTAAGGAAAAATGGCCTGCCAGTTAAAACAAGAAACAAAGGAAGCAGAATTTTATAATTTCTACCTCTTTCCTTGTTAGCCTTGCAATTAACCAGGACATGTTTTTAGGAAAATGTAATTAATGTACATTTCAGTTGTCTTTCCAATAAGGAAAATTCCTGTCATTGTTCAGGAACTAATCTGAGATACAATACAACAGTATTTTTAAATATTTTAAATCTTTGGAGTTGAAGTCCTAGAGATATTGCTGTTACTTAACAGCAAAAATTAATTCTCATTAGTGTCATACTTGATTGCTGTTTATTATTGACATGAGAGTAAAAATGGAGTCAGAGTACTGCTGTTGAATAAGCAAATTAAAAAAACTAAGAGAATCATTCAAGGAAAAGTCAGAGTTTCTCTGTAGGAAGAAGAGGTGCCAATGAAATGGTATCAGGAAGTGTTGGGACATACACTTTCCTGAAGCTCTTATTTATAGTGTAGCTTAGGAGGAATACAAACATATTTTTCTGCATTTAAAGGGCTGGCTAAGCAAATATCCCAAGTCAGAGTTGAGGACTCGTGCCACTTTAATAATATCTAACACCTCTTTTCAGTGTTGTTTTTCCTGTGTCTTGTGTATGGCAAATACCGCCCAGAAACGGAGCCCTATTACTGTGTTTCTGTCGACTTGCGAGATGTCATGTTCTAAGCTAAACAGCTTGAAGAGGAGATATTTATGTCTATTTCTTTATGAGTTCACCTGCTCTAATGCAGAAACTATGCTGCTAAGAAGCCTTTCAGCAAGTACATCATGACCATAGTTGATGCAGGCTCTATCTTTTCTTTCATGAGCATGGATGTATTTATGTAAGGTGATGAATGAGAGGCAACTAATGAAAGAGGCTGCAGCTTTATATTTCCCCTGTCACCTCCCTAAGATTTCTTCCTTCATGTCAAAATCCAAGTGCTGTTTTTCAGCTTTAACCACAGTGACACACTATGCTATATTTCACTTTCATGTCCATTGCAGTATCTGACCCATAACTGTAAATCCATTCTTTCCAGAAAAAAAAGACAGAAATTCTCAAACAAGTATCAGCATCTGAGTTTTATCACCATAGTGTCACTGTTAACAGAAATCAAGCTTTATTGGCCTAATGCTGATTGGGTTTGGATTTGTTTGGGGTTTGTTTTGCCAGTGACATTTTGCCCACATAGTCTCCACTGAGTATAAATGCCTGTCACCACCGCAGAGGAAGCTGCACAAACCCCAGCTATGAACAAGTTTCTTTCTATGATTTTCTTTTGAGATGTGTATGATTTTTTTCTTACAGAATTTAATTACAATATTGTAAGAAGAAATTTATTCTCACTCTTTCACACTGAGTTTACCAGGAGTTGATTTTGCTGTTCAGCAGCACTGCAGCAAGGTCCAACTCAATCTGTTATGGAATGATAATATTAGCCATTAAATAAGAATAGCAATGTTTCACATCAAATGATGCGGTAGAGCAGTAGCACAAATAATAAGGTTGCAAACTTCCAGATCCTGCCTTTGCAGCATGCCATGCCCTGCACATCTTGGGCAAACAGGCTGAGGACAGGGAGGGCTAACAATTCTTATAGGAACAGCTGTTTGCCCATAGGCATTAAATCTTCATCAGTCCTAAATAAAACTGGCATACGTCCTGCAACTTGAAATGGATTCATATATTTTCTCTTCTAATTACTTCTTTGTCCCTATGCATTTTCAGTTATTTATTTATTTTACTTTTTTAGATAATCATAGTATTCAGACTGAAATCTTAAGATTCTGAGTATTTTGGGGCTTAAAGATCCTTTTTGGGTTATATTTTAAATGTTGGCTATTCTTTGTTACTGATTTTGAATACTTTTTTATTCAATTTTCCTTGAGAGGTTTCCTTCACAAATTGCATGCAGATAGAAGACAGTGATTGTTCTTTAGTTCATATATTTTCTTTGTTTTTTCTCTTTATCTTCCTAAAGTCTACACATGTTCATAAAATGAGTGTGAAATACCTCAGATCTAGAACCTGGTAGATGTGTTTTACCTCCTGATGCAAAAGCAAGGAAGCAGAGGTCTGGTAATCTAAATGACAAATTGGAAAATATAATGAAACACAAACAAACAAGAACAACAAACAGCCAGAACAAACTAAGAAAAAAACAAAACACAGGAAGCACGTAAAAGAAAGATCTCTTTAACAGCTCAAGTAGTCTGCCCTAGAAGTAGTCTCAAGCAGATGTTCTTTCTGCACTGATTCAAATACAGTCTCAAAAATACCTTAGCATTACCTGGGACATACATGCACTTAATTGATACCATGTACTCTTTATGCCAGTTATTTTCTATTAATATGAAATGTCTTTTTGTTACATATGTTTATACCTTGCAAAATTATTTACCTACTTTAGCTAACAATAAAGATTAGAAGTAATAACATTTATTTTCTATCATCCCATCTGAATATACTTATAGTCTCTCTTAAATATCCAGCTGAACCACAGAATTAGCAGAATGCAATACCAGCAATCAGATATCACAAAATAATTTGCTCGAGAAAGATGTTCAGTTTAAAGGTCACTCAAACATCTAACAAAGTACAGCCAGTATGTGAGCAGTCTTATCCCTGCTAAAAGAGAGCATGTTATTTAGTAGTTGCATTACACCACAACACTGTACAGAGAGTAATGCATGATATTTACCTTTGTTTGCAGTATTTTACTCTAAAGCAGTTGGCATTGGTACTTAACAGTCAGAAACACTGTGTACACCTCAAATACTTAAAATCTCTGCAAAGACAGGAATATCAGCACCCACATGACTTGGAAATTGTTTTTTACCTGGATTCTTACCTCTGATGTGTCTCTCAACACAGATACAAATGAAAGATGAAGGCCCTTCAGTTTCTTCAATAGTAAGGCTTTGCTTGTTAATTAAGATTAACACAGAGATGGGGGAAGGCAAGGAGAACCCAGACAGGCACTTTGTCACCTACAGCCAATGAAAGTCCATGAAAGAGGTTTACCAAACTGAAGTCATTCTGCTGAGTCTTTAGCACAGGCACAGCAATGGCCAACTCGTCATCTGTAAGTGAGGTACTCTGTTCAGGCTTCAGGGACTGTTAGAAATGGACTGATTTCAGTAACAAAAATCCTTCTCCTTGCTCCTTCCTCAGTTATGTTTATGACATGTGACCAGTTGAAGAACTTGCCTATCCTGGTGGAAACCATAAGTTTCTTATGTCTGTTGTGCCAGTAACTTCACTTGTAGTATTTTTTGATGATATCTTGATTTTTTTTTTTATTTAAATCTGGCAATGCTTCCTTTTCGTGTCTTTGCCCAAGATGAGATTGTAAAATGTTTCCAAATAAAAGATACCCAAGTGTGCTTCCTAATACCAACAGTCCAGTATGTTCCCTACAGTTAATTATAAGCATCTTATTTTGTGACCCAGACTTGGTCAATATAGGACATAATATTCAGAACTCCTTCCTGTAGTTCAGTGTCCTGAACACTGTCTTCAAAAAGTCATTCAGGTTTGCTCTTTCTGAAAACCAGTGAGTTTTGACATATTTGTGTGAAATAGAAAACTTTTGATGGGAGGAACTGAGAACATCTTACCTTAAAATAGCATATAACAGTGACTGTACATTTTCCTGAATGAGGAAAGCAGCATAGGAGGTACCAGGACTGAGCTCTTGAGTGCCTAAAGGCATATTTTTTACAGCTCACCACCGTGTTCTTTCTTTTGAATGAGATAGTTGAAGTGAACCACATGGCCATTTTAACATGACCCTTTGTGAAGGATAATAGACACTGCAAAGAATGGTGAAAATAAAATTTGTTACCAACTTTAGTTTTTCCTGTTCTTTCTTTATTCAAGATTCTAGCTTTAAATGTCAAACCAATATAAGTTGAGGAGACTCTTCACCAGGATGCATTTTGTATGATTTACAGGTGTGACGGGTGCTTAGATATACAGGTGCTACCATGGAGTTCAAAAGCTTGGTGCTACAGTACTCATTTTGGAAGTACTTTGGTCCTTTTTATCAACAGTAGGACTGTAAGAAAGTATGTAGAGTATAAGCTTGTGCCTCTATACAAAAATCACCCTTCTTCAAGCTTAGGTCAGACAGTTCTTGGAACTTCAGTGTCGTCAAGTCTTGAGTGAAAACAAGCATGTGAAAAAAATCTGAATTTGGGGCTTTTGTTTCTCTTGACTTTTTGTAACATCAGCATTTGTAAAATATTGAATTGTATTTGAATGCAAAATGAAAAGAGCAGTAATAGAACTGTAGAGAATGTGGTTCACTGGCTTTCAGTAAATGAGAGGTCTTCAGTCAAGGTGTTCCAGCTTCTGCTAATATGTGAAGGAGAAGTGTGACAGCTCTTGCAACAGTGTCTTTCATCTACAACATAGCTGTCACAATTAATTCTTGCACCAGTTCCTTGATCTCACTCAGAAAGACAGCATTCATTTTGTTAAATGCTAAAGTAGGTTTTTGTGTGTGGAAAGACAACACAGAATGCATTTGAATAACCTAAATATTCAAAATAAGTTATTACTCACTATCATGCTGAGCTGTCATATCAGATTTTACATGTTCAGATGAAAAGGTAATACATTAGTCACCTTTCATACTACTAATACCTATTATTTCTAGTTGATGAATGATAAACTCTGAACCATATTCTGTCAGCTCTGCTTAGAGTAAACACAGAAGCTAATGCTACTGAGGTCTCATGTCTTACCCTTCTTGCATGCTTCCTAGAAATGACTTTGTTTCTTTCTTCTCAGTCTCCACTTTCTTAAGAAAATTGCAAATAAGACATAACATTTGCAAGAAGTGGTGTTTGATGTAAGCTAATGAATCAGCAAAATAAATCTGCATAGTTCTGCCAGTGCTATTAAGAGTCTGAATTTAATGACCATGCCACTGCTCCAATTCTGCTTCCAGGAGTTACCTAAATTTTCAGTGGTTCTACTATATATGGAATGGATTTAGACTGATGAACTGTGAAAAGAAGTTCAGCAAATCTATTAATTCATGTAGAGAATTACTGATCAACAGTGTATTCTTCCGTGTTTTCCAAGGAGTTTCTACTCAATGGTTTAAAGATTTTTAGTGTGAATCAGGGGTTTGTTACAAATTTTCCTTCCAGGAGCCTCATTCTCTTTGTTATTAGAGAATCCTGTTATCTATATAACAATCCAGATGGGTATGGCAGATGTACCAAATAAACAGTGATCTTTCCCCTCCAGAGCTCAGAGCTGTGAATTAAACAGCCTGTCAAGAAATGCATCATAGAGTTTTACAAATGGAAATAACTATGTACAACTTTTTTTTGAAGATGCAGTCTAATACCACTCACATTTTTCTTCAGGTCAGAGCCAGCAATATCTGTAATTTTAGCAATAGCAGCTGGAAGAATGCAATCTCTTTATTGATTAATCACATTGGCTGAATGATATATTGTTTCCTGAAATTTATTTTATTCTCCAGAACATTTCTTAGTGATAAAATTCCAGAGAACATAATCTCCTTTTAAAGAAAATAAATGGAAGCAGAGAAACAGCTTCTTAAAGAATTGTAGAAATTCAGTTCAATTAGTTCCTCCTTGCTAAAATACATTAGCAAAGTCAGGTGATATTGATCAAAAATCTTGTAAACAAAGGAAATCTAGAATTATTGCAAAGAAATTTTGGTACAGAAGTTACATAAGTGTAGAGGTACTTGCAAAGCAATAAAGCAGTCCTCAGCAATAAATGCAGTTCTCAGCATGGGCATTGCTGAGTAATTGCAGGAATTCTCCACTGTAATTTTTTCAGTGATTGCTTTGAAAAATGAAGAGAATTCAGGTTTAACAATTGGAAGCAGTGATCTTAAAGCAGGAAAGTCTGAGAAGTCTCCATCATTTGATGTCAATATTTGTGCATTTAGGTATGGGGATTCAACAGAGATTTTCTGTGTCAAAGAATTTTATCTTCAGAATGAATGCAACACAGGTTGACCATCTCTATCTGTGCAGAGGAAGTCATCAATTTACGTTGCTTAGCACTAGAAAACCATGAAAGCTTCTTTTTTATTACATCAGTTTTCATTGCTTTTTAAAGTTCTGAAATAGAAAAGAAGAGCTGCTAGAGCTTGTTGCATGCAGTGGAGTTAAGGAGCCAGGAAAGCACTTCTTTCTGTTCCACTGGAGCCCAGTTTGACGGAATTAAAGATCCAAGGGATACTTCTATCCCACTCCCATTGGTGGGAGGCTGTCAGCACCATCTTAGGTTCAACCAGTAGTGAGGCTAAGCACATATTCCCAGCAGGCACACAGGCATATACCATACACACAAGACCAACCACACAGATCCATGGAGACAGTAGCTCTCTTAGAGCACCCACATAACAACAAGCAGCTCTTGCATAAGTATGATCAACACTGATGGTCTAGTTCCTGTCTTCTGACTGATCAGGACTGAGGTTTGCTTGTGGAGTATATGCTTTTGTCATCCACAGGCACACTCACATTTGTGGCTCACTCAATATGGACTCAAGCTAGTGCAATATCTATGCCCAGACTGTGCCCTCCTTATGCAATGACAGTCTCAAACCCTGGGTCTCATCAAATGTAAATCTGCTAGTTACCAGCCAGTCCATCTTGAAGTTCTCTCATGGTTACACACAGTCATGCCCTCACCTTCATTTGCGGGCACTCAGGCAGTCAGTTCAGATACATGATATCTGAGGCAACCACCTAGTTCAGCATGAAGTTTGCTAGCATTTGCACACATGCGGTCTCAGAAGAAGGACTGTACTTATGCACCAGATGGTTAGAGATAGAATTTAGTAAGAATATTTGATAGACTCATTTAGACACATTTACATGCAGCCATTTCCTTTCATCCCCTCTCTTCTCCATTTACCTATGCTTGTTCCTCCCTGATCCACATTTATCCCTCCCTTTCCTCTCCTGTGTCCCTCCCCTAAACGTCCTGTAAGATTTACGCAATCCCAAGTTTCTCTCTGCTCCATTGCAAATTTAGCTGCTCCATGCCAGCATACTATCCTGTAAGGCATCCTGGAAAGGGAGTTTCTTTCATTGAGGCTTCTTGGTAGGTTTCCCATCAGAAACTGTGGCCAAAGCATTCTCTTTTGACGGTCTTAGGAGCAGCAGATTCAGTGGCTTCAGTTCTTCACTGATTAGGTTACTTTGGTTCCACCATCTGTCATTGTCCTTTTGCTTATTGCCAGGTCTTCATGTTTCATTTGATTAGCCTTTAGTCAGATACCCTGAAACCAGTAATAAAATGTGTCTTGGTTAGGCCAGATAATTAATTTTCATCATTAACGTATTTTCTTGGAGTTTCTTATCCTGAAAACTTTCTTGAACTGTATAGCTCCCTATGACAGAATTCAGAAGGGAGAATACAATTTACTGCTTTATCTATATAATTTCTTACCCGCTTCATCTTCCTCCTATTTTCTCGGTGTTCCTGCCTTGTTTTGTCCCTAATCCAACTTAAACTAGTCAAGCTACTTCTAAACTTCCAAGAAAATCACAGAACAATGTAGATGAAGTTACAGTAGAGCTCTAGGTGTACTATAACAAAGGCAAAGAGTAACTCAAGACACTATTTCATGACTGTTTTAATTTCCCATAAATACATGCTCCCTGACTCATTAGGTTTTAGACAGACTAGACAGATAACTGGATGATTCATTTTCACAGAGATCCATTCCCTGCATCCAGTTGAACACTTTCCTTCTGTAGCAACAGCAGCAATCTAGGTTCTGTCCTTTTTACTTCATTAAAGATGACAATTTTTTTCTTCCTGAAATTGACTTAATTCACTCAGAATCTGCTGATTGCTGTGGCTGAGATGAACACAGTATGTAAAGTGATCTCTGATAATATTACATAAATGAAGAAAACGAGTTGATAAAAAGCAAATAATTTTGTGGAACTGTCATGTTCCTACACTTTTCATTGACTTTTTTACACAGGTTTCAGTGTAGCAGAATTTGACATTTGGAAAGGGCACAAGATGCTGCTAGGCAACCTTATCTCCTCATTGCTAAACTTTGGGGAAAATTAATATTTATTGGATGTGCCACAAACTGTTGTTTATTTTGTGTGGAAATGTTGTGCCTCTAGGTGCAATGCATGTACAAATGGAGGCTATTGCAGTGTGTTCTTGGAAGTAGGTTAAATGAGTCAGAATTTGTTATAGTTAATTTCTACCACTATATAAAAAAAAAATCTATTCATTGACTAGTTTGTGTCAAATTGTAAGTCCAATTGTTGTATGAAGTGCCCATTTGTTTTCTAGATCATTTTAGGGAAGGTTGATTTGCTTTGCTGAATTACCTTTCGCTTGTAATGTATTATCAAGCAAGTCCCCAAACAATGAAAGAAAAACCCAGGAAGGCTTCTGTCTTGCTGTCAAAGAAATGCAGAGTCATTATTTACATTTTAGATTTTTCAGAGGCTGCTAAATATTTTTCTTTCAAGTGATGTGAGGGAGTTTGGTTTGTTTCCTTGGTTTTTACTGACATTAGAGGTCATGAAACTGCTGTCAATTCTGTATTTGTTGTTATTAGTAATACATATTGAATGTTTAATGGGGTACTTGCAAATTGTAATTAACAGAATTGATATTACAGCAGATATTTTAACTAAATTTGCATTTGATTTCATGTGTAATCATGATCTGTAACTCTTATGAGAATATAATGGTTGAATACTTCTGTAGAATGTTTCAAGATTAAAGCTGGCATCAGTCTTGAGCCTTTTTAATTCTTCTCTTGTTTATAGAAATTAAATATACTCAAGCTATTTTGTTTTCTCTTTTTTAAACTGTTTGCACTTAGCAATGTAGCAAGAAAGCATCAGCTTCATTGTTGTGGATCCTGAAATCTGGAATAATTGCAAACCGTCCTTGGCCACGAATCACTCTTACACTGACAACCACTGCTATAATATTAACTATGGCTGTATTCAACATGGTAAGGCAAAAAGGGGTGATTTTTTTCTTTGGTTTTGGTTTGTTGGTTTTATGATCTTCTTTTTGTTCAGTATTTGTTTAGATGTTGAATTTATGGCCCATGGATTTCACGTGCTTGTCTTTGTTTTTTGAAAAAAGAAAAAAATTCAAAGTTACATCTAAACTTCAAAAGTACTGAACTGCAAGTCTGTAAGAGCTTACCTCTACCTTAGGCATTTCAGTTTGTGCTTTTCTCTTCCTACAGGGAAATTCTATTCTGTGCAATTCTATGATTTTGTAACTATAGCAAATAAAGAGTAGATCTGTCTGTAGTCTGCATAAAGCCTGACTCTTAATGACTTTGTTTATTCTGAAGGTTGTGTCATCTAATGGGATGAACAGTACATGGGATCAAAACACTTCATTTTTTCTGCCCTGTGGGCTGAGCTTGATTCATTTATTTGTAAACCTGAAAAAGTGTTCCAGCTCATTTCTGTGCCTGCAAGATGGGAATTGCAATATTTATTTCAGTAATGTTTTCATTGCAACATTAATGCATAGATATTAGTCACATTTCACATGAGGGAGATTTGCACTTCCATGTTTTTGAAATTGCAACTCTAGCACTTCTTGAGTTGCAGGCACTTTTGTTACTTGAGGTTCATAAAGGACTTAAAAATTGATAATACCTGCAATGCTTTATTTTGGTTTCACACAGAATTTCAGAGGACTCTTAGTCAACTGTTTGTTACAGTAAGTACTAAACTTGTCAAATGATGCAATGATGTCAAGTAGGCTTTTAAATGTGAACACGTGAAATTGCTGGTAGAACCTCCTTTGCATTTTTTCTATTAATGATCCTAGTTTTTGTTTTGTTGCTTTTCTTTTCAGGATAGTAGATATTTTCCTTTCTTTCTCCTTTTTTTTTAAGGAGAGGAGATAGAGTCAAAATTCCATACTCAAGAACTAAAAATTCAGCTACTTGAATTTGGTGTTTTAAGAGTGGTAGAGGAAAATGCAAAAAAAGAGCTCATGTTTTAGCAGTGAAGGCAGTTAGCATTGGGAGCAAATTATTCTGAAAAGTTGTTGATTTTCCGTCACTACTTGTCATCAGCTGAAAACTATATCCATTATGAATGATAATCTTTAGACAAGCAAAAATTATTTGACATGCTACAGGACAAAACCTAGAGATGGAGTAGCTTGTAAAATGTAGGTCGGATTAGACTTTCTCTTATTTTGAGCTCTATAAATGTATAAGAAGAAAAGAAATAACATTCTTGGGTTTAAAGTATACTTTGAGTTAGAGTTCATGGAACCATATTGTTATTTATTAAGTTAAAATGTATAGAAGACATGGTCAACAACTGTTTTTTCCTTAGCCTGAAGTTCTACTATTGTGTATAACCCAATTCATATCTGGCCTTCAACTAGAAGACATTTGTTAAAAAAAGGAGTTGTTCAATATATAATTTTTAGAATTTTTTTTAATGGTTGAAGTCCATTTCTATGTGGAATGAATGTTATAGTAGAACTTAATAGACCATATTTTAATGTCTTTGTGCCTTATCAATAATGACTGCAGTATTACAAATAATCATGTTCCGTGATATTCATGAGATGATAATTTTAAGTACAGTTACCACCTTGAAACCAAACCTTAATAGTTTGACTAGCAAAAATGGCTTTAAATGTGATTGTGAAATTTGCATTTCCTTCATATTAATAGCAAATTGTGGGAGAGACTCTGAAGTATCATTATTATATCTCCAAGCAACATGTACTTAATAGCAGAGTCCATTAACTGCGTTTATTTCCATGAACTCTTTCAATAGAAAGAGGCAAAATGTAGCCATTAAGATTTAATGGAGATAAAAAGCATCTAACCATCCCACAGCTAATAAATCATCATTAAGACCAAAATGTCAAGTAAATCTAAGTCTTTATGGTCAAGGGACATTGGAAAAGAGTGGGAGTGCAATTTTATTTCAAATTAGCTGTTTCAGCAGACATCTGCATCTAGTCCTCATGTTTGAGAAGTACATAGTAATCATCAGTGGAGGGAAGTTAAAAAGCAGCTGATGTGACATAGGTATCGAATAGTTCTTGCTGAAGGGAGAGGATGACTGATGCTGCTTTCATTGAACATTAGCTCTGGTGCCATATAGAGAGTAAGGCAACAATCAGTGGCTGAGGGAGATCGTTTTTGTAAAACTGACCTGCATGAAACAGAACTTAAAGTATTTTGCAGGGAACAATCCAGACATCTCAGAGAGACAGTAGGACTTCATGACTGCAAAGTGTTGACTCTTGGAAGCTAAATGAGTGACTGTATATCGTACATCAAATGATTGTACCTCACCATCCTCTGGGATTGCTGTGACCTCAGTGAAAGTGGCATGATGAAAGAGCCCTGGAAGAGCTCTTTGTTTCAGTGACATCAATGCATGAATGGTTCTTTGCACAACAACAAGTTTTCAGGGCTATACTATCCCAGGAAGGTGACCTGACTACCAGCTTTCAGAGTCAGATGTTACTTCCTTTCCTGTCTTTAGTCCAGTGAATTTTGAACAACTGGACTATTTCCTTTCTTCAGAAATGTAAAGACTGACAGAGGTCTGAGTATTTCTGCTCCATTGTTTAATGTACGTGTGTGAGCACAAGCTGCCTTAAATTGTAAAAGTATTGGCCCCATATTGCTCTCCCTATAGTCATAGCTGATATCTCATGTTTTAATAATGACAAATAATTAAGCAAAATTGATTCCATTCTCATAGTAGAAAGTTGGTTTCTTTAATACACTTTCCTTTTAGTGTAACTAACTTGGTTAATACAGTTGCTGACCTTGTTCAGTGCTGTATTTTTAATAGGCAAGCTCCTGGCAGTTACACTGTAATTGTATGTCCCTACAGTGACTACCACATTGAAGTCCTACTTTGAAGGGTGTCTAATGCATTTCTTTGAAGAAGAATAAACCAACACTGCCTAGAGCTTAACCTGGACTAGGAATTGGAAGGAGAAAGAGGAAGTCACAGCTGCAACATGTCTAAATTTGTACATGCAGGTCCCCATCACAAATCCATTGCACATTATAGATAAAATTTAAGGAACTTAACTAAAATCATTATCAGTCTAGGTACACTGGGACAAAAATAATAAAAATAAAAAATGAAATGAAATTATCAAGCAACTTGAGTTTGTTAAATTTGACTGTTAAGAGACACACCACAGGGCACCATATAACACAGATGCATAAGTGCTTGGAAACTAATAAGTCTTGTACAAACCCCGAGACAAAATACTCCAGAAATCATATTCAGTGCAGTGCAGTGCTCTCTGGATCTTTGTCATTGTTTACCAACTAACCAATGTCTCAGTATCACCTCTGATTTACTCAAAAATAGTCTAGGTTTAATAGCTTAATAGTCTAGGTAGGTACTTGGAGTTACAGTCTCTCCATAAACTTCTGCTTATGAGCTTGTGAAGGTGAGGAATTGGAGATTCTCATTATTTTGGGGGCATTCATGTGGGGATCTGGGGATAAATGCCTGACTCAGGTGTCAGACCAACTAGCATTTTTCAGATGAATCAATCATACACATTTAGGCAATCAAGTCCTCCTGAGCCATGTGGATATTTGGAGAGTTAGTACAAAAATTAAAAATGAACAAGGGTAGTCCTGCATGTTTGATTTAGAGGTTCAAACAGAAGAGCAATGCTGAACAGAAGCATCACTGCTTCATTTTTTTTAAGAAAAATGTGAATGCTTCTGTTCAACCTGGTACCAGCCCTACTTCCTCTGTCTTTTTGCTGAATAAAAGAGTAAGGCACAAACATGAACAACTTGGTTCACAACACTATGAAAACTGTAGACCATTGTGTCTTGAGAAGACTGCATACCTCTTCTGGAACACCAGAAAATTAAGTATAATTGTGTGTTCATATGAGGCACGGAGGTAGTAGGGAGACAGAGAGTCAGAGACAAAGAAGTTGTTCATACCTTTCTTTATCGTCCTCACATTTCCATTTCCAGTGTAATTTTTTCTAATAAGGAAGAGAAAACAGCAGGTTTTCTCTGGGCTGTCAGGTTTCTTTCTGGTGTGTGAAAGCACCCTTGTTAGTTTTCTTAGTGCAGCTTATGTCTTATTTTTATGGAGAAAATGATAGTAGTATTTGTCTTTACAGATGGCTACTGCATGACATCATGCTACCCCAAGTTGATGACTACAGTTGAACTATCTGTGGCACTTGAATCAATTCATTTTGCCTTTTACTCTATAATTCTGTAGTTCAATTTCCCAGGTCTCACCCTCCTGCCCACCTGTCACAAGGTCAACCCATTAACACAGTAACTATCAAAACTTTACATATTATATTGCTTATTCCATAATTGTTTAATTCAGTGTGCATTTGATTAGTGCACTTAATATTAAATTCTACCACCTTTCCTTCTCAGTAGGATGCTGTTTTATGCACGTTAACATGGAAATCTGCAAGCCCACTTGCTTAGTAAGGTGAGATACAATCCATCCAACTTGGCTACAGTATACAGGCTATCAGACCATGTTCATTGTGAAGCCTCAGTTCTGGTGCCTTGTGGATTGTATAGAAGGGTTGAAAGTACTTTGATGAGAAAGCTGGCTTTGTTTTCAGTAAGATCCGACCTAGTGTGATATGTAGTCTTGTGCAGATTCTTGGTCAGCTTACAAAAGAAATGCACAAACTTGCTTATCCCATGCTGTGGGTGGAGGATCTGTTACCATATGGTTCCTATTGAAAGAAACAGCAGCAGGTATTTTCATCATGTGAGGCAAAAACCTCACAACTGAAGATGCAGATTATACGAACACAAGAGAAGAAAAAGCTGTTAGAATAGATGAAGTTAAAATGAGAATTTAATGGTAGTGTGCTCAGATGTTCCCTGGAAAACATTGGTGTTCATAAAAAATACTGCTTTCATTTGAGTCATTTGAGTGGGTGTGACTGCTTAGTAGAACTGAGCTGTCTTTTCCAAAAAAAATACTGTTGAAGAACAATATATATTTCAAAAGTGTGATAGCACATGTAGATAACCGAGGAGAGACAAGAAAGACAAGTACAAACACATCATTCAGAAATAAGTGTTGTTTGGCTCATGGGAGATTACAACATTTCCATATCCTTTTTTTCCTTCCTATGTTTGTTTATGTGTTCCCAGGTATGCTACTTCTACATAGCATTCTGTGTATACAGGTAATTTTAATAGGCCAAAAATGCCCTGTCCAAACCTCAAAACCAAAATGCTTTAATAGAAATGAATGTTTATAAGTATGTATACATATATAAAATATAATGTAATATAACATAACATAATTGTATTTTAGTTCTTCATGGTATATAATCATTTGCACTGTGGACATGCATGGGATGGGATTCTGAAACAGGATGCAGTTACTTCATGTTTGCCAAAGAAGTAAATGCACTGTTAGTGGGATGTGGAGACTCTCTTTGCCCGTCCTTGGTAGATGACCTGGTTAACAACACTTACTAAGATCAGAATGTCAGTGTAAATCGTTGGGGGCTGGGTGGGGGATTAAATACTTGAAGCTGTCTGGAGGGCATTTGTCTAAAAATGTTCCTGTTAAAAAGGAAGCCCAGCATCAGCTGAGTTAAAACAGAAACCAACACACTTCAAAGAGAATTAGAAGCAAAGAAGGAGATAGTGTGGAAAGAAGTATTAAAGAAGCATGGAGATTCACAACAGGAGGTAGAAGCTGATGAGTAGAAACAGCTACCTGTCAAAACCTGGTTCGACACTGCCATAAGTCACCTGTTTGGCATCACACCTCTGCCTTGGCCAGTGAGAGCGGCCTCCCCATTGGGTACTGTGAGCTGCCTGCTCTGCAGCTGGTGGGATGACAGTGCGGACTACAAGAGGCAGGGACCCACACCTCAGATTTGTTTGTGTCTGTGAACCTACAGGTTGTACATTAACAGTTCATAGGGAACTGCACAGGTGCACATAAAGCTCGAGTACTTACATCTCCTTACGGGAGTGGTGTGCAACTATGGTAACCCACACTCCCAGAAAAAGGAGTTTGTGCATTTAACTTGCACATCCTGTGAGAAAAGGTGGATGTGCATATTATGCTGTGTCTGTGCATGATTAAAGCTCTTTGAGATCAGTTACAGAAGGATGTTTCAAAATTTGTAGGTGTTGATTAGCATTTTGTAGGGTCTGTTATTGTTATTTATCTGTCATATTGCTGATACTGATCCTGAATATATAGTTCACTGACTGTGGGCTAATTATGTGTAGTTGTACATAAACAGTCAGAGATGCGTGTTTGTCAAGGAAGAAACCTGAAAGTGCAGCTATACAAACAAAGGTGAGCCCATTCTTCATGTTCCTCCACAGGTCATGCTGACTGCTTGTAAAGCAGTCTTGGTAACAGATGGCATATCGATCACCTTCGTGAGTGCGTAACAGGTCCTGCTGCTGTTCAAAGGGTGTTACACTGATAATGGTTTCAAAGTCTTCTCAGAAGCACCACAAAGTATATTAAGGGCACTGACCATGGGTGGTGGCTTGGCAGATTGTTTAATTTTTAGAAAAACAAAACGAAACAAAAAAGCCACTGTGCAGGTAGTACAGCACTGGGACATATTGTGGGGGGAGGGGCGTGTGAGGTCTGTCTCCTTGGAATTTTTCAGGACTCAGCTACTCAGAGCTTTGCTGACTAGACTTTGTGTTAGTTAGTAAATCAATAAACCAATAGTTTAAGTATTGAGAGGCAAAGCAGTGGAATTAATATATTCAAATATAACTTATTAAGAAAGCACTAAATCAATACATCAAAGGGTACTACTGTTCGATGGTGATTTCCTTTGACATCAACTGGCTGAATTTGATATCCCAGGAGATACTGATTCCACTCTTCTGTTTCAATAACATTACTACTAGTATTGTTACTATTAGAAGGATTACATCTGTGTAAATTAACTTCAGTAAGGACTTTTTATTCTTTCATTCTTCCTGTGTTTAAATAGGAGGTTCAGCTGGAGTAAGCCCAGGAATTATTCATATTGAATTTATTTCGTCACTGTCTCTCATGTGTGTGAACTACTGATACCTGAAAGTAACAAAACAAAGAGCCTTTCATCTTTTATTCAAATCAAAAGTGCCAGATGGAGCTAACAAAGTTGTTTTTGTCTGAGCATGCAGCAACAAGTAACCAAGTGATGTCATTTTCCCTTTTCTATTTCAATTTGCAATGAAATACCAGAGTTAAATGATTCCTGTCAAGGCTTTCTCCACTTCTCCATTTCTTTTCTTTATTTTGACCTTAAACAGCTGACAAGCTAATGGTTTATATGTTGGTTTTTTTCTCTAGTTTTTCTTGGATAATGCTGTGAAAACTTTTCCCTCTGTTCTTAATTCATCAAATGCAAGTTTTCCTAATTCAAGTAATCAGACACAGTGGTGTATACAAAACAGCTGCTTTTTCCTACCGGTAAGTTTATTTTGCATTTCTTTGTTTATAACAATTAAATAAATTGACTATACTGGATCTGCTTGTAATTAAACACCCACTAGTTTTTAAGACTGCAGCAAAAGCCCAATTTTTTTTCAGTCACCTGCAACTGCAGTTGAAGCAAGTGGGAAGTTAAAAGAGGTTAGTACTTCTGAAAATAGAGGGTTTTAATGAATGTCAAATTAAAAAGCAGGAAATAGTCTGATAACTAAGAAGCGTAGGTCATCCATGCCAATGAATGGGTGTTACAAGGTGCCAGAACACACATCAGCTACAAAAAATAGTGGGCATTGGAAGCTCCACATTGCTGTCAGTGATAAAATCAGGTCTGGCTGCAGACTGTTTTCGCAAGGACCAGTGGTAGACATGGAAATACTCACTACTTGCAGCATTGTCCTGGCAGTAAATGTGAAATCTGTGATCATCACATTTCTGTCGGTGCATATTTGATTCAGAAGTGGGTTGAAAAGGTGGAAATAAAACACTTATGTACCACTATGTAAACTGTCTAAAAGATCTAAAGTGATTTGAAGATGTCTTAGTGTGAACAAAAGCACAGCAGCACATGCAAGAAGAAGGGGAAGGACATTCCTGCAAAAATGGGATCTGTATCATAGAGAGCAATGATTCCTAAAGGGATTACAAAAGACCTGCAGTTGAACATAACAATCTGTATATTGTGCCAAAACAGGTCAGTAGTCTTTAGATGAGTAAGCAGGATACGGCAAGAGGAGAAGGGAGATTATTTTATCTCTATGCAGAATTGGTGAGACCACTACCAGAATGAGGTGTGCTGAATTCCACATAATGTGTTTTACATGAAACAGATATTCACTATGTCAATCTAAACAATCCTAGGTGTACACAGAAGCAAAATGTTAATTTTGTTTAGAACTCTCTGGAAAAAAAGCAGTGGCAGTAACTGCAACACTTACAAATTTTCATCATCTCCCTGATAAAGTGACAATAGAGCAGAGTTTCCAATTCTCATTTGCAAATTCAGCTAACTAAATACCACCAGTTATGGGTAGGTGCCTCTGTCTTCTTTTTGCCCTGACATCAAGTTATCCTTGTTGTCAAAAAATGATACAGTCCTTCTCATATGTTCACACTCACAAGCACACAAAAATAAATTGTTCCAATGCTTGTTTACATTTGTTTGGATTTTTAGTTAGCAGGCTTTCTAGTAGTCTTGTTTTATATTGCTTGTTACAGTTTTGAACATTGCAAAAGGTATTTTATCTTATTTTTTACCAGTAAGTTCTCCAATGAGCATCTGAATGATTTCATAAATATATTATTACAATTTTCTTTAAAAAAATCTCTGTGTGTCTTCTTCATTTGTTTTTCCATGTGTAACTAAGGTGTTCTTCAGCTCTTCATGTGATTGGCACATTTCTAACTATTAGTGGTTTCTAGATTTTTAGATTTTTAAAATACCTTCTCTCACAAAAAACCTCCCTGTTAAATTGGCACAAAAATATGTTAAAATATGTGAATTCTGATAATCATAAATGAAAACATTAGCTTAAATAAAGTTTTTTAACACTTTTTCCCTTGCTTTTTTTTAATTAAACAGCTCCAAAATACACATCACTTCCATCCTCAGGCACTACAGAACTTCTAGCTTAAAAACAACAAAATCCTATTGAGTTACTAATTTTGATATTAAAAAAAAACCCAAACAACTGGAAATAAAACTCTTCTGTTTTTAAAAAAT
Source organism: Galbula dea (assembly GCA_013399015.1). Lineage (NCBI taxonomy): Eukaryota > Metazoa > Chordata > Aves > Piciformes > Galbulidae > Galbula > Galbula dea. The sequence goes on along the minus strand of VWZX01003348.1, from coordinate 237,762 downwards.
GAGATATTGAATGCTTAAGCTAACAAATATTTGTTTCCTTAAATTATAAATTCAATCTTCTGAATGTGTGTGTTAGCTTTAAGCTTTATTCATGCAGTTAAACTTGCTGTGATTTATGAGAGTGAACCTGACAGATCTATTGACTATGTCATCTAAAATGAATGAGTAAGGGGTTTTTAAATCATTTTGGCCCCAATAGAATTTTTCATTTTGAAGCAAACTGCTTGATTCTCCCTCTCCTCCACTCCCCAGAATAGCTTTCTCCATTGTACTGCTTGCTTTCCTGGTGTTCTTAATGACTTGGGAAAGATTACACAGTAAGTGTTAAGGATTTTGCTTGTGTTTAGTTATTGTTTAGTTTTGCTATGATGCCTCTGTAGTTTCCATATAACAGAAGTTAGACTTGGGCGATTTCAAGTCATGCATATCTCATCCTGGGATAAAACATATGGGTGCTGCCACCTCCACATGTTAAATAAATAAATATTGACTTACAGAAGTGCAATTCTGGAATACACTTTCTTTGATTAGAGAATTCCAAAATTACTTTCCTTTTAAGTCTTACTCCATACACATATTGCAGTTAAATCCCTTTCTACTTTAGTAAAGATCTTCGTAATCACAGAAATGTAGGTCTTATATTTTAAAAGACCAAATTCACTGGGCTGGAGATAAGATCCTAAACAGGTAGTGTGCCAGTACAAGGCAGTGGGCCTGTGATCCTGGTAAGAAAGGCAATCAGACTCTGTAAGGTGTTGGTTAAAATATCATTTATTATAGCTAGCACAAGAAGAAAACAAAAAAAGGGCAGATGGACTTACATCCCCTCAGATGCTGGGAGCTCTGAATTGTGAAGCAGCAGTCAGTCCTCCAGTCAGGGACAGCATGTGGTGTAGATCCCATCTATGGAGAGGTTACCCAGAGGTACCCAGTGTTTTGCTCTTTTTAGCTCTTTCATAATTTTCTTTAAAATAAATATTTCTATTCATCACTTCTGCTGTCAGACATAAATGATGTCCATGAGATCATGTTTCTGCACTGTTAGTTAAAGCTGAGGCCAGTAAAGCTGCCAGTAGCAAGTAGGAGCTGCCAGCAGGCTCCTGGGTTGCAGTAGGTTGGCTGAGCTGGCTGAGGTTATCTCAGAGCCAAGGGATATGCAGAGCACAGCACGGACCTGTGCCTGCTCAGCTTCACTGCTGTCTGGACTGCTAACTCTTCAGTGTGCAATGATCTTCCAGTCAGAGTGACTACCAGGGATTGGTATCACTGCAACTCTCTGCCTTGGAAAAAGCCTCAATGTCTGTGTAGTTTGATCACATTTTGTTCTTCACTAGGTTGTCCAAGGGTGTAGGATGAACAAGCCTGAAATGGGTTTTCCCTAAGCAACAATATACCTGCACACAAAAGATGTAATTTTATCCCAGCTGGAAATTAATTCCTCTGTAGGAAAGTTCATGTTTATTTGATGAACTGAGAGCAGGTCTCTTGGTCCAGGAGAGTGACTATTTGAGAGCTTGCAATTTTTGTGCTTTGACAAAGATCAGAGCTCTCATGCTATACATATGACAGTAATTCCATCAGTGTTGTGTCTCTCTATGGTTACTTTGATTGTTCATTCACCAAATTTTCAATAGTTTCCACTGTCTTGCCTGCTTTGTAGCTGTATGCATCCTTCTGAGAAGCTAGCTAGAATGCCACTTGCCTTTATTCTTCTGCAGTGTATGTTGGGAAGCATTTTGTCTTGCAGTTCTTCCTCTGACATTTTTCTTCAAGCCCTTTTGCATTATTCTGAAAGGGTGAAAGGATTCAAGCTACAATACTTTAAGTATCTACTAAAATTTGCAGTTTTTTTGTTAAAAGGGTGAAATTTGAAGAATTGAAAAATCTGTTTGTAGTGTTGAGCACTTGAAAGCAATAACCTTGAATATGTAAGTTACAGTTGGAAAAAATTTATGTAAGGTGGCATTTTCAAAAAAATAAGCCTTATAACCTGGTATGGCTGTTCAGGCAGTCTCCTACAGACTCATTTTCACATCTGCTTGTTGCTTACTGGAATCTTGCATTGCAATACACAACATTGGAGTCTGCACTCTTAAACAGCTGGCAGTGCCACTCTTCTCTAATCTATCCACCCTTGTCTGAAAATTTAGCTTAACTTTTCAATCTACTCTATGGAACACTTAAGAGAGACTGTCTATTTCACTTGGAAGTTTCTTGGCTTTGTCAAACTGCATCTAGTTGTGGATTCAAAGCTGCTTTTTGTTTGTTTCTTTTTGGAAAAATAGTTTTAACAAGTGGAATGCCTTACAGAGTGAAAAATGGATACTGCTACTTTTACATAACACTGAATTCACAGTGTGACCTCCTCTGGAATGCAGCCATCAGAGAAGTTTTATTTTTGGTGATTCTGAGCAGCTGTTACTTCTATGTCTTATTTCAAGAAGCTCTGCAAGCAAATTGCAGTAACAGCAAAGATGGCAGATCAATTCTGTCTGATGGGTGCTGTGAAAATTATTCTTGTGATCCTCCAAAATTAATGTACAGTGATCCAGGTTCTGTCAAAAAGTACTGCCATCAACAAGTCAACAGTAGTCTGAAAATAGCATATCTAGAAATAGAATGCTTTGTAGTTTCAAAAAAGATCACTTCCTTGCAAGATACAGGACTTTAATGTTCAGGAGGCATCTATGCAAAGGACCAAGATAATGATTCTAGTCAGAATGTGTTGTTTCTGTGTTAGCATTCACTTTGATGCTCTAACCCATTTGCAGAAAGTATCCAAAAAAAGTAATTTTTTCCAGGAATTTAACTTCAGTCATACATATTTTTGCTGATCTATATGGTACAGTAAAGAAACAGCTTTTTTGAAACAAATATACATTCTTATGTAGTCACAACTCAAGAGACTTTGACAGAAGGATGTTAATCATTTTATATTCTTCATGTCTTAGCCATATTTCTAGAGTTTGTAAAATTACTTATCAATGAGGTTCATAACAACTGTGAGTATTGTATCAGTTTGTAAACACTGCAAATGTAAGCAAATTATTGTTTTCAGATCTTTAGACATTTGACCATTATGCTAGTGATACATATAGGTAGTTATTAAACTCAAACATGAGTAAAAACAATACAGTGGCACTGGAATAAAGCTTTTGTCAGCCAGCTATCAGTAGGCTCTCACACATTACACTTCAACACCAGTGGTGGTATCCCAAGTACAGGCAATCCTTGCTACTACAGATAACTAAAACAAAAGTGACAAAGGATGAAAATTAGGAAGCATAAATTAGGAGCATAAGTTGGATTTTACTGAGTTTTGGGTGATTTGAAGCCTAGTAAGAGAAAGGGTCTGTTTTAGTAAATGCCAGCAACTAGCTGTTACTATTTTTAAATCACAGTGTCCCAGGTGCTTTGATTCTTTACATGTTGTGATAGAATCCATGCTTAAGTTGTCAGTCAATAATTTGTTTTCAAACTAGCTGAGGCATTTTATTAAGTACAATTTCCTACTCAAGAGCTAAATTCTAAATATTTTCCATTTGGTTTTTCTTTGCCAGTATTTTATATACAGCTGCATATTAGGACTCATTTCCTGTTCTGTTTTCCTGAGGATAAATTATGAGTTGAAAATGATGATAATGTTGATTGCACTGGTGGGCTACAATGTTATCCTTCTGCACACTCATGGGCCCATGCTGGATGACTACAGTAAATCTATGTATGCAATGGCACCTCTTAGAAGGTAGGTAAATAATTCCAGTCCTTCTGAAATTAATAGAAGTTAAATAATACCTACAGTGATTCTTATGTCATGGAACAGATTTTTTTTTTTTTCCCCATGTGTTTGTCCATATAATCTATAAGTCACAATTTAAAAACTTTGTCATGCTCTGTTAATGTGTGATTCAATGTCACACCTAAATGCATTAGAATACGATAAACGAGTCTGAGCAAGGTGTTTAAATCACATACTATAGGAAATAGACTATGGCTTATTTGCATTTTTGTAAGAAGGACCATTAGGAAAAAGTCATAATTAAGGTTGCTCATGCCTAAGATTGAATGTAATTATGGCTGTTAAAGCATATTTGCTGAAAAACAAAGAAAATCTACTTTCTCAGAACCAGTACATTGTCTTAAAATTTCACAAATGCAATCTTAGCCATTGAAAAAAATTACTAGATCTACAGTTTGGATGGGGTTTTTTCTGTGCTTGCAAATTTGTGTGTTGAATTTTCTGTGAAACTGATGAAGTCTTTGTTATAGGAGGTAGTGCAGAAGACCAGCTCAAAGTATTGAAGTGTAAAATATTTTTCATATACATGTCATTTCTACCACATTTCCTAAAAAAGAGGTGATTCTCTTCTATGTAGGCTGAGTGTGCAATGCATATGCCACAATAGAAAAACTGAGTATTGAATGTTTCAGTAGAGTTTCAGTATCCTTTCTCCTGTACTCCGAACTGCTCAAGTTCTTTAGAACACAGGGACAACCATGGAAAAGGATCAGAACTAACAAAAAGTTTTGTTTTCTTTGTTCCTTACACTTCAATATAAAGATTAAATAATCAAACCCAGAGCTTTGTGTTTCAGTTGCATTAACAGAAAGGATATCTGTGTGGTGTGATGAAGAATCACAGGACAGGTTAGGTTTAGCATGTGCTTCTGGCAGCCTTGATTTTGCCAGTCAAGCAGTAAGTCTGTTGGTATTTTCCATCCTAAATCTCTCACCAAGGTTCTTTTAGTGGCATCAGTAGTAGAGTGCTACTGTGAACGTTTCCCTTTATCTTTAGTGTTTTTCCCCAAATCAGAGCTTTTAATAAACCTGTACAAGATCTAGTCTGTGCCTCCTATAAATTCTGAGATGAAAGAGGCATTTTTGGAACTAGATGCTTTAGTTTCCATTTCTTCAAATTCCTTGGATTTGGTCCAGCTTTCCATTATGGAAATAGTGTTATTACCTAAAAAATCTCTTCTTAATCTGCCTATATAGAATCATGGAATCACACAGAATGTTAGGAGCTGGAAGGGACCTTGAAAGATCATCTAGTCCAACCCCCCTGCCACAGCAGGATTCCCTAGACCAGGTCACACAGAAGTGCGTCCAGACGGGTTTTGAATCTCTCCGTAGAAGGAGACTCCACAACCTCTCTGGGCAGTCTGTGCCAGTGCTCTGGCACCCTCACTGGGAAAAAATTTCTACATGTATTCACATGGAATCTCCTATGCTTCAGCTTACAGCCATTGCCCCTTGTCCTGTCACTGGGCTCCACTGAGAAGAGCCTGACCCCATCCTCCTGACACGCACCCTTCACATATTTATAAGCATAGATGAGGTCACCCCTTAGCCTCCTCTTCTCCAAGCTAAAGAGACCTAGCTCCCTCAGCCTTTCCTCAAAAGGAAGATGTTCCAGCCCCTTCATCATCTTCACTGCCCTTCAACAGCTCAGTCCCAACCTATACTGATCCTTGGCATTGCTCTTGGCTGAGCATGCCAATTCTACTCTAGGGGGTGGGAGGCCTGCTGGTCTGTATTAGTACTAGTACTGGAACACTGGCCCACTGGTGCAGACCTGACAACAGCCCCATCCCCCTTCAAATCTATTTTAAAGCTCTATGGATGAGCCCTGCTAGTTCTTCTCCTAGGATCCTTTTTCCCTGGAAGATACGCCTTTCCCACCTCCTATCATCTGGCCTGGTATCTTGTAAAACCAGCCATTAACAAAGAACCCAGTGCCCTACCTGTAGCACCAGTCTTGGAGCCAGGTATTTATGGACTGAATTCTTCTACTCCAATCCATATCATGACCTGGTACTGGAAGTAGGGAAGAGAAAATAACTTGGGCCCCAGACCCTTTTACCAACCATCCCAAGGCCTTGAAATCTCTTTTCATTCTCAGACTACAGGGTGCAGCTTCCTCCCCACCTGCCTATAAGATCAGTAATGGATAGAATAAGCACCAAATGCTCTCCGTTTTTAAGCACACCAGGATATTTTTGCTAAATCCTCATCTTAGTACTAGACTTTAAAATGTAGGCAATTTGCATGGAATATAGTCGAAATAATTAAAGCTTCATTATGGAAATAACAACATTTCATCAAATAAGAAAGCATATCACTTTTCAATGGTCTTAGTTTACATACCAGAAAGTAGTATAAATTGTGATCTCATTCTTGCGCTAAAGTAATTTTGTTTTAACTTTGGAGCAGCTTGCTTTACTGGTGTTTTTATTTTCTAGGCCAGGCATACTGAAAGACCTGAAGACAATGGGCTCAATTTCTTTGTTTATATTCTTCATCACCTTACTGGTTTTGGGTAGACAGGTAAGATGCACACTTCTCTTCTTTCACATCAGTGGACAGAATGCCAGTCTCCACAGGTAGCCTGACCCCTTCTTAAGTAGTTTTAGATCTTCTGACAAAACACCTTTATTCTGCTCTGCTCCAAACCCTTGCAAAGGAATGTGAGAATCATGTAAAAAGCTATTTTATTACCTTCCACTGTGCCCTTAAAACACACAAATAATTGTCATTGAGACTGTAGACATTATGCTAATAGTGTGCTATGACTATTGTTTGTCATGCTGACCAATATTGTCTCATAGCTTCCCAGTGTGCTCCCATCTGTCTGCATCCATCTGCTGTCTCCCTAGTTGCTTAATTACAAGCTATTTTCTTCACAGTTATTACAGTTTGATGCAGACACAGAAACACTGTAGCATGCACACAGAAGTGTGCCACATGCTGAGGCCACAGTTGCACTAAAACTGTGACCCAACAGGAAGCTACTCTTTCTATCACCCAGTTGTGCTTTTCTCTGTACAAACGTGATGTCAACTGTCTTACCCTCTACGAAGTTGAGGGCAGGTGCAAGGGCAGTTCTTTCTCTGAATCTCTAAATGGTCTTTCCATTATCCATGGCTAAAAGCTGTAATTCCAATCCATTATGCCAGGAAAGATTCAGTGCACAAAACAGGGCTCTGAGATGGAAAAGACAACCCATGTGAGATCCCATGAACAGCCTGTACTCCCATAGCCTGGAGCCTTGGGAAGAATCTTATCCCAAGCTGTACTTTAAATGACTCATTTATATTACAATTCCCAAAACATAATGACTGTAATTTAAATTGCCAGGCAGACCCTGCAGGTTACAAGGCAAAAACATCTTATCTGGCAGCTTCTCCAGTATTTGCTGTACTGAGAAACATCCTTCCTGAGTTAGATGTTGCATTCTTTATCTGTCTTGCTACCAGCTACCGTTAGAGTTTACTCATTTAATGACAGTAACGCAGTGGGGCTGGAGCACAGCTACTTCCCCTTAGACAGAGGGATAAATACGTCATTGCACTGGTTGGGAACCTTTAGTCCCTGTCAACCAAAGTGTCAAATGGACGCAGTGGGTGCAACATCAAGAAAAAAAGGAATGGCATCTTCACTGGACAAGGAGAATATTTCTTTGTGGGTTCAACCAAGTCAACAAGAAAGTTTGTTTTGCATACAACGGTAGGAGGAGTGTGTTGTTGCCTGTCACACCAACAGAAAAATGATCCTATAGTGCAAAAAGTCTTGTTTTCAGAGCTGTAGGTCCAGGATCCTTATCCTGATACCACTTATTTGTGTCTCTTCAGTCTTTTTCAGTCTAATTTATTTAATTCTGCTGATTTATTCTCCCTTAAAGAAGAAGGAGAAAAAACACTCTCAAGCAAAGTCAAAATAATAACTAGAAAATCCTGTGAACTAATTTTAGTACATACCTGGCATAAGACCTGCCATTTTAACTTACTCTTAGTGACTCTGGTAGCAAATGGTTGGGAAAAGACTAGGGGATGAGGTGAACCTGCATAGAGTGACCCTTCCAGGAACAAGTGTTTCCCACACTCTTTCAGTTGGCATTTCTACAGCAGTGTTTAATAACTATTGGCTGCTCTGCTTTCTGTTACACTGTCTGATCCCTTTTAACCCATTTTATCTTCCTGGTCTCACCAACATTGTCTGATAATGAATTCCACAATTTCATATAAAGTCATAGAATTGTCATAGTTGGAAGGGACCACAAAGATCATCTACTTCCAACGCCCCTGTCTGACAGGGACACCATCCACTAGCTCAGGTTGCCCAGGGCCCCATCCAGCCTGGCCTTAAAAGCTTCCAGGGATGGGGCTTCCACAACCTCTCTGGGCAACCTGTTCAACTGTCTCACCACCCTCATGGTGAAGAACTTCCTCCTAATATCTAATCTAAATCTACCCTCCTCTAGTTTGCATCCATTCCCTCTAGGCCTAGTATTACCTGACCTCCTAAAAAGTCCCTCACCAGCTTTCTTGTAGGCTCCCTTCAGATACTGGAAGGCCACAGTTAGGTCTCCTCGGAGCCTCCTCTTCTCCAGATTAAATAACCCCAACTCTCTCAGTCTGTCATGTGACAGTGTCCATTTTCTTGCTTGTTTTTAAGCTTTTTGTTTGCATTGGGTGGCACTTGCAGAACGTGTGGAGCTGTCTTGGCAGTGTAGGCAAAGTAAAATTCTTCCTTACCCTTCCTCCACAGAGGGTAATATACAAGTAATTTCTCTGTTTGCTGTTGTATTTTTCTACTTTGCAGATAATAACGTCTTTTCTCTTAATACCTGATTATTTTAACAATGCTAAAGATAATAGGCACTGATGGAAAAGATAGTCTTTCTATTTCCCATAAGCTGGTATTGGTGCTTCTCTGTCCCCAGAGTGAGTAACCAGAAAAAGTGAGTGCTTTCCTACAAGCCAAACTCTGAACCACTAACCACTGGTCAGAGACATGTCTGTCTTGATGTAAAAGCAGGAGGGGGAATGTGTGTCTGTGATTGAATGGAGATGAAGATAGTGCTAGTGTATCATTATATGTCTAATGAGCCAACTTCATTCTCATGTTCAACCAATACTTTTAGCTGCACAGCCAACTTAAAGAAGTAGGCCTTCCCTCAGCTACTCATCCTTGTATTTCCTCATTTGTGCAGGCACAGCTGCCTGTGGAGCTGTATAGTGGCCCAGAAACATGATCTGGCTAACAAATTAACCCTGGAAAAATGGTTGGTTTTCAGCCAGATTTATATCCTGATCTGTTTTTATGGTATGGCTGCAGCAATGGTTGTGACAAAAGAATGAGCATAGTATGGGAGGGAGCAGACAGAAGCGAGATGAAGAAAGCAGAACTCCCTTCTTTTGATGGTCATGCCAGCATAGGCTACAACCATTCCCTGACACTAAGATCAAGTGATACATTTCATTCTGCCTGAATGCCATTGTAATTACTTGAAAGTAGGCTAGTAGCAGGCAGACCACGTTGAGATTGGCCACTCTTGTACCCTGCCCGGGCATTGCCCAGGAGAAAGCAGACTGGTGTGGGCTAGACTGCATAAGGAGTGTGCCCACATTTAAACACTATTGAGCATTAAGTCTCTCTTATGGCCCAGTTTGAATTACCAATATTGACATATCCTGTGAATTTCTTTCTCATCATGCCTAAAATTACAGAGATCCCACTACTCCATAGGCTAGGTGAATATTTTGTTTTCTCCATGATTGATGATGTTGTATTTATCCACACTGAAATTCAGTGGCTGTTTTTCTGCCCAGATGTTTATAACAACTTCACTCAGCCATAAATACTGTTTATTTGTAGTCTCTGGTTTGGTTTCAGTGAGCTTTTATTCTGGGACAGAATCATTCCCTTCAGATAATGCAGTTTTTTCAGGGACCTCTTCAGAAAGGATTTAATGACAACTTACCTCAAACTTCACTTGTATTCACATGCCTGTTGACTTCTTCATAATAGATGGAGGCATGTTTAAGTGTTTACTCATTCCCCCTTGTATCAGCTTTAGTTAATATGTCTAAATAGCTTTTTTCCTTAGCACAGTTTTTTTCCCCAAAATTACCTTTACCATTAGCTTTGGCTGTGATCTCAACCACATATCTATGAATCATTCTGAGCTAAGACAGCCACTGTCCAATCAGAAGGGCTAGTCTCATTGTTATGTGAATGTTTACTGACTGATAACAATGCTAACTAGCATTTTTAGGGTTTTGTGTAATAAGATTATCATCATAATCATGTTCTTCTAGTTAATAACATAGTCTTCACTGAGAATGCATGATAGCATGAAACCACTGGGCTACATTGAAGTAGCCCTTGGTTTATATCAGCTCACATGAGATGGTCAGGCCAAAGGAGGCTTTACTGTAGAAATAATGCCATAGAATTTACAAAAAAAACCCCTCAAGCACATTTAAAATATTAAAAAAAAGACAGAGCTCCACAAAAATGCTTTTTATTCATTTTTCAATATCTTTTAAATTAAATTGGATCTCCAAAAATACTGATATTCAAAAAATGTTATACATTTTCCTATAGTTCAGTTATTGTTGCTGTCAGGAATGTTAAAAAACAATTTTGGAAACTCTGGGACAAAAAGAAGGAAGCATTATATGAAGCAGTGTAAAAAAACAAACAAACAAGCAAACAAAAACAGTAAAAAAACCCCACCCTAACAAACCCAAAACTGTGTTGCCCAAATGATTGGGCCATTTTTGATAATCTGGTAATGATTTCCTAAACTAAAGGTGTATCATATCAATAGGCTGGGGTTTTAATAGACTGGTTTTTGTAGTGTCTCCTTTTTACCAGGCTGACTGCATGACATAAGTTCAAGTTGGGAAAAGTTAGGGTCTTCCTGAAATGCCCATTATTGAAAGTGAAATTCTACACTTCAGATAAATAAGGCTTCCTATTAAGATGCAAGAGTGTGAATTTTTACCATAACAATTTTTGCTTTCTGGAATGAATTTCTCCTAAAGCCTGAGAGTAAATAAATAAATCTTCCACTGTTTAAGGCATCTTGCAACTTCAGTTTTTTCCTGGGCTTTTTTATGGACCTTTTGGGGGGGAGTGCCTTATAAGTTTGATGGATGTATGTCACATAGTGTGTGCTTGGGGTTGATTTCTGTGGGATCTGGAACTGTAGTTGAGGTGCCAACTAATAGCCTTGTAGGGGTGGTGTATTGCATTCATTTTGTCTCTTAAACCTGTACTCCAGCAGGACAAGATGCCTATTGTTTCTTTACTTCTGTGTCCTCTTGTAACAGAATGAATATTACTGTAGGTTAGACTTCTTATGGAAGAACAAGTTCAAAAAAGAGCGGGAGGAGATTGAAACCATGGAGAACCTGAATCGGGTGCTTCTGGAGAATGTGCTTCCAGCCCACGTAGCTGAACACTTCTTGGCAAGAAACCTGAAGAATGAGGTCAGCCATCTCTGTATATCCCCTGCTCTGTAAGAAAGCAATGTATCCTGGAAATACCTGTTGATTTGAACAGTAGGTCCATAGAGTGAGATTATAGTTTTACGGTTATTTTCCTTCCCCCTTGCCTACCTGAAAGGCTTGCTTTACAGCACTGAATGCACCTTTGTGCCCTGAAGTAAAAAATTTGAAATTCTCTTAAGTGGCAATGCACTTTGCCTTTTGAAGGAGGGTAAAGAAGGTGAGGAGGAAGAAGGTGATGAGTGAATCAATACAGATTTAAATTGAAATCATATGCATTCAGCTACTTTTTCCTTTGTGATAGGAGTGGAACTGCATCCAGGCTCTGAATTTTCTTCTGGTGACTGGAGACCTTTCTTACTGAAATGAAAGTTAACCTTTTCCCTGAAACAGAGGCTACATTAATTCAGGGAAGAGGTTCTGAACACTGAATTACCTGTTTACTCACTGCTTATGGACCTCATCTAAGCAGCAGAAAGTCAAACAAAAGACCCCTGTTGACTTCGGTGGAAATTAGATCTGCTCCTAATATTGCTTTACAGTTTTAACAGAGAAAAAAAAAAGGACAAAAACCCCAAAATCTTTTAGAGAGAGTAGCAGTTCTAGAGAGCTTAAATGTAATAGTTTGAATTACTTGTGTATACCAAAAAATTGTTCCAGAACTAACAGAAGAGGAGAGAGGGAAGCTTTAGGGATTCAGTTTTGATCTTCTGAGTCAAGAGGGACAATGTCTTCCATTTCACTGCAGTTTGCATTAAGCAGTACTAATCAGTACTTTATATCAGTACTTTAGTACTACCTGCAAACAATAATTTGGTAGCTAATGTGGAATGAAAACTGCTATGAGGTTCCTTTGAATCTGCTGAAGACCTTGGCTGGAAGCCAGGTTGGCTGAGCTCCAGTTCTCAGTTCAGGCATTAAACACAGCAAACCATCAGGAGATTGCTTTCTCATTTATGTGCTATTCTATCTCAGCTCTCCAGCAGAGCAACACCATCTGCTCACCTTTGTATTGGCAACTGGATTTGTATTGTCACCCCTCAAGATTCTTAGGTTGGAATGAGCTTCAGTAAATTCAGTGAACAACAGAAATAGTAATGTGCTGAGCTCTCCAATCTCTTATATCAGCTAAAGTAAAAATGATTCGAAATTATTTTAGCAGCATCCATTTAAAAAAAAAATAATTGAGTTTTTTTGGTTTGTTTCTCTTTAAATGCAGTTTTAAAAATTGGAAGAACTTTTAAAATCCCTGGAAATACTCAGGAATATAAGCATCTTTTGTGTCTTCAGATTTATTTCAATATTAGCAAGGATGTATTGATCCTTAAAGAATATTCAGTATGTGTGCATGAGTATACATCTAAGAATATGTTAGGTCAAACCAAGCCTTTGTTTTCTTTGTGTGGATATTTAGGTCAACAGATACTGAATTGTAATTTGTCTGTGGTTTCCTTAGTTGCAAACATTGATGTTAATATGATTTAATGTATATTCTTTTCTGTTTAAAACAGATTTTTCTGTTTAAACCAAAGATGAAAATTAATCTGGATGAATTGTCTTGTTCAGAACACTATTTCTTTTAGACTTTTGTGCATTCATCTGTATGGAGAAAAGGGAAGACAAAGTGTGCTGGACAGGCAGCAGGAGTGAAAGGGTCAAAAATGGGTGGATAAATGCTAATTGGGAGTAGTGAGACTGTACTTTAAATGACCAATGAAGGTCTTTTCATAACAGGATACAGATTGACTAGTGCTGACACAGTAAAAGCAAAGTTACTTCAGAGCAAACTGTAATAAAGGTTTGTTTGCATTATGAGAACTTCTGGAACTGGGTTTCTGCTTATAGTCTGCATGCTGGGTACCAAACAAGGTGCTTTCCAGTTGAGAGCAGGAAGATAGGAACAAATATAAAATGAAAAGCAGGAAATGGCCCAGGATTAAATATATCTGCACCTGGCTTGTGCAGCCTTTTCCTTTATGCTGTTAGCATCCAGATTCCCTATTAGTAAAAAGTGCTCAGGAGCTTCTGTGCAGCAAGCTAACTGGCAAGCACATAACTGAGTAAGAGGAATCTTATTTCATTAGCTACAGGATGGAGCCAGCATCCTACTTAGAGCAAAAATTCTACCCCAGAGAATCTGACTGCCATAGCATTCCAAGAGGTAGAATGGGACCAGTTTGCCTCCTCCATCCTGAGAAGATTTCCAGGCACTGGAAAAGAAGAGGGGACAGTAAGGAGACCCAACCAGCAGAAATTCAGATGATATCAAAGGGAGAAAAAGGAGAGAGAAAAAAAGGGGTTGAGTACAAAGACAGGATGATTTTATTTTTTTGGTTGAAATAAGCAAAACTGTTCCTTCCTAGAATAGTGTTGCATTTTCCTCTTAAACATTTTGAAGAGTACTGTTTCAAAATAAGTACTTATAGGGAAATTAAGAAACTCAATTGCCACAGACTTTATTATTATGAATGATCAAAATAAACTAGGTGGGAATGCCTCCTTGGCAATTGTCTGACATTTAGTGTGACAGCCAGAGGTGTTACTCATTTGGTTATAAACAGTGCTATTTGTTGGTTTTTTTCCATGCTGGTACTATGCTATAGAGCATTGCAAGGGATGGATATTACCCCAGTATTAGATAAGAAGGAAGAAGAATGGGACACTGTTGCTGAGCATCACCATATGACAAGTGTTTCCATACAATGTGTTAATTTATTTTTGTGGTGGAGGAGAGAAAAGAGTAATAACTCTGGTTGTAGAAAAAGAAGATTTGTGTCTGCAATTGCAACAGTCAGGCATGCAACCCTTTCTTACGTGATGGTTGTCCCCATACTGGGTGGACAGCCAACAGCATGGAGCATGCTGTTCTTGCTGTGTCACAACAGCACTTTTATTTGAATCTCTGCTCCTGTCTTTTCCTCAGTCTGTTTCTCTTCCTGATGACTGTGCATTGTGCGAGTTGCCATGATTTATTTTGAGAAACACTTCTGCTTTCAGGGAAGACAGCAAAGGCAATTTCCAATAGCTAATTAGGGCTCCACGTTTAGTGTCTGTAAGACATGTTTTCTGCAGTGGCAATCATAGTAAGACAGGACTTGCCACCCATCAGCAGTGCAGTCAGCTGCAGGGCCCAGGCAGTATCTAGTGTTATATACTTCAGCAACAGTTCAAGGATTAATGTGCTAATCATCCTTTTCCTTTTACCTGTAAAAGTAAGGGCATATTTTGCTTCTGTAGATACTTTTTATATACTTCCCAGTTAAACATTTTTCTAGTACTCACATAAGCATTCAGCTTTTTAACCCTCTAAGCTCTTATCTTTCATGTTCTTGAATAGCAATGAAGTATACATTTACAGATTTCTTATCTAAAATATTTTCTTTATTCTCTTTTTCAATATCCTATTTATCTCTTGGTTCGTCTATTATGAAGTGGCAAAGTGAAACCATCTCCTACTGTCTCTGCTTTATATTATTCAGGAGTATCATATGCCTACAGCACTACCTCGTTTGTCTCCTTTTCCTGTAAGGGATCAGTTGTAACTCCTCATAGACCTGGATTCTTATGAATTGAAGTTATATTCTCAAATAAACCTTTACATGGTGTTAGTTTCCATATTCAATTTCGGATATGGCACAACCTCAGTATCACCTCTGTGCCTAGACTTTGTCTGTTTCACAAACTTGAGAAGCAGTATCTCATCCATAGTGTAGTTCTGACATGTTTTACATTCTTAGGATGCAAAATCAGCAGGATTCAATAAAGAAAAAACAAACAAACAAACAACTGCTACCTAATGTTTATCTGGTAAATTAAACCAACTTATTTTTAGTAAGTAACAGAATCCCTAGAGCTACAGAAATGTTCATTAATTATAACTGTACTGTTAATTTGTCTGTACTTAATGGATTTTTCAAGCTGGTAGGAATATGAACAAAAATATTTTTTAAAAATATTTTTCACAGATGCATGCAACTTATTTTGCCAGGTCAAATTTCAAAAGTATGTGTAATAGTCCATGTTTTGAATGTCAATTATATTCTGCTATAAATACTCTTACATCTCCCTCCAGACTTTTATATAACACTGTGAATTTCCCCTTCTTATTTCCAAGGCCCTATATTTGTGATGGAGTCCTCTTTTAATATCCAACATCATGTGTCTGGCCTGAATTTCTTCACTCAAAATTGAAATCAAGTTACAGGGAAAGTAACTCGAGGAAACAGAAGGAAAGCTGAATTAACCATAGAATGTAATCTCTGTAACTCTTCTGCTAACTTGCCTATGAAAAGCACTCAACGTATCAGATCTTAACTTTGGCTATATGTGTATGCAGATGTTACTGTAACTTCAGTGTAGATATATATGCCTGAGGTAAATTTGATGTATGTAGATGTGAAGCAAAATGCAGACTGAAAAAGCTAAACATTTGAGGAGTATGTCTTCTACTATTCTAGTTAACTAATTTCAAGCTATTTTGAGTGTATCTGCACTGAGTCTAGGTGCATACATACTCAACACAGCCACCAGTGTATGTCACTGCAATATTACAGAGTGGACCTGTTTTTAAGGGTGATAGACTGGAGCAAAGAGAGGTCAATTTGGGCCTGAACCTCTGAATTTCTTAAGTCAGAATCATCCTGCGTAGTTTCAGACACTCCTCTTGAGTGCCTACATTGAGAAAAAATACCTCTTTAGCCTTTTTTCCATAACTGACCAAGAGAAGCACTATCTGAGGTGATTCTGCCCATCTGGCATTAAAATGACCTTCCAGCTAGGCACATCTGCTGTACTGACAATATAGGACACATAGGATGACTGTGGTCTCAAATTGAATACTTCAGTCAGATGCTTAAACTGCCTAAATTCAGTTGACATCATCCAGCCAGATGGGTTCTCTCTCCCCACCACTTGGTTACTGTAGGGATTAAATTTATTAACCAGGTGTTTATAGAAGTGTATAAAATAGATGGCAGAAAAATATTATCACATTACTGGTTCTTCATTAAAAACTCTCTTGGCAAGAGGGCACTGGAAGTTCAGAACTCCTCTGAAGTTTAGTAGCAATCTGACAGTGAACTCATTGTCTTGGACATTTTGTCAGTTGCTTTTCATTTGCACAATCGAGTCACATTAAATTGAAACTGATTTTGTGTGTATGGTTGTCAGCTGGATGATAAGTACAGATGGGTGATTTCAAATAGCTCAGCTTTAAGAATATAAATAATAATGGTAAATTGCAAAGAGGTGGTACAGCCACACTGCACAGAGACATGGTGGAGCTTTTTTGGTGCTCTGGATCCTGAAAATCTAATCATAAGTCATCTATCTTCTCTAGCTGCCCATGTTCCTCCCTGTTCACCACTGTTTTCATGTTTGCCCAGAAACTTCCCTCACATCTTTTCAGGTATGAGGTGGTCAACTGTTTTTCCATAGTTTCCAGTTGTACATCACCAATAGAGTTTCTCATTCTTCAGAAAAAAACCCCAACATACTGCCAATAAAATTGAAATGCTTATTTAACTTAATAACTTGAACAGAATTTGACTTTGTAATAGTTTACAGCATATTTTATTGCAGGAGTTACCTTTGTGTATAGATACTAATGCCTTTTATTTAGGTATTAGTTAATAAATATTCATTCTTTTATTTTTTTAGGATGTGAATTTATCCTGAAAGAAGAGAGAGTCTCTAAGGTTTAAGGGCAGTAGAAAGGAAAATGAAGGGGTTGGGGGACTGGTGGTCAGTTCTCACAGAAGGCAGTAGAGAGTCTCACATAAAGAAGTTTTAGTTCAGGTGACTTCTTTCCTTTGCCTCAGCTCCTTGTTATGAAAAAGATGTTAGAGTTATTTGGTCCTATTAGGAATTTGGTCTTTTTAGGTTGGGAATTATCATGATTGTATTGCATTACGCATTTGTAGTGTATAGGGTTTGTGATTTTGGTTCAGCTTTCTAGTTACTACAATAATACAAATAGCTAATAATAAATTATATAATTGTTTTGCAACATATAGTTTCAGCTATGCAAGCCAGACCAAATTCTTCATGAGAAGCCTCAGAAATGGGCCCTATCTAATAAATTAATGAACATTTTATGTTCACAGAGTTAATGTCAGCAGGAAAAAAAGGTAACTTTAAATCACTTAAATATTTTCAGCTGCATATGTTGAGTCTCTTTAACAAACTGGTTTTTACACTGTTTAAAATGAATAAATGCAACTAAATGCAAAAATACCCAACCACTGTCTTAAGGCATTCCAACCACTGCAACAGCTCCCTTTTCAGAACCAGGACACTTCATATTAATGAGGAAACTTATATTCAGAGCTGGCTATGACATGTTTTTTTCTCTATTCTGTTTTCTTTTGGACAGGATCTGTATCATCAGTCATACGACTGCGTCTGTGTCATGTTTGCCTCTGTTCCGGATTTCAAGGAATTTTACACAGAATCTGATGTAAATAAGGAAGGCTTGGAATGTCTCAGGCTACTAAATGAGATCATTGCTGACTTTGATGATGTATGTACTTCTAACAACAATCAACATATGGTTTCAATCTTAATAACTCAGGGTATGCAACAGTAAGAAAACATACTTGAAAGAGAGTGGAAGATCTGTCAAAATAACTTTTGTGTGCCTAGTCACTTGAAAATTACAGGGAGTATTAAGGGAAAGAGAGATTTATGTGGCATAAATCAGATATTGATCTGACATCGTACTCAGTTGCTTTCAATTCACTATAATGAGGATTCTTTGTGTATATCTGATGGAGAAAAATTTGCCCATTAGCTGCAGTTCATGAGGCAGTTATATTACATGCCATATAGTAACTACAATTTCTAAATAGTTAGGGCCTAAAGTCAGCTATGGAAATCTATGTCCCCTAAAATGATACAGCTTTGTGTTTTACCTGATCTGTGCTGGTCTCATACAGAACATTGGTCTGTGGATACATGACTGACTCAAAAGATCCTCTAAGTTTTAATAATCCGTTCTCTGAAGTTACAAGCAATTACACAGTATGACTACAGATGGATTGTGAAAAGGCAGCTGTAAAGGTCTTACTGAAAATAGTATTTGTCTTAAAGAAAGTTATTAGTGATGAAGATACTAGAAAAAGGCATTAATGTCATGTCATGACTCAAAGAGCAGAGTCTGGTTTTGCAGATCTGCAGCTATAGAGGGTATTTTAGCAGTGAATCTATTTGGAGGACATTGGAATGCCCAAAACAACATGGGATATGAATCAAAATCCTTGGCATGGACAGACCTATTGGCATGGAAGAGATGCTTACTTTCAGAAAGCTGCTTAAAGCTTAACTGTTGGCTTGCTTGGTGACTCAGTTCCAGTATCAGATAAGTGCAAAGTCTACTGACTCTCAACAGCTGTATGTAAATAAGATAGGATTTATTCTCATTACTATAAATTTAGTCCCTTTATAATAAACAGGTATTTTAGCCGACAGAAGTTCTCTTTCCTTGGAGGCTGTAACCATTGTTTTATCCATCCTTAAGTCCTTCATCTTGCATATATTTGTGAAGCCATTGAGGGTCTATTCTAAGAACTGATGCTCTGAATGCTGTTACAGTAGCGAGGCTGCTGATCTGAATAATGAATAATCATCCTTCTTTTACAGTTATTGTCAAAGCCGAAGTTCAGTGGAGTTGAAAAGATAAAGACCATTGGAAGTACTTATATGGCAGCAACAGGACTGAGTGCTACACCCAATCAAGAACAGTGTCAGGTACAGGGAAAGGTTCTTGCTTAATAAAAAAAATGTTCAAAGACTGCAAGAATTAGTATTTTCTATTGTAAGCCGGAAATGCTGAGTAGCCATACTAACCATACACTTACAGACCCTCAGGCTCAGCACTGAGAATGTGTTCCTTCATTTCTCATTCTCAACAGGGTGGGATTGGGAACTGCAGGCAGTAGAAATGAAGTTCAGAGAAGCAATTTGTAACTTTTAAGCAAAAAATGGGGTTTGCCGTGATCTTAGAGTGCTACAGGTCAGTGACAGAGACACAGCAATTATGAATCAACACATTCTCTGCTAAAGATTAATGTGCTTTTGCCAAACTTCTGTCCTTCAAGACAGAAGCAATTAACAGCTGAACTACAGGCCCTAAGGATCCTGAGGACAAAAAAAAGGATGATTTTAAATTAGCTCTGACATTTAATACAGGGAGGTCAAGAGGATGAAGGAAATCCAGATCTGTAGACAGGAGATGAGAAGACATAGAGGAGCTCTCAATCACAACTAAAACTAGTTTATGCACAGGAATAAATTTATCATTTTAGTTGTTTTTAGAAAATGTGAATCAAGAATTCCAAGTTTTATTGTTCCTTTGGTGATTTAGTACACATTTACAAAAGAAATCCACCACAATTCAGTGGCCTTTTATCCAGAAGCCCAAATATGCACAGATACTGCAGTACCTACTGTGGCAGTGACTGGCTGCTAGACATACTGCTGGAAACAACCTCCAGTTTAAAACAAGCACCCAAGGAAGAGTAAGTGCCTAAGAAAGGAGTTGGAATACATCAACTGAACAGGAAACCATCTGTCTTAGCTAGGCATGAACTCCAAAGGAAACAGGCTTCATTCATCTAAACCACTGCTCTGGCAAGCACCACTAATGTCCCACCTAGGCTGGTGCATCTACTATATGAATCGTCTCCTGAAGTTGTCATCTGTCCATCTCTTCTGTCAGTTTATCTGCAGAAATGAGGAAGATTCAGTCATTTCTCACAGGCATCAGTGAGTCACCTCTTATGAAATCATTCTCTTGTCAAGGTCCTACCCTGGGCTATGGGAGCCTGAAAATCAGTTTTCTCCTCAGCTGGAGGGGACACAAACCAGTACTTAGAAACCAGGCTACACTGTTGATGTAAGAGGAGACATTAAGTCTATAGGCTTTGTAAGTGATATAAGTTCTGAGCTAGTAAATTGAAGGACAGCCTTCTTCCGTTTGCATTCAATTAATTTTCAGGACTATTAGATGTTCTCAGAGGTGCTTGTTTATCTACCAGGTAAGATCAGTGGAGGAACTCGTAAAATTGTGAATTTCAAGGCTTAACTAGGGTGCTGAGGATCAATGAGAGGGTGGAGTCTTTATGTAGCTGTCCACAAGCATTATTTATTATTAAAGAGCATAAACTAGAAGCAGGCACTTGGAGAAGATTATTGAGCAAATCCTATGCACACATAGATACTGAGGGCCTGTGGGATTAGGTAGCAGCTAATCAGTAATTTGACAATCAAAACATTAGATTAATCATGTTTTGGATCTGTCATTTCTAGACTGCTTGATTTTGTAAGTAAATGCATCCTGGTCTTTTGGCCATTGTTTAATCTAGCTGGTGCTGGACAGGGCACCATCTTCTGTATTACTTTGCTTGTCCTGCCTGCTGGGATTAGGACATCCTTAAGGGTTTAAGTGCTTTCAAGTTGTCAGCATATTTTGGTTGTATTCTCACAGCAACTAAGGCTAAGGAAAATTATTTTTCTCTGTTTGGCTGTTTAAATTCAGGAACCTGAACGACAATATATGCACATAGGAACCATGGTGGAGTTCGCATTTGCCTTGGTGGCAAAACTGGATGTCATAAACAAACATTCATTCAATGACTTCAAGTTACGAGTAGGTATGTATCACAGGATTTTTATGAGAACATTGTGGAGGAGGGGGGAATTTAGTGTGAAGTATCAGCTGATTAAAGTGTTAGTAGAACTGACTAAAAGGGCCATGAAAGAGCACCACCTTTACTCTGTTTAAAGGCAGCCTATATGGTATTGCCTGTTAACCATAGCTGCTGTTGTTCCAAGGAGTGTTTCAAGGCAGGATGCAGAAAAGGGCAGTATTTCTAAGAATGATTGAAGAACTGTGTTCCAGTGGCACTGCATGGTTTTGTGGTAACTTCATATTATTTATTCTAGAGGTTGTGAACCACGTACATTTGTTAAGCTTATCAATACCAAAGGACACAAGAAGACTCTAAGCAGGGCTTTACAAAACCATATTAGTGGTCTTGGAGGACAAGAGCTGGAGTTTGAAATATTTTAGATGTACTAAACTTAAGCAAGCACACAAAAATGCACCCTTTCCTTCCTAGTGTTAGATAAAGAAGGGTATTTCTCTTCTTCGCTATTCTGTGAAATGAGAGCAAAGATGACTGGTTGTTTATATTTGAAAAGGGTATCCCTTATATTTCAGCTTCTAATTGCTTCTACTTGTTCATCAGGGTATTTTAAATAAGAAATAGGCAGCTGCAGTAGGCCATGGAAAAGATGATGAAATGAATAAATTCAGAGCTGGTCAAAAGCCATATGTTCCAAAATGTTTATTTCCTGATATCAGTACACAGCAGTTTTACAATGCAATATGTAACTTGGAAAGTGTGAAATGAAAGCTGTAAATAAATACTGAATGAATAAATACCATGAATCCTGTAAACATTTCAGAAGTGCTTGATTTCCAACAGTTATTCTTCTGTCCTCTTTTTCTTGCTGTGCCACTTGCTTTTCCTTTCGGCTGCTCCTCTCATGTTTATTTCACAGTGCCACCAACTGGCAAAACTTGCTGTCTTCTGACTTGAAATATTCGTGTGTCTCAGAGCACGCTTTGACAATATGTTTTTTATTCCTTGTGAGTTAAAAAATGACAAAACAAATCTGAAGTATGCTTCCTTCTCAAAGTTGAAGAGCATTACCTGATGGGTTTAAAAGAAACATGTAAGAAAAAGGGGGAGACCGCTCAGGAGGACTACAAAGATGTTGCTAGGCTATGGAGAGAGAAAATCAGAAAGGCAAAAGTCCATCTAGAACTTAATCTGGCCACAGCAGTAAAAGATAACAGAAAAAAGTTCTTAGAAATGCATTAGAGACAAAAAGACCAGGGAGAATCTCTGTCCCTTACTTGAAGCAGGGAGAAACATTGCCACAAAGAATAAGGAAAAGGATAAGGTCCTTAATGCTTTCTTTGCCTCAGTCTTTAATAGTCAGACCAGTTATCCTCAGGGTACTCAGCCCCCTGAACTGGATGGCAGAGATGAGGGGCTGCATGAAGTCCCCATAATATGGGAGGATGCTGCTCTGCATAAACAAGCATAAGTCTATGAGGCCGGATGGGATCCACCTGAGAATAGTGAGGTGGGGCTCAGTCTCTTCTCCCAGGTAACAAGTAATAGTAGAGGAAAGAGCTTCAGGTTGCACCAGGGGAGTTTCAGATTAGATATTAGGAAGAATTCCTTCACCAAGAGGGTTATCAGGCATTGGAACAGGCTATCCAGTAAGGTGGTGGAATCACTGTCCCTGGAAGTGTTAAAAAAACATGTAGATATGGTGCTTGGGGACATGGTTTAGTGGTGAGCATGGTAGTGTTGGGTGTATGGTTGAATTCAATGATCTCAGAGGTCTTTTCCAACCATAGTGATTCTATTATTCTATGTAGAGAGGTCATATTTCTGCACAGAAAAAAAAGTTCTCCTCTTGTCATAGATGACATGCCACGTGCTTGCACAGCAAGTGACACACAGCAGTGTCAGCACAGATAAAGACCTGCTGAGTGTCAAGGCTAGATCTGCAAGCTGATTAAAGCAATATTGACTCCTTCAAAATGGGGATCATGAGGCAAAGTTTCTAGGTGAAAAAAAGGGTACCTACTTGTGAATTTTAGAGTGCTTGCTATAGGTTCCAGAGAAGTCAAACTCCTTTGCTTCATGAAATCAGTAATGGTTAAATCTACAAAAGAACTTAGGCTTCAAACTGGCACTTTTGCCACCATAGTCCAATAAGGGCACCACTGGGGTCTTCACTGCCCATCTTCACTTTTTCTCCATTTCCCACCACTACCTGACTATGAAAACATCTGATATCCATAGGAATTAGAACCACGGAAACATTTGACCATCTGCCTCTGCCATAATCCCTGCTGTAAGGATTTAAACCCAAACTGCCGTTTGTAAAAGCCTTCCTCAGCCAGCATCTAACCCCAGCATCGTTGCAACTCACTAGAGATCTCAGCTTTCAACTTGTGCCTTCGGAGGTACACAGCCTACTCTGATGTTGTCAGGCAAGGGAAGGGAGCACCTATATTCTATTTCAAGTGTTCCTTCCCTTCTGTTAGCTAAGGTGCTTGGTTTATTAGATAAACTCAGATATGCTTTTGCAGCAAGTTTGGCACAGGTACTGCTTTTTTTTTCAGAACAAAATAGAGGCTGATTTTGATTTCCATATAGCCTCATGATCAGAACATTTGTTTGTGTTGTATGTGAACTTAGCTGGTGTCCACCTTTGGCTGAGGCTGCTCAAGCATGGACATCCTTGTTCCCTGGAGAATGGTATGAGCCCAGGCTGTAGGATACTTTGAAATGAGATATTCATTATTTTTCTTTCTGAAACGAATTTGCCTTTTCATGGAATGATTAAATGTCACTCTGGATACAAGAGAAAGAGACAGAAGGTATAGATAGAGCACTCTACCTCTGATAGAACATTCACCTGGACTAACAGTACTACTTTTCCAGCCATGCCACAACAAACATTCACGTCTCATATGAAAGGGACCCACACTAGCAGGAATGACATAGAGAAGCACATCCCAGAATGCCTACATTGCCAAAGCACATTCCTAAGAAGCTGGCTGTCCAGCCCCTGACTTTTTACAGGGTTTCTAAGTGGGCTTATAGTGTAGTTGTTAGACTCTACTGCAATGTTACATACGATCCATACCAGATGAGCTAGCTCATGCCTCCCTGTGCTACAATCACACTTTCATTTTGCTGCATAGATATATCCCTAGTGGTGGTTTCTGTCAAGGAATTAATATAAGTCATTTGTGATCCTTTGACATGGAGATAATTTTAGAAATCCAGACTACTCACTTGTCACAGAATCACAGAATGTTAGGAGTTGGAAGGGACCTCAAAAGATCATCTAGTCCAACCCTCCTGCCACAGCAGGATTCCCTAGACCAGGTCACACAGTGTAAAGATGGAAAGAAATACTTCAACAAATTTAACATTTAAACAACATAGCTTTGCCAGTGTGGATCAGATATAAATACCAAACAATCTTGCTGTCCAGGGTTTATTTCTCACTAGTTTTAACTTGGCTTTGCTTCACATCGGTATGTGACATGGTTTAGTGGCGTGGTGGTGATAGGTTGACTGTTGGACTTGAGGATCTTGGAGGACTTTTCCAACCTTAATTATTCTGTGATTCTTTATAGCTAAAATTACAGTATATTTGATGCTGGTTAATAGTTCTTTTGATATTCCTACCCTGCTAGCAGAGTACAACTCTCAAATGTCACATTGGATTCAAACTAACTGCAAGATAAAAAATACCCAAAGTCGAATGAGGAACTATGCTATGTTGTTCCTCACTCTTAGCAATTTGTTACTGTTACTCCATGCTTAATCAAATTATTTGAATACATATATTTATACTGCAGTTATTTAGGACCACTCTGTGGCAATCCAGCCTTCAGAACAAGGTTTCAAATCCTTCCAGCTCATTTGCATTATTTTGTTGTACATTTAAGAGGCAAATAATGCTGTAACAGTCATTTGGTTTGGCCATCAACTATTGCAGAGAGAAGAAGCCCTTTTCACTGCAAGTAGAAATGAAAAGGAATTCTTGTATGTCTGTTTTCCCAAGCTGCTCCTGTCCCACAGTCTGTTTCTCAAGCTGTCTGATAAAGACAGTAGCAGGTTATTAGGGTACTAATGTTTGAAAATATGAGACTTACTCAGGATGGGAAGGAGCTGTAAAACTAAAATTAGATTAACTTAGTTTTGGCATTTTTATAACTAACATCCTCCTTCTGGATGATAAAACAGTTGTGAACAGACTGTTGGTTGCTGTACTCACTATTCAACATGGGCCAAATACCACATTCATTGACTTGATACATTATCAGATACACTGTGTATCCTTCTTTGGTGGATCTTTGTTCCTAATGCTAAATGCTGATGTTTTCCAGGTATCAACCATGGACCTGTAATAGCTGGAGTAATTGGAGCTCAAAAACCACAGTATGATATCTGGGGCAACACAGTAAATGTGGCCAGCAGGATGGACAGCACTGGTGTCTTAGACAAAATACAGGTAAGTCTTGGTTTTTGGCTAGTATTGATCTTAATTCTTTGAGTTTGGTGCTTAAAAGACATCACGTATTTGTACACTGAACAGGTCTGTGTTTTGGACCTAAGGATACCCACAGAAAAAAAAATTACTTACCAGCTGTATCTATACATTTTAAAGAATTAGACCTTGGGCAGGAAAGAAAAGAATTAAAAGAAAGTTATAGGGAAAACGGGAGGAGAATCAAAACTTTGTCTTGGCCTTACAGTGAAAAATAGTGAAGGAAGTTATGAGTTGCCTGGAAATTGCCTAGATTACAAGAGGATTTGAAGGAAATGACATTTCTATTCTGTGAATTTCTAAACTCGTAATATACTAGCTACCTTATCTCTGAAGGGCATTCCTGATGTTAATTATTTCTAAATAAAGGAAATTACTGTAACTGTTTTACATCATTAAATCCATAAAGCAATCAGGAAGCTTCCTTTTTAGTGAACAATGCTGATTAATAATCTTTATAGACTATTATCTGTATACATTATAGATAGACCTATATAGAAATAACCTTTAGTTTACTACCTTTCCCATGGTTCCATAGTCAGGGATCACATTTTAAGTATTCTCCTAGCATACTGTCTAGCACTTTGGGATCACAGCATGAATTTAAGAGCACTCAAAATCTATGATGGAGACTGTTCAGAAGTAAATAATGGAAAAGTAAAGTTATCAACTGTTGGCCAAAACTGAAAACAGAAGGGATGTCAAAGCAATCACATCTACCAACGGTTGCTTGCTTCACAAAGAAGCATAGACAGTCTGAGACAACTGATGCTATTGATCAACCTCTGTCCTAGTGGGCTTTCACTTAAAATGGCAGAACTGCCTGAAGTTTGGTTCACTGCCAGTTATGTGAGAAGCTGGCAACAGCAATTCTGACGGCTCATGCTAATGCCTTACTATCACTTCATTCACGCAGCCTCGGTATTTGCAAAAAGGCAGGGACGCTTGAGTCTACTGAAATGAAAAACAGCTCCTGAAGCTAAGAAAAATGCTATATGAGGAAGAGTGTTATCCCTAATGCCATTTGTGTATCTACAAGCCTTCTGTTTGCAATCCTACATACAGAAATGGTTAGTCCAAATTTGATAGTTGGTGTAAGCAATTAGAACGGGCACCCAGCAGCAGACTGTTTGGAAGCTCATGTGCTCAAACATCACTTGAGACCCTTAAAGGCCTTATAGGCATTAGAGCAAAACCCTTACAACTGCTCAGAACATATGTTCCCTTCACACTCTGGAAGAAGATTCTGCATTGTTCTGTTATCAGTGCTGGTTGTGTTACTGTCTTGTTGCAGGTTACAGAGGAGACGAACAATGTCCTGCAAACACTGGGGTACATGAGCACTTGCAGAGGAATAATAAACGTTAAAGGAAAAGGAGAATTGAAGACATACTTTGTACATACTGAAATGACAAGATCCCTTTCACAAGGGAACGTGGCATCTTGAAGATGCTTGTACCTATCATCAACACTATATTTTCAGGAAAGTATCACGCACTTTTTAACTACATTTTGGCTCTTAACATGCGTGCTATTTTCTGGTATGTGGCACTTCTTTTAATATGGCTGCAGAATAGTCCCATGAGCCATCATTTTGCACCTTGATATTCCTATGTTCAAGGACAGTTGCGATGTACACTATAGGACTGGAAGATTGTACTGCTACTTGCACTGTTATTCAAAGACAAGAAAAGAAGGCATAGAATTTAAAAGGAGCTAACTCATCTGAAAGGACTAAAAAGAGATGTTAGTGACAAATGAGGGGGGAAAAGGCAATAAAGCTAGGGGTGCATATTATTTTCTGATGCATGGTGTTTTCTGGAAAATAAAGTCGCTCCCCAATAGCATCCAGTAATCTGGTATTAAAGTATACAGTATTTGTAAATAAGTTTACTGTGTCCACACATGATTTGGATGTGATCACCAGTTGCATCTCATAGCCAGGGACACGTTGGGTGGCTTGCTGGCATTCTTTCTGAAGAGAGAACTAACAATGCTGGAATAGTTTTGTATAAACGTGTCAAATGTTTTGAAGCTATTGTCTTTTGTAAGGTTAATCCATTAAAAGTTTCTATGTACTTTGTCTTACTGTTGCATTCTCTTAGTTTTGCTTCCTTCCATGGCTTCTTTTGCTCTAAACCTATGTGTCCTCTTCTGCTGCCGCTGCTGCTTTTGATTTAGCGGTTAGATGTTGAGGCAGGCTGTGGGACAGCTATCCCAATAGTCTTTGGCAGTAATATCTGCTACACTTGCTATTGCCTTTCAGAAACTGAATCACCTCTATTGTCTTCAGTCTTGGGTGGCATCCTAAGCACCTAGCAGTCATTTACACCCTAGGTAACAAGAGAAGACTTACCTCAAATCCATAAACACAAGCAAAGTGGGGGATACTGGATATAGTAGCAGTTTTACTACTTTGCAACTGGCCTGCAATGCTTAAACAATAACTAGGAGAAGCTGTACAGATGAAAAAAAGTTTTGCTTGTTTTGCACTTTGACAACTCCTTTTGGCCTTGCATGCCTTTCACTTAAGATTTACAATGCTGGATTTCTGGGATATTTAAAATAATCTAATTTATTGGGATGTGAGTATGAGTGGAAGATACAAAAAAAATGCTATTTTGTGGATATTTGAGATGAAATTAAATCCCACTGAAAGAAGAAAATATACTTGCAGAGTTTCATGGATGCCAGGTGAAAGACTGAAAAAGCAGGTAATTGTGATGTCTATGCTCCTTTGAAGCATCAAGAGTAATGATTAATTTTTGCTTTGCTATAATCAATACTTGAAATTAACATATTCTTTTAGTCATAACACCCTAACAAGACCAAAATTAATAAAATAATTCTATTTACAAAATAGCATATAATTACAAGATCTTTTTCTGACTGATACCATATAAATATTGAAGTGAGCTTATGCAATGCTAGCTCTGGCATGTAATTGAAATGTAAAAACTATTTGGATTTCTTATTCATAAAACATGTATTTACATGTTATTGCATTGGAGTCCTTTCAGAAGGAGTTCTCAAAATTGTGGGTCACAACTAAATGGCATCAAGCCAGTCTCACTGAATATGGAAGGATTTACTCACAGCAGCCATCTGCCCACTAGCGAGTTGGCATGGCAGTAGATTTCAGAATGCCTACATTTGCATTAAAACAGACAATCTGAATTTTGATCCCTTCAAGTTAGTCTAAAAGCACAATGGAAGTTATTTCAGTTGTGTCCAACATAACACACTTGATGTCTCACCCAGAGTTGGAGACTTTTGATCAAGATCCTCTCAAGATAGGTGCTCAGACTAATAAAATCTCTTTAAAAATATTTTATTGTCTTTATGATTTCTTCCTTTTAATTAATAATCTAAATATTTTCCAGTGGAATGAAAGACTTTCCAAATAGTTCACATGGCAGCAGAAACAACATCCCAGCCATTGCCTAAACAAAGCTATCACTTAACTATGCTTAAGACTTCTCCTAAATCCCCCTCTCCACTTACTATAAATTTGACCTAGGAGTAATTAAAAAAAAATTATTAATCTCTTAGGCTTTGAATCTACTCTGAGCCTCTAAAATCTTTCAAGTATTACCACAGGTCAAAACAATCATTTCTTACTGTGGATGAAAACTCTTTATGTAAAGTTAATTATACTGGACTGCAGTATCTGTGTGCAGCTTTCAGGTATAACCTGTACATTCAGGATTTTGCTTTTCATTTGTATTCTTGAACAACAATAGCAAACCTTGTACCTGACTTGATAGCCTTGTTTCTCTGATTTTTATGAAAATTAAACAATATTATGTTTCCATAAGCCATGAAAAGTTGAAATATTTCAATGGCCATGAGCTGATTAGTTCAATGAAATATAAAGACAGATATATACAATCCAAGAGAGTGTTGAAAATGCCCTTGTTCAAAGCACTCATGTTTCACTGATGTTTGTCTCCCATTTTGTAGCTGCATTCGGATTCTTGCAGCCAAAACCTGCTAAAGAACAAAAAAGCAGTCAAAGGATAATTATACATGCAGCATGATGCTCAGACAAAGATGGGTGCATACCATCCTCTATCTAGCCTTCAGTTGCTGAGTATTATTATCTTTCTAGTGCCAAGAAACTATTTGTATCCAATAAATACTTTTTGTCTTCCATTTTACATCTACTATTTGTACTGGATTATTTTCCCTTGCCTAGATTGACGCAGAGTTCCTGTACCTCTTTCTTTCACTCCTGCAACAGTTTCATCTGCCTCAGTAACTGGATATAACACTGCTTGTGTATCAGTGTGTAACTGGAGAAGCTTTAGGGTAATCATACAGTTCAGTAACTGACATTCTATGTATCCTATGTCACAGTAAGACTCACCAAGTTCTTCAACTTCCATGTTGGTGCAATGGTTCCTGAGTTGCTGGCGAACCACAAAGAGTGTGACTTCTAAAAGTACAGTGCATGTGTATTTCACACCCTGAGGGAGCAGCTAAAAGATCAATACAAAAGTGATCCAGTGTGGTTTAGGAAAATGAAATCCAAATGGAAAAACCTGGGGAGCCTGCTGGATTTCTTTTTCAAAGTTGATGCTTTGCTCTAGTTTATGGAGGGCAGCCAGGAAGAAAGATTAGACTTGCAGATATTTTTGTTGTTTACAGAAGTAGCTGGGACTACCTGTACATTAATGCTATTTAGTTGCTGCTTCTAAAGAGAGACATTAGCATCTTATTTGTGCTGTGTGACAAGCTGTTTTCGTTCTATTTATATTCCTTTATGATTCCTTGATTTTGTAAAATATCTGCAGACCTTCCCTTTTTCCACGGAAGCACAGGTAGGAGTTCAGTCTGCTTGTTTCTGAAGCAACAGCTGTGCACATCTGAAGGTAGAGCTGCTGAAAGTCTGTCCTGTTTTGTTTTGAGAATGTCATGTAATAATGAGCTATATTGTCAGGATGCTTTATGTAGCAGCAGATTTACTGCTAAAAGCAATGATTACCTTGTCCTTTGATATGTAGTTTTCATTTTGGTTGTATTTCTGTATGAAGATACTTTAACTTTTCATTTTCAGACAGCAGATTTTCCTTTACCTGACCCAGACACTACCCTTCAGTACTTTTTACAGCTGGACCCCAAACAATTTTAAGAGTAGGGCTTTTTAGTCTTATTCCTCCTTTATTGTCTAAAATAGTGGAGGAAACAAATGTAGAATAAGATATACATACCTTAAATAAAGCAGGTAATTAAGAGGGTATTTTTGTTCCTTGAAGTACTTAAAATTTGCGTGGATTTATCAAAAGTGGTGTATAAATCAACTGCATCTGGTTCACTCTAAAGTTTGCTATATGTTAATTTAAAACATTTTCAAATTTATGGACAAGAATTATTCAGATCAGTATAGCTTTTAGTATGTCAAAATGCAAAATATGAACATTTGAATCTGGTTTGCAACTATGAAGATATGAATCCCTTTATGTTGTAGGCTGACACTGTTCAAAAGAAAGATTCTACTAAGGGTTGGTTGAATTTGGTTTTTTTGTGGAGTGTTTAAATATATTTGTAGCCATTGTGATGCTCTTCATGAAAATCTCAGTTTTGACAGGAAAAAATGCATGTGACTTATTGTGAAAGACTGACATTCCTGGACTATAAATTTTCATGTTTGCATTCCAAACCAGCGTTACAAATAACTGTTAGGAAAGTAATGTCCTTCCATGTTTAAAATTGTGTATTACTCTACTTGCTAAGAGAATAACTGAACTGAATATTCATCTGAATATTCAACCTGAATTGGAGTATCCATTCAACAGATACCAGTCACAATACAAATAATAATTGCAAATTATATCAGTCAACTCATTATCATTTTATAATTGTTTTCAAATTAATTGAAATAAAAATAATTATGATCATTTGAAAAGCCTAATTCTTCAGCCAAAAAGTTGAAATTGTAGTCACAAGCAAAAGAGGAAATGTTTTCAATCTGCAGGCCAAGGCTCAGTCATAGTAATTGTGTAGAGAATTACTTGAAACAACAGATATATCGAGGAAAAGTTAAAAAATTTCCTGAGTTGCTCATGAACAAAACAACCCTGAAGATTGCAAAAGGTGTGCTGACTTCTGCAAGTGATGTCATCTCCTTCTGAAAACTTACGAAGAACCTTCCTGTTTTGTGACAAGCAGTCTAACACTAATTAGGATCCAGAAGAAACAAGGAATTGTGTGGAACAACTGGCGTGGACAACGTCTGTGGTAGTGAAAAGGAAACAGAGTTTCTGATCTGTTTTTGTTTCGTTCTGTTTTACAAGGGCCATTGGATGGAAAGTTTGTAGCAAAGATTGTCTCTCCTTTGTAGCTCAGCTGAGGGTCAGGAGCACATGGCAATCTGTTACATGTTGAGATCTAACGGCAAAGATAGGAGTTGAATTGCTAAGCCTTTATTTGTCAGCAGGCAAGCTATCTCAGCTGTGGGTGGCATGAGTTTGAAAAGAGGTACATCAGCCTGTAGTGAGAAAACAGCAACTGTGGTATTTTTGTATATCAATGTGTCTGTGTCCAGTTACATGTCATCTATTTTCTTGTGTCCATCTTGTCTCTATCCCCCTGTCATTGCCCCCATTATCATTTGCTTCACAAATTCCTTCTAGAAGTTCTCTTGCAAAGTTATTCCATAAGCCAGTTTGACATTTCAGAACAGTGACCCTGCCTTTGAGACAAACTTCGTGGCTAGAAAAGTGCATATCAGTATATTTGAAATTCAGGAACCTTAGCAGTGGAACCTGAAGGGGGATATTACTGCTCCCCTAAAAGGCAGGAAATGTCCTTAAGACTCTGAATTCAAAACAACTTTCAACATCTTGGGCTCTGAGCTCTGCTGCATTTGTATGCATAGTTTTAA
Organism: Galbula dea; assembly: GCA_013399015.1. NCBI lineage: Eukaryota > Metazoa > Chordata > Aves > Piciformes > Galbulidae > Galbula > Galbula dea. Next base: position 205,428 of record VWZX01003348.1, on the reverse strand, counting down.
CCATATAGATAATTGCTCCAGCGCACTCTCACAGTTTTTACATGTTCGTATTTAAGTTACTAAGGAAACAGACTGACCTCCTGTGCTAGTCTGTAGCAGGAACATACACTTACAGAAGCATATTAGTAGCATATGATCTAAGTCTGGTTGTAAATGGAACAAAAACCCCTGGGCATTCATATCCTGTTTCTGGGGAGTCTGCAAAAGGTGACCAGCAAGAAAAAGCCTATGTGAGACTCAAATAATTCTAAAGGGATTTTTGTCTTCATTGGGAAGGAAAAAAGGAACTGAAAAGCACTGGATTTAATTATTTCAAATTGTGAGATTATGACAAATCTGTAACAAGCATCCAGCAATATTTTTTACAATCTGTATTGCATTCAGATAGTGTAATTCAATTTAATGACATTTTAAATGTTAATCAAAATGAGCTACATGTGAACAGCAGAAAGAAAACTGGAGAGAAACCTTTCAGATCTGACTTCAGAGCTCTTGCCTACCTTACTTTGTATTTCTGGCAAATGGTTTCTTGCTGCTCTATTTATAGCTGCAGCTTCAGCTAAGCTGTTTTTTATAAATGGACTTGCTGTCTTTTGGTGCTTGGACTAAACTTCAAAAAAGCACTTGCACAGCAGCGAACGTGTCTCTGCGTAGGAAGCTAATGTAAGGCAGCTGGTGCATTTTCAATTCCACTGCTGGTTTGTGCTGTTCTAATTTGGCCCATGCTACAGAAAGAAGAGGATACTAATTGGTAGAGGGACATTATTAGATAAGCAGATGGAAATTGTCACAAATTATTAAAAAAGCCACACACCCAAGTCTGCCTCCGCAATGCACTTGGAAAGAAGCAAGAGGCTACATTATTCACTGTGTTAGTGATGGGAGAATGGAAGCTGTATAGTAGAGATGGGACTTTTAAATCAGTAGGTCTGAATTATTGTCTTGGTCCAAAATGGCCAAAACAATTCATTGTGAAGATTTCTAATACTCTGGATGTTGTTGGTTTTTTAAAACAAATTTTGGATGTTCAGTAAAATTCAAAATGCCTGCAAGAGCACTGCTGTGAAAGCAGTAGCTTTGCTGACAAAGGATATTAGTAGCAATAATAATATTAATGCTATACCTGTGGCATATTGGTTCTGCAACTGTGGTTGCAGAAAAGAAAAGCAAACCAAACAAAGTTAGTCACAGATCCCCAAGCAGCACAGGAAGAAGCAGCATGGGCATAGTTATGTGTATATATTAAAGCAGGATAGTGAGCTAGAGGTCGGTCTCTTCTCCTAAGTAACAAGTGATAGGACAAGAGGAAATGACTTCAAGTTGCACCAGGGGAAGTTCAGATTAGATATTAGGAAAAATTTCTTCACCAAGAGGGTTATCAAGCATTGGAACAGGCTGCCCAGGGAAGTGGTCTAGTTTCTGTCCCTGTAAGCGTTCAAAAAATGTGTGGATGTGGTACTTGGGGACATGATTTAGTAGTGAGCATGGTAGTGTTAGATTAACAGTGAGACTTGATGACCTCGGAGGTCTTTTCCAACCATAATAGTCTTTGGTTCCATGATTAAAACTAGGAGCCAGGTGCTACTAGGGCAGAGCAGTTTTAGAGTCAATCTGTTGTCAAAGGTTTGCAGCTGGAAGACACTTAATTTCAGTGCCCCCAACACGACTCTTTGTGTGCGAGACAGATATGCAACTGCATTGCCTGAGATGGCCAAACATCCCGTTAAAACCAAGTGGGCAAGGTGGCACTGCCCAAAGTCTTCCAGACTTGGGATCCTCAGTCTGGTGGAAACTCCATGCTGCAGTGTGTTTTTGTTCAACTTTTCCACTTATAAGGGGATTTCTGGATTTTGCCGTGGCAAAAAGTCAGTCCGTTTTGCCCAGACTTTGCTCTAACCTGCTTGTCCAGCTTCCAAGAATATAAGAAATCAGGGAGCTGTCCTACGTGAATGCCAAAGGGAGTCCCGGGCGGGGTCGCCGCCTAGGCTGTCCGCTGAGGCGGCACTGAGGCTGCTGCTCAAAACGGTGCCCAAAACCTCGCGTCTAGTGCCCGGGGAGTGACGCTTCCAGGTTAACACCACTGTGTGGAAACGCCCAGAGCTCCGCCGGGGACGCGACGTCCAGTTCCCGTTAGGCTGCCTCAGGCTCCAGGTCGCTCCCGGCAGGGGCCGGGCCCAGTGCCTTTCGCGTCCGCTGTCACCGCCCAGACCCTCCCTTCTCCTCGGGCCGCCGGGTGACCTGCGGGCGTCGGCAGAGCGTTGCCGGGTAACAGCGGCCGTCCACCAGCATGGCCTCCGCCGCCCCAGGATCCACGGGATCGGGAGGGACAGAGGAGGCATTGAGTAGCGCGGCTGGAAGTGGGCGGCAGCCTCCCGTTTTCTCCCTCTCTGCCTTCAGCCATATCCCAACCAGACGGGAAGAGCCTCCGGAGCTCAGCTATTTTCACCAGAAGACTAAGGTGAGGTAGGGAGGGAAGGGAGAGAGCTGGCGAGAACCGGGGCAGAACCAGGGAGCCGCTCAGGGCCCAGCAGGCCACAGGCTTTGCCGTTGGTTTCTGCGCAGTGTAACAACAGTATGCTTGGTCCCTATTGCAAGGGTTCGGCCCCCATTATGAGCGACCTGTTCTAGTGGGTGCCTAAAAGCATCCCAGTAATATTTCAGAGGCTATTGGAAATGCTATGCATTAGCCACGACGTAGGCTATCTAATGCCTAAACAGCAGGTTTCGTCTTCAGAGGCCTTTGTGAAGTGTAACAGGTATTTGCTACTTGTAGATGGTAGTATCCTGCACTGGGTGGCAAGACAAGTCAGAGACACGCTTCACCAAGGATTTAAGGACCAACAGGCCACGTGGTATCACTGAAATGTGGGACACTTTTAGGAGAAACACTAGGAAAGTCCTCACTTGTCAGTAGGGTTGGAGGTAACACCTGTGGTTTTTGTGGTAACCCACACTCTCAGGGACTCTCTAATAAGAAACTGCACTATTTTTAGTTGAGGGAAAAGGTTTACAGTGTGTGCCGCACAATTTTTCTGTCTGCTCAGCTTAAAGAAAATCAGTAGAGCTGCTCAAAACAGGAACATCAGTTTATGCCTTGGCAACTGAATGCTTCTCCAGGTGTTACTCTGGTAACATGTAGTAACTCAAGCAGACTAGCACAGAGTCTCACTCCACTTTCTGCTTCACCTTTTTTCTTGTTCTCTCTGTCCTTACATTTAAAATCAGAAATTAAACCAACCTTACACCTTCAGCCGCAGCTGGGCTATATTTCCTGGGTGACAAACCTTTCTTTCTGTAAAGAGTCACATGAGACATTGAACTTAACAGCTTTTTTCCTTTAAAAAATTAACGTTAAAAAGTTCTGAAATGACTATTACATCACTGTAATATACGATATTATGGCAACATGTATTTGTTTATAACAATAAATACACCCCGTGAGTCCAAGTGACCAGCTGCTGAATGTACAAATGTACATCACTGGGCAGTGATGACTGGTGACTTGTGGAAGTTTGCAGGTCCTGTAGTCCTGGGATGTGGGCAGAGTGTAGACCGCAGCACAGTACTGGACGTTAAAGGAACAGCAGGTTGACTGAGTAACTGCTATAAGACAGGTAGATTTGTGATTTCAGATTCTTCCGTGTTGATTCCAGTGTTACTGTGGGAAGCTGCTCTCAGCTGAAGGTGAGCGGGCACAATTTGGTGCCATGCTTAACAAAACACAGTAGGGAGAGCATGACAAGAGTAAGACTAGGGCAGAAGTGGTGCACTTGAGGCTGGTGGAGTTCACAGTCTATGCTGCCTGCATGGAAATGGCAACCATATGGTTGAGCTTTTGCTTGCAATATAAAGTCTGCTTTCACACTCCCAATGACCTGGTCTGTGGAAAATTCTGCTCCAGTGGCATGGAAACAAAAAGTGCTAACAGCTGTTTAATAGGTTTTTTCACAGCACAGGCCTTGGCCACAGGGGAGGAAGCAGATTCAAGCCATTCTTCAGCACAATTAAAGAATCAGATAATTTGAAATTTTTTATTTATACAGGAAAAGGGATTTCTTCCCTTTTTGTAGCCTAAGTACCTAAAACCACCTGTGTGTCTGAGACTGAAGAGGAAAGAAATAGAAGAAGATGGACTCAACACATGGCCAGAAGCTAGAAATTCCTGCCTTTTAATCTGTTGGCTAACAGTTGCTCCTTCAGTTGCTTTACATAAGTTACTGTAGCCAGTTTGCATGGTGGTATCCTCTTCTGTGACATGGAGAAAGCTATTACTTCTTTTATGTGCGTCTGGAATATTAAAGTTTGCAAAGTGCTTAGCTTTAGAAGCAGTACACAGAGGATGCCCACTCTGAGTGCAAATTTGTTGTCTGCTCTATCTGATTCACTCGCTTGTTGGGTTTAGGAAACAGCTCACCACCACCACCTGGGCCAACTAATTACAGCCTTCTTGACCTGCCCTGGCTTCACTATTTTTAGAAGATACCATTGTAAATTGGAGGACTCAAAATTCAGGAGTTTTTCAAAGGCTAAATTTGGCATACTGTAAAATTAGAGGTAAAAAAATCCAAAACAACAAAATGCATAGTTTTTCAAATTTGTAGTTGGCCATACACAAAATCAGTGACTGATTGATGTATTGGTCAGAATTTGGACCTTTTAATGATGTTCATTAACAGCTGACAGTATATTTCAACAGATTTTATTTTTCTTTCCTTCAAAACATATATGGTTTTGAAATTTGTTTCATTCAGTTGATGATGACTTTTTGATTTGATTTCACAAATGCATTTGTTAGCAGATCAGATCTTTAATGTTGCTTATTTGAATGCAACTGTAGCAACAGGTGTCATAAGTACAATCATATTCTGGCTTGGGGTGTGCTGTATTTTCATGTGTGACAGATACACACGTTACTGCTGGATCACAGGATTACCACTGGGGCATATTTCTGAACTATTCTCAGTTCTGCTTAAATCAGAAATTAAATAGTGGTTCTGCTGCAGAGTACCTTTGTCTTTTTCATTCCAAATGAATTTTGAAACTGCCTGCTTTCTTTTTACATTACAGTGCAAGATCATTTGACAAATATATGAACTAAAAAAAAGAGAATATAAAGTTCAGAAAATTAAAACAAATAAAGTAGTTACATTTCCAAAAGTTGCAACAGGTAAGGGGAAAAAATGAAGTAAATTGCCACTGAGGAGCTGAACAGACTTAAGAAAAAAAGCACATGTCATTAAATATTTTTATTGCACAGTATTCCAAAGAAGGGACCCAAAGTAGCTAATGAGATCTCACTAATATTACAGCTGCCATCATCTAATGCTATTTGTGCATTTATGCTATTGATTTGACTACATATATTGTGTAAGTTGTGAAGTTAAGTCATACTGTGAATTAGCAGTGTTTCCCCCTTTTCTCAAGACAGGAGATGTTTCCACTTATGATGCCATTTTTAGAAGACCAGAGGGTTACAACCAGTATCTTCACCGATGTGACAGAGAACATGCAAAGAATTATGGTCTTAATATTAATGAGGAGGTAACCCTTTGATAAATTCATAATTATCTTTGTTAAAGGTGTTTTGTACTTTTTGATATGTCTGGAGACTATGGGCATTGTTTTACCCTTTGTAATGCAGCCTATATGGTAGCAAAGGAATCAGAAGGAGGACATTATTGTCCTCAGCCTGGAGGTTTAGGAGAAAGCAGTGAAGACACCTGAGTTAGCTTCATGCTCTTTGGTATCCTGTAGATTTCCAGGTGAGAAGCCATATGCAAGTTAAAGCATGGGAAAAGAAGTACACACAGCAAGGCAAACCCTCTGTTACAGAATTTCAGGGTCACTGGGAGTGACTTCTGAACCATCTGTACCCCTCAAGAGCTGCAGTTTGGATGGTCCTGCAGCTTTTTTTGTGATGCTTGTACACTCCTCTCCCTGAGAGGACTGCTTTTAGGGGCCCTGACTTAACCTTTATCCACTGAGATCTGCCCTCTGTAAGCCAGTATTTGCTGAGAGCACCCAGGTCTCTGAAGCTGGTGAGTTTGGTACACAAACTTAGACCAGCTTGCCCTGCAGAAAGGAAATTCATAGGGAGTTAGTGCAAAAGACGAGTCAATCAGAAGACTACAGGCATGTCTGGAAAAGGCTGGGCAAAGCATTCAAATCCAGCAGAATCTGGGGCTGGTATGCAGCCTGATAGCTAAGGAAGTATGCAGCCATGTTTTTAAACAGCTGCCTTGAAAACAGAAATACTATAGTATATATACATATCTATTTTTCTATGCAGCACCTGAATAATACACATACATATACATGTGTGTGTGTATATATATATATTTATACACACAGACAGAGGCTGTCAAAAACCAAATGAACTGCAGACTCAAAATCCCAGTGGGTTCATGGGTTGTGCAGACATGGGTTGGCTAGGAATGGCTGCCCATGTTGATGAGTCTATATGAAAGAGATGGAAGAAGGAAGAGAGAGACAAAAGCTAAAATTATTGTGATTGCTGTGTAGTAGAACTGTTGGTATTTTGTGACAGAGACCAGTGCATGTTGTGTGTCTTACTAGCAGCTCTATATGCCAGACATTTCAGTGCAAGTTGCATAGCCATAATGACCTTTAGCTCTATCAGACAGTGCAGGGAGTATTAGGTGTTCCCAAAGGAATTCCAGGAGTGCTTCTTAACATCACCTGTTCATGCTTAGTAACTCAACTGCAAATCTGCATGAGGCCAAAAGCCATTTAAAAGCCTACTCCAATTAAAAAGGAGCCCTTTTATTTAAACAAAATAAAGCCAGTCTCCCTCCCTCAATACCAAGCCCAACCTCCAGCTGGGAAATTTGTGTAGAAATAGTTTATTAGTGCAGAGTTATGGTTTCTTGCTGAGCTCTTGTATTAACAAAACTCAACTTTTATACCAGTTTTCTTTGTAAAGCAAACATGTCTGGGTTAGAATTCATCCCAGCTCTGCTGGGCAGTAGAAGCAAAGGACTCTGCCTGAACAGGTGTCCTCATAATGCAGCCCTTTAATTAGCATAGAGACACATCAAACCCACAGCTGTTAAGAGTTAGATGATTCTTCTGCACATGATCACACCCGATACTGAACTTGCTTATTACTAAGTGCAGGTCACATATTCAACTTCTGCTCTTAATTACCTTAGTGGCCATCACAGACTTTATATAATAATAACTATATTATAAAACACAATAAATAAAAAGGCCACAATCAACATCTTTCTAATACAACACTGAAACCAGACAGGCTGAACGCACCACAGTACTCTGCTTTCCTTGAAGTGGAAAAAACCCAAACGGCTGCAAGTAAGCCCTAAATTTCCTGCAGAGAGCCTGAGTGCATCCAGGGAATCCAAGGATACAGTCACAGGTGTAGCACAGTGACTGCAGCAGGGTGGAGGCACAAGGCTGCTACTGGTGACTTCAAGTGGTAACAGTGCTAGAATTACACGTTGAGAAGGCGTGTAGCAGGAGGCTCCCCAGCCAACTGTTGGAAAATCTGAAATCTGCTAAATGCTGAACCAACAAAGATGAAATGCCACTGTGCACAGTCAGTGCTGTGCTACCAAGGATGCTGAAAACTGAATCTTACTTATTTAAAGGGAACACAAACTAGCAGTATTGCATACTGCTGCCTGTCATTAGCACTACAAGCCATATATCGCTAGCAAAGTCTTCCTTGATAGTATGAAGATTTTGTCACTTCTCCTTTTTCAACATTTATCCACAACTGGGGCAAGGGAGGAAATGGTCTCAATTTTTGCCTGATACTCTTCTTGACTTGATTTGTGTTCTGGTGGGGTTAAAAGTTGGTGTGCTGATCAGCTATTATGGGGTGGAACAAGTTAGGCAGGAAGGGTAGGGGAAGAGTTGGGGGTTGAATGGTTGTTTTGGAATGGTCTTTTCTGTTGTTTTCTTTTGTGCTTCACAGGTTCTATCATAAGTGCAGATATGGCTCAGACCTGCATCTGTTGTACCAAAGAAGTAATTTGTTTGCTCTTGAACTGTGGTGTGGTGTCCACATTTTGACTCTAAATATTATTTATATCATACGACTAGATAAACACATTGGGGACCAAGGCTTACTGTGTGCAAGCCAGTGTGCAAGTATCAAGCAGTCTGATAAATCTGAGAGCTTTGGCTAGGGAAAGGAAACCAATCAAATCCCATCTTTCCCTTCTGGCTCCAGAGCTCCCTGTTGCTGTAGCACAGGAAGGAACTGCAGGTTGCAGACAGTGATAGCACAGTCACTTAAAGTGCAGCTTACTAAGAACAACCTTAAAATAATCTTTTCTTGGTCAGGTTATTTTTCACCAAGTCCCTTTGCCATCATTGCAAAGCAATTTCTGGAATCTTACAGCTACAAGAATTGTTAGTAAAACTGTAATAGTGCAAGAGCATACTGTATGCTTCAGTATGTCCTTCAGGGAAGGCTTGCATGGACTAGTGGTTGCTCAGGGTTTTTCTTCAGGTTTTTTTTTCATACGGTGCTTTCACTGAGTTGTGTAAGCAGGGTAGGTGTTTCTGTAACTGGGAACATGAATCTCTCCTGTTTTTCAAATGAATCATGCAAGTCAGTGCACAAGAAAAATAAGAATGAAAATAAAATCTCTGCCACTTTCCAGAAACACAGCATTTAATTTGCTAGTAATCATATGGTAATCACCTCTGTGTGAATATGTAAAAAATTATCAGTCCACAGTAACTCATGGCACAGCTCCATATGTTATCATCTTGTCATCTAGTGATACATTCATGGTTTATTATTATACATAAAAACTAGGTCAGGGATGGAACAGTAAGAGTGTATATCACTGCTAAATAAATACACATCCATACAGCAGATGCTGTACAATTCTGTCTGTTATTTTGCCCCTGGCCACAGCACATTTAGCAATAGATAACTGCCAAGTATTCAGTCTGTGATTTGCATATGAGGAAACTTTTCTGTTTTCACAGGAAATGGCAAGACCTGTTGCTCTTCTGTCTTCTTCAGAGTATGGGAGACACACCAATAAGCCCACAGAAAAGCCAATCAGAGCTCATGCAAGGGTTTATCACCTGAAGGCAGAATTATACAGAAAAAATGGTGTCCCCTCCTTATCAGACAAAGCTTCTCCAAGCCAGGATCCATGCTATTTCTCTTGTATCTGTCATTGCCAGCAACATCTATGTGGAAAAAAACAACCTCGCAACAAAAAGTAGTAGGGTTCTTTTCCTTTTTCCTCTACATTTTAGTTAACGTGAATGCTATGGATTAAAAATAGGATCAACTAGCAGCTGTACTTTTCCTCATGCTAATTCAAATGCATGTCTTCTCATTACAGTTTCATAAAAATTTCATGAACAGCAGCATCAGCAAGAGCTGAACATTTTAGGCATCAGTACTCGAAGTGAGACCTGTTGGGTCAACAGCTTTCTCTCTGCAATTTTAAGCAGTGCCTCTACACAACTGTTCACAGATTTGACATTTATGCTAGCTTGCTCCTCAAGGTACCAGTAGTCACTGACTTCTTAATCCTTACAGTGTTGCTACAGAATTGCAAGTTGTCATTTTATCTGCACAACAGCTGAAATGGGGATTCAATGCAGATTTTCAAAATGCATGGCAAGTAAAGAAATGATCTGACTTCAGAAGTGCTTAGCAGTTTCAGTAGACTTCAAGTGGAAGTCAGTTTAAAAGGAACTTCTGAGGACTTAGCGTTTAAATAGACAAAATCTGGGCTTGGCTGATTTCAGACATCCATTGCAAATTGTGTCTGGGAGATTGGTCTGTTCAAGAGTGTCACAAGAAAAATCATCTTTGGTTCTGTATCCAATGCTGAAAAAAACTAATGCAAGCAGAATAAGCACTAAATAGTTCGGTAGAAAGGATGGAAGAAACCACAAGGATTTGAGCAGTAGTCATTTAAAAAGCATGTTTAGAGTAAATGTCTAAACCTGCTAAAACATTTAGTGCTTTGTGTTCTCACTGAATCCAGTACTAAGGTTTTAAGGTAATTTCAGGAGAAGGAATAGCTCCTGCAGGGTGTGCATTTGGTTCTCAAGAGCCATTGATCCTGCTGTTGCTTAAAGCTGAGGCAGTATCACTCAGATGGAAACAACAGCCAGACTGATTGGAACGAAGTCCACAGCTCTGACTGACACTGATGTTCTGTCAGGTAACTACACATAGGAAACCTATATGATTTCTCTAAATCTAGTGAGTTTCCTAGTAAAAACTAATAAAAACAAAGAACTTCTTAGTATGTGGCCTGGATAAGTAGTAAATCAGGCAATCAATAGCACTTGTTTGGCATGATATGAAAAGCTGAGCACACAGAGCAGCCCATTACAAGAGGTGTCTGATAATTTCCTTATTTGTGACCTGCAAATTCCTCTATATGCAAGGAGCTAGGGACCAGAGGGCAGTAGCTGCTGTATTCTTCTTCAACAACAAATACTTTGTTAAACAAATCCAACAGCATTAAATGTAAGGAATCACAGTAAGAACAAAGTGAGAAGGAAAGGTCTTCTAACAATCCCAGAATGCTATTTCAAAAATCAGTATCAAATGTATACCACTGAAGAACAAGATGGAATATGGCCATCTTCTAGGCAGGATATTTTTAGTTTGGGACAGTCAGTACAAATTACTTCTAAGTAGTCTTACCATATTTACAAACCATCTGTGTTTGAAAAACTACTGGAAATCATATTTGCTTGAGAACACCACCACCTTCTGGCCTGTGTGAGAAATAGGCATCACCAGCTCACTTCCACCATAGGTAAAGTTGTTCAGTCATCAAAATACCAGTGTTAGTTTTCCTATCTTCTTTGCTTATCTCCCTTATCTTTCAGTCCCGTCTCATCCTTCCTCACTTTGAACACTTTGAACTGAACACAGGTTCTTTTTATTACTTGTTTCTCATTCAGTGTTAAGAGTTCTCCTCTCAATGCTCAGTTAGTGTCAAAAGAGTATCTTGATGATTTCTTTTGTAATAGGGAGAAATTCCTTGTGTCTGCAAAGATATTTCAGCTATTCCCCTTCAATTTCTCTTTGGCTTGATGTTGCATTTAGTCATGGATAAATTTGTCAAGAGATAAATTTGGAGGTAAATCCCCTCGTGTTCTTGCTGGTCCTCAGAGATTAGAGGCACTAGGGGCAGCTGAACTGATCTCTTACTAAGTAGGCCAATTTTTGTTGTGACTATAGGTCTAATACCAGGTGTGCAACCAGCCTGCCTCCTGTAGGTCTGGCTGCATTCAAAGTAGCAGTTGGGTGCATGAATAATAGGGTTTATTCATGTGCAACAGACACAGATACTTTTAAGACTAGATGATCTTTCAAGGTCCCTTCGAACTCCTAACATTCTGTGATTCTGTGAAGATTGCTGGTGAAAAATGCACTAAACTGAAGAATAGCTGTAAAATATGATTGCAATCACAGGTTTGATTTCCCAGGGGAGCACTTGGTGGAGCTGAGGTTGCAAATCTTACCAAAAGACATCCCTTTTGAGGGGAGGGTGAGGAGATCCATCCCTGCAATTTGGTGTCCAATTCTCGTCCTTCAAAATAGGTACAAAATCAGGGTAATACTTATACCTCATTACCTACTATTGTGCAAAGTGTGTGGGTAGGACTGTGGTCAAGCCTTCATTCCCTGTGGTAAAAGAACTGTTCAAGCCATCTGTCCTTGTGGTCAAACCATTACTCCTTTAAAAAGGGCATAAAACATTTGTTAATGCTGGCGTAGTTCCTCTCAGCAGCAGCACTGATGATGAAGTTGGAAGAATGGGACTTCATGGCTTCCACCCTGCTTCACATTCCTCCCCGGTGCCTTGGCAGCACAAACCACCAGACCTCCACCTGGTTTCCTTGTCTGTTTTGGTCACCACAGGCCTGTTGGCAATATTGAGCTTTGTAGTTTTTGCACTGTTTTGTGCTTCCAACAGTGGAATGACAACTGTTAGGTTACTGATGTGCTGTAAGCTTCCTGTTACATTATGGGAAAGTATTTCATTATCTCTTGGTGTGCCCTCACTTTTCAGTGCTGACATACTTTTGTGAGTAAGGGCTTATAACATGCAACAAATTAACACAAAGAGAATGCACAGCATGAAACAATGCAAATCATATTTTGGATCTAGATTTTGTATTCAAAAACCTCCAGGGACTGTTGGGACAATTGACCTGCAATTCACAAATGTTTAACGGTAGCCTTAGAAGGAAAAAATGGCCACGTTCTGTATCTATTAGAACTTCAAGGATGCAAAAGTTTCACGTATTTTATATCAGAACAAACCAGGTGATAGTGGGAATTCTGCTTTGCTACTCATAAACTAATTCCACACAGGACAGGATGCACAAGCTAACCTGAAAATGTGTTTCATATGACAGTTCAAGTATGCATTATGTGATTGGAACTAAGGCTATGTTATTTTCCCTTCATCTATCTGTAAAGAAAAGTGTTGACTCAAGTTAGGGCACACTTGTTCCAGCTGAAATGGTTACTGGTTCCAGTTCTCAGTTCCACCCTTCTGCCATAATATCTACTTGTACATAAAAACAGACTGCATAGGTGTTGTGGAGGCACCCATAAACAGACAGCAAGAGCTACCCAAACTGTGGATTTACTGTAAACAGAATTACTTGGTGTACTTTTTAACATAGCTAATTACTAAGCTTAGATGTCAGTTGGGAATATACAACTACACAACCAAATCTTAAGCTTTAAGTAATATTCTTTCTAGAAAGATGAACCACAGTGTGCATGCACTCACTCATAAAGGGGAAAACCTTCCACCTGAGGATACCTGAAACATAACAGTCACCAAAGGGATGGTGAGGACTCTCTCAATCCATGGAAACATCCTTAGATGGCATCCCAGCCTAAGGGGAGGGTTCCAACTGCAACTGCTTATGTCACGAGGACTCAAACTACCTTTCCAATGGGTCCCTATTTATAGCCTAGGCAAGGGTGCTGTGGTCATATTCAGCTACAAACCCACAACGAAAGCATGCAAACACTGAGGCACTGCTTCACCACAGGATGCCAACCTGATCTTCAAGAGGGATCTGGCAATCCCTGGCCCACCTGTTGGAACGGATGGTTCAATTGCCATGAGGCCACAAGGTGATGCTTATCAGGCCTCTTAGGTGTCTGTCAGGCTTTTGTGTTTCTGTTAAGGTTTCCTGTTAGGACAGCTGCACCTGCCACAGTAGGACATTGTTCTTCAAAGCTTCCAAGCAATGAGTTTCAGTTTAGGCTTGAATGGCAGGCTGTAAACTGCAGGAACACTGGAGCACACACATGACCCCATTTAGACATTTAAGCTAAGACTGCCACTAAAGACAAAACTACAAATACAGTATATATCCTGAACATCTGGTGGCCCCAACAGAGAGAGCTCTGCAAGTCCACTGCCCTGAGGCAGCTGCTGTTTTACAAAGCAAAGTGACCCTAATAAATTCTAATTTTCTGTAAGGCATTGCTATTTAAGGTGAGCAATAAGCCAATACTGCTTGTGCAACTACTGCAAATTTTACTTTTATGAAACAGTTGGGAAATCACACAAACAGCTATGAGTAAATTGCATAAATTCTTTTTATAACGTCAAGGAAAGTCCTGATTAGTAGGCAGAAAGGCACATTCTGTACCTTCAGACCAGCTAGTATCTTGAATAGTCACATCTGTTCATTTGCAGTTTTGAGTTAGAACCAGTGAAAATATGAAGGAAACACAGCACTGACTTTCTGGCAGTTATGCCTCTTAACTTATAATAAATACTGACACAAAACTTAAGAAAATACATTGCTCTTTATTAGTCTTTACATGACAATTGATCCAAATATTGGAAGGTCTCTCATTCAGAAACTTGTATCTTAAGTGAAGTTATTTAGAAAACAGAATTGTTCTTCCACAGGAGGTCAACCTGTGATTTAGTATTATCCTTCAGTGTCAGCAGCTGAGTCTGTATGTATGAGGAAAGATTTTTTTGTGTAGATATTCTGCCAATTTTCTGCAATTTTGTAGACTCTCTATCTCAAAAAATGGAATCTGGAAACAAAACAAAAATGATTGCTCAAAATACCTTTTAATAAACAAGTGGGTAAGACTGATGTTCATTAAGCAGATGTAAAATTACACATCAGAGACTTATCTCTTAAAATTAAACATTTGATCTTAAGCATATAATTGTTCTCTAAATCATCTCCATAGAGATTACTATAAAACAGACTGATATCCATTACAGTTTAACTAAGTTAAAGATGATGGAGTTAAGGTTATGTGATAGGTGATCATAAATGAAAAGAAAATCTCAAAAATCTAAAAGTAATGATTTTGGTCCAAAGTATGTTTAAAAATAGAAATATCCCTATTAATTCAAGAGGCAAAATAAAGGAGATACTCTTTTGTGAAAATATTATTTACAACACATAACAGTTCCTTTTTCTTTTCAAACTCCAAATTCAGACCTTTTAAAAAACTACTTAATTAAAAAAATCAATTCTACTGAATAATTTGACTTATTTTTAAGTCAAAAATTGAACATTAATCACTGCAGAGTACTCTTTAAGCAGTCACTCTTTGGCAGAAAACAGGGGCAGAATACACTAATTGATCAAAGGAAGAAAAAGGAAGTTTCTGTAACACTGAATAAGGCTAAAGCTAAGCAAAGAAAACATAATATAGGAAGCTGCCTTAGGAAGTAATTGCAACTACAGTTTTAAGCATTCTAAAATAATAATTTTCCACTTTTTCTGTTAGCCAGAACTAAAACAAACCACTGTCTTTGGACTTTACCTGCACAACTTCATAACCAAGTAACTGAAGATGTCTCTGTTTAATAGCTTCTTCTCCCAATAGATTGTGGCTATTGACACAAAATCTATTTTGACCATCAACACATAGTGCAATTCTGAAATCAAGCACAAGTGTAGGATCAAAAAACAAAAAATCAGTTATTAATCACCAGAACTACTGCAGTTCCTAAGAAGCAGGAGACAATACCTCCCCTCTTAATCCCTAATACCTCCTAGAATAAGATGTTTAAGAAGGGAGATACTTAGTTCAGGACAGTTTAAATCGCTCGATTTAAGGGTGGGAGAGGGAAAGCCTGAAGTTTAGTGAAACTGATCTAAAAAGCTTATTAATATCTATGCTCTGAACAAAACCAACCATACAAGTTAGTAAGATTGTAGTATATTTAATGCTACTATTGGTAAACTGTTTTGAATTCTTCTAGAAGGTAAAACAGAGAATACTTGGCTTGGCTTGAAAACATTTCAGCAGCTAAATATATTCAACTTATTAGTGTGCCTGTTAGAGTTCAAGCTGAAGTTAAGTTTAAGCTAAATGCTTAAGTTAAAACTGTACATACAGTTGGCAGCATCATGGATAGTAACTGTTTTTTCTCCTTGGTGATAAAACTTGACCCAACTTAATTTGTATATCCACTGCAAAAAAGTTGCTTAAATTTTCAGCATGCAACCTTATTTACACATGAAAAATGTAATTTAAGAAAGTCAAAGCCCATTCTTAAATATTTAAGCTTGGGATTTTTGAAAGAACCTGTATTAGTCTTTGAGTCTTGAGAAGGTTAAGCTGGAGAAAATACCACCTTTTAAAGTTGTTTTTCTTTACCCAAAGAAATGCAGTTGCAAATACCACACAGGCAGGTTGCTTAACTTTGTATCCAAGGTTTCTCAAAATAATCCTTGTTTAGCATAGTTTTTAACCATTTATGTACTTTTCAATAAAAAACAGCATCTGTAGCAAATATCCTCATTACAGAAGATTCTTTACAGAAGTAAATCTGTGAACTTAAACTGTTAAATCTATGCAGAATCACTCATAATTAATTTGGTTTTAATTTGAACATGAATTACAGAAGATGAAAATACACTAGTACAAGCCAAAGCAGGATGCCTTTGATCCTGACTGTCACTGGGTAAAGAGGCTACTTGTCTGACATTATATAGTCAGGAGGTAAAATAAGGAAAATGTATTGATCATGACTTTTGCCGAGTTTGTCATTTTGCCAGTGGTTTCATGTAAAACCTGAACTTTGTTGAAGTCAATGTTAAAACCCCAATTAGCTTAAACTTTGCTCTTTGCCAATGTTAGCATTTTAGAAATGGTTCGCTCACCGTCTGTGCACCTCTTCACATTGGGCAGCAGGGATAACAAAACCTTCTTCATCTAGTTTAATCTCAATATCTAGTATAAATGAAAAGACAATTGACATTAAAACTCATTTCATATAACAAACTGTTTCTTGTTATTCTTATCCTCTTCCTCTTAAAATTCATTTTTATAAAATAATAACAATACTATGACAGTACTTTTTTTCTTACAGAGGTTTGCAAAAGATATACAGAGACTACTTAACATAAACGAATAACTAGTAACATTTCAGCCTTTCATAATGCTAACAGGAAAGCTGTATTCAAAGTCCACTAATACCCATCATGTAGTTAAATGGCACTTTGCTGCACTGGCTAGGGCCTCAGGAATTCTGAATTCTAAGAGAAGAGCCCAGCTAAGCAGGGCAGAAGGCTTGACTATCTACTCATCAAAGCAGAGAGTTGAGGCAAGTGGCATTGCCTCATTTTGCTTTACATTATACAAACTGTTTACAGAACAAGAAGAGCTCAATAGTAAAAATAGAGTAGGCAGCTATTTTCAGGGCAGACTAGCTGTGTAAATTTCAAGTAATATTGCAGTTCTTCTCTCTGCCTGTTCTTCTTTCTGACTTTAAAAATGCATTTACTTGAAGTTCCCATGACATTTTCTCATTTCGGGCCTTCTACAGGGTTGTGCATTTCAGTTTACTTTTCCTGTATTTGCACAATTTAGAATGTCCACAAAGGGAATAAACCAAATTTTTTTTACTTCTGGAAAATAATCACACCTGAAGTTTTGACAGCATAAGCGCACATTTTATTATTAACCTAAGGAAATGTTACTTACCAACTGTATAGAAATAGGGTGTTGATACCTCTGAAGCGAAATATATTCTTTTTTTCAGTAAATGCAGTAATCCAGTTTTTACTCTTTTGAGAAGATGAACATCCAGAGAATTGTGAGGCATGAGGATGCCCTTTACTTGATACTTTGGAGGGAGCTTGGGACCCTACATGACAGAAAACCAAATACAACAAAAGAGAGATAACGTTGTAATTATCTCATATTAATGTAGCAAAATACATTCTGTGCATTTCAAAGCCACGTCTATTGAGAAACTTGCAGTATGGCATGATCTGCTGAAAAAAATCCCCAAAACAACCACCAGAACATCCTTATGCTATCACAGTGACCAACTGCTCATGAGAAATGCTCAACTCTTTCCAGTCTTCTTCAGTCAGACCAACGTCAAAGTGCCTGATCTCTTTTGTGCTCCACAACTTCACAAGCCAAATATAAGAACTTAGAAATGCCTGAAAAGGACTTTAACTCAGAGCTAGTCAGTACTGTCAAATATATATCAAGTTAATCAAACAGGTAGAAATGCTTCATATTTTCATCAAGGAAAACAAAAAAGCTGTTTTATCCAGTTCCAGTATTTTCATAGGGAAGACAGTACTCAACTAATTAGCAACAGGGCCCTAATGACCTTGTCACCTCTTGTTAACATCAGTTCTGGTTTCATATGTACCATACCTCATAAAATGGGCATTCCAGGGTAACAGTCAGAAAAAGCCGGGTTAGCTGGGAGGTAACAGTTCTGTCCAAACCAGGTGGCTGAGCTGAAACAATAATATTCAGGCTTTCAGGTGTAGCTTCAACAAAATATCTTTACACAAACCATCATTTAGAAGTTAGGAAAAGTTACTCAGTTTAATGCACAGAGAAGCTATTTGATCACTGTAATTCTTAATCATTCCTTGAATGAGCAGAAAGATCAGCTGTGAAATGACAGAAAAATGAGGAAATTTACAGAAATATGAATGTTGAAAAGAAAATACAACTAGCAAGATCCTAGTTAAGATTGTCAGATTCTTTCAGAAAAAAAAAAAAGACAATCTGAGACATGCAGGATCTTCTACAGGGAGGAATAATTTTGAGTAGAGGTCTTGGAGAGATAACCCATTTGCTTCTTCCTGCAACGCCTCTCTCCAAGTTATTATCCCAGGATCTCATTGTTTTCAGTCAGTTTTGGTTTCTTTTAATCTAAAAGTAATGGTTGATAGCTGAAGATTGGTCTATGGGTGGATACTTAAAGCATCTTTTATGTTACTTGTGAAGTGTGACTACAGAATGGTAAAAACCTGATGTAATGTAAGATGCTAATCATGCAGGTCATCTTCTAAACCACCTGTTCTGAACTTTGGCCACTCTACTGGAATGCCTTTATTGATTTAAAAGAATATATTCAAAGTTACTGGAAATAGGAGGTTTCTCATTTTCTAATAGCTTGAGAACTTTAAAAGACATTCTGGGTTTTAGGACATAAGGAACATCTGCTTTGTAAAAATCAATCCCTTAAGGTATTTAATGTTGAACAGGTGAAAACTGAATGACCAAAGTTTCTAATCACTTTGAAAACTTGACCTTATACAGAGTTTTATTAACAGAACAATCTTAGCTGAGATCTTGGCAAGGTACTCTTCTTTCTGGCATAGCTTACATACATATCCCTATAATCTTGCCAAATATGCTATACTATCTAACACAGAATTACTTAAAATCTATACCTTGCAACTATGTTGGGCATAATAGGTTTGTGTCCAAGAGCACTAGATCATGTAATAGTAAGAGCCAAGTCCAGGCTATCACATGCAGGATTCTCTAGAAGCTTACTGGGAAAAAAATACCCCAAAAAATAGGTGAAGGCAGCCCTTGCAGACAAGAAAGTCTTAGAAGCAGCAAGTGAGCAGACTCTGGCTCTCCTACCTATCCAAGATGGGATAAATTTTTAAATTTTGTAATGTTTTCCACAGTATGGTAAAACAGAGGGCCAAGGATGGGACTGCAGTGCTTGCTCAGAGGTAGAAAGGAAAGGAGCTGAGGGCACAGAACAAAGATGGGCACAGGAAGCCTCCACTAGAGAGGTGTAGCCAGCAGACAGGATGCCAGTGGAAAGATGCATCACCTAACTGCCTCAGATTCTACATTAGAAGTAATTTAAAAACCAGGATGAAGCACCAATCTTTAATGCTTATTAAAACATATGTGAGCCTTAGAATTCTACTGACATTTTTGCCTTGAAAATGAAAAAAAACCCATACCAGTCTACCCTTTACTGTTTACATTTATGATGGTAATTAAGCCAATTATGCAATGCAGGTTTTTTCAGCTTTACCCTTTTCAGCTTTCACATGCTGATCATAATACAGTATGAAAGAGAAATACAATCAAGTTGGAAACAAGAATAACACAAACAGTAGAGATGACAGCAGTTCTACCAGTTTTACTTTACCCCCACCTGAAAAGCTGGACACAACACAGGCTGGGGGAAGCTAAGGAGTAAAGCACAAGAATCACTTACATGCAATGGTCTTTACCCCAATCATAAGACAGAACAGGACTTGAATAACATATTTTGTACTGCCTGAGATTTACTAATTGTGTATATAATTGTTACACATTTTATCAAGAATAGTAATTTAACTTCTTTTTATCCCAATCAACACTTCACCTGACTTCTCTCTAGAATTTGTACTAATCTTGACCAAAGTTTATAAGGATTTTTAGACTTTATTTTTAAATACAACAATGAATTATTTCTTTAGTAGTAGGCAAGCTGGCTAGTAACACAATTATAAGTAAGTTGTGGAACAGTTACTGTAACTTTTCTTACATTATTATAACTTAGTCTGAATTTCAAAGGCTGTGAATAGTTTTTCTGACAACTTGATCATGCACCTTGCCCTTAGAGCCTCTGGAAGAAAGTGGTTTCAATACTTAGGAAAATATCCAGAAATAAGGACTATGCAAAGTCACAAAGGACTTAACCTTAAAAAGACAGGCAGCAAAATCTTAAATCTAACCGGCAGTGCACAAGAAGGTAATTATTTCAGCTTCACAGTCAGTACTACTAATATTTCTATTGGTTTTTGAAATACTTTCTCCCTTGGGCTAGCCCCTGAGTAAAATGCATAAGAGCCAATCCTGACCCTAAGGAGTATGAGATCCAAGAAAGCAAAGCAAACAGTGGTGAGGGGAAAAAAAGATACAGAAAAGTGATTTGCCCAAAGTCATAAAGCAAATGGGGGGTTACATCCAGAATAAAAACCTAGTCTCAGAACTCACTATAGTGTTCCACCTTTATGCCACATCCCTTACATGGCTGCCATTACAGTGCAACAATTGAGAGAAAAATGAACCCAGAATCACTGAACTATATTTTATGTCACTCACGCATCACTCGAAGTATCACTGCCATTAAGAAACTGACCACTTTTGGTCTCAATCTTGTTAGGAACTGGTCTCACTAGCCTTCCTAGTATTACCAGTATCATAGCCAGATAGTCTCACTTCACAGTTAGTCACATCAGTCACAGCATATGCACTGAAGTTTAAACAGCCAGTTAAAAGTAACGCATTTCCTGCACAGAAGAATTTAGTGTCTAAAACCTGTATAAGACACAGGACAAACACAGGGGAAAACAGAGGGTATTTTTCAGAAAAGCAGGAAGATTAATGGAAATTTTTAAGGAAATTCCTATCTCTAAGGTTGTACAGTGCAATTTTCAAACTGCTCTACATGATATAAACTGAAAGACAACTGCTGCTGTGACAAGCAAGCAACAGTCTTTGGCCTCCTGATGACTATTCTCCAGTCACTTTCATCAGGTCATTGTTGATGTGACAGATGAAAGTGATAAGAAAGGGTGTTTGACAGGAGACCCACCACATCAGAGAAAGAAATGTGGACAAGAGAAACCCTGCTCACCTTGAAGCTGTTGCAGAAAATGGGGACTAAATATTTTTGGCAGAAAATTTACTGGATAACGTTGAATAAGGACACATGAGTGCAGCAAGTTCAGCAAGGTGTGAGGCTTAAAGTGACTAAGGCGAGTATGCAGTATGGCTTCAAGCTTCCTAAACATGGAAGAAGCACTTGGAGGCAGATAGTTAAGAGTCCCAAATGGTATAATATACCCAGCAATCTGCTCAGTGGTAAACCTATCAGCATTAGAAATGAAATTTTCTGCCACCGCATCAAAGATGGGCTTGGAAAGGATCATCTTTTGGCAGCAGTACTGCATGACTTTGCTGACTGTTTGAGGATGCATAGTAAAGATGGACTTGGGAACATGTGTTTCCAATGCCTCTGTAAAAATTTGTTCACGATATCCAAAGTATAGGAAGGCTTCCAGTACATTTACCAGTTCATCACCTGTGAAATAAGGAATATGCTTCACAGAGTGCTTACACAGTGCTGTGACTAAGGAAACTGCCCGAGTCTGATGTAGAACAACCAGTGAATTCAGTATTATGCTTGTGAATTTTGGACTTAGCTGGGAAACTATGGTTAAAATGACACTGTTCATTCTGTTTAGCAAGTCTTGGTATTGTTCCCCCTCCTTGCCAGTCACCTGCAGTATCTTATAAACCATCACCATTTCCCTAGGACTCCACTTCTTGACTTCTTTTTCTTGCATGTGGTTCACAATTTGTCCCAATGTTGCATAACTTGGGTCTTCCAATTCAAGCAAACTCTCTCCGAGAGCACAGAGATTTTTACCAGTCAATTGTCCTTTACCAAGCCGTTCCTCGCCCTCTGAAAGCAAGCTTACCATCAGTGTACTCTGGGGATCTACACGTAGTTTTATCAAAGCTTGCAATGCATTCAGCAGCCCAGTGTTTGACAGTTTTGAGGACTCAAATTCAAACTGGAAACATAATGCCCTGAAAACTTCATTCCCTAACACTTCTTCAGGGTTTTTCAGACCATTCTCATCCACCTCAACTTCAGAAATCCTCTGCAGGGCTCCTGATGCCATAGTATCGGACATGACTTCCAAAGAGCTAAGAAAGTCAAAAATCTCTTTTGATGTACAAAGGCTGTTCAACTTCTTGAAAAACAGTTGTTCATCCGTGCACAAATTATAAGATTTAGTATTACTCCCAGTATCTCCACAAAGATGCACAGTATCATTAACAGAAAGAGACTGTATCCGCAGTTCTGCATGGTTTTTTCGATAAAACATATACCGAGTTTTATCTTTGAACCGTAGCATTCTCATTGCTACAGAGCTATAGTGCTGGGGCTTTTGATGCCCACGCATAAAGCTCAACCTTTTGCTTAGGGTAATCAAAAGGGACCTGCGTACTGATGTGCTGAATGAACAAAGCTGGAAACTTCTCTGGCTAATCAAAGCCATATTACATCAAGTGCATTCTCAAAAGACACCTAGAGAAAGAAAAATACATATAAGTATCTTCTTTGGAAAACAGTGCCAGTGTTATTAAAAGGCAGCAAATATCCCTTTCAGCGGCTGGACACGACTGGGATGATCCGTCTCCTAAGATCACCTGCATAAGGCAGAGCAAAGAGAAGTCTTAAGTGACAGGCTGCAACACCGCACTCTGCCCCGTGTATCACTAAGGGCGCTGCGGGCGGGACACTTTCCCCCGAGCACTGCGGCGCTTCCCCCTGTATCCTGCGGGGCAGGGGGCTCGGGGCAGCAGAAGGGTGAGCCGCCCTTTCCCGCAGCTGGAGCGGGCCACAGGGGCTCGCAGCCGGGGGCCATGGGCGACTCTAACATGGGCCACTCGGCACCGGCGGGACCTCTCCGCCCCGCTCCCCCTCACAGGCCCAACGCCTCCCTCTGCCGAAAGCGTCGAGGGAACGCCAGAGCCCAGGGGCGCCGCCGTGGGCCGAGGTGCATCCTTCTCACCCCAGCGCCTACTGCTGACAGCCACGGACCGTGGAGTCGCTCACCTTCCGTCCTCTTTTTCCCTCGACCGCTGGAATCACCCAGGAGTGCCAGGGGGTGAGCTGCAAGACCAGAGAGAGCCTCACCTCCGCCGCCATGACTAGCAGCGCGGTGGCTGCCGGGAGAGCGACGGAAACTCCCGGCAGCTATCTCCGGACCCCGGTACCTACCGATTTCGTCAGCGTGGCCGGGTCAGCCGGCTCCGGCCGCTTCCTTCCTGCTGCCAGACGTCCGGCGTAGTGCGACAGTACTCGGGCGAGTGCTTTGCCTCGGGAGTCGGATTTGTGCCTGTGTATGTCTGGATCAAAAGCGTACCCTTCAGCGCAAGTAGTGCTGTTCTCCGTAAGCGGGCGGCGTGTGGGCGGGAGGAGACGTGCGCGGTTGTCTGCGAGACTTCTTTTCCTCCAGCGGTGTTCAGGCCCCCGGTATGGTTCTGGCTTTAGCTCCCTAAAATCATCATCATTCTCCAGGGACAGCTCTCCCCTTTCTCAGTGGCTTGTCGATTGATGTAACCAAGTGGTTTTGGATGGAAGGTCAGCCTTGGAGAGTTTCACATGCGGGTTTCCTTGGAAGTTTTTGTGGGCTTTGTATTTGTCTTGGTTGTAGAGTGAAAGTGATTCTGAGGAATTCGCTAACTGTTGAAAAAATGACATGAGAATGGCACCATGGCTCTGAAGGCACAGTCCCACAACCCTATTTAAAACTGCACAGAAGTGTGTCAAGCTGCTGTAGAAGTTTCTTGTGTTTTTATCCTGTCCATGGTCACACAGTCTGACATTTTTGACAGACCAGGTACATTGCAAGACCAAGTGCAAGGTCCTGCACCTGGGTCGAGGCAATCCCAAGCACCGATACAGGCTGGGTGAAGATTGGCTTGAGAGCAGCCCTAAGGAAAGAGACTTGGGGGTGTTGGTGGATGAGAAGCTCATCATGAGCTGCCAGTGTGCACTTACAGGCCAACTGTATCCTGGGCTGCATCAAGAGGAGCATGGCCAGCAGGTCGAGGGAAGTGATTCTCCCCCTCTACTCTGCTCTTGTGAGACCCCATCTAGAATATTGTGTCCAGTTCTGGAGCTCCTATTACAAGAAGGATATGGAGGTGCTGGGGCGAGTCCAGAGAAGGGCCACGAGAATGATGANCTTGCAGCCCAGAAGGCCAACTGTATCCTGGGCTGCATCAGGAGGAGCATGGCCAGCAGGTCGAGGGAAGTGATTCTCCCCCTCTACTCTGCTCTTGTGAGACCCCATCTAGAATATTGTGTCCAGTTCTGGAGCTCCTATTACAAGAAGGATATGGANGAGGTCCCTTCCAACTCTGACAATTCTATGATTCTGTGAAGCAGGTAGTCTGGCCTTACAGTACAGCTTTGAAATCACTTGTGGCTTGCTTGTTCATACAGTGTGTTGAGCTGAGAGACTCCTGTTAATCTTTTGTGCACTGTTTGTTTTCTTGCTTTCTGAATACTGGATCAGACAAGCTATAATTTGGAATATTTTCCTTGATTTCATGTTAGTCCTAGTTTGAGCCAGCAAATCCTGGGTTGTTTTCACTGCTTAAACATTCTGTTTTGTAATGTACAACTACCAAAACATCAACATGTTAAAGGCTTCTGATGTGTAATCCTTTAAAAGTTAGAGGAATTCTCTAGAAAGCTCAGTAGTCAAGAACTACCGTTTTTTAAATCTTTTCTTCAGTTGAACTCATACCACATAAGTGGAAGTGGCATACCAACTTTGAAGAGTGTATAGTGCAGCAAAGCAAGAGCAATGTGGGCAGTATGTTCATCTGAGTGCAGGTGTGTTCCTGATGTATGATTGTGTTCATTTGCAGGTAGGCATCTCTGATTTTCCTTTTTTTTTTTACAGGAATCACTTGATCATTTTGTGCATGGAGCTCTTATTGTTGATGACAGAGAGAGGATGCTCTCAGAAGGAGAAACTCCTCAGCTTCTGTAGTTTAGATTGAATCCAGATCAAACAAGTGTATTGATCTATTGATAACATAATTAACAGACTTTTCATTTAACTACTGTTTAATAAGTTAATTGAACTGTATGTTCAAGATCAATAGGAACAACGCAGCAGATACAATATTAGACACTTAGAAAGTGTTAATAAATGCCTACAAATATTTAAACAGATTTCTATACTAACTCTAAGGATCTGTCCAGTTATGGCTTCCCCCTTTTCCACAAGTACACATTCACACTGGTACCTACACCCACAGTTCCCTCTCTCAGGCGGTAGGCATCTGAGTATTTTGACCAACTGAATTCTGTCCATGTGGGTTCTCATTTACATATAACTGCAGTGAGGGATTGGATTGCTCTAACTTTTGTTTCTCTGTGCAATGTACTAGCAACACACCAGTCATAAAGGTCCCTGAAAGTTCACATACACATCCAAGATGTGGGATTGGCACCCTTTATTCTTGCTGTACTATGTGGAGCTCACTGTTTTATGGGGAGTCTGCTTTGCCTGGTCTGCTGAGAGGTCACAGTGCTGTTAAGACGACATCTGGCTATGTCAAACCACATTGTGCCTGCAGTTCTTTCTTTTGCCTTAGCTCTCCCCAAACTATTGACAGTTTTCATGCCTCTTGCACATCTTTCCAAGCTGACTCGTTCCAAGTCTGTTGATAATCCCCTGGCTATAATGTTGGCAGCTTACTCAGCTTTTAGTGTATAGAAGGCTGCTGTGCTATGATGTCCCAGAGGAAAAATGGTTTTCTTTCTCCCTTTCTGAGGTATGAAAAAGAATGCAGTAATGAAACAATGTTTATTGTTTTTCTCCATTTCTAGTCAGACATTGCCACCTGCCAACAAAAGAACAATTAGGGGGGAAAAAAAGCACCTGACTAGGATGAGTTTGTATTACTGCAGGGATTCAAAGGTATTTAAACTGTGTTTAAGCTATTTCATTTGAATCATCATAATTTGTGTGTCATCACATTTCTGATGGAAAATTTCTCTTGGAAAAGGAGGTTGAAAATAATTTTGTGAATGTTGTTTAAATGAATTTATTTAAAGTGACTGTTAAGGTAATTATTTGTATTTTTAGGTTATATAATGTAATCAATTTAAAGTGAAAACTGTAATGGAAAATGTAGTAGACCAAAATATAATGGATGTCTTAAAATTTTCTAGTAGTCACATTTTTCATGTAATTCATGTGTGGTACAGGCACTGTACTATTAAGAAGCTATCATTTAGTTTTACCACTTTTGAGTTACAACTATGCTTTAAAAAAATACTATAATAGGAGGTTGTGGAGTCTCCTTCTCTGGACATACTCAAAACCCGTCTGGACGCGCTTCTGTGTGTCCTGGTCTAGGGAATCCTGCTGTGGCAGGGGGGTTGGACTAGATGATCTTTCGAGGTCCCTTCCAACTCCTAATATTCTGTAATTCTGTGAAATTTTCCACAGTACTCTGGGGAGAAACATCATGTCATATCAATAGAGTGCAGTATTCTTATACAGCTGAGCTGTGTTTGTTTTCCTTTGAAAGACACAGGACAAAGATATGCCTTAAACTACTTAGCCACAGATTTCCATAAATCAGTGAGTGTGGCTAGGATACTGTGTGCTTTCTGTAGTTGAATCTGTGTGGGAGCAGTGAGTGAAGTACAGCAAACTGGGCCTGGGCATGTGGAGAAAAATCTCCAGTTTGGAACTGAAAATTACTCAGTTGTAATTCTTGGTATTTGAGTTCTACTGCAGCTTCCTAGCAGTGACAAAATATTAACAGATTAATTTGTCACACATGCATGAGAGACATCCTGCTTGTCTGTCTTATTCACTGTTTCTTGAAGTTGTCCTTACATCTGTTGTGTTCTGTCTGTGTCAAAATCATTAAAGAAAACTTCTCACATTCAAACTTCCATGGGATAGGGGAGTGCATAAGGATATGCATTTCATTCGTCCTGCTGCTTACAAGGCTTTGTGAGGGAGTGGCATTTTATGCTACAGCAGATTTCTCTAAGATGATTTCTTATTTTTAGAAGAAAGAAACCCAATTCAATAGTTGCACTTGTGTAAGCAGCTCCTTTTTGAAATAGGAATTGAAAAACAATTTATGTTCTAAAATGTAGACATCGTGGACAGTGCAGTCATTGAGGCAAAAAGAAGACACTGAGACTTTTATTGTTTTCCTCAGGCATTGTAGTTTGACTTCATCAGGTCTATGTTTTGCCTTGGTTTGTTTTCAAATGCATCTCAGAAAAGAGACCAAAGCAGTCACTGACTTAAAGTGGAAAATGTAACTTATGTGCTATGACTGGTATATATTTTCATGTAAGTAGTTTCCCTGTTGTTTACAAACGAGATTCTTGATACTAGTGATATTGCAGAATTACTGCAACTGTGCAGTACAGCACAGATAACCAAAATGAGTCCTTCTCAACCTGGCCTGCAAAGCTTGGCTGTTAGAAATAGCAAATGGCTTCTTTTCAGCGTAGATACCTCATTTCCAAGTTAAACACAAATACTGTTATCCTTCAAAGTATGTCTTTTTATTCTAATAAGCAAAGAAAAATCTTGGTCTCTGCATGCCATAAATTCACTTTTTTTCCTTCTTTTTTTTCCCCTGCAGTGTCTTTAAAAAAAAAAAAAAAGGTGCTTTGTTTTAGGAAATGTGCTGTGATTTAAAAAGGAGGTTTTTGCTCCTCTATGCAACACAAAAAGGGCAGGCAAAAGCCATAGCTGAGGAAATATGGCAGCAAGCAGGTGCCCATGGACTTGAAGCTGATATGCACTGTATGAGTGAAATGGACAAGGTGAGATACTCCATGCTGTCTTGAAAAATAGATATTGAAAAGGTATGTTTTTCTTCATGTGCTCAAGTGGTGGCTGTTAATAATTGTGACAGCTAAGCACATGTGCACACCGAGGTGATCATGCCCCTTTACTCAGCATTGGTGAGGCCTCACCTCAAGTACTGCGTCCAGTTTTGGGCCCCTCACTACAAGAGGGACATTGAGGTGCTGGAGAGAGTCCAGAGGCGGGCTACCAAGCTGGTAAAGCGCTTAGAGCATAAGTCTTATGAGGAAAGACTGAGGGATCTGGGCCTGTTTAGCCTAGAAAAGAGAACATTGAGGGGAGACCCCATCACTCTCTATAACTACCTGAAGGGAGGTTGTAGAGAGGCAGGGACTAGTCTGTTCTCCCTGGTGGAGAGTGATAGGACGAGGGGAAATGGATGGAAACTGTGACAGGGGAGGTTCAGGTTAGATATTAGGAGGAATTTCTTTACTGAAAAGGTTGTCAGTCATTGGAACAGGCTGCCCAGGGAGGTGGTTGAGTCAGCATCCCTGGAGGTGTTTAAGAGACGGGTGGATGTTGCATTGGAGGAAATCGTTTAGTGAGTTGATAGGGCTAGGACAAAAACTGGACTCGATGATCTTCAAGGTCTCTTCCAGCTGTGACTATTCTATGATTCTAAAATACACCACCTTGGTTTTAATTTTGGGGTTTTGTATGAATCCATAATTTGGGCCAATGCTCACAGACTCGTAGTAGCCTTCTGCCAAAGTTACATCTTGTGATTTTTCTTATTAGAATAGTAAATGAATATGTCTGCACTCTCTTCTAACAACAATTCAGTGACTTCTTTAAAACTGTGTATGCAGTAGTGAAAGAATTCTGTATTTACTGGTCAGCTGCTTTACTAGAAATTATGCTTTTTTGTTTCTCCTGGGGTTTTTTTGTGTTGCATTGAGATCCTGTGTCCTGTTAACTGTGGGCTCCAGCATGACCCTGAGCTTTTGTGGGGTCTTCTGGAGTTACTTAGCCTATGCATTCACTCCCTTTCACACTAGATACACTCAAGTTATATTCTAGAAAGAAATAAAAATCTTGGCTGGAGTAAGGAAGTCTTTATTATTATTTGCTATTATCTGAAAACTATTAAGTGTCCATCTGTAACTAAAAGCAATATGGGCTATAATTGCATTCACAAAGCGCTTTCAACTGTATGTCCTCAAACAAAAATATTTAAACTACTCAAACAAAACTTGGTAACCTGATATTTCATGTGATGAGAAAAAAACCCCCAACACCTAAAAGGGATTTTTAATGCAATTTAAAATTTTAAGAAGTTTATAAAAACAATTTAGTTCCCTTTTAGCAAGTTGGTTTTTGGGGGGATGCACTACATGTTGGGTAGCTACTGAATGAATGTTCACTGGGTATGTAGCAAAGTGTTACAAAGAGATTTTTATGCAGCCAACAGGGAAGGTGAAGGTGCTTCTTCCATTTTTCCATTTCATTTCTTCTGCATTTGACAGGTTTGGAGACTGGTTTCAGGAAGGCAGTAGGCAGCATGTTTCTAGCCCTGTTATTGGCCTGCCACTTGAGTAAATCTATTTTGTCAAATTTGGCAAGACAACTCAGAGCTGTGAGTTACTGACAAGGTAGAAAGATGTACTGAATTGAGAATGTGAGAATTGAGCACTGAGAAAAAAAGTAATCTCTGCAACTTTGTAGATTTTATCACTTAAGGTTTTCTTTATCCTTTACTGTAATTAAAGAGAACTTCTAGAAGCTTTTGTGTAATTGGAAGGGGAAGACAGAGTGGCATAATGTACTGGAGCAAGAGCTTACTTGAATTTGGTGGGGCTTCTTGTGAAGTCCTTTGGGTGTGTTAGATCTGAGAGTTTGTAAGGGTGTGCATATATGCTTTAAGGGAGGAAGTAAGAGATTTCTGTTTTGTCCATATTTGTCAAGTAGCAGGCCTGTATGTACCTGATGGATATTTTTCTGACCTTGTCATTGCTTAAAGGGATTGTTGTGAAAGTCTATGGATGGAATAGGTGGCAACAGTGCCAATAATCATAATGTGATCCTATTGCCATACCAAAATGAATGTTCAAGTCTCAGAAATACTGGCTGTTTCCAAATAGTGTCTGTCATCTACACTCTTGTGTGTCAGAAAAGGTCATAAATCTTTGTGGCTGCTTTTTATGCTTGATGTGAGAGTAAAATGAGTTGGAAGTGAGGTAGCAGCAATAAGATAGGAGGTTAAATGGAAATCATCTTGGGTCACAGTGCACTTAGTAAACCTTGGATGAGTTATCTGAATAAGCATGTTTGCCATAATATATATTATTCTGGATAAGACATATCTGGGTGTCTGACCCTATCGTATTACTTCAGCTTGGGCAGGCTGCGCACTGCTGTTGTGTGGTATTGCTGTCCTCAGCTGAGGGGTACTTTGGAAAGAAAGAGAAAGAATGAGACAAAGACATAATGCTAAGGATATGGGAAGAATTGGAAGATAGAGTAAAAAACAATGTAATCGTGTAAGGTTCTTTTATGTCTATTGATAGTTCAGACCTCCCAGTAACTGACACAAATTAATGTAGAACCTCTCTCGCCAAACCTTTGGCTTCCAAAAGGTCTTTATGTTTGTAGAGGAAAATGTGCAGTGGAGCCAGCAAGAATTTAGTGAACTAATCATACCTCTATTCAAATACACCACTTTTTACTTTGAGTTTCTATCTTTTTTTCTTTTTTTTTAATGCAACATGATTTAGTGTAAATCTTTATGTGATTCCAGTAGACCCTTGCTTTTTGTACTTGAAGAATTTGCTATTGTTTGTAAATGCAGTAATCACCTGCAACAGTGCACTGCAGAAGTCATGTTTGTGTTTCTCAGTCAGCTGTGTGCAGTTGTGAAGTATTCTTTGTGTGGGTACTAACCTGCTCAAGATGCTGCCCTTCAGCATTTCTGTATGGGATCATAACGATAGTTCAGGTTGGAAGGAACTTCACGAGATCCACTTGCAGCAGGTTCATCTGAGGTCAGAGCAAGTTCCTCAGGGCTTTACCTAATCTGGTCTTGAAACCTCCAAGCAAGATTATGAGTTACAGCCACAGAATGACTTGTAATTACTTGAAAGACTTTCTGTAGTTTAATACAGCTAAAATGAGATTAAACATTTGTTTCTGTGTACCTTTGGGCTAAGGAAGGGTATAAAATAATATCAAAGGCCACAGATAGGTATCAAGTGGCACCTTGCAACTTACTTCTTCTATTACTTTTAGTATAACCTGGAAACAGAAAAGGATCCTGTAGTTATTGTTATTTCCACTACCGGCACTGGAGAGCCACCAGACACTGCCCGCAAATTCGTCAAGAAAATTCAAGATCCAACCCTGCCACCTGATCATTTTGCACATCTCCAATATGGATTGCTAGGTGATTCAGTATTTTCTGTATTATTGCAGCACTTGGCTGTCAGTGAAGAATTTTTGTATTTTGTACTTGAGAACAGATTGTTTGGTTTCTTTAAGTGCTTATAAAACATCTAGTTGTATAACATGGTCAGCTTTTTGTGTAATGTCCTTATGAGCAATAAAGGAAAAAGTGTCACAGAAATGATCTCAATGGAAGCTACCAATTTAATTTTTTTGTGGTTGAATTTTCTTTGCATAAAGAACATACAAGCTAGCTATAATTGTTGAAGTTTTACTTTTGTGTCAGGTGTCCGTAGACTAGATGAGTTCACTTGGCTGCAAGTAATTTGACATTTTTCTATACAGATGAAAGGCAGCAAAAAATGTTTTTTAAAAACAAGGTTGTGCAGTCATCCCATTGCTTTAAATTTGCAATAATTTTTAAAATGTTGAATGTCATACTTGTCAAATAGAAGGAATATAACTTCAAGTTAAAGATTGATATGCAAAATACAGTTTAGATGAAATGCATCTGATATATCTTGAGCTGATAATAAGGTCAGTTTGGTGAGTTTTCAGGTTGTATTTAAACAAACTCCAGAAACTTCCATTTGAATCTAGGTTATTTTTGCCTGACAAGTTTAATTTGATGATAGGTAGGAGTGAGGAAGTGTCTGTGTTTCTGTTAAGGAAAGTATACACTAGAAGGAGATTTCTAGTAGATACATAATGTGTAAGTCTGAAGCATATGCATCCTAATCATGTAATGTTTTGGGAAGATGTTATGCTATTGCTTAGTTATACATTACAGTTTGTGAAATGGTTAGGTTTTTCATAGATAAATGAATGCATATATGCCTATATGAAGATAAACATTGTACTAATACTGGTTTTTTAATAGATATTATCAAAGCATCTTAAGCTGTAACATGTTTTGTGATTCTAGTCTAAAAAGTTATCAGTCTTAAATACATTCATGGTATCTGTGTCACCTTATCCATTAAAGTGTTCACTGAGTGCTGTACTTGAGAAAGAGAAGTTATCTTTTTTTTAAGAAAAAAAACCCCAAACAAACAAACAAACAAAAGGCTGTTACAAAGGAGAGAGGAATATCCATTGTTAGGTGAGAAAATAAGTGGTTTGTAGTGGTTTCAAATTGCACACAAGAAAGGATCAGACTGTTAAAAATTGTGATAGTTAGGATAGTGAAACACTGGTGTGGATTACTTACAGACATTATAAAGACTAGTAACCGGTGGTTTTGGGGATTATTGGATCAGCATCTGTTAGGAATGAAGTACGTGTGGTCTAGTTGGTGTCTTAAAATCTTAGGTCCTTCCATGAACATGCCTTCTGAGTCCACTGACTCTCTAACTGATAACAAAGAGTATCTTCTAACAGATAACAAAAGGCATCTTCACAACTGTTAAAGGGTACAAAATACAATGCAGTGAAAATGAGTTCTACTAAGAAATCTCTGGTTCCTGGAGAGGAGGATGTTGGATTAAATACCCTTTTGCACGGTTTCCTACATTTCTTACATCATATTGTTTAAAATAATTCCTATGTTTGATTATTTTTTTTTAAGGTTCCAATATTTTTGAATTACTTCTAATACTCCCTTCCTTATGTTGTAAACACATATTAACAACTTTAACCTGAAGGTTAGGTAATTTCTTTTGTTAATTCACATACAGTTTATCAGTTTCACTCCTTTTAATTATTTCAGTTCCATGTCCTGGTAAAATGCATTTTACTATATCAGATTCTTCTATTTGCCTGCAAGAAAATCCTGTGGTCTTTTTGCAGATCTTTGTCTATGTAGCCTGGGTGGCTGGCTGATTGACAGGATTCCTCTTCCCTTGAATTTGCTAGGTCTGGGAGATTCAGAGTACACGTTCTTCTGTAATGGTGGCAAGACAGTAGACCGACGGCTTCAAGAACTTGGTGCCCAGCACTTCTACAGCACAGGATTAGCAGATGATTGTGTAGGGTAAGAGCTGAATGAGTTTGGATTTTATTTCTTCAAGATGAAATAATTACCTGTGAATTTGGCTGAACCTTCTGAACAATTTGAAATTTCAAAATCAGTTGAACCTAAAAACTCAGCACCTCATAGGAATGAGTCCTGTCTGAACCCATATACCTTTTCAATCTCAGTTGCCATTAAAAAGCCCTTGATTTTTAAAGTGTGAGCAACAAGACATCTGCAATCACTGGAAGAAGTGGAGGGTGTTTCGTGGTTTTGGGAATGAAGTAATTCAGAATAACTGGAGGAGTTTAAAAATGTAGTCTCTTTACTGAAGCAAATAAAAATGTATACAGTTCCCAGTATGTGTGGTGCAAACCCTACAATGTTTTTCTATTTTCTTCTCTCTTTCATAAAACATCCCTTTTTTATGTTTTTTTTTTTTTCTTTCAAATCAATGTAGAGGAATTACATAAGGAGGGCTTTTGGGTTACTGTAGAGGATTTAGGTGAGAAAGCAACTCCTTTCCTCTTCTGTTGTTCTTTCTGGCCGGTAGGCTGCAGTCTTGGCTTATTAATTTTGAACTGCAGGTTATATCAGTTCTGTGCATGATGATGATGCAGTTCAACACAAACATTGCCATAACCATAAAACTTATATCTTATGTTCTAAAATAATAAAAATGGACCATTAGTGAAAGCTATTTCTGTTGCTGTTGCACAATGAAAAGTTGCATATTTTGCTGCCATCCCTTCAGTTTCATTTCATAAAGCGTAAGAAAGTAAAAATGAGGAACTGGAATAAGAACAAGGCTGTTATACACTTTAGACTCCATAAATTTATGTAGTTAATACTAAATGAAAATACTTTTTTAATAGAAAAGTCATCTAGGTACCAGCTGCAGATATATATATTAAAAATGGAAAATTAATAGTGTTTTTAGCTTTTGTGGTCTTCTCATTATTTGTAAATTAAGAGTCCAGTAAGTCAGAATAATTAATCCATTCCTTTCTCCTTTTTTTTTTTTTTATTTAATTTTCCTCCCTTTCCAGTTTGGAATTAGTGGTTGATCCTTGGATTGATGGACTTTGGCTTGCCCTCAATGAAGCATTGTTATTGCAGAAAGAAAAAGAAGGCATGAGCAGTGTTGTTGATGCTATCTCTAGCTCTCTCTCTGCAGCTCCACACATTGTGCATGAACTGAACTTAAGCTCAGAAGTGCAGAACTTGAAGCTAGAAGATGAGGCAGTAAGGAGTTCTGATGTTCTGTCACAGAAACCGGTTGACATCAGTCTTGCAGTTTCAACTACAGACACCGAACCTTCACTCATTCATTCTGTCCCTCCTGTCTCTCAGTCTGCTCTTAATATTCCTGCCTTGCCTCCAGAATATATAGAGGTGCAGTTTCAGGACACCCATGGTGAGGTAAGGACTTCACTTTGAATGATGAAAGCCTCCAGCTCTGGTAGGAGCGTGAGTGTATACTCCTACATATGGCTAGAAAGAGCAAATGCATACTTGTATAAAGGAGATGCATTTGAATTTTAAGTGAAAGGTCAGTTTTTATTGTGAAGGTGTAGTTACCACTGTATGAATTATGGATACTTTGTCAGGTTATAATTTAGTTAAATAATCATATGACATTGCAGTGCCAGGAGTGGAAGATATGAAATCCTCAGTGGTTTATGTTAGGACAATGAAAACATCTTCCTGTAGTAAGGACAATAATACATTTTCTGTTCAAATTTTTAGTACTTTCAGAATGCTTAAAGAGGGTGTAAAGTTGCTCAAAATCTTGCTGCATATTTAGTAGCAGAGAAACTTTTAACTGCAGAAACTTGATCATAATTTTATTACTGGAAATGGAAGATGAACAGTAGGTTAAAAGTCAGTGTGCTTTTCCTATGAAGCCATGTTGAACAAAGATCTGCTGTACAAAGAGAAGAATCAGCATGAGCTGGAAATCGTCTCCAGTTGGCATATTTAGTGTTCAAAATGAACTGGAAATCATAAGTCAGACTTTTCTGCCAAGGAATAGATGTTTTGGTTATCTATGTAAGGGAACATTGTGGTCTAGCTGCTGTTTAAATGACAGGGATCCAGGAGCTGAGTGTGATAACACAGCCAGCCCCGGCCCCGATACCCAAATGGTGCAAACCGGGAGATGACAGCCAGGATCAGCTAAGAGTGCAGATTATTGGGCAGGTTTGTGGGAATGAGGCAGGTGTTGGGGGCAAGCCAGGAAGTCAACCTGCAGATCCAGGCCTGGATCACAGGACCTGTGGCTAGCTGTGGGCATGCTTGTGATTGAGCTGCCGACCAGTATCCTGTGATTTAGCTCAGGCATGGACTGAAGACCCAGCACTGAGCTAAGTTAGGGCTCCTGGACTCATGAGCTGAAGTGGGGCTGGGAGTTTTCTGCTGAGGTTTGTCAGAACCATGAAAACCTACTAGTATCCTCAGGGCCCTGACACATGCTTTCTTGAGAGTGTTAATGGTAATGCTGAGAGAATCACTTAGCCTAGCTAATAAAATTATGTAAGAGTGTATGAATTTAAGCCCTGGATAACTTTGCTTTTATTTTAAGCCACATATTGTGATTGGCTGTTGAATTAAACAGGCTTAGGTTGTTGAATTAAGTAATCAGTTACTGAAACAAAGACTTATGATTTAGAGGTACTCTTCAGTAAAAACTATTACTCAGGTTGAAAGTGGTGCTATAGTGGTTAAAAGAGCCCATTTTCTAAGTCATAACATATATTCAGACTGATCTCTCAAATGATTGATCAGGCTCTAATATTGATGCCGTAACTTTTCTGTAAATAGGAAAAAAGTAATTTACATTTGAACAGCAGATTAAAAAAGTTGAGTCTGCTAATCTAAAATTCAGTGATAGATTATAGTCCAGATTTCAGGTGTATAGCTGGATGGTTATCTTGAGCCTTGGAAAGAATCAAATGGAGGTTTGAAGGTTGTTTTTTTTTCTTCGACACTGTTTTTGACATAGTTGGCTAGACCTTGTCAACAAGTAGGTCTCACGTAGGACAGTGTTTGTTTTTACAAGTACAACACAATTCATGTCCTTTTCCAGTATCTAACATTGCAGCAATCATGGGTATTTTTTTGCCAAGCACAGCTGAAGTTGTCTTGCTTTGAAAGGCATGAGCTTGAGATTTGGGTATCTCCAAAAAGAGGCTCCCTGCCATTTAAGAAGGCTGAGTACATAGTCTCTTCAGTTACTTACATGGTCTCTGTCTTGGGCTGTTAACAGCTCAGGGTTGAATAACAAGTTGCTGCTTATTAGTAGTAGAGCAGTAATGATCTACATCTTAAGCCTTTATGGCAAGTGTAAGATAATACATTTTATCTTAAATCCTGATCTTGTTATGCCTTGAACTTGACTTGGAGAGACTATGAGTGTGGACAGTTATCATCATCCAACTGATGCACAGTAACTTGATATGGCCCAAGCTGTTAATCAACATGTCAAAATTTTAAGGAAATAATAAAACTTCAGCTGTTGGCCTCAAGTGATTCTCCTGTCTCTTTTTTTTTTAATGGGAAATCATCAGATTAACCAGCATACCTTGACTGGGCAAATAACTGCTTTCCATTTGGCAGAGTATTGTTGTGGACATTTGGTACCAATCCCACCTGTTTTCATTTTTGTCTGTGTTGACCTCAAATGAGGCTTGCTGACAATAGTGATAGAGAAATGAGGGCTGTAGCCTGGCCTTCAAGTGGCACCCTTTGACAGAGATGATCTGGAATTATTCTTGGTGCCCATTTACAATTCCTGGCACACATTTTCACTTGTGTGGAAAGTGGCATAACATGATGCTGGTTTGTAGTATGGAGTTTGCTGGTTAGCTGCAAATTTTGCTGTAGTTTTCAAGATTATTCTTAAAAATTGCCTGTAATAATAACCCCATCTGCACTCCGAAGTCTTAATCTGTAAATCTGCGAAGATGCTTTTAAATAGCTTATGTTCATTCTTCTTATGTCCATTCTGTACACCTAATAATCCTTTAATTAGCTGGAAGTTTTCTGGGTTTTACCATAAATGCTATTCTCTAATTGGCTATCTTCAAGGTAGCTTTTGAAAAAGGAGAGAGCTAGCTTCATTTGATAGTAGTTCATACCCATTAGACTGTTCAGGCCTGCTTAATTTTTATAGTTGAATATATTCCTGTTACCACTTAGATGTGATTTTTAAAGATGTAGAGCAGAAGATACCTACTTTTCCTCATAACTTTGAGTTGTTTTCTAAGATTGTTTCAAAAAAAATTGTACCAACACTAGTTCCTTTATGTCATAGTAAGCTGTTGTTCAGCTAATTTGCATTTTTAGTGTAAGTTTTCATGCCCTCTTTTTCAGAATCCACATCTGTCCTCCCTGATTTCAGAGGGAAGAGCCTTTGAAGTGCCAGTTACCAAAGCAGTTCAGCTCACTAGAGAAGATGCGATAAAAACTGCATTACTCTTAGAACTTGATATTGCAGTAAGTTATTGATGACTTCTTTTTTTCCTTAGTGGGTTAAAATAAAGGGTGAAAAAGCATGTGTATTATGTATAATACTGGAGAAACATAATTTATCTGACTCTTTGAAAAAGAAAGAAATAATTCCCTACACAACAGGATGTCAGCTTAGGCTGATCCATTTTGTAAACGCAAAGCTTGATTTGTTCACTGAAAGATATGACTCCATGGAAGTCAAAACAGAAATAAAGTGTCAAGTTAATTTCTCTGTTGTTCCATGGATTGACTGAAACAGTGTTTTGAAAGGAATTTGCAGTGGAGAAGGGCAGACAGGGAATACTGGAGATGAATAATCTTTCAGTTTTTAAGTATACAACTTTAGGACTATTCAGAAACTGTATAGTAAACTGTGAGTATTCCTTGTCGCAGGTGATCTACACAAGTAATAATTTACTAGGGTGATCAAGTGATAAGAATCATTAGTCCTTGAGCACTATTTCTGCCTCTGGCAATAATTTACTCTGACTTTAACATACTACTCAAACTGTTAAACCTGTTACCATAGGTGTAAAATCCGGTTTAGTTTATTCAGGGAAGATCATGTTCTTAATACATACTTGTTTTCCTTCTGTTTAGGCTGCACAGCAGTTCTTATTAAAGTGTCCGAATTTTCAGACCAGATAAGAAAACATTTTTCTAGTTAATAAGGCTAAACCTGAATAGAAAGCATGAGTATTTGAGTTTCTGAGGTACTCCAAATGGTGAAGGGCTAGTACAGAGTGAAAAAAAAACATAGGCCTTCACATGACTCTTATAGTAGGAAGAGTGTTTTAGGAAAGAGAATGCTGCTGGCCTTGGTTTCTGATACAATTTAATAGAAATGGTCTCCTATTTTAAACAGGATACAGTCTTTGACTACCAACCTGGAGATTCCTTCTGTGTCCTATGTCCCAATAATGTCAATGAGGTGGAAGAACTTCTTCACATCCTGGGACTTTCTGAAAAAGGGGATTACTTTGTTTCTGTAAAGGTTAAGCAGGGCACTAAAAAGAAAGGTATGGTGTGTTGGACTGCTTGTAAATAAACACTCCTTTCTGTGTTGGTAGTAGGGGTTTGAACATTTTTAGTATTGGGACACAGCTGTCATTTAACGGAGGCATGTTGGAAGTCACAGAGATGTTAAAAAAGAGAGGACAACTAGTTTCTGACTGGGAACTTGAGCCTGTCCCTGGTGTTTATCAGGTTCATTCCTTTGTGCTCCTTCATGTTTATGGAGATGAGTCTTTCATGGCATATCCTAGCAATCCCCCACTTGAAAGTAAAATCTGTCCTTGCGCAGCACTTCCTATCGATCTGTTTTACACTGTAAGGGAGTCGGAGTCCTGAAGAGAAGACTTGGTGCTGCTGCAAGGTGCCTTTCAAGCAGCTTGTAGGTATAATCCAGGTTATTGCATCTCTGACTGCCTAATGTAGTGCTAATTGGGGATAAAAGGTGAAACTGTACATTGTTTATGTGACATTTTGCCATATCTTGTATATAAAATGACATGCCTGTTTGTGACTCTTAATGAGTGCTAACGGAAAGGAAGAGCACAGTGGTGGATTACGGCACAGAGACTCAAAGTTCTTGGTTCTGCTCTTGAGTCTTCTGGGTGACCCAGAGTGAATGATTCTGACTTTTTACACTTGTCAGGACCTAGGAAGTTGCTGCTGATCCAGTGATCTCCAATCGTGACTTGTATACTGACTTCCATCCACTACAGTTATGATGTGAAATGGTTTAGGTTCAAACCCAGATTATTTTATTTGGAGCTGTACTGGTGATCAGAGACTCATTAAGTCACTAAAATTTAATTACTTATTACTGTCAATCTGTTGCAAAGAAATGAGCTCTATACAGCAGCTTTGCAATTTCTAACAGTGTTCCAGAGTTGCTTTTCTTTTGAGGTGGTTGTCTCTTAACTGCATTCATGTTTCTGAGGAATCTGTAATAGTTACTGAAAACTACTGTGGTTGTGGGTTTACTGAGTGTACAGAGCTGAAAAACCTTTAGGGAGGAGCATGAACAGCAGGCTCTGCCTCTGCTACACCTTCAAGATTTACCAGGAATTCCACTGAATTTTGTCCAGAGCCTTTCTTTGTTCAGTCTGTGAGTTCTTTGATGAAGTAGATGAAATCAGTTGAGAGGAAAGACCAGAAAATATTTGCAGTCTGGTACAAAGTCTGTAGTTCTAATATTGGATTTCTGTAGTTGTTTGGGGTTTTTTTATTGTATGTACGAGCATCCTTGGAGGATGATTAGCACTCCTTGTAACATGCATGTTCAAGAAAAGGAAGTTCATATAAATGTCAACATGGATGCTTTTTTGCTTTATTATATTCATGCCAATCCTCTTATCTTTTAGAAGTAAGTTTTGTTCTTTGCAGAAAGAGTTCAGTCAAGTAATGCTGGTACAAAGAGGTAATTTATCAAGTTAGTTAAAGGTATATTCTCGGAGTAAAAATTCTGTAGTATTAAGGACCCTTGAGCATGAACAAATTCATAGTAAGAATCAGTAGCTAGACCTTAAAGCAAAAAAACATTATCAAGAGATATCCCAACATGCAGGTTGGGTCTATGAGGAAACAATTTGGGACCCGCAGAGCTTATTAATTGTAGGTGTTTTGTCATGTAAATGCTCCTGTTTTGTTTTTGGGATTAACTTAAAATAGCTGCATTAACATCATGTAGCATGGGGTTGCACCCTAGCTGACTGCATGAAGGGAAAGATGGGATGTCAGTGTACCTCCTTCCCAGAAGTGGAACCTCTAGAGAGTACAGGAGGGATTATTTGCTTATACAGAAACCTTTGGATCTGCTGGGCTTCAGAAGCTCCAAGTTGGCACTGGCTGCATACACCTTTGGTTAGATCATTAGAAGACTTCAGAGTGCTCTGATTTTCAGGAGTGCTTATTGATGGAGTGGGGAAAAAAGTACTTGTTCCTTTTTCTGGTAAGCATTCCTCTGAGTTTCTTCAAGAGGGAAAGTTTCAACAGAGCATTGAGTGGACTCAGTGATCCTTGTGGATCCCTTCTAACTTAGGATGTGATTCTGTAATTAAATGCAGTTTAGCTCTTGTATTTCTCAAAGCAGCAAGCACTCTGTGATGCCAATACTAGATGTTAATAGATGCACATTTTGCTTGTTTTTTTTTCTCCCACTGAACTAGGAGCTGCTTATCCACAACACATCCCTAAAAGAAGCACTCTGAAATTCATTTTAACCTGGTGTCTGGAAATAAGAGCAACTCCCAAAAAGGTGCTTATGTGTTTGTTCTTTTAAACATAAATCTTTAGTAATTCCATGCTTTATGGGCTCTTACAGATCTACCTTTGTTTTGTATGTAGTTACTGTATTTTTTGGTGAAAAAGGATTGTCAGTTTGTATACTGCTGTTTGTACTTTATTCTGAGAAATTTCACATTTGGTACTTCAGCTGGCAAACTATGAGATACTGAAATCTCTATTTTTGTTCTGCAGTACCTTGATGCATAACTAGTCTGGAAGTATATAGGAAAGGTATTAGATTTTTGGTGCCAGATAAGTGAAGGCTGACTGAACCTGGCCTCATAGGCATTTTAGCAAAATCAGTCTTTGTAATCAGAGGGAGCCATATCTGTCAAGTTTGATCACTGAAAAGAATACATATTGCTCTATGCAAACATACCATCATGTCTTTTAAATTATTTTAGTGCTTTTCTTTAGCATTTCAGTAACATGGCAGAATTCAAAGAAAGATTTTTTGCTTGTATAGTATTTGTTCTTACAACATGTGAATATTATTTTCCTTTCATTTTATGCCTGCAAAAAAACAAAACTGGAAGCTTGCCACTGGAAATGCATGTGTATTTCTGACATTGTCAAAATACATTTTAAAGATAATTTTGGATGAAGGATGAAGCTTAACAGTTGTGGTGGTTGGATCTCTGAGGGAAATCAGGTTTT
The DNA here is from genome assembly GCA_013399015.1 of Galbula dea. Taxonomy (NCBI): domain Eukaryota; kingdom Metazoa; phylum Chordata; class Aves; order Piciformes; family Galbulidae; genus Galbula; species Galbula dea. Next base: position 163,925 of record VWZX01003348.1, on the reverse strand, counting down.
GGAAGGACCTTTTCACTCAGTTTAGTGGATTTTTCAGCAGAAGAGAAGAGAATCTTCCAGTTGTTTCAACCTTTTCCCAACTGCATTTAACAATTGTGAAAATTTGTCTCAACAATAGTAGTAGGCAGAGAGTGCTGGCTGGGGAATATCACCTAAGCCAGATTTATATGCTTTATTGCTTGTTCAGTGTAGAATATGCTTTGTGTAACTGTACTCAAAACTATTGCCTGGAAGCTCAGTGTTTGAGCACACTCCAATTATTTCCCAAGTATTCTTTTGTGCAGAATATGTCATCTGATTGCACACCTGATTACATACCTGCTTCTGATGACTTTTCTTTTACATGTCTATTTCCACCTTGCTTTTGGGAAAAAAGTTGTAACTATTTACATCTGATTTTTACTTTATGTTAAAATGCTCAATTGAATTTTCCCTTAAGAAAAGCTTGCAGTACCATTATGTAGGCATAAAGTATGGAATAAAACACCACAGTGACATTTACATGACTCATTAAATACCATCCTTTATTTACAGTAATACCTTTTCTAAGGCTTTATATTATTCCTTTCCTGGCTTCTGTAACTTAGCAAAAGGTGTTTTCTCTTGAATTAATTTGTCTTATGGAGCTGTTTACTTAACTAAGTGCAAATACATGAATAATAAAGCCTTTCATAAATATGGAATTTTTCAGTGAATGGGTTGAGCTTGTGTATTTGTCTCTCTGCTCAGGCAAAGTAGAATTTTCTGACCTGCTGGCTTGTCCTAGACATTAGAGTACCAGAGGGAAAACAAAACAAACAAACAACCCCAAACAAACAAACAAAAACCACACAAAAAAACCCCCAGAACAAAACCAAACCAAACATGTGCACACACAAAACCAACTCAAACAAGCCATCAGAAAAAAAAAAAAAGGAAGAAGAAAAATGTAATTTTTTCGTAGCAGGCAGAAGTGTGCATTGAAAAATACATTCTGTTATCCATTAGCCTGTCAGGTGACTGCTTTCTGTTGCCAAGCAAGCCACATTTTTGCCAGCTTTGTGACCATTTTCCAAAATGGATGGTTTTTTACCTTTCACTCTTCTGTTCTTCCTTGCAGGCATTTTTGCGAGCTCTTGTAGAATGTACCAGTGATGCAGGAGAAAAACGGAGGCTGCAGGAGCTTTGCAGCAGACAAGGAGCCTCTGATTACACATGCTTTATTAGAGACTCTAATGTTTGCCTGCTGGATTTACTTCGTGCTTTTCCAAGCTGCAAGCCTTCACTTAACCTGTTAATTGGTAAGTGACTAATTTAGATTTAATTAGATTTGGTTTCTGAAAATGCATTAGACTAAATGTTCGGTTTCCCCAGAAAGAGGAATAACTATTCAGTTAACTGCTTTAGAAATTTAATAGTATCCATAGTGATCAAACCAAAACTATTGTTGGGGATCAAAACTCTCTTCTCCAGTTTGTAGTCTTTGGCCCTCATTCTGCAAACATTTTCATACATACCTATGCTTCAACTGACTCTGAATTGCTCCTGTGCCTAAAAAATAAGCATAGAGTATTTGCAGGATTAGGATCTTTAAAACACAGTTTATCAGTTGCTTACAATTCAGAAAGAAATGTTTTACAACTCTGGATTTCCCTGCCTACATTTTCTTTTACTTGCACTTTTACCTGTTAAAATGCAAAGCTTTTCCCAGTATATTTGCATTTATGTAAAGTCCCACACACTCACTGGCTTCCTGATAGAAAACATTGAAGGAATGAGACTCCCAACTGTAACCATCTCAAATACATCTGAAAATACTGGCAGTTACCTTACAGATTAAAAAATAAATTTCTTAATATGTTTTCCTATGTGAAACAAAAAGATTGCTTTTTATGTTCCTGCAGTTGCTTTCTGCATGCCTACCCCAAATCTCTCCTTAGCACACTGGCTATTAAAAAAAATAAGTACAAGTTCTACTCCACTTTATACTAATACTTGAATTTCACAGTGAAACCAAAACAACCTAGCTTTTCATAGGTGGTGTGGAGCATATCATGCCAACTGAACTGAATAAAAGGAAATTTTGAAAGGTTTTTAAATGTGTTCCCCCAGGGAAGTAATGTCCTGAATGGGTTTAGTGCCTTTAAGTGTTTTCAGTGAACTAGCTTTTTTTAACTGACTTGCAACTATCCTACGTAGCAGAGCATCTTTAAAATATGTCAGAGTGTCCATGTACTGGCTGGAATACCTGCAAAAGGGTAATATATGTGGAAAAAAGAACTAAAAAGCAGTTAAACTGTATGTTACCCTATTATACCACTGTATGTTTTGTGACATTTGCTATGCCTGCCCAGTTTTTATGGTCTTGTTCACTTCCTGTCACCATTCCACACCACACTGTTCACTTAGTGATACATCTGTCTGCTTTTAACATGCTCCTCTCCTGAGCCAAAGTGTGCAGACCTGCATGCAAGTCATTCCTCTGAACACACCAGTAAGTTTGACCTTTTCTGTGTGCTTACATACATACACGCATCTAAATGTGTATTTGATACATATAGTGTGGGTTTCCCACTGAAAAAAATCCCTGGTAAACTCCTCTCTGTTGTTGTTTTTCTAGCTGTGATTTCAAAGCTTTGCATAGGTACTCATAGTGGTTTGAAATTGAACTGGCACACCTGGTTCTAGGACTTGATATAAAGGAAACTTCCAGTCAGGCAGTTCCTATTCCAAGAGCTTTTGAGCTCTTAGAGGAACAGTGAGGAAAATTAAATTTCAAGCTTCACCTTGTCCGCTAGCTACTGGCATATCTTCTGTGCACCCTTCAGTTCTTTTTAATTGACAAAGAACTTAATAATATTATTAACTACTGTGGCCTCACTTTATAGGATCTCTAACAGATGTTCCACAAAGTCTAAGTCTTAGTTTATTTCAGAGCCACAAACACTGAATGTTAATAGAGTGAAATTGCAATTAAATTATAATATGCTTATTACCTATTTTTAGTGTAAACACTCATATTTTCATTGGGGTGAATTAAATAAGTAATGCTTTTTCTTTTTTTTTTCTTTATTTTTTCAGAACATCTTCCTAAATTACAAGCCAGATCCTATTCTGTGTCAAGGTAATGAAAAATTCAAATTCTATCTCCTTGGTAATTTAGATATGTTTTTTTTCTCAAATGCACACTCAAATGTATGTGTATGTTATAATCTAAAGAGGAGAGAGGAATGAAGGATAAAACCTGAGAAAAAAGTGATTGTGTCCCTATTGCAAAAAACTAGAGTTTAACCATTTCAAACAACATTGTTTTGTCAGGCAGGACTTTAATAGAGTTCTCAAGAGTGAGCTCACTCGTGTGAATCTGGTAGGAATTTAGATTTCATTCTGTAGGCACTGGCTTCTGAGTCCAACCTTGAGACATTTTCTATCTATAAATACCACATAGTTAGCTGAATGCTGACTAGAATCATTAGAATCTTAGAAGCTTAGTAGAATCATTAACATTGGAAAAGACCTCTAAGATCATTAAGTCCAACCATTAACCCAACACCACCAGGTCCACTAAACCATATTGTGAAGTGCCATTTTTAAACATTTTTTGAACACCTCCAGGGATGATGACTCAACCACTTCCCTGAGGAGCATATTCCAATGCCTGATAACCCTTCTGGTGAAGAAATTCTTCTTAATGTTCAACCTGAACTTCCCCTGGTGCAACTTGAGGCCATTTCCTGCATAGTTACCTGGGAGAAGAGATGGACCCCACCTCACTACAGCTTCCTTTCAGGTAGTTGTAGAGTGATAAGGTCTCCCATTAGCCTTCTCTTCTCCAGACAAAACAACTCCCAACTCCCTCAGCCGCTCCTCATAACACTTGTGCACTAGACACTTCACCAGCTTTGTCACCCTCCTTCGGACATGCTCCAACAGCTCAATGTCTTTCTTGTAGTGAGGGACCCAAAACTGAACACATTATTTGAGGTGTGGCCTCACCAGTGCCAAGTTCAGAGGGCCAATCATTTCCCTGTTCCTGCTGACCACAGTATTTCTGATACAAGCCAGGATGCTATTGGCCTTCTTGGCCACCTGGGCACACTGGTGGCTCATGTTCAGCTGGCTGTCAGTCAGCACCCCCAGGTCCTTTTCTGCTGGGTAGCTTTCCAGCTGCTGTTCCCCATGTGTTACATGGGGTTTTCGTGACCCAAGTGCAGGACTTGGCACTTGGCCTTGTTGAACTTCATCCCATTGGCCCATTGATCCAGCCTCAGGCACTCCCTGCAGTCAGAGACCTGGACAGCTGTGTGTTTCTGTGGGAGGTCCATCTGGATCTTCACATCCCTTCAGATGATGGCTTTCAGCTGAGAGGAAACCATAGCTAAGTCTCTTCTAGCTGGACAGGTAATGACCATTAGTTTAGCTTGTCTGTTGAGCAAGGAGGGTGACCATGCCGTCCTGTGTGCCCTGCTCATGCAAACTGCTGTGCCAGTTGCCGTGCTCTGTGATGCCACTTGATTCAATTGAGGTGTTGGGGCTGCAGAAGGACCTGCTGTAAGATTATACAGCCATCTCTCAGATTTAGAGGATTTTTTTATACTTTTGTCTTTACAGTTCAAACCTGTATCAGCCAGGAAAACTGTGTTTTGTATTTAATATTGTGGAGTTCCCTGCCTGTCCTGGTAGACCAGTCTCACGGAAAGGAGTATGTACTGGGTGGCTTGCTGAGTTAGTAGCACCTCTTCTGCACCCTAATAAAAACACTCTGGATACAAAAGGAGGAAGCTCTTCAACTGAAAAGGTATGAACATTAGATCTAAACGCCTTAACTGCTGAATTTATGCATGTTTGAAACAACTGCAGGCTTCTTTGGTCGCTGCTCTGATGAAGTGCAGGTTTTTGACTGTATATACCTTCATTTCGCAGTTCTACCCTACTTGTAAGCTTCTGTTCACTCTCTAACATGTATAGAACTTTAAGTTGCTAAACAGAAATTTTACTTTATTTATGGATACCTAACTTAAGAAACATTCCATTGCTGGAAGGCCACAGTTGTTTTCCACCCCATTGTAGTCCTAAGTGAGTCTTGGAGGATCTTCTTAAATATTCTTAAATATTCTTAAAATACTACTGTACAAATAGATGGTTATGACTGTTGGTGTTGTAGGAGAGAGGCTCTTGGTCACTTTTTCTGGTATTATTAGGAGAAGGTACTTTTTTCTTCCATGGCAGGGAATCTATGAAAGCATGGAAACAAGCATAGGATTTGGTTACAAGAAAACTATGCCAATAATTCAAGATGTTGGTCTGGCAAAGTGGAAGGAAATCCATGCAGGTTATCTACATTTTTAAAACTAACTCAAAAGACAAACTGATTAATATGTCAGTCATGTATCTTCTTCCAGTATTCACATGTGCTGTTTATTTAAAATATAATTGATTTGCAGAATATTAAAGATCAAACATGAATAACATGTGGATTAAAAAGAAAAAAAAAATTACAAAATGAGTCTGACTGAGGTTCAGAACTATTTGCATCTGCTGTGCAAGCTAGAATTCCACATAGATAAATGTGCAGCATACATGTAGATTGCAGAAAACTGTGGAATTCCAATACAAAATAGATGTGTGTGATCTTATGCAAAAATACTTTGGATTAACTGAAGGTACTTTACAGTAGAAGTGTTTTTACCATTTGCAATATTTTAAAGGGATGATCAATTTGGAATCACTGATAGGGAAAATAATCTCCTAACTCAAGTATTGTTTGAAGTAGTAAGAATAACAGAAGTACAAATATTGCTCTCCCACCAGCAAGAATCATGCTATATTTTATCGTCATGAAACTGTAAAAATAATCCTGTTTAACATTTTACTGTCTGTAGTGAATTAAATTAAAACAAATGAGTAGGGCCAAGCCACTCAGGTTTACAGGACAAAGTTTAAATAACTTTTGTCTGTGTTTCAGTCCTTCCTTAAACTTGAAACTAAATTCAAATCCTTTCATAACTCCTATGCAAAATAAGTTAGATGCTTGCGTATGACTATAATGAAGTTCTGCTATGGCTGCTGCTGAGTCTTGAATAATCTTTTAAAGAATTAAAACTAGTAATCTCTCATTTTCTATACATGGTTAGCCATACCTCAGAGAATAGTTGTGGAGCTTGTGTGAAACTTAGACATATTTCAGACACAGATCTAAAGAACAGAATTAGAGTTTATCAGTGGAATGATAAAAACCGTTTTCCAGATCTTTGAATAGTCCTCTGCCTCCACTCACCCATAGTCATTTTTGGAGATAATGTAAAACTTTTATGAAAATAAAGAAAGCAGGCTCAGTATCAGAAGGCTTTGATTTGCTCTAAACAAATCCTCACCTCCACTGGAATATTTTTGGATTTCCACACTGTAAGTAAAAAAAGATTGAGTTGCCTGTAATAGCAATAAACCAGCTCTACTTTCCCTTGAGTACCAACAAGAAACTTTCCAGAAACTCTGTAACAGTATTCCCCAAATTTATGGTGCAGTCAAGTTTCATATTCATGTTTGTGTGGTTTTCCCCAGTTTTCTTCCAGATGAATGAACAGGTTTGTAAATATGGTGTGGGGGTTTTTGTTTTCAGCAACTTGTGACATTTTATTCTAAATGTCTGTGTGGCATTAAAAGTAAACTCTGAAGCTCAGGATTTGAAAGGGTGTGTGGATACACACACTATGTAAACATCCCAAAGGTTCTAAAAATGTAATGGTATTTTCAGTGCTCAGGAGTATTCTTCAATTGCATTCTGTTTAATTTCATTTTAGATATCTATTTTTGCTCGTCCAAACAATACTTTCCACTTGCCTGCAGACCCATCTGTCCCATTCATAATGGTTGGTCCAGGAACAGGAATTTCACCATTTATTGGTTTCCTACAACATAGGTATGTATCAAGTTTTTACCTGGAAAGCAGCCTTTTTATGTTGAAAAAAATACAGCCTCAGGTTTTGTGTACAAAAGCAGTTAAACCTTTTTTGTTTGGGGTTTTTTTTAACTTTTTACTTTTTGTCACAGTAGTATGCTGATTAGAAACAGCCTTACTAATTTTAAACAAGCAGTGCTTGTCTATTTATTTGTTTTTCATATTAGTAAAACTTACAGATTCATCTGACTGTATTTAATATCTACGGTGGATATATGAGGAATTGTGTGTTGCTAGTGGAAGTCCTATAAGAGGTTGGTAGTTTTTAGAAACAGTGTTGATTGTCTTAAGTTTGGTGGACAAAATCCATTTCCTTCAGAAGTGGCATCTATATTAAAAGCCTTGGCATGATGAATGTTTCTCCACATTTCCCTATTTCTGTGTGTTTACACATTTTGATGTTTTAAGATAAGCAGCTTGGCACCTAAACCCTTGACTGGGCAGTAGTCTTGGGTTTTGTGTGTTTGTATTTCAGAGAAGGTAGATCCCCTTTTTTCCCCCTCTAACTCCAGCAGTGTTCACAAAAACATTCATTTAAATAAGAATTAGTTCATAGGCATTTTAGATTCTGCACTGGATAAAACAGGATTGAGGGTTTTGGGGATTTTGTTGTTTTCTTTGGTCTGTTTAGGCAGAAGCTCAGAGAAGAACATAGTGACTGGGAATTTGGAGAGACATGGCTGTTTTTTGGTTGTCGGCATCAGGATCGAGACTATTTGTTCAAGTAAGTTCATTATTTGTCATTGATTCTGTATTCATGAGGGATTGCTTATCTTGAGCCATTACTAACAGTTTTATTGCCTTTCAGAGATGAGCTCAGATGTTTTCTTGAAAATGGCACACTAACTCATCTTAAAGTTTGTTTCTCAAGAGACACTTCAACTGCAGAAGTAGCCCCACCTAAGTATGTGCAAGATGTCATTAGGCTTTATGCTAAGGAAGTTGCCAGAATCCTGCTAAAAGAAAGAGGTTACTTCTATGTATGTGGGTGAGTAGAGTGGAGATAAACTGTCTCAGAAAGAGAGTAGTTAGCAGAAGTTTGAGGCTTTAGAAAGACTTTGAGCTATCTAAGAGAAAAGTACCAACATGATGCTGAAAGAACCTTCCTGGAAAGCTAGAGTTCCATTACTGTGTCCATTTATCCTAACAAAGAAAGTACAGTTTCTAACCACACAGTTCCACTGATTGCTTTAATCACTCAGTATTTCCTTTTCTTGTTTAGTATTCAATTAAGCTATGGGAGGTTTTAAGCTAATAGATTTCTCTTAAGAAAATGAGATACTGGATTTCACGTGATGACAAACTGCATAGCTGTGAGATAGCAGCAGTATTCTGCTTGGGTGTTACAGGCTTGGGTGGGCCAGAATGCTAAAGCTCTGTAATAGTAATATATTTTACAGTAGGAAGTTTTATTTGTGGACACTAGCTTACCTGAAGGTTTGAAATTTTTTAGGAAGTTTGTTGATAAATGGACAAACTGTTTGAATATAGAGCACAATGTCAGTATGTTCTCCTGCAAGAATAAATGTCAGCTATTTGTGTTAAAAATAGAATTATTAATAAGTGAGATTTGGGAGGGGGGTATTTATATTGAAACAACATGGTGGTCTAACAATAAAAAATACTTCAGTAGGTCCTGTTCTCCCTAAAAGAAAAACAAACATTCTGTGGCAGCTCAACTAGGTTTCCAAGGGTTTTTTTCTTACAGAAAACTTTGTAGTATTTGATTGACAGAAACTCTAGTTACTGTCAATGAATGAAAACGTGAAAACTCAATGAGAATCTCGCCCTCCAATGCAAGCTATATTTTAGTTTGGGAAGTTTTTTAATGCCTCTTTCCAATATTATCTTGTCTCTGCTGCTATTGAGAAAAGGAAAAATAGGCTATTATGCTTTTTCCTCTTTTTTTCAGTGATAAGAAGCACATGGCTGATGGTGTAAGCGATGCTGTAGTGGACATTTTAAGCATGGAAATGGAAGCTGACAGATTGGAAGCAATGAAAACCCTGGCCATGCTTCGGGAAACAAAACGCTATTTGCAGGATGTTTGGAGCTAAATATTTAGCTTTTCCTCTGCCTTCATAAGACAAAAGAGTTCATTTCACACATTTTTAACTAAAAATTATTATCCAAAGTGCTGTCTCACCTTTCTCAACTGATCTTGTAAGGAGGAATACATAACCTTTTCAACAACAACAAACCAGACTGCCTTTTGAAGTGCACGGGTTTTTCATGGTGTTACATAAGGGACTGTCTCATTGCCTTGATTCTCCTATGATGTATACATAAGCTACAGAGTAACTGTGTTACATGCTGATTTATGCATCATCAAATACATTACTGACTTACCAAGATTTATTTGAACACCTCCTGGATACTCCTGAGACTGTTCATATTTTTTCAGTTTCCACAATGACAGTCACCTGCTGAAGAAGGTGGTCTAGTGGTTAAGAGTCAGTGGTCTCACCTCTGGGACCTGGGTTCAAATCCCAGTCAGGGAAGCTTTGTTGTGACCTAGTCTTAAGGAATCCTGCTCTGGCAGGGGGGTTGGACTAGATGATCTTTCGAGGTCCTTTCCAACTAACATACTGTGATACTGTGAAGTGCCAGAAGGAATGTTCAGAATATTGCACAGAAAGGCTACTACAGAATTTCAACTCTGAAGTTTTCTTTAAGTATGTAGCTTTTTCATTCCATCATTGCATCATATCTCAGAGTTTTGCTACACTCCATGTTAATCCTTATTAGATTTTTCTGCATAATTCTTTTGAGATTATTTTCATTCTTGTCCCTAAAATGCTTGTGGCTCAGTTTATGAGCAAACTCTCCAGTTGGGTTGAATTTAGTTGATGGAGAGGTATTGCTGAGTAGATTCTTTCTCGGATTACTAAACAAAGTTTTTTAAGTTGCAGATGTAGAATATGGTGTTTTGAAAGCAGTTGCCGTTAAATATGACAGTCCACTGCAAAAATCAAATTGTTGAAAGCAAATTCCTGAAGTGTCTGGTCTTCTTTCTAAAAAGGGCTACTTGAAGTACAAACAGGTTGGAGATTAAAAGTGTTAAGTCCTTCATTCTTCTTTTCAGATCCCTCCCCTCTTCCCTCTACTTTTTCTTACTTCTAAATATCCATGTTGGTATCTTGTCAAATCTTTAAAGATAAATACAAAGTATGAGAGAATATTTTGAAGAAATCATTATTTCCTGGTGAGAATTCTTGTTTTGTTTTGTCTTATGCATAATCACATCACTTATATTCCAAGTCTTGTGGCTATCCAGTGATTATTGGTTAATTGGTTGGTAAATTGAGAAAAAAATACGGAAAAAATATGACAATCAGTTCAAATAAAGTCATGTGTTTAAAGAAGAAACATTCTAATAAAGTGCCTGGAATTGAAGTCTTGATATAACCTTTGTAATCATTATTTAAATATCCTTGGAAGATATGAACTAAAATTTTGTGCAGAAGTTCTTCAGTAGAGTGGTTATACCAGTCATTGTCAATAGCTCCATAGGGAAAGATAGCTAACAGGAATTGCAAACAGTGCATTTTTTGATCTTTGGCACATAAGGAGGAAAGAAGTGCTTCATTTTGAAAAGTACTCCAATTTTGAACTTTAGTGGAAGTTACCAAGGTCATGTAAACATCAGTATTTTGCATCAGCCAATCACATTTACATGTTTTTAAAAATTATTAATAAAAGAAAAAGCTACCTGTATTGCAATAGTAAAGCTAAACCATTAACTACTTTCTGTTAACCGGAGTTTGTTTGGAAATAGCACTTACTATATCAGGCATGTTCTCAGATAGGATTTATGATTTTCAGTGCCACTTGGAAGTTCTTGGAGATTACAGAGAAAACAATGGTTTTTTGGCTGCAAGTTGCAGCTTTTCTCAATTCTCTTACAGGTATTCATTTTTGTGGTCTTGCTGTATGACAGTACAGAATCACAGAATCATTACGGTTGGAAAGGACCCTCAAGATCTAGTCCAACCGATAGCCCTAAACTATCCTTATCCCTAAATCATCCCCCGAAGAAACACATCTATCCTCTTCTTAAAAACCTCCAGAGATGGTGACTCCACCACCTCCCTGGGCAGCCTATTCCAATATCTCACCACTCTTTCAGTAAAGAAATTCTTCCTAATATCCAATCTAAACCTACCCTGGCACGACTTGGGCCCATTCCCTCTAGTCCTGTCACTAGTCACAAAGGAGAAGAGGCCAACACCCGCCTCCCTCGAATGGCCTTTCAAGTAGCTGAAGAGAGCGATAAGGTCTCCCCTCAGCCTCCTCTTCTCCAGGCTGTGATGAGCATTTTAGTGATACTGCAGTTACTAGCATAGGACATTTGGCATGTTAGCAGTTGAGTGTCCTTTTCTCCTTGTTTGTATTGCATTTGACAAGGTCTGATATGCCGCTGCTATTCATGCATTTCCCCTCTCTCTCCTCTTTAACAGTTCTCTACAAAATTAAAACGTGGATTATTTAGTAATGTGGTAGCAAGGCCGTAAGGAAGCACGTGAGCTTTATTGTGATCTCTTAGAACAACAACAACAAAAATAGTTGCATCTTACTCTGAAATTTATAACTGCATGGTACAAAGGCCAAAGTTCAAACAAACTAAAATATCCCAAGCAAACACCACCACGACTTGAAGGAAGTGGTTTTGCATTCACATTCAGTGACCCTGAACGAGCAGGAAAGGCAGGGAGGAAAGAACTTCTGAGACACAGGAATCATGAAGATAGAGAAGGCTTGAAAAAAGAACTGTACGTTCTTAATAATGTATCCATAATTGGGTAGTGCTCATTAATGACTCCTCCTCAGTGTGTCTTTTAGAAGAGCACATGGGTGGATTTTGCTGTCTCCTAAAGGTAGGCAGGGGATTTTTTGAACATCTTTTAGTTTTCTTTCTTTAGAGAAATAGCGTGTAGGTACTTTTCCTTATGATTCCAGAATTGGTTACAGAATTCCTCTGTCATTTAAAAGAAATAATTAAGGTTGTGTGCTATTTCTCATATTTGAGAGGCTTGCAGTCTTTTTGCTGCTAGCAAGGACTGGTAGTTATGCTAAAGCTGTTGTTCCAGACGAGCGTTAGTGGTGAAGCATTGCTTGTGGCCTGTTTGAATGTTATTCTGAATTTGTGAAATAGGTTTGATATTACAGTTTCTCTTTTAACCTAAAGTTTCAAAAGAGGGTTTACTTTTCAAATTGCTAAACTCATGCCAAATTTTTTCAGTTTGCCACTTTTAAATTTCAGCTGACTTTATTGCACCTGGAAGCAGTAGTACTATTTCCATGTTCCTTGCACCTCTGTTTCCTCTCACTTTCCTTCCTCCTCTCCCAGCTTTTCAGGAAATCTAGAATATTGGCAGAAACAGGATGAATGTGGCTTTTTAGCAGTCTCTGAAGATGTTGAACATCTTGAGAAGTTTCTTCTGAAAGGCCAGATGAGAGAAATGGCAAAATCACAGAACATCGTTAGTGGCTCCATTTAAGGATTAAGTTTAGCTACTGAATGTACTGCACTTCAGGTGTTGAATGGCACAGAGATGGGGGAGGAGAGGTTGTTTGAAGTAAAAGTCTGAGTAGATTAAGTTTGAAAATAAAATAAATCTGTAGAATAAGACAGGGGCTGTGTTACAAACCATAGAGTTTGTAGGCAGTTTGGAAATATGAAATAGCTTTTCCCTCTTTCACCATCCCAACAATCATAAATTTGGAGATGAATCTGCCAGCTTTTTACCCAAAATGAAATGTTTTGTTCAAAGGAAACTTAACTGAAGCATTTTGAGAGGTTCTCCAAACATTGATTTATTTGGTAATAAATATATAAATATAATAAATTTAATAATAAATAAAAAAATTAAATAAATAATAAATATATAAATATTGATTTAAACATTGATTTATTTGGTAATAAATATATAAATAAATTTGGTGATGTGGCCTCTCTAAATGCTTTTGTTCTGCCAAACAAAGAAAAAACAAAACAAAACAAAACCCCCAAAACAAGACAAACAAAAACTTCACAAAAACCAAACAAACTTCACAAAAACCAACCAAACAAAACCCACAACCCCCCCTTGGCTGATTAACTTTGCTCTTTACCTCAAAGGAACAGGGCAACTTGTGTTTGTTGAACCTGTTTCACACATAAGTCTCATCACTCATGGCAAGTGTGTGCTGTATTGCTGCCTGCTTGTTACCTTTGGAAATTAAGCCCTAAGGCCACAGATTTTGACTTAACTGCATTCCAGTTTACTTTGGAACGACAAATGGAGAAAAGAGTATTAGCTTAACAGAAAGTGAGTCTAATAAATTTAATCAGTTACATAATTCACAGTGTCAGGATGGCCGAGCGGTCTAAGGCGCTGCGTTCAGGTCGCAGTCTCCACTGGAGGCGTGGGTTCGAATCCCACTTCTGACAACATGCAACTCTTTGTGAGGCCAGACCTTGAATATGGTATTTAATTTTGCCAACCCTATCCTAGGCTGCATCAAGAGCAGTGCGTCGAGGAAGGCGATTCTCCCCCTCTACTCCGCACTTGTGAGACCCCACCTGGAATATCGCCTCCAGTTCTGGAGGCCCTATTACAAGAGGGATATGGGGGTGCTGGAGCGAGTCCAGAGAAGGGCCACGAGAATGATGAGAGGACTGGAGCACCTCTCCTACGCAGGCAGACTGAGAGAGTTGGGGTTGTTCAGTCTGCAGAGGAGAAGGCTCCAAGGAGACCTTATTATGGCCTTCCAGTATCTGCAGGTCTACAAGAAAGTTGGTTAGATACAATCAAGATACTGGTCATGTTACTATTCCAATATTTTCAATGAAGAAAAGTACTCTATTTCCTCTTCGTAGATGTTTTCAGTTTCCTGCTTGTTCTTTGAGGTCATTCATATTGCCCTATAGGGCAGAAGGTGTGTGGAATGCTGAAGTTGTTGTCATCTGTGCACATTTAATGTGGACTCTTCCATTAACCAGTGGCTTACTGCACTGTTAGCTATTGGAAATCCTCTGAAAATCCTAACTTTTCAAACCATCCCTGAATGTTGTGCAAATACTTCTCCAGCAGTTATATTTTATGCTGCTATATATATTTTATGTTGCTATATATGTTTTATATCAATTGCTGTTACTACACAAAGATGTGTTGTCACAGGAACCATGTGGAAAATAGACATTGCATGTTTTACCTGAGTGTCAGCTAGCACTTCCTAGGTGAGAGTGTTTCTGTGCAGTTGGGGATAGAAATAATTCATTGGATTCCGTGCTTGGCTGAAGTAGTGTCTGTGGAGGATATGATGCCAGGTGCCTGTACCTGAAGATTCTGTGCTTTTTTCAAAACCTTTGTCAACACAGTATCATAAATAATTTTAAATGTATCTTGCTCACAAATCCTCTGCTTGAATGGACAAATTCCGCTGCAGCTGTATGTAGTGCTAAATTCCACTAAACTGTTTATGTTCTATTATTTTTTTTCTTTTTAAAGAAGAAAAGAATACTTATAATAAGCAGATACCTGAAGCTCAACTTTTGAGCATTACAGGTCACATGAAGTCATATGCTTGCAACTTTTTGTTTCTATAATGTAAATGTGGATATTCTCATTTCATATTTATGCATTTAGCAGTTTGTTATGTTGATATTTTGGCTCAACCAATTTATTAGTGTCTCAGTTTCACTGGATGTCCCTTACATAAAAAAGGACTACTTTTTTTTGGAGTAGCTTTGTCATCCTGCATCTCAACCTGACAGCTTCAGACTTTGTCCTGCTCTTCATATGAAAACTTTATTCCTCTGTTTCTGGATCTGTTTCACTCCAGTTATACTTCATCTGAGTTGGGAAGACTGAAACTGAGTCCAGTAGTCTAATTTCAGACATGACAGTGATAATATAATAAATAACAGAATATTTCTAGTATTATTTTCTGTTCTAGTTTTTGGGGTTTTGTTGAGGAATAAAAATTCCTAAAATCACTGCATGCCTGCTGGTGATTTTAGGAATAATTGTTACATTGCTAGAAGTTATGGTCTGCAAGCCTTAATCAATTATGGTGAATTGAGAGATGAATCTACATTGGCAGAATGGTATGAGCAATTGATTTGGATCTGAAAATTGAGCTGATTGGTACAATGGTTTAATGTAAGAACTATAAACTATTTTAATGAATCTTGAGAGTCCACTCCAGTTCAAGAAAATGTGTGAATATAAAAAACTGCTCAGTATTTTTAGAGTTGTCTACCATAAAGAAATCAAAATATTTTTAAATTGATGACAAAAGCAGTATGTCAATTTTTTTAGTCTCAAAGCCCTATTTATATATGTTTTATATTGAAAAAAAAAACCCAGAGTTTTATACAAATGGAAATTGCAGTCTTGAAAAGTTGATTCAGCACCACTACAAATGACATTCACTTTCATTAGCATTTGAATAATTGCTCTACTTCTTGTGGAAAAGGTTTGTCAGGCTGACGAAACACTCAAAGCCAGTTGTGCTTATTAAAAAAGAAAAGGTTCTACAGCCAGTTTGAAAACAGCAGTTCTGTAAAGCTCCATCAGGCAGAGGTATTAATTTCTAATCTGCTTTTAACTATATTTAGAAGATCGATTGTTTTTCCCTAACCTTTTCTTTTTTGAATGCATTTTATTTATATATTTTATTTTCTATCTGTAACTTGCTAGAAGACCAGCTGGGCTATTTCCACTACTTTCTCCTCAGTGGTGGGACAATGATATTTTTTAATAGTTTCTCAGGTCTTGTGAGAAAATAGTGTCAATTGCCTTTGATTTATGAAGATCACCGTACCGAAGCAGAATTATGGGGCTATGACTGCTCAGTTTGTTTGGGCACTCGTGATACATTTATCACACAAGAGATACATTTATATCTTTTTGTATGTTTCAGAAACTACTCTGTCTTCCAGTTACATGCCAGCTTCCTGCTCATTGTTCTTACAGACTACTCCTTTTGAAACTAATATTGCACTCTTTTTCTTTTGGTGGGAACAGATTCCTATAGAGTAGGCTACTCTTTATTTTACCAGCACTCCTTTTTAGTTCCTGTAAAGGTGTAAAAGGAGCAATATATGACCTACTGAAGCTGCAGTCAGATAAATAGCTTGTGGCTCTTGGAAGATGCTGTTTTCAAAGCAGAATCTCTTCCCTTTTTTTCATCTTACGGTTCCTAAGATGAGAGAGGATGGCACTGATGCCAATGGAAGCCCCAGAGGCAAAACTTGATCATGTTTTCTTGCCTAAGAACATCTGGAAGAAACACACATAGGAGGAGGAGAAAGGGATTCTGTAACATTTTTTAAAATAAATTATTGCATGTCTAGGAATTTTAAGCAAGTTGATTTCTAAAACATCTGTCCCTGTGGGAAACAGAACACACTGTTTTGGAGGGGGTTTTTTTAGAGTTACTTTTGTAAAATTCTGAAAGAAAAATCTAATTCCTAAGTAGAAAAGGCTGTACTTCTTTACCTGTGGACAAGTTTATTAATGCTCTTACAATTTTGCACAAGGAGACTATTGCATTTCAACGTAAATGGAAACATTTTTCATGTCTGTTAAGCTTCACGCAGAAGTCAATTCACAACTCATAATTCTTCCAGCAATTTGTAGTTGGTTTGCTTTTTCTTTTTTAATGGGCTGTGTTAAACATCTTTATTTTTTTCATAGACATGCATGTGTATACCTAAATATAAATACATGTATCTATGGATTGCCAAGATCTCAATTTAGGCTTTGTCCTTGCTTTACAGGTAGGACATAGTCTGGATAGCTGTGTCCTTCAGTTTACACAGCTCTATATATGTAGACCTATATTCAAAAAATGTTAAATGAACACTTCCAAGGTAAAAACAGGTACTGGGTAGTTCCCTCTATTCATTCAGTGCTGTCAGAAGAATATATGATTTTTCTTACTTTTTCAATTTGCAGAGAGAAATAACCCTGTAAGTGCACAACTGGAAAACGAAAAGGAGGGCATAAATCTCTAAACTGCTGTACAGAGGTAGTAGAAATACTTATTTCTGTCATTCAATGTTTCTTATAGGGCCTATAGAATGCTAAGGGCTTTCAAATACATGAAGAAGCACAACTGATCTGGTTGATATTCATCTCTCAAACTGTAAAGGCTTTTGTAGAGTTGCATGTTGCCATCTGACATTGCCATCAAAATACATGGGAATCTGTGTATTTTGTTAATGGGTTATTATCCAATATCTCTATTGGTGTGTTCAGCATGGGTTGTGAGTCCACTCTAGATTATCTTTGCAAGGTCATGACAACCAGGAGAGGTTCCTGGGGAGTGGGGGAAAGCAACTGTTACTTCTGTCTTCAAGATGGACCTGAAGGAAGATCTGTCCTGTTTAACAGTAGTCTTCATTAATGTCCTTGACAATGGGACAGAGTGCACACTTAGCAAGTTGGTAGATGATGCAGAACATGGGATGTTGTAATGGTTGGTATACAAGAAGAGTGTGCTGTCTTTTAAATTTCAAGGGACCCTGACAACCTGGAGTGCAGAGCCAATAAGAATCGCACTTGCAAGCAACCTTTGCAGATGCTTGAGTGCTGGCATCTCTCTTAAGGGAATGTAGTTTCTGCAAGATAGAAAGCTTCAGAGTTGAGCTTCAGACGAAGATATTCCCCAAGGAAACCTGCAAATGAAGAGGGAATCCTGTAGAGGTTACTCAAAGTTTGCACATTAGGGAGTTTGAGGTGTTTATTACCTCTGATAGCTACAACATTATGTGATGGTTTGTGGTCTACATTTTGTTTTCCCAACACTTAATGCTTTCTGAAATGTTCAATACTACATATTTGGAAAGGGCAGGTTGAGGGTGGGGGGTGGATGTCATGGACAACTACTGGAGTCTATCCAGTAGAGCCATGTCAGTTTCCCTGGTGTTTGCATGAAAAAAATATTTGATTTCTTCCAATACTTGGATTTTGAAGTGCAACAGTATTTTTCTATTATAAGATTTTCAGCAGCATCTTAAATGCTGGTATGTGACTACATTTGTTTCGTCTTCCTGCTTTGTTTTGGACCAAAGCCAGATTAATCTTTTAAAAGAAAATATCAATGCATGGTATTAACTTCTGTAATTCAGTGCATCTGGGCAAGTTCATCTGCAACTGAGCCAAATTAAAAACAAACTGATTGACTTAACATGAGGCAGCTGCAGGAAAGTGTCCGTGGAGGCTTCAGTAGGACAAAGTATACATGCCAGCTAGCCTAATAAACCATTTCTTTTTTGTATGTTTTTATGGTTGGGCTTGTGCAAAGAATGATTACATTGCATTTTTTTGAGCCATGTACTGAGGCTCTGCAGCACTGGAAGATAGTCAGATTTCATCTGGATGGAGAGACAGGTAACTGTGAGTTTTCAGACAATCAGTTGGAATTAAATTGCTAATGTATCTGAAGAGGATGATTAACACTTGTTTGTAATGTTCACATGTGGGGTAGACAACTCTGAAAGTTTCAGGTAGAAAGTACATGCAGCTGAGCCTACTGGGGTTAACCCACAATGCTCTGCCTTGAATGGAGACATTCAAAACCTACCTGGACACCATCCAGGCATTTTCCCAACAGCAGTTAAATTAGCTAGCAGTTAAACTACTGACAGAACTTCTGGTTAATTTTGCCAAAGATCTCCATGAAATTCATACTCCCATCACTGATGACTTGTGGTTGGTTGGGGAATCACAGTTGCTTTACTGTATTTTCTCATTAAAATCCACAAAATATCAAAAATTGTGTCATTCTTATTAAATAACTAGTTTTCAGATTCTGTGTAGCTCTGAGCATAAATGTGAACCACTTGTCCTGGTTTGGGTTAAAACAGAACTAATTCTGTTCAGTAATTTTACTTTTTAGCTGAAGCTCCTCTAAGAAACTGCACTTTCTGAAACTAGCAGCATGTTTTTACAGACACTGCCAGCTTCTAGCAGTGATAAGGCCTAATGTTTAGATTTACTGCCAGGGATTGGTATGCAGAGCAAGGTCACTGCTAAATCTTGTCTCCTGTTGGGGGTTGCAGGGTAAAGGCTGCACCTTCAGGGAGGAGCAGACAGGGCAGATGACCCTAAACTGACCAACTAAAGTATTCCATCCCATATACGTCATATTCGATATATAAGCTGGGGGGTCAGTTCCCCCAGGCTAGATTTAGATTTGATTTTTCCTTGATGAGATGATAATTTTTCCTTGGATCTTTCTTTGTCGGATCCTTCTTTGATCTTTCCTTGTTGGATTTCTCTTGGGGGATTCTGATTCCTGATTTCCCTTGTGAGATTTCCCTTTCCTGACTCCTGGATTGCTGGATTGTTTTCCTGTGCTTCGGTGATCCCTAAGTTCCTGCATCCAGTACCAGGATCCAGCCCCCGAGCCGGACTGATCTGCTGCTGAGGCCTACTGCCACAGTATCAGTGGTGACGTAGTTACCATCGAGGGGGGTTTGGGTTCGGTATTGGGTTCTGTACATATTTGTATATATTTCATTTAACATTATTGTTATTATTAAAGTAGTTTTAGTTTTAGTTTCCAATCCACAAGTCTCTCTGTCTCTCCCTTATCCCCTTTCCCTTCCTGTGGGGGAGGGTGAGGGGGGTAAGGGGGAAGCAGTTGTCATTGGGTTGGTGGTCAGCCCAGCCTCGACCCTCGACACCACTGTAAATCAAGGTGTTTTAAATGTCTTGTAGTATTANCAGATTCTGTGTAGCTCTGAGCATAAATGTGAACCACTGTAAATCAAGGTGTTTTAAATGTCTTATAGTATTTTCATTATATTGCATATTTTCATTTAACAAATTATCTCATGTCATGCAATTCTACATCATCAGGTCTAAACCACCTTCCAGGTTTTTAATTTTTGTATAATACCTCACTGTCATCTCCCGCTGTTAATGGTATGGAAAACCTGGATTAAAGAGGGATTTTTTCTGTAATACAACCCTGTGGGATCTTTGAAAAGGTTTAGCAATTTCTATTTTTCTTATTTTCTTTCTTGCTTCTTTGTTGTTGCACTTTCATATTATACACTTCTGTCGTCTGCTTATCTTCTACTGCAGATGCATGTATTCCTCTGATAACCTCTGCACAATGAGTAAACACACAACAAGAGCTCGAGAGTCCAAGCTAAGGACAGGGAAGGCTCGTTCACCACTTAACAGTCACAGATGCTTCCAGCACTGGTCTTGTGTAAGATGACAGAAAAAGTATGTGCGCTTTCTCTTTCTCTTTCTCTTTCTCTTTCTCTTTCTCTTTCTCTTTCTCTTTCTCTTTCTCTTTCTCTTTCTCTTTCTCTTTCTCTTTCTCTTTCTCTTTCTCTTTCTCTTTCTCTTCTTGTTCTTATCATTTCCCAGGCAGGGGGTGTATGTGGAAATCAGACCCTGGCAAGCCAGCATGTATGCATTCAATGATCAGGATTCTGTGGCTGTAAATGTGCCCGTGGTATATGGATCAGCCTTTTTTAAGAAAAGTGAAGGATCATTAAATTGGGAATAATGTATCTGAAGTCACAAGTATTAGTTATTTCAATGTACTTTGTTTTCATTCTCAGATTTTTTCCTCCTTGCTACATGCTGAGGTTGAGAAAATTTCTTGACAGAGCACCCATAATTCATTGCTTGCATCGTTCACAATAAGCACAGCAGCTCTGCTGAGACAGACTGCCCAGTTTATCTCCATTAGCAACTTGTAGAGGAATACAATACAGTTCTACCACAGGTGGACTTGCTTTCTAAAGAGGCAGATGATGTTGCACTGCTGTCAGCTGCTGGGGCCTCTTGTTTTCTCACAGTCAGCTTTAACTTGCAGTTGAAGTTAGATAAAAATTCCACCAACGTCAGCAATATAGGAAATGTGCTGAAGTAACACAGTCAGTCACCTGCTTTGAAAAATGAATTCTTTTTGGCCAACTTAAGGTCTTGGTGAGCTAGTGTTTTGGAGAGTGGCATGCACATCTGCCTTCAGTGAAATCTTTGACCTCTCCAGCAAAGTGAATATATCCTGCAATGTGTCCCCAGATTGCATGCTGCTGAGTATATCAACAGTAGTCTCCTGCGTTCCTCAGAGACTCTTGTTCTGTTACACAAGGACTATATCACCAACCGCTCATTGCCAGAGCCTTGGACTGGCACCCTTGGGCTGCAGTGCCAGAGAATACCTTTTGGTGGTATTTATAATATCTGCCTTCTTTAAGGTGAGGAAAGATGAAAAAGGCAAAATGTTTTTGGAAATGGAAGCCTGGGTGATATTAAAAGAACTTACCTGATGTTATCTAGTAGAAAGAAAAAACTTAGGCTAACAAAGATTTACTAGGGAAAAAATGTTGAATTGCTTTACAGGAAATTGTTAGTCTAGTTAAAAAAAGGCAAAAATATGATGTTGTATCAGAAGGGAACAGGGAACTTCTGAGCAAATAATTCTATTAGCAGAAATCTGTGCTTGGAAGTCTGTATGGAGTTTGTATGTCCTAAATTAGAGATTGTAGATGGATGGCACAACCTCTTTGTAACAAACCTTTTGTGAAATCATCAGTGAAATCATAGTGTTAAGGGTGAAGCATAAAATAAATCCATTGTGTCTTTATTTCAGATGATCAAAGACATAATTTGTGATGTTCCATCCTCACTGTGACACAATGACTAATTATTGCTGTGATCTATTGTTGCCTGGTTTTGTGTTCTAGTCTAGCTAATATCTGGCATCCCCTTTCTGTAGTTTCACATTCAGTCTATTCCACTTACCTGCTATTACTTGTATATTCCTCTAGTTTCTTCCCACACTTTTATTTTTACCAATAGGATCAGAGAAAGAATACAAGAACTATACCTAGATTTACTCATTTGATTTTTGTGGCTGTATTCTTCGTACCATTCCTGCTCAGGTGGGCATTCCTTAATAGCATCTATACCTTACTAACAGAAAGGCAACCAGAGAGAATGCACATAAAGAGATACCAACCAGAGAGAATGCACATAAAGAGATACCCATTGTGATGACCTTTCTAAGGAGAGTTGAAAGTATCATGACCCTGTTCAGAAGTAAATAAAAGATCAGCTTAAATGAAAACAGTAGGAGAGAAAGCAAAATGAGATTGTCCATTGATTTAAGTTCAGAACAATTTTAGGAGAGCTGATTGGTGTAAAGTCTAGAGAGTGTTTAACAAATTTAACCTCAAGCACTTTTATTTATCATATCTGGCTGGTAGAATTCACTTCATTTTAGAAGCAATGACAGATGGACTTCTTGATTTATGATATATTTTTTTCTGAGGCCTGAAATAGCCTCTTAAACCCCTGGCAGCAGCATTCTTTTGTATTGACCTATGGGAGGATTGATCTCCAACAGAAGGTAGGGCAAATTCTTAGTGTAGCCACGAAGTCACATCTTAAAAAGGAGATTCATCAATCTTGATGCTCTGTTTAATTTTTTTAAGCGAGATAACCTTTTGTAGTGAAACTGCTGTTAATAAGATGTCAAAAACCCCCACCACCCAAGCCACCAATGAGTTTGAAAATGTTTTTAAAGCAGGAACTTGTTTTTCAAAACTGTTTTTAATTTTGTTCCAGGCTTGGATCTATACTACTTAGCATGGTTTAACTGTAGTGCTTAAGAATTAGGCAAATACAATGACTAACAACTGAGTTTGCTGAGTAATGTGGATGTGCTACTAGCTAAGCCAAGTATTGTTTCTTCCCAGAACACCACACATAGGGAATTCTAAAACAACAGAACAAATCAACTTTGATATAATTTTGGAATGCCTCCTGAGTGCCATTAGATAGCTACAGACTATCTGCATGATGTTAGATATATGTTTGCAGGATTGCAGTGAGGCAAAGCAGCAAGGTGTGATGCCAGTTGTGAGTATAAAAATGTGTAGCTGTGGTGAAAGCAACTAAGTATTGAGCCTTAATTCTATTTATCTACATTTAATTCTTTTTGTTGGTTTTGGGGTTTTTTTGGTTTTTTTTTAGAGAGAAAATAAAAGGATTTAGTATTTGTGTTTGTGTTACTTTGGGGTTTTTTGACTCTAGTCATTAAGGACTGGTATCACTTCTTTTGGTTTGCTGATGTCTCAAATACTATAGGAACTGGGATCACATTGTAGAAACTACTCCAGGCATGCTAACCACTCCAGGAGATGGGGCCAATGAGAGCAGAGGTGCTGAGACCAATCCAGAGATACCAAGCCTAAGTAGAGGCACATACAAGCCAAGGTTCGAAGTACAATTTCCCCACTGTGCTGAAGGAGAAGCAGACAGAGTTTTTGCCTCTGATGTTTGAGAGTAAAGATTCCTAGCATGGCTAAAGCTGGGTGCAACTTCTGGCACCAGGGAAAAGGCTTCTACTCCACCTGGAGGTTTGCAACTGCATGATAGACTCAGAGCCCTGGCAGCAGACAAGGGGTTTGAATGTCTGTCTAATGAGACATCCAAATCAGCTGAACCTCAAGCATTCAGCAGCTCCAGGAGGAAGTGGCAAGCAAGAGAAATATTCTTTGCTAAGATTGATGGAGGACCCCATCTGCCAACCTGACGTGTAACCTAGGTCAGTTTGCTACTTGTCAGGGCAAGGAGAGTGTGAAAAGACTCCTGAGGTTTATCCAGTCCTCAGGCTATTAATCCCTATTGCTATTCCATGAGGTCACCAGGAATGCTGCCAGGGGACACCTGGACTGTATTAAGTGTGACTACACAACTCTAGAGGCGATGGTCAAGGGCTTGAGTCTCAGATGGTTTTCTCTTTGATCCTGTCAGTGGTCCTGTCTGTTTGCTTATTTTGATGCCTCCTGTACACCTGGAGCTTAATTTGAACAGTTGTTTTCTGTTTCACACCTGAGCTTTATCAACATCTGTTGCCAGATGTTCTCTTCCCACACTACAGGTAGGTATGCTCAGTTGTGCAGTGTTGGGCTGCCAGACTGGCTAAGGTGCCAAAAGAGAGAGTGTTACCTGAGCTTGGGCATAGTACTGCACAAATGAATCTTGCCCTGTAGCAGAGATAATCAACTCATATTTGCAGTGAAATATCTGGAATATACTGCTTAGATGATCCAGCTATATGCTCTGCTGGATCATATGGATGTGCTGCTGCTGGAACCGTCAGTTTCATTAAATCTGACAACTTGATGGTTTCCAGCTGGAAATACTCCCTGAGAATAGACTAACATCTGCACTTTCTCTCCATGAGAGAGATCATCATTCCCATGTATATATTCCCAACTTTTCATTTCCCTGTGTTTGAGGCTGCTATTTCTTCTGCAGTTCTGGACATTATATTCCAACAGAACTGGGTGGGGAATGGTAGAGTGAGAGAAGTTTACAAGCCAGTGGACAAGGATCAATTAATTGCAGTCTGATTCTGTGTGGGCAAGGGGACCAACCACTATGAGTGGAACACCTCAAGTGTTTCATTGGATCAGGGGTGCAGAGCAATGGTGGAATGTCAGTCATTGGGAATTTTTGAAAAACAAGTAAGCCTTGTCTGGTGCAGAGGAAGGGCTTAGGGGACAGTCAGAGTTCCATTTTAACCTAAATCCTTCAATGATCCTATGAAATGATCATGTCTGATCACATAAGGCTAAATGCAAAGCATAGTTTTCTGTATGCATTCATGTGTCCAGTTAAGCAAGAGAATAAGCAAGCTGTCCTTCCTGCAGGTGAGAGAGAGAAAAAAAGCCATTAGCAAATAACAATACTTACTGATATAAAGACAGGGTGCATGGCTAAGAGGTAATGTAGATGTACAGAGAATGTATGACTGAGCTGGTTTCACTGTGGGGGAACAGATCAAGGCTGACTAAGATGACTCTGTCAGAAGCTTCAGGAGTCTAGCTCCAAAAGTGATGAAGTAGGAAGCACTGTGCTCTGCACTGCTGTTTTGGACAGCTACAGGACCTGTTTTTATTTTCAAGTCTTTTATATTCTTTTGCATTTTGAGACTACTTCCATTATGAGTGACATAGAAATTTAGAAATATTGTTCAAAGTCTTTTCTGCAGCATAGTATTGCACCACACTAGGACATCATTTAAGTCCACCCTTTGGTCTTGAAAAGTTTATGTATTTAAATGTGCACTTTAATTATATTCTGTATTTCTCCCAGTGTACAGGGATTTAGTGAATTCAAATGAACAACAAATATTGGCAGACAGGTCTTTGTTTTTTTAGCTTGCATGCCTAGTGTTAGCAGGATTCAATTTAAAATGGTTGAGATAATGATCTCTCTCCTTGTAGCATGTTACTTTATCTAGCCTGAACAGCACATTTTTCTCTCAGTCAGTCAAGTTACATGCTGTGGAAGATTTTAAAGCAGATAATAAAATCCAAATACTGACTAATTTCTTCATACCTGTGGCAAATCTAGCTTTGAAAAAGTATTCTCAGATTTAAATGGGTAAATGTAAATTTTTCATTATATCTCTGTTAAAAGTATGTGCTAACTGGAACACAATAGGCTCCAAAGGAAATACAATTTTGACTTGTACTCTAACTGAACTGTGAAATCTGTTTGATTTTATATTATAAAAATTAATATAAATTAGTTTAATTTCATATTCATGTCATTCTTTTGTATTTGTAGCTAAAATTCAATAAAATATTTCATTAATTTTAGTGAGGCTTTTGCTTTAGGGATCAAAAGATATTCTTTCACAGTATGTTCTTCTAGTACCACTCAAAGGTGTGGACTGGACTGGTCTCATCTAGGGTCCCACTCCACCCATTTCCCTGTCCCTCTACAGTGCAGGAGAGGGGATTTCTACCTCAGGAGCAGGGCTCAGGAGAGGGAGGAGTGGAATGTGAGAGATTTGTAGGGGTTTTGTATATCATGTATGCGTTCTTACCCCACCTAGATTCTGCCATGATTTTGTTTAGATTAAATTTTGGGTGTTTCTACCACACATGGTTTGTCTTTTGCCCATGACCATAAGTGGTAAATGAGCCCTCTCTGTCCTCAGCTTGGACCCTCAAACCCAAGTTGTGTTTTCTCCTTCCCACCCCACCAGTGGGGGGGAGAAATGAGTGAGCAGTTGCATGATTGGTCATCTGGGGAGGCCAAGACCTTAACAGTCCTTTATGTTCTTACCACCAGAACTACTTCAGGTCACCTGTGACACTGTCCAGATGTTTTGAAAACTTCTTAGGGTAGAGATGGGTATGTATCTATACATATATCAGTGTAACTTTTCAAAGTTTAGATATCCTTTTCAAATTCTAAAACTATTATAGTTACAGAGAGAGAATTAATGGAAGAGAGTAGAAGATGGTCTCTTCTTAATAAATTCTGGTTTAGTTTTAGGAAGTTTCACAGCTTTTCTGGCAATCTACCGAATTGTTCAGGATCTGGTCCAAAGCCTTTTGAAACCAGCCAGCACCAGGAACAAAGAGCAGACCTGAGTGCAGTCACAGCCACCTGCTTTAAGATCAGTGGAAATTTTCCATGGAGGCACATTTCTACCACAGACTGCTGTTGCACTGAAAGGGAAACACCCTGTGGAAATGTGTCAACACTAGTAAAGCTTTCAAAGAACATTAAATATCTTTCTGCCTTGTTTCTGGAGGGTTTGGCTGCCTGCCTCTTCATGCTCAGCAGGTCACCCACAGGCTGTTCTGATGCAAGGTTTCCAGATTCCCTTTGGAATGGAAATGACATGTAACAGGGTTTTACTTCCATTAGATTTTTTTGAGCCTGTTGGCATTTCATCTTCTCTGCTAGATGGATATGTTTCAAGGTTTGCAAGCAAGCAACAATTATTAGATCAGGACTTGATCAGACCTTCTGTGTGAGTGTCTACTCTATGACATCTGTAATTTCAAGAGAAAGAGTGAAAGGAGCTGCCTTCCTGTAGTTTTTGGTATTCTGACTCTTCTCAGATGTGGAATAAACATTGTAAAAATTATGCAATATGGGATGTGGAATGAACCTTGAGTATACTAAACTGGGCAAGATATGCAGAGCATAATTGTAAGCCTTTGAAACAGGAGATATTTTTGAACATAAAGAAAAAGTGAGCTTTTAAGTATTCTATTTGGTTGGTAAAAAATGATGAGGTAATTTATAAGAGTCTATAATATTTGGATATATAAATACTACCTACTATACATCATTTCTTGCCCTTTTACCAATAATCAGAAGAGAGGTTCATGACTGAAGATGTGATTTAACTTCTATAGTTTTAGTGTTTGAACCTCTCCACAGTGACTTGATTTATGTAAAGATCTGGTCTTGAAAGTATTGCTTCTTCTTAGGGAAAAATTTTTCTTCATGTCTGTTGTATCTTCTGAATTCCACCCCTTTCATCTCTTTCCTAGAAAACTTTACATTGTGTAGTATCCTGTTCTTAGTATTTGCTGCTGGTTTTACTGCATAATGATTTTTTTTTCTACTTAAAAGAATAGTAATTGTTGGAGAATAATCAACTGTTATCATCTCTTGCTAAACTGGGAAAACATTAACAAAGGATATGGACAGTGGTTCAGAAATTGCCCCTTCTACTCCACAACAAAGGAGGAAATAATAGAGACATTAAATAAATACAAGTGAAGCTCTTTCAATGGAATATTTTTGTAATAACACCAGAAGGAAATGTGACAATGGATTGTGTGACAGCCTGTTATCAGCATGTCAGCACTTGCAACCTTGTTTTTGGTATTAGGACAATACGGTTTTCTTGAATGAGCTCTTTCTTAGGTAGTGTATTTAGAAGTAAATTTTCTGGGTTAACTAAAGGTAAATTTCTTTTAAGTTGTTGGACACTTTCCTATAAAACTCCAGTTGATGCTCTGATCTCCCTTTCATAACAGATTTATTTGCAGATTGTCATGTCATGTTATCTGAAAAAGTTTACAGGAGAGCATTACACCAGAAAGAAACAGAATCTGTAGCTGCAGTTACAGGCAGAGAAATG
This sequence comes from Galbula dea, assembly GCA_013399015.1. NCBI lineage: Eukaryota > Metazoa > Chordata > Aves > Piciformes > Galbulidae > Galbula > Galbula dea. The sequence continues at coordinate 136,057 of VWZX01003348.1, read as the reverse complement.
GATTCTTCCTCACATCAAAAGGCCTATAATGGCACTCTGAAGGTGTTTGGGAGTAGTTAGCATAGATTTATGAAGGGCAAATCATGTCTGAACAATCTGACAGCCTTTCACAATGGAATTACTGCCTTGGTGGATGAGGGGAGAGCAGTGGATGTTGTTTATCTTAAGTATGGAAAGGCTTTCAACATTGACTCCTGTAACATTCCTCTTAGACAGACTGATGAAATATAGAGTAGATGAGTAGACAGTGATTGAAAACTGGCTGAACTGCTGGCCTCAGATGATTGTCATCATCAGCATGAAGCCCAGTTGGAGACAAGCCACTAGTGGTGTGCCCCAGGGGCTAATATTGGGTCTAATCCTGCTTAACATCATTAATGACCTGAACAATGGGCAGTGCACTCTCAGCAAGCAGACAGATAAAGCAGAACCAGACTAGAGAGGTTAGTGTTTAATTAACAAGATAAATGTGCTGCCTTTCAGAGAAACCCTGACAGGCTGGAGCATGGAGCCAGCAGGAATCTCATGAAGGGAAGCAAAGGGAATGCTAAGTTCTGCACATGGGAAGAATAACCTCCTGAAGTTTAACAAAAGGAAATCTAAAGTCCTGAACACAGAGAGTAATGACCTCATGCACCAGCATATGCTGAGAGTGCTGAGTGCCTGGCAAGGTCCTGATGGGCAAGTTGAACATGAGCCAGTCACAAAAACAGACAACAACATCCTTGGCTGCATGTAAAGGGAGGTGATTTTTCACCTCTGTTCAGCACTGTTAAGACATATCTGGTCTGCTGTACCCAATTTTGGGCTCCTCAGTACAAGAAGAGCATGGACATACTGTAGCATGTCCAGCAAAGGGGTATAAAGATGATTAAGGAATTGGAACATATGTGATAATAACAACAAAATAATACCTTGTTTACATAATACTTGTTTATTTTTATTTTTTGTTAACTGTTTTATTTAATTCCTAATTTCACTTACGAAATAAATTTTATTGTGTAAAAGAATAACATAGCAAGCCAAAACAAGAGTAGAATATAACAGAAAAAATGGTGATTTTTTTTAAAGAAAACCCTTGTGTTCTTTTCAGAACTGATTTAGTTGAGAAGTGTGTTATTGTCTGTTAATTCAAAAAATGGTGAAACATTTAGATGCTTTGGAAAGAGGGTGGGCATACCTTAAGAACTACCATCACACAGTCTCTAAAAGCTGTATGACACAAGTTTGATTTTAGAATCAGCTGCTATTACACTAAGACTGAGCACATAGTAAAATAATTCTGAAAGTGAATATTTCATTTTTTCATATATAAAGAATAATTTAAAATCATATAAATATATAGCATTTCTTTGGATGTCTGTGTCAGAAAAACATTTCAGGAAAATATGAGAAAGAGTCAGGAAGATGAAAGGTGTAGCAGACTCTTAAGTCTACTTTCACACTAAGCCAATGAAACCCAAGTTTGTTGTGGAGTAAAGCCAAATGTTAAGCTTTAACTTTGCCCTCAGATAGCAGCTAAAAAGAAGCAGCACAGTTTTAAGACACAGGATCCTACAGGCACTGCTCAGACTTATCAAAAGTAACTCCTTGGCCTCTCCTGTCTCACTCCAAGTAAACAAATCCTAGGCTAAGTGACCTGCTTCTGGCAATACTCACTGTCTTAGGGTCACACTTTACTGACAATGTTTGAATTAAAATGGCCTAACAAAAGTGATTTAGAAACTGTATGAACAACCTTGTCCTGAAGAAGCAACCTGTTTAGTTCATTTGTGATGAATTGCTGCAGACTGGCCCCTTCACAATGTTGTGTTTACATAGAGAATGAAGCAAAATCAAAGTGCCATCAAAGACACCTTCATTATGTGCTAGAAAAGCCTGACTTGTACAAGGTTTGTAGTCTAGCTTTTCTGCATAAAAAAAATGCAAAAAATAGACTAAAACATTGCTTTTCTGGAGACAGAAAACCTTGTTCTCTCTTAGACTTGTTTCCTCTCCCTCGATGTGTGCCTGTGGACTTGGTTAACTGCTCACAGTTAAGTCTGTGGAAAAAATTGCTATAGTTACAGTAACAGTGAGGAGCAGCTGGTGGATCTGGCTGTGCTTGAGCCTTCATTGTAACAAGCATCATTCCTGGATACAGGGTACAAAAGGAGCCCAAGGGAAAGAAGGGACCCCTTCTGGAAGGGATGGCCTCTGGGATGCCCAGCAAGTATCCATAGTATTGGTATTTGTTTGGGAACTGCAAATAAACTATGAGATGCCAGCATTTTGTGCTCAAAAATTCCCTTCGTAGTACACTATTTAGGTCTGCTCATTTTTTCTAGTTTTTAACAAGGGCATTTTGAATTTATTTTTGTGTGAATTGATTTCAGATAGTCAGAGATCAGGACAGCAAAAGACCACTCAGGTCTGCATTTGATTATACATCAGATAAGTGATAAAATGTTAGCTGAATTGCTTCATAAATGTTAGAAGGGTACCAATGGAGCACAAGGAGAAAAGCATCTAAATCAAAAACACAGATGTCAGACAGAAAAAATGTCAGAAACAGCACAAGAGGATGAATGTATGGAAAAGTGACAGCAAAGCTCTCTGTCTCAGGCTGTTACTGAGTTATATGTGCAAAACCATGCCTTACATGTTCTTAATTTTCTGGAAATATGCTATTTACCTTGCTAGTATCTCCAATAATCACCTAATCAGGAGTCATCTATAGTTACTGTCTGAGTCTGCCTCTGAGAATGAGACCCCATGTGTTGAGCTCTCACCACATTGAGTTCTTTTAGACATAGCAGTCAGTCCAAGCCAAACATATTACAAAGAGGAGGTTGTCAACACTGACACTCAAAGTAACCCCTCATCCATTACCCAGCATTCTATAATCCTGTAAATGGTCTTTCTTGCTATCTTGTGGATATTTATGAAATAGAGAGTCCTGTTACAGAAGACATTACAAACTATTCATTCCTCCATGTTTTCCTCCTCATTTCAGCCTCTCTTCAGTTGTATTCAGCCAAAGATAGGACTAAATGAAAATTGTGAGCAGATTCAGTGCAGTATTTGCTTAAGCATCTCTTGCTCTCCTATGAAGGGGTAAAATGAGAACCTTAGATCTGCATCTGAGGTTTGAAATCTGACGTGTCTGACATCTAGAAAGCTAGACTGCAAAACCAGAAGAATTCAAAGTATCCTCTTGCTTTCAAGTATCACTAAAAAGAAGAGCCTCCATTGATTGTTTCTACATAACCTCAAAGCTCTTGTTGGACCTGCCAGGGGGGAAAGAATGCATTTTTTTATTTTGCTTTAATTCCCATTCCTGCTGCTCTCACTGCCTCATCCATGAGAGCTCTGAAGTCCTAGGTGATAGTTTGTGTGTTGTTGCCTTTGACAAAACTGGTAAAGCCCAGCTTGCATCTGATTGGCTAGCTCCAATGCCTCTTTGCCTCTCTGTCACACTGACAGGTCCCACTGGACACATTGTCACTGTAATGTTGGAAGGTCCTTTGGACAAAATGCTCCAGAGATGAGGTGACCAGCACTGGACACTGGTGACCCCTTTCCTTAGCTACAGTCTGATGGATAAAATCACTGTACAATGGTACCTGAATTCGACTTCTCTCACATTTACATTTTTACACCCTCCCTTATGCCATACTTTTCCAAATTTCTCTTAGCCTGGTCTCTGTCGTCTTCCTGAAAAAAAATTACTGAAGCTGATTGTGTTTAACTTCATGGGCACTGAAGTAGCACTTCTGTGCTATTGTTTCATATCTAGCCCAGAGGTGCTGAGTGAAAGAAGCTCAAAAAGGACAGAAAGATGGACATCTCATATAAAAGTAGAAACTATTGCAGAGTAGGCTGAAGTATTTCTTATTTAATGTACAACTGAAATCTAAAAAACTAACTTCATCTATGGGCCATTTTTTTCTTAGAAGATGATCTGTTGGTTGCTAGGGACAGTCTAGTTTACCTGGTACTTTCATGAGAGGATTTCCTTGTCTGAGAATTTACCATGTAAAAATACAAAAAATCCCTCACATTTAATTTTATGTCCAGTTGGTCTCCTCTTTTTATCCAAATTAATAATTTGTTTGAATAATTTATTTTTTTGGATTGAGCTTATCCCTACACACTGAGATTTTTATCAAAATACAACATGTGTACTTGTATTAGTGGGATGATTTACTGGTAGTATTTTCTGTTCAGTGCTAGACTTCTTTATTTCCAGTGTTTATATCTGTCATCATGTGCTTTACTTCTTTTTTAGCTGATCTTCTGTAGATACTGTCTTTCATTAATAACCATCAATCAAGAAAACTGTGACTTGCAAATTGCATGCTCCTTTGGTAGTTAGAAGTCATCATCTGTTCACAACTACAGAAAAAGCATGAAAGAATGGCCTTGTGAGTAAGACTTCTGTAAGAATTCTTAAAATCTGTTATAATTTGTCATTCTGCCACTCATTTCTTATGTGACCTCTGCAGAATTATGTAGGTTCAGAATCCAAGCTGTGTAAACATGATGATTGTAATTCCTCCACTTTGTATTTACCTTGCTATTGTATTACAGCCTTTTCAGAAAATGCTGTAAGTTTTGCTATGCATACATGATTTCTACAGCAGTGGTCTTTAGGCTCCTTTGTGTCCACAGTAGCACAAAGAATAGGATTAGAAGCAACAAATCTTCCCTCTTTTTGCATATGTTCAATGGAAAATAATAGGTAGGCCTGCTGTGATGTATCCCGGAGTAATGGCGTTAGAATCATAAGCACCAGCCGTTTCTGATTTCCTACCATTTATCAATAGAATGGCTCTAAGAATCAGAAAAATACAGTGAAGAAAACATTTCTTCATCACACTCAATCATGCATAAACATTGGTCAAATAGATTTGTGTCTGAACTGAGAAGCCTTTCTTAACCCTTCATCAAGGATGACATGCCATCCCGTGGACCAGGACAATGCTGGAAGTATGTGGAATGAGTAGAAGGATGAAATGAGTCCCTGGTGCATCAGTTTGGAAAGAGTGCCTGCATTAAAATGATCTCCAATATCTGAAATCCATGTTGCAAGAATTACCAGGTTTACTATGAATTATATAGAATTCCTCCAGAAAGGAAGAGATTTAATATCTACATCCACCAAATTCGTCTGAAGTTTCAGAATGAAACTGAAGCACATTCCACATATCTTTCCTTAGTGAGTATGAATAAAGTTGTATTTGTACTGCTAGGAACACATGGTTTTATGTCCCAAACATATTTTCTGGCTACCCAGGAAAAGTTCTCCACATGCAAACAAGAAATAAGAAAACAAGCCATTTCATCTTCAAGTTATTTCAAAGTACTTAATTTGGCTGGTCACATGCTTCGTATCCAGGACCTGTCAAGAGCTAACTTCCAGAAAAACAACAAAAAGGCTGGACAGTTAGCATCTGACATGAAGTAAGATCCCTGTGTCCTTTGTTTGCATATTCACAAATATTGGTAATGATCACTGGGGTTTAGCTCAGCTTCTCCAGAAAGTGAGAATTTATGTGGTTCTCTCTGAATCTGAAGAAATCCCTACAGCTGTTTGTTTAGCAGAATATTCAAGGCACTATACTGGAGAAAGGTATTAAATATACAGGCTGAGAATTGAGAAGTTTAATGCACAAATCAATTCTGACAAAACTGGACCAGAAAAAAATACTCAGGTTAATTTAGTATTCCACCCTGGCAGCCCACTTGGAGAGCTGACAACCACCAGCCTGGCTTGGACTATTGGAAAGTGTCAAAGAATTTTCAAAATTTGGCAGCACTTTGTTCAACTCTGGTCTTTAGAAAGACAAGACTTGAGCCCTAGTGGTTCCTGAAGGAGATTCTGAACTCAAAGTCATGGTAGAATGAAGGCTGGAGCACTTATAAATCTAATTTAAAACTTGCAAATATTAATGGTGTAATAACCGAGACTTCAAGCTGTGGTAGTCAAAGATTGTTAGGAAAGCTGTAACAAACTCCTTTTTCTTGACAGACTTCATGGTCTAGAAAAAACATCTGACTCATATGAGAGTCTACTTTTCAATGGTTTTTGTGTTTTGGAGAGATTCTTTTTGCCATGGAAGGAGACTGTGGAAGGAAAACAAAAGAGTTGTTGATACAAGTTGTGTAGCTCTTTGTCAAATCTCACGTGGATAACATTGAAGTTCCTCCAATTCTGTGTAACTGAGGACCTCCAGAGGAGAAACCTTAATTAAGTTCCTGTCATCTATAGCAGGAGACTGAGCTGGGAGGATTTAGGATCCTTTAAACACAAGGATTTATGTTGGCAGCCTGAACTTTGGAAGCAGATACTTGTATTGACAGGAGCCAAAACAACCCCAGCATCAAAAACAACACATACTGAACCAACATGAGGAATCATGTGCATTCTCTCCTTTCACCAGCCATGTGATCTTTGGGACTGGGAGTTGTTTGCAATGAAACTGCAGAACTCATTTAAACAAAAATAAATCTTATTGAGTTTTACACTTAGACATGAACTTTCTATGTCTATCTGATATGTCTATTTTCCTACCTTGTTTTGCACTCTCAGATTAGTTCATTCCACATTTATTCTATATTTGCCTCTGTGTTTCTTCATTTTTAAAATTGTTTTATGTATTATTGCAGTTCTGCTGCTTCTCCTTGATAAGCTGCTCTCATGAATCCTGTTTTTTAAACCTCATCCAGCCTTCTTGTTTGCCTTGAGTTCTGACAACCCTGTCTACTGTTCCAGGTCCCTCCAGATTACTGTCTATGCTGGATCCTGTACTCAAAACTGCCTCTTACCCCAATCCCTTCTAGCCCTCAACACATACTGCATGTCTTCCCATCACTCATGTACCCTGATGTACCTGATGCTTGACTGAGGCCTTTAATAGGAGAGATTATAGGCAGCAGTGAAAACCAAGGCAGCTTTGAGAAGAGAAATCCCATTCAAGATGCAGCCTTCAGTGATTCTTTCTTAATCCTAGAAAGGTTGTTGTCAAGCTGGAGAGTGATGGGTCTGCTGGCAAATGCTGTGTGCTGTGCCAGTGAGACTGAGTGTTCACTCACAGTTCCTTCAAATAAGTTGGATGTGGTGGAATCAGAAAAGCTTTCACTGGAGTTGATGCACTTCAGTGTACTTGTTCCTGCTATTGCTAAGAGCTTGTCAAAACTAATTTTAATGAAATGAACCTTTCTAAAAGTTGTAATTTAATACAAATTGTGGGGAGAGGAAAGGCATCTGAGCCAGTTTCACAGCTATGTCAGTAGACTCTCCCTGGTCAACTTCATCTACATTTCCAAATAATTCAGCTCTTAAAGATAATATTGTGCAAAATGTCTTCAATTTAGTGTTTAATGAAAACTAATTTAAAGGCAGTAATGTGCTGCTGGCAAAATGACTGATTCCCTTCAGGTTACTTTATTTCTAGATCCTATAAAACTTTCTTTCTTTCAAGTCTCTCAAAAATCATATACAGCAATGCTGTCCAGAAAGACTAGTGGTGTTTTACAGTATATTTAATTCAAGAATGGAATAGTTAAATGTACAAAATACATTTGATTTTTATTTTAAACTTTGCTGTATATGTTTTGTCTTGCTTTCAGGGGTGTGTTTTCTTTTCAAAAGATGGTATTCCAAGTCAGAAATAACAAAAAATCATCATATGCATGTGGTAAAAATAGGGCAATATAACTCAGCACATTTATTGTGTAGGTTATTGACAGCAGAGAGTAGGGGGAAATGTTCATTTCAGAAAAATAATCCATCTCAGTAAATAGTTATTGCATTCTCAACTCTAAGAATTTTTCCTATATGATTTTACTATAAGGCAAAAAACATGGCAATTTTAAAATTTTGTTAAGAGCTCTTTGTCTGAAGAACAGTGGACTACAAGTATTGTTTATATTGGGTTACAATGCAAATTACAGCCAAGGAACTGCAGGTTACAATGGAAAGCATCCATTTGTTTGGTTTGTTTTATGTTTTTGTGTTATGTTCCTTCAAAAAGCAAGTAAGTGCTTCCCCTCCAGAGAAGATCATCGTTTCTCTTGGCAGTAGCTGAGGCTGTTCTTGGAAGGGTCTTGGAGAGCACAGCCTTAGGGAAAGAGGCAAAGGACTAGAACTTGCAGTTCACAGGGAGACACTACTGGGAGGAACAGGGAGCAAACAAAAACCACACCTGAGAAGTGACAGTGAAAATCCAAAGGCTAAAGATTGTGCAGTTTCATGCAGTCCAGAAAGTTCTTGATTAAAATGAAAGCAAGACTATAATAGTCAGGGGGAGAAGTGGTTTATGAGCTTTTCAAATGTCTGGTTTTCCCATTTTTATTTTTTGAACTTTTTGTCACCATTAGAAAGTTAAGAAATCATAGAATCGTAGAATTATAGAATGGCTGACCTTGGAAGGGACCTTAAAGATCATTTAGTTCCAACCCCCCTGCCATGGGCAGGGATGCCACTTACTAGACCAGGTCTCCCAAGCCTGGCCTTGAACACCGCCAAGGATGGGGCATCCACAACCTCTCTGGGCAACCTGTTCCAGTGCCTAACCACCCTCCTGGTAAAGAAATTCCTCCGAATTTCCAACCTAAATTTCCCCTCTTGCAGCTTATAACCATTTCCCCTTGTCTTGTCACAGTTTGAGGACCTAGAAAGTCTCTCCCTTCTATCCTATAATCCCCCTTTAGGTACTGGAAGGCAGCTATGAGATCCATTCTTAACTACTTGCTTTTTGGTTGTGTCCTGTTCTGGGCCCCTCAGTTGAAGAAGGATAGGGAACTGTGTGAAAGAGTCCAGCGTAGAGCCACCGAGATGATGAAGGGGCTGGAACATCTTCCTTATGAGGAAAGGCTGAGGGAGCTGGGTCTCTTTAGCTTGGAGAAGAGGAGGCTAAGGGGTGACCTCATCTAGTCTTTTAAATATGTGAAGGGTGTGTGTCAGGAGGATGGGGTCAGGCTCTTCTCAGTGAAGCCTAGTGACAGGGCAAGGGACAATGGCTGTAAGCTGAAGCGTAGGAGATTCTGTGTGAATACACATAGAAATGTTTTCCCAGTTCAGGTGCCAGAACACTGGCACAGACTGCCCAGAGAGGTTGTGGAGTCTCCATCTCTGGAGAGATTCAAAACCTGTCTGGACATGCTTCTGTGTGAGCTGGTCTAGGGAATCCTGCTGTGGCAGGGGGTTGGACTAGATGATCTTTCAAGGTCCCTTCCAACTTTGAACATTCTGTGACTCTGTGCTATTCTTATAGAAGTTCACTGCAAGCTCATTACTGAGATCACCTCAAAACTGTAGTTGATTGGAGTTAGTTTTATAAATTGCAAGAGCATTAGCATATAACTATTTCACTTACCTATTCTTCAAATAACCCAAGTGTCAATAGACTTCATTCAGATAAGACATAGTATGACATATAGAAAAAGTAAAAAAAAAAAGTAAATAAATGACTGATGCAGTAAAAAACCCAAGCAAGTTAAAATTCTTGCTGATGTTGTGAGTTGCAGTCTACAGAGTTATTAAAAGGCATATTCTAATTTTCTAGTTCTGGCTACGTGATCAATTGTGAGGTACAGATTCTGCAGTCTCTCAGGCACATTATAGATCTCTGGTATTTTAATTTATTCTGTTCCACTAACCAATCACTTATATACTAATGTAATGTTACTGTAAACATTGTATTGTTCTTACTCAGGTATTATTAGGATTAATATCAAACTATAAATGGTTCCGCCTCATGTGCTGGGTTTCTGAATGATGTCTCTATGATTCCCAGTTGCCAGCTCTGGTAAGTAATGTTCTTTGCAACTGGCAAGATAGAAAGTCTTCCATTTGTAGTAAGCTACAGGGCTGTCTGTGGCTAAAGATCAAAAGAGAGCAGCTTTGTCAAGCAGATGTGAATTTGCAGTCAAGTCCAAACAGGCCACAGTTATATTGGCTGGATCCAATATCAGGGATTCTAAGAAGATTCAGACAGAAACTTGGGGCTTTCAGCCAGCGGTTTGTTTTTTCATTGCAGCTTTCTGTCCTCTTGTGCACAGTTCATTCAATGAGCTATTCTTTATCCCACAGCTCCTCCTTCCTAAGGAGTCCTCTGTCTTTGCCTCAGCTTGCTCTCTCTTGTTGTTGTCTCAAGAGCTGCTTGTTTTTTGCTTAGTGAAAGGCAAAGTTTAATATCTTAATTGTTATGTTTGAATGGAACTACACTGATATAGAAGGAGAGTGAAAATCTGTGGAACGGCTGACTTACCTTAGTGCAACCTGTTGAAGCTTGAACAAGTCCTTCACTGCCCTTTCCCAAGGTGCTAAGAACAGAAAAATGATCATATTTTTTCTTATAAAATTTGATGTTTAAAACCATTTGCTCATGGTTAGATACTTATTAGGCAATATCTCAGAAAATAATTTCCAGTAAGACAGTTAGGCAGAAACAAACTTTTCTACAGATGCATGAAATCTATTAGAAGGAATTATTGATAAAAAAGCATTTTCTTGGGCGTTTTCTGTATCAGTGTCCTCTGGTGGCCTGTGTTGATATTACAAGTTCTGGAGCACAGAATTAAAGAGTATTTTTACAGGACTGGTGATCTGAAATGGTTACAGATTTAATTGCAGCAAAAGCTTTTTTTAGGTGTAGAAGAAAACGTACTTGATAAACATGCCATCAGTTAAAAAAATCCCTGAATAAATACTTATCTATCTGCCATGTATCTCTGTGTCACAGGAAAACTCAGATCCAAATTAAAAATCAATATGTGCCCATTTAAAATATTATTTGTGTAATGTATGTATTTATACATATATAGATAAACATTCAACATGCCCAGCAATTGAAGATAAGATATTTTTAGTCAGTTAAACTGGACAAGTTCAAAGAAGCCAAGGACCCTCTACAAACTGTGTAGCCTTCAGATTAAATGAAACATTTTCTGACATCAAGATTCCAGAATGCCATCCATCCAAACCTGATTATACAATGTACTCCTCTAGTCTATTCAGTGTTGTGTAGCTGTCTTCTAGCTTGCACAGGTGTGACTGTGGTGAGAGAGAGATGGTGTTAATTAACATTACAGTAGATATTGCAATTCCTGAAAATGAGGAGTTAATAATTTTAATTTAGATTTTATAGAGAGAACATTTGTACTGTATCTTAGTTCTGAACTATTTTGAAATAATTCTGAACAGGCTGTTGCATTTTTTGCTTAGCTAATAATGGGAAAGTAGTGAAAACTAATTCCAGTTCTAATCTTTGTGTTAGTAGAAGAGTTCATGTCACTGCATGCATCTTAGAAATATGTATCTTTCTTACACTGGTGATCACTGGTGCAAAGCACTGTAACAGAGTTCAGACTAATAAATAAGGTATGCCTTCAAATTTTAGGTTGACTAAAACCAACAAATAGTTTTTCCTTTTCTTTGGTGCTCTAGATCAGGGATAAATCCTCATGTTAAATGTCTTTTAGAGATTTATTTTGAGTTAATATTATGCCAAATTTAATTTGCAATTTATGTTAAAATGGAATTTTTATTTTTTGGAGAAACTCTCCTTTTTAGTTTTTCACACTTCTACCTGGTACATAATTTTTTTCAATAATATTCCAATATGAGTTTACCTTTATCTTTTAAAGGAAATCTATTTTAGCCACTATCCTTGTGAAGATTGTGGTATTTTCAGAAGGAAATGACACTTGTTTGACATGTGACATGCACCGAGACACATGTTCACAATCACAGAGGCTTCTTGTAGGCCAAGTGCTATGAAGACTGTCATGACTGAGCTTCCAGTTATCAAAAACTGGCTAGCCTTGATGAACTTCTGCAATTTTTTTAATGCTACCCCATGAATTATCCAAAGAAGTTTTCTGCTGTCTTTTCCTATGATTAATGAATATATGTAGATAACTTATGCATGTATGCTCTTTTTTTACTTTAGAGAATTCTAATTAGTTAGAAGAGCATGTTTCTTTAATCAGTGCAGACAACTATTCCACACAGCAATTTTTCTGCCAGAACTATAATACCTCTACTGAAACAAGTGACCACCAAGGCAGCAGAGTGTGTCAAACTTATTACAGTCTGTTTTAAAATGAACACAGAAATAAATATTCCTTTTTTCCACATGAATTGCTATTTCCAGAATCCACACTTTCCAGAGGGTCCCTAGACCATGAAGGTTTGTTTAATCAGCTCGTCAAGGATCACTGTTCTTGTGCATCCAAAAGAACTGGCTACTGCTGCTGGAAGAAATAAGCAATAGCATTGCTGCTGTGTTTGCTTTTTCCTCTCTCTCTGTGTTAATCACAGAAAATGTGTTATCATTTACTGGAAGAGTGTAAGTTCATTTTTCTTTGCTATGGACTGATGATAAAACTCCTCCAGATGGTAATCCTAGTAGATTTCCAACTCACAGAAGCTCTGCATTTTGAAGATTTATCTCTCTCAAAATTCCCATTAAAAAAAAATGGATCAAGAATATGCAGAATGCAATCTAGATACAGGTTTGGGGTGGTTTTTTTGGTTTGTTTCTTATTTTCATCCTTTTTTCTTACCTTCTGCTAGAATTCAGGGTGTCTTGAAACTTAATCATTGCTGCATATAGCAGTCATGTACACTCACTCATTCTTACTTGGATTCCTCATCGTAAAGTGGAAATAATTTTGTTTAGATACCTTTAGATACCTTTCAAATAATATAGTGTCTTATATTTATTTATGGTCACCTCAGATTGACCAAACTCTATGGGGTGAGGTTACAGATCCCTCTCCCTATTTCAGATCCCTCTCCTTACTTTTTGGTGAGAGTTTTGTACAAGTGGGATGCTTCTTCCTCTCTGGCAGGAGGCAACCCTTGGGAAAATGGGAAATGCTGGCCTCCCAGGACAGTCCATTTTCCCCAAGAGACAGAGGAGCCCCTATGTCACCTTGTTTGATCCCATTTCAGACAGCCTGTTCTTGGTCCTCAAAAGGTCCAGGTGATGTTGCACAAGCTGGTGTCCTGATGTTACAGGCAGCCTCTCTTAGTTTATTCAGGTCAGCCTGTCTTCCCTCACTCCCCTCTACTGGCCAACAGTATCTGACTGCTCTGTACTAGTAGGCAGTAAAGAGAGCAGATTTACAGGGCTACTGGGCAGGTCTGGTGAACACAGATGTCACATACAGAAATACTTGCTTTAGCTTTTTGTGGAGAAGGGGCTGTTTACTTGTGTTCCTGCTTACTCTCACCGTGGGTTTAAAGTTATACTTCAGCAAATAAAGATTAGAAGATGAAGGTCAAATCACTGTAACAAGTCAACACAGGCCTTAAAAACTTGCAGTAGAATTTACTTTCTACTGGAGAATTAGTACGTTCTTCACTGAACTGGAAAGTTAAATCTCTCTGAAAGACAGTATGTCTGAAAGATACGAGGGCCTTATTTCCAAAAGCTGCTTGAAAGCCCAAGAAATCCTGGGATCATGAGAAACAGTAAAAAACTACTGTCAGTGCAAATCCCATCTGTTGAAACTTGCTTTTTTTCCCTGTCATCTTGGATGCAGAGGTGATCACAAGGCTCAGAAGTCCTGGTTTTCTGTAACAGTCACACCTGCAGCCTTCTCCAGTATTGTGCAGCATAGTGTTTGAATGACATGAAGTAATTACAGCAATCTTTATCAGCAAAATTCAAGCCCTCTAGGCTTTGAAGATCAAAAGACTGTCACAGATATGATCAGTTCCATTTATCATATTATCACATTCTCCATTTTCACCTTGTATTTCTGAATTATGGCAAATGCTGGTCTCAATAACACCAGCTGCAGCATTTGTGATTTTTATTTCAGACCTTTCAGTCCTGAGACCTTCAGATCTAACTAACTGTGTCACTTTTATCTGCTCACTAACAACTCTATGGCTGACATGTTGTTACAATAAAGTGAAGCTTGAAACCATCCCTGTAGGCTTTAAAGCTTGATGGGGGTGTTGATGAATATAAGTTGTGTCTGCAAAATTTGAAAGTAAAATCTTTTCAAGATCTATGTTCCCACAAACAGTTTTCATATCTTTCATCCCCAGAACTGAACTCATAAACTTGTCAGCTCATCATGAATATTGAAATAATAAAAAAATAAAAATGAAACCATATGATAAAGCACCTTATTCTCCCCTCCTCACACCCAGCATGTTAATACTGCTATATTAAAACCTGACATTTCAATCACAACAGAGGCACATTGCTGATATGAAGGATGACCTAAATGGAATAAATGTAAATGAACACTTTCTCAGGGAGACATTAAATGTGCTTTCTGTATGATTGGTTCTTGGCCATGTGAGATAAATATAAATATAATTAATCAAATTTTAAATAGATTTTTCCTTTTCTTCTTAGTCCTTCCCTCTTTTTAATAGCTAAAAGGGCAGGGATTTTGGACCAGAGGAAAAGGAGCAAGACCAGTCCCATGTGGTGATGCACTACAACACTACGAAGTCATGAGGAAAACAGTCCTGGTGTCTGAACATTCAAAAAAATAACAATGGCTGCTCTTGATAACAACATCAAATAACACATTTTTCTCAGTAAATTAACCACACTAAGTGAAAAGATGGCTGAAGAGTGCATCTGCAACAGACAATAATGGCACTTTCCCCACACTGACACAGCACAGTTTAGACAAGGTTGCAAGTTTCCTGCTGTGCTATTGCTTCATAACCTGTGTGGCTGATGTCTTGCTTCTCTAGGTGAATTAAATTTGTACTTGTGTAAAAATGGTCATTGACTTGCAACTGCATTTATTTTCTTTGAAAACACACGTGCTGAATACACTGAACCGATTGTAAGCACTTATAAGTGAAATAGCTAATTAATTGCTCCAGTGGAGTACAATAATAGGTGGAAGCAATCTGAGATTTCAGTCAAGTCAATGTGTTCTCTAGCATAAAAGACAAAGGCAATGTACTAAGAGCACACCAGTATTGTGAAGTTCATGAGTAAAAGATATCTTCATTTTAAGACAGGAAATATAGGACAATCAAGTCAATAATTTCCAGTAACCATTAGCCTTCAAATAGCCTCTCAGATGCTCTCCTAAGACTTCTCATTCTGAGTCAACTTCTTTTGTAATCACCTATTTTTATTTCCCATCAGTGGCATTGTTTGTTGCAAAGAGAATGAAAGCAAGAGCATCCTAGAAATCATGTAGCAGTCCTTACCCTGACCTCTGCTAATGAAGTCCTGTCTGACTGACTGTTTACAAGTGTTGAATTAGCTCCTCTACTTGAAGGCTTATATTGACTTGAAATATCTCACAGAACAAAAGTACAACTGCTCTTTACTGTTTATTACACCCAGCAGTGTAAAGTCTAATAGCATAGAAAGATTTCAACAGGAGCTCTGGTGCAGTGAATTAACAGAATGACTTGTAAGATTACAGCATTTAGCAGTGAGCACAGCACTGTCAAATTTCAAGATCCTATGTGAGGAAACTTCAGCTGTAAACAATAGTATTATATAAGCATTTCTATCTTGCTCATACTGCAGCCTCCTTTTCTTAAGACATACTTCCAAATAAGTTGGTCCACAAGTGGTAAGTAAACTTTGGTTTGAGCTCTTAAAGGATTTCTCATATCAAATGGTAAAATATGAAAAATAAAGAATCTTCAGTAGTTAAAGCAACCAGTGGTGATGTATGCAATTGAAAGGAAAAGGTCCTGTGTTCTGCAAAGTTCTCAGGCAGGACATTCCTGAATAAGAAATAGGAGATAAATCAAAGAGTTTGAAAGGAAGAATAAGATAGAAAGCATCACCCACATTTTTCCTCTTAAAATTCCTGGATAATGATAGTAAAAGATTCACACTGGAGAGAAGGACTCACCCAAAATTAAATTAGTCTAATCAATCAAGTGAAACCAATACTCTGCTGAAAACAAGGCTCAGAAGAAAACTCAATCTGAAGTTCTACTCCAGGTAGTTCCCCAGGTATTTTGCAATGACATGTCCATAACCCAAGACCACCTGGTAACTTAAAACAATTCCTTTTATATTTAGAGAAGATGTTTAGCACAACATATTTAAATCAAATTAATATTTTTTCCTCCTCTCAAATGCTTGTCTTCAGTGATGTATGTGTGTGGGTTTAATGCACATTTCATCTAAATAGAATTACATTAAGGAAAAATTTCATCTTGGTTCTACAGGTGTCACTTAATATCATTTGGGATGGAAAAGTTCAGAAGATAATATTTTTACTGTGAGATGAAATTTTGTGTAGTGAAGAAGTTTTTACTGGGTTAAAAAGTAATTTAAATGTCTCCAATTATGAAGAGCTTTCCAAGCTTTTCAGTGCTAAAAGTTTTCTTGCCAAATTTTATTTTCCAAATGAGTAGGAGCATACACTAGGAAGGTGCCACTGGGCTCACTGACACCAGTTTCTCAACAGCCACAGTACATGATCTTTTTCATATACTGATAAAAAAAATCCATTTTTAACACCAGTTATGTCTTTTGTTCTTCATGTCATTTAAAAAGCTGTTCCAGAACTCCTCAAGTAGAATTAAACCTCTAGATTCAAACATACATTTATTCATTAGTAGAGAATAATTCCTTCCTTTGCCAAAATCCATTCTGTAGCTTAAGTAGTTTTTTTCCTCCCAGAGTTTGTGCTTCAGATGATGTATAAACAATAACCACACCCCTTCTCATCTTTACTTGGATTCATGCCAAAGAAAGCAAAAGAAAGAAGTATGCTTGCAAAGATTATCTACTGAGCTTCTAGTACCCACACCTTCACAAATTCACTGGGTAGAGACTTCAAGAGATGAAGTAGGGAAAAAAAAGTTCAGCTCTCCAGATTTGATAATATCATTAAATATTTCTGTTCGTCCTTCTTTAAGTCATATATAGATTACATTTGGAAGATGCTTATTAAGTTAATGTAGAACTATTCATAGATGTAATTATTACCAGTACCTAGTGACTGTATATAGCTGTACCTGTGACTAGCTAAATTGCGTGGTCTATGTTTACAGATAGACATTTACCAGAAAATAAAACATCAGTTATATGCACATAAAACATACAAATAAAAATACTTCCAGATACTTCTGTTGACTTCAATAGACTTTGGATCCCACTTTAAACATTTGTTATTTTCTGCATCAGCTCTTCTAATGTTTCTGTGAGATGAGATAAATTTCTATAAACTAGGAGAAGTAACAGGTCTTGGACAATGTAAGATAATATTGGCAGTTTTTTTGAAAACCACTCTTGATTTAAGTTTCACCTTTAAAGGTCATGACTGAGAGGAAGAGGAGACCAGAAGCCAGACCATTTGCATTTAATTGAGTAGATTAGATACTGAAAGTACTAACAAGCATGTTTTTTTTTAAGGTTGTTCTAGAAATGATAATGCTGTCAGCAGTTATGCTTTGCTGGTTGTATTAAGCTTTCCTGAATGGCTGCAGTCTCTGATTTTCAACAGCAACTAAGGCAAATTTAGGTAAGAGTTGAATGTATTTTTAAACATTGCTTGATTTGTATGAAAATCATCCTGGCATACATAGGGTGTGTTATCAAATTTTCCAAAAGAAATTTGTGGTGTTGCTACGCTGAATTTGATTAATAACTGTTTCAAATCTCAGAGTTATATTCAGAATACTGTATTGAAAATGCAATCCAAGGTATCCTATATTTCAAATTATATTTGTCATGGTTTTTATCCTGCAATAGTAGCCTGGAAGACATGAAGTTAGACTAGTTTGTTATTCAGAATCACCTAAACACATTTTTTCCTTTCTTTTAACCAAAGCACAAACAATTGGGCAATGTGTTTATAGCCAGTTCTGTTCTCCTTGGAAAAATTACTTCATTTCTGTTGAGTTTGGTAATTAGGTTAAGTTAAGCACAGATTGCTTATTTTCTTCTCCAATTTAATAAGACAGGAAGTTTGAGCCATAGTGAGACCATTAAAAAACCCAGAGTTATAGCTGAAGGATTGGATCTCCCATTCCCACCCTTGGGCTGCTTCCAGTCATTGCCACTGCTCTTTTTTTTCTTTTCCTGGATAGTGCCAAGGTCAACAGCAGCTTACAGTGCTCAGGCATAGTCCATTGAATCACAGATGTTATGCGGTTAGAAGAGATCACTGGCAGTGGCTTATATGATTTCTGACTTGCAGCAAGACTTCTACCCACACAAGGTTAGCTCAGCCATGGCTTTGTCCAGATACATCTTGAAAACTTTCAACAGGATTTTCCACACCTCACTTACTTCACAGGATCATGTACCATATGACAGAGGCAATGTCATATTGCCTTATACATTTTTTTCAGATTTTGGGTACATGTTTCTTCAGAATAAATGTTGTGTAAACCTCAGCTTTTTTGATTTTCAGACATAAGAGCTCTAATTTTAGAAAAAAAGATGACATCTGCTTAACTGTTACACTGTGCACATTGAAATTTTATTACTAGCTGAGCTTTGACCTGAATGGAATCTAGACTACTGATGTCTAAAAAGTAAGGAACGGCATGATCACCAAGGTTGGTCTTTAGAATGGTCTAATGGTCTTCAGACTATGGCTACTCTGAGTCACTTCAATGCATTTATCATTTTGCATTCTCTCAGACTCTCTGTAATGGAATATATTAATAAAAATATACATATAGAGATGAATTTTCCAAAGTGATAAAAAATGTAACCACCTCAGACAGGCCTAAGGTATTGTGCTCTATGTTTTACGAGTATCATGCTGATTCTTATGAACAATGTGTTTTTTCAGTGCTGGAGAAAAATCAGCCTCACTTTTGTATATTAAGTAGCCATACTGCATTTCATAAAAGTGCTAGCACTTATGTATATTATTTTTTAAAATCCATTATGCTTTGGAGCTGGAAACAACACAGTTTGTTTAACTTGAACTTCTGGGTTTTTTTAACTTCAATTTATCTTAATCTTATTTGAGAAATGAGAGCATGCTATATTGTTTCTTGGCTAGAAATATACTTTAGGCAGCAGAATTTTTATCAGCATGGTTAGGAAATTGCTTCTTATTATACACCTACAAAAAAAGTATACAGATTGCAGGTCTGGACAGAGCTATTGGCCATATTCTGTGATGCCATGAATATACCATATGTACATATATACACACCATGTTCACCAGTGTTTATGTAATGACTACCAGTCCTTGTTACGTCCCCAGTACCTCACTTTATGTGGTGCATTGACCACCAGGACCCCCAGGTCTCTTCCCCCTTCACTGCTCTCCAACAGGTCAGTCCCCAGTCTATACTCATATATGGGGTTGGTCTTTCCCAGGTGCAAAACTCGACACTTGGCCTTGTTGAATTTCATTCAATTTCTCCCTGCCCAACTCTCCAGCCTAAGTCATGCTGAATGGCAGCACAACCCTACAGTGTGTCAGCCATGAAGAGATGTAATTTTCGTTGTTGACTTCTTCAAGTTGGCTTTTAGATGCCTAACAGACTGTGCTTTTAATGGTTAAAAAGTAAAAATGTGTTTTTTCCACAGGATTATAGAGTATATAAATGATTGATGATATTTTATATGAATTATATAAATTATTGAAAAATGACATGAATGGAAGTTAGAAGGTCATTATATTCCTTTCAATATATTCCACTCTTTTCTAAGAGCAGAGAAATTTGATATTTGATATCTGGAGGTTCAGTTCAACTTCAATTTTAAATTGAAATATGATATTTGCTAAAATAATAATTCCTGACTTTCCTCCAGTATACCACATCTTTCCCCAAACTAACAATTTTATGGATGACTGGTCTGGTCTTGGGGAAACAAATGGAAATATCTTGGACGTCTGTTCATAAAGTCAAATGTAAATACTTGTGTGTTTTGTGCACTCTGTACAATCACTTCTCTGTTTCCAGGTCCATTAGCAATTTCAATTATTGCTTCTCTTGTCTGTCACCTAAACTCACCTCTGGTTGTACTCTCTGCTTTTCCACACTGCTGATCTCCTTATTACTTTTAAGATAAAGGTCAAGAGAGCTAGACTGTTTTCAACTATCTCAAAAGCACCAACCTCTTGAAAATTTCCAATTTTCTGTGCTTCATTCATATTTTTCACTCCATTGATTATAATGTCACTTTCAGAAGTTTCTAGGGGAAAAACTGTTTCTTCTGAGGTCTTCTGATATGTACATGGTTCAGCCATTGTGTTAAGTGTAACAGTTGTCTAGATAAGGTGGCATGTGGGATCATTGTATGAACACAACATCTGTGATGTGGAAGAATACAAGCCAAATTTTGTGATATAAACCGGAGATCTGTAGTGTTTGAATATATGACTCTTCCTTAATTAACAAACTTAATTCAGCTTTTACTTTTACAAATAAAAGTGTTTTCTTGATTATCTTTTTGTTCTTAACTTTATTGGGCATGACTTGGAAGTTTGTGTGGCAGTTCATGCAGAAGGCAACAAAAGGGTTCTGCACCCTGCTCTTAGTTCCATAGCCCAGGGAACTGCCCTAAGTCTCTGCCAAAATGGTAGACACTAGCCTCAGAGCTAAAACCAGTGTTCCTACAAGAAAGTCCCTGAGAAGTCTGACATAGCCACCCAGCTGGATCTGTTAAAGGAGACTTCAGCACAGACAGGTAAGTTCCAGCGATTGCTTAGACTCTTCTCCTTTGTCGAGGGTTGAGGCTGGGCCAACCACCAACCCAATGACAAGTGCTCCCTGTTATACTCTCTTCCCCCCACACAGGAAGGGAAAGAGGATAAAAGAGAGAAAGAGACTTGTGGATTGGAAAATGAAACTAAAACTACTTTAATAATAATAATAATAATGATAAATGAAATACAAATATGTACAAAACCCAATACCGAACCCAAACCCCCATGATGGTAACTACGTCACCACTGATACTGTGGCAGTAGGCACTGAGGACATCCACCCGCCAAGCATACTTATAGAGGACTACATTAGAGATATGTTTCATGTACTATTTTTTATCTGCAACTAAATTTTTTAGGATATGTTTGATTTTGTTACCAACTTCATTTGACTTTCTGGGAAGCTGAATTTTCTTGTTATCTCTAATTTACATTCTGAATCAGTCTTTGGATAGACTGTTGTCAGAGGATGTAGGGAGGCAATTAGGAAAGCAAAAGCCCCTCTGGAATTAAATCTTGCAAGGGA